>CM046467.1:6442359-7089859 GCA_025506415.1 Flaveria robusta | reverse complement strand
TTGAGCCAACTTTTGTCCTAATGTGTGGATCCTTATCATGTCTTGGGTTGATTTTGATGAATTGAATATAATGATTTTAGCAATTGAATCATTATAGTGGAATCACGATAATCAACATAAAGGAACAATTAGAATACACATAAAATTTTTTATATATTGATGATAAAACAATATAGAAAGTAGGAAATTAGGTTTGCAAGAGTTATATTATTTACTAGTGAAAAGTACTAAAAACTATTTTAGCAAAAAGGCACTATGCATCCATAATTAGTCTGATGTTGTTGAACATATCTTGTTCGCATTGTTCTTTTCTCCATTAGCAATGACTAAGTACTCATCCGCATTGAGTACTTAAGTCATCCTTAATGGATTGTCCGCATCATTGCTACCCACATTGAGTACTTTGCATCTGTCTACATCACATACTCTTCACATTGGGTACACATGAAGATATCTACATCATCTTTTATCTGCAATAACTTCATCCGCATAAACACCATTCGCATTTCATGATAGGTAGACATGATCTTCTCAAGATCCAACAATACTAACCTTATCACTTGAATAGGCAGACATGATCTACATCATCTATTATCTCTAAAAATAGAACAACTAACCTCATTACTTGAATAGGTAGACATGATCTTCTTAAGATCCAACAATACTCTCCTTAAGGATTTTGTAGAGTATGTACTTGAAGGATTGTTTGATAGAGATTTTTGTGTAGATTTTGTTTTGAATAGTAGCTTTGGATTTAAAATAGCTTTTATCATGTTGGAGAACCGTAGAGCTTCATTTACTTTGTTTTTATCAAGAACAAAGATCTTCATCTTGATCATCTACTTCAAAGTATATTTGAAAATCCTTCATAATGAAGATGGTTCCCATATTGAAATGGTAGGAATACCTTCTCTATGAATAAGAAGAGCTCCATTTGCATCAATTCAAGTTTGCTGATGTTCTCAAAATAACTTACCACTTTTCCCTTTAAATATTTCTTCCTTTTTTCATGAATCTTATTATTAGTCAACCTGAGTAGCTTAATACACTTTAGAAAGAATAGTAAATATTCTTCTCCAAGATTGTTATATAGCTTTCTAAAATGCCTTGTGAACATGAAATGAGTGTAGGATTCATCAAGAAGCCGTACTTCATAAGTACAAAATAATCTGATCTACAAGTTGTGAAATTATATGGTGATTAACATGGAATGGATTCAAGTTGTGCGTGTTTTGATTTACAGGAATGGGAGCTAAAAAAAAGTTGTTTTGGAGAATAAGGAGCAATAAAAGAAACTACAAGGGTTGAAGCTATCAATAAAGAAAGTTACAAAAAAAGGCCCAGAAAAAGTAAACCAGCATATGATATGCAGGGTATGGGCATATCATACGCCGGTCAGCGTATTGGTGACGTATTTATGGGTGTATTTGGAGAAAATTACAGAAGGTGGCCGTATGAAAACAGAGGGGGGCGTATGATACGCCAACCCGGGGCGTATGATACGTCGACCCTGGGCGTATCATACGCCGGTTGGCCAACAACTTTCGAATTTCATGGAATTTCAAGATATTAAAAGTATTCAACCCTAATTCGAAGAACAACTTTTCCCAGCCGAAAATAGGTAATGCCAAGGAGATTTGGAGTGCTTGCAAGCTTCCCAACATCATCCAAATCATCATTGATCATCATCAAATCAAGATTGAAGATTTAATGAAGATGATGCGTGTACAATTCTTGTCAAATGAGATGATTGGTATGCTTGATTAGGTTTTTGTAATGAACATTGATCTATTGAATGAAACATTATGTTTTGGTTGATTTAAATAATTTGCTTATGAATAAAGTTGTTTGCTTGATTATCAGTTTTCGGTTTTCTTGCATCGTGAGCTCATTAAGAAAAGTAGGCAACGTGATATAAGTGAATTGGTAACATTGTGAATGAACGAGTCTTAAAAGATTGTTACTTTGTTGTCACTTTAATCAAAACCTAAGATCTTAAAGTATTGTTCTTACAAACCCTAATTTAAAAGCACTAATTGTTGATCTTGCAGAATTGAAAACCCGGAAGTGATTGTTTCTTAGTATTTAAGTTAAATCGTTTTAAAGTTTGTTGCTTTCATAATCGTGTTCTAAGTTTCATCTACAGTTCCAATTTCAATTACAAAGTTTGTGTCTTTAAGTTAATCGAGTCGTATTGATTAAACACTTTCCACATATTCCCTGTGAAGACGACCTTACTTACCTTTACACAATAAAGGTAGCTAAGATCGATATATTAACTTGTTTTTGATCGAGTCTCAACAATCAGATCAATACACTAGCTGCAACTGATGTTTCAACAGTGATTGTCGGCTTTGATTTTCTTTCAACTTTCTTCTAGCTTCCAATCTCCTTTTTTAATCAGTATCAATATCTGGTTTGAATAACAACACCATTGTTTTAGCTTCTTCATTGATTCTTTCATAAGCCTAGTCAAAAACTTTATGTGTATTACCCTTTGTTCATTAGATACATAGCCTTGTTCATGAAATCATCACTCTAAGATTTTTGAACCATCTCATCCATAGCAACTCTTATCTTTTTGGACTTCCTACAAATTCTAGTTTATAATAGAAGTCTTCTAGAAGCTCATAGCCTCCAGGAATCTCACCTTCCTTAATTCAATAGGCTATGATTTGAGTGAAAACCTTTTAATGGCCTTCTCATGTTCTTCAACGTATAGGGCTAGAGCAGCTACTTCTCTTTGATCAACCTTTGATTTCTTCTTCTTTGGTGCTTCTTTTTCTTTAACCAAATTTTTGTTTCCCTTTTCCTTGATAGAAAGTTTTCTCATTCTTGTCTAAGTTATTATTTTAGAAAAAGATGGAATATCAGATGAATCAGCTTCCACTTCTTTTTGTTTGGGTAGACTTTCTTGCGTTTTCTTTTTATACTCATCAAATAATTTTGTTAATATTGAAATTTTTTTCCTCCGTTAACATGGTAGAAGGAACAACACTTACTTCTTGAGACTTCTCAAATGTGATAAGGCTTGAAATGATAATTGTTGGTTCTAGTACAGGTGATTCTCTAATTATATCCATAATGTATTCATCAATGATATAATCACCAAAAGAGTATTGATCTGACTCTTCTATCGCTATTGTCATCACAGCTTCAAAGTCTTTTATCAACTTTGTCTCTACCATTTTGTCTTTTTCTTGCTCTATGAGACCGGTATAAGGTATCATTGCAAATTCAAAGATTCAGTGGTAGACCCTGAAGTACTTGGCCTTTGAATATGTTTAGCAACCTTTTGCTTTTTTATGATCTTTGCATATCATCACCACCATCATCATCACGGTCATTATCATTTTTTTCACCTTTTCCTTCACCATCCTCATCATCTCTTTATCTTTTTTTTATTTGTAATCCTTAAACTTCTCATTTAATTCTTTCACAAACCTTTCCAATTCTTCAATTCTTTTCTTTTCCTTTTGAATCAGTTTGTTGTGTCCTTTAATAATATTTGCTTGAACACTAGTAACTTCATTCAACTAGCTATATCTTCTCTTTGACTCTTGATGTTGTATTCAAGAATTTCAATGGTTGTTAGTTTTTTTGTTTATCTCTTCATCTTTCCCCTTTAACTTTTGATCTTTTTTATTCACTATCTTCACTGGTCTCTTTACTTAAACTTGTAGTTTTGAAATCAATTTATCTCAATCTGATTCTATTGAAGATGGAATCACTTTAGGTGCAACCGAGACTTCAGATTCTTGAAAAGGTTGATAATTTGAAGTTTCTTGCCTTTTGTAGAATGTTTTCTTGAACTTTAATATCCTCCTCATCAGATGTTGATTCAGATTATTCATAGAGCTTGAATCACTAGATTCACTAATTCTTTTAACATGTTATGGAGGAGACAAATGGAGTAGAGACACATGAGCTAGTGGAGATTTACTATGAAGATCACCACCTTGTTGAATTGGTGGTGATAGTGAATGCACCAAAGTTAGAGTTTCAATGGCTTCATGTTCAACAAAAGTATTAGCTTCAACACCTTCTTCAATAGCAATTTCATATTCAATGCAAATTCACTGAGAACAAGTTTTTGTTGAATCTCCGAAGCAACCTTTTTTTCTTCTTCCCAAGCTAGTTAATCAAAAAGTTCTTCAATTTTTTGTTGCATCCAAGACAATAACCCAAAATGTGCTCTAGATTAGGTATTCCCTGGATCTCTCTTCTTCAATGATGTGTATGCGCTAGCATCTTGATGAGATATGTTCAAAGTAGGACCATCTCCAACTAGATTAGGAATGCTTCATTAATCAAGCTTTGGATGAATTTTGTGTACATCAAGAACATGTTTCTTCTTCTTTCTCCTATGTTAGACATCATTCCATTAAAGATATATGCAGACATCCTAAACTATCTATCAGTGCATTCGCTACTTGATCATTAGAAACTAAAACAGGTGCTTCTTTATCATGATGTACATCAATATCTAAAGCACCTTGATATGTTTCTTCTAGTACATTCATCATTTGATCGTCAATTACCAGAATAGGTGCATTTAGTTGAAGTTTAGGTGAGAACTCAAGTGAAAGAGCCTTCATATTGCTTGGACCAGCTTCTATTGAAGCACTTTCAACTTTTTTTCACTTGGTGGATGTTAATAGAACTTCAATAGTACTAGTAGACCCATCTGCTTTATTTGTAACTAAATTAGAAAAAGTAGCACAATTAAATGATTTGGTGAGAGAATTAATATCAAACAACCAATCAGAACCACTTAATAATTTCAATATGAGTGCTCACTTAATTCAATATTTGTTGATTCATCAATTAGATTCAATCTTAGATTAAAAGCTCTAAAAATGCTAGGGACCGATGAGTATCTAGCAAAATATCCTTCATCTGATTAGGGTGCATGCTTCCCAAATAATCTCTTGTGTTTAATATAGATACAGGACATCCAAATAAATTTAAAAATCCTAGAAAAAGTTCATGTAGAGTTTTGTTGCTCTCATTCATCAGAAGTGTTCAATTTCGAACATAACAAGCTGTTACTGCATCCACCCAGAAGGTAATCAATAGTTTAGCTTAGCTAACATGGTTCTTGCTGCTTCAATCAGTATTCTATTTTTTCTTTTAGCTACTCCATTTTGTGGTGGAGTTGGTGTTGCACTGAAATGATGAGCATTACCTTTATCTACGCAAAAAGAATATAAATTAGTAGTCTTAAACATAGTACCATTATTATTTCTAATTGATTTATTTTCAGCTCCAATTGATTCATAATGTAGTGAAAAATTCCTTTAAGATTTATGAAGTTTTTATTTTTATGAGGTAAGAAGAAAATCCATGTAAACCATGAACAGTCATCAATGATTACCAAACAATACTATTTTTTATCTATGCTCATGATGTTAGTATGGCCAAAAAGATCCATATGAAGTAACTTCAATGGAGTATTGTTTAAAACCCCAAGTAAACAAATGTTCATGCGGAATGGGAAATGATTGAATCAAGCGTGATATGATGACATGAACCTGTTTAAGAGAAATATATGGTTCCATCATCAAAGATATTTTTTAGTGTGAAAACACTTGTAAATTATAGAAGATTTAAAAAGAGGAACATAGAAGAAAGCGGCACTAAATTCTGATGCGGGGCACATCGGGAAGGCTATTCCAAAAATCTCCATTTTTAACACATAATAGTGACACATCAGCTTGAATGATGAAAGGCACATCCCCAAGCTAATACGGGGCCATCAGACCTTGAATCGGCCAATAAAAGGGGGTCTTGGCCTCCATTTCCTCGACACCACGTATTCTCTCTCTCAAACTTTCTAAAGAGAAAAAGTTAGTGTATTTCATGCGAATCATTCTTAAACAAGTGGTACCTCATTTTTTAACTCTTCTTTGAGTGTGAAACACGAGTAGCTTTTTTCATGACTGTTAAGGTCTACCTAGTAGAAGTTCGATGGATGTTATACTAAATTATCATTCTCTCTATCTTAGGATTGGCTCAGATCAGGTCGAGAACCTAATGGGTGTGTGGGTAGGATACCCCTAGAGCAGGTTTACCTTTGTATCAAAAGCTTTACTAGATGACATTTCACTACAAAATAAATGAAATTTATTACAAAACATGATATGGAATTGGATTGAGATATATATATATATATATATATATATATATATATATATATATATATAAATAGCCTCCAATTGATTGTAAAGTATATTTCATAGAACTGCTAAAAAAAGAACATGAAAAATCAATTGAAGGTGCGATTCTTTCAATCAGATGATAAAATATGATAATTAAGATCAATAACTGATTATTAAATGGGAAATTGAATCTTAACTGAAAATACGTAACTTCCCTAATTAGAAATAGTGAAAAAAGGAAATCAAGTAATTCATAATTATGAAATTACATTAGTACCCTTCACATCTAAACTAAATACAAAATAATAATTATATTAATGAATAATTAGGATTGGTTCTCGCAATACTCGTGATATTTAGATGTTTTGAAATGATCTTAACCCTATATATATGTAGGGGAGGGATCAAATGAGAACTCCCTTTTTTGTGATAATTCTAAAAACCAATGTGAGCCACTGGTTTTGAGTGGTAAAATGGTAATTAACAAAAATATAATAAAAAAATTATAAAACGAAAAATAACATAAAAATAAAAAAATAAAAATACAAAATGTTTCTGTAGCTTCCCTCTTTCATAAAAAAATAACAAAACTTATAAAAAATAAAAAAAATTCTCATTTTTTTTACGAAATTCGTTTTACACATGTGTAATATTGGATTTACACATGCGCATATTCGATATTACACATGTGTATAACCATATTTACACATGTGTAAATAACGAGTGGATGATTTTTTAAAAAAAGTTATATCACTATGGTAGGCATTGAAAAGATAAAAAATACTGAAATTAATGGTGAAATTTTTTTAAAAAAAATAAAAGGATAATTCTCAAGATAACCCTACCCTATATATATACATGTATATGTATAGGGGAGGGATCAAATGAAAACTACAATCTTAAGAGAAAATCATAAAAACCAATTTCCACAAATCATATAATTTTTAATATATTTTTTTACTTTTATTGTTTAATAGGTATACTTGTAAAAGTAACATACTATTATTTTTGGTAATTATTTATATTATTTCAAATCTTTTAGTTTCTTTTTAAATCAATATACATATATTAAATCTCAATTCATACAAAATCTCAATTTATATAATTTTCAAGGTCTTGTTTGTCCAACCATTCATCATCATCATCTTCGTCGTCATCATCATCACAACCATCATCATTCAAGTAGAGCTTAACATCAAAGTGCTTAATCAAAACCCTGTTTAATTTCTCCATCTGTAGTCTAAACTTGTTCTATTTCAATCAGCATTACAATCAAGGTATGTATTTTGCTATAATCAATCTTAACCCGAATAACTTTTATGGATTTTGAAATATTATTGTTCGATGGTTTTATTGCTACAAGGTCAAGGTTTGACTATGTTCTTTGATAGATTTTGAATCTTGGTTATTCATCTTTTTGTAGTGATTACGCGTTAAAGATGATGAACTCATAATAAAATGGATGATGAACTCGAAGATGACGACAACGATGATGATCAAAGATTATAAAGCATCAAACATAATGATAGGTCGAGCAATTAGCAAAAAATTCGGTTTAAAACATGAAGAACATGGCAAACGCAAAGAACAAAATGAACAACACGAAAACCAGTTGTTATATACATAACAGTATTATATTATTACATATATGTAATACCATTGTGAAACTAATGTTGTATTTAACTAGCGAAACTGTTACATATACGTATCATTGTTGTTCTGCATGTCTAATGTTGTTGTTATGTATATTTAATGTTTTTGTTTTGTATATTTATTGTTGTTGTTATTTATACGTACTGCAATTAAAAATGCGTAACAGTGTTGTTACATATACGTAAAATTGTGAGTACACATACGTAACGCTGTTGTTACATATAACTCTAATGTTTTAAAGATTTTATTAACATAGATTTTGGTGCTACATATATGTAAACTTATAAATTGAATACTAATAATTTGATTGTTTCTTATTATATTATATATGTGCTACAAACACATAAATGATTTTGTCCACGGCTACATATATGTATCGAATATGTTTCCAAGTGCTTGTTATTGAGTATGCTTTCCCACAAGTAAAACATTTTAAAAGAGCCATAAAACTCACCTCGAATTAGTACAGCCCAAAGTCCACAACAAGCAAGTCAAGTAACTATAAATAACCAGACAAAATAAGATTATCAAAGGTTGAGAAGACCTAATTGGTGTAATCCTTTTAGTCTAGTTCTTAATGCCTATTCAAATTTTCATTTTGATAAAATATTAATTTATTTATCATTCCAAATCCAATGTCCAACACTAATTCCCACTTTCGATTCATTTTAGTTTTTAAGTCCTTAACATGTACCATTACCATTGATGTTCCCAGGTATACATTTATTAAACCAAGTTTGATACCATATTAATCTTATATGTTCTTAATCTTAAGTGTGTTAGAATACATATTTGAACCCAAATTTTATCTTTTAATTGTTAATTAGTCCTAAATCTTAACATTTAAATTTTATAAAAATATTTTAGCTTGTAGAGTTGATCGAGCATCAGCCTTCGTAGGCTGTTTGGAGATCGTAACAGTATTGAAACATTGCGTAATAGAAACCGTTTGGAAGATAAGAACTTAAGCTAACTTTTAGAAAAAGAATCACCTCAAATGGACAAGGTATGTGGGAGATATGACTCAACGAACACAGCCTAACATCCTGCCCGAATTTAATGGCTTTGACCTGTCATTTTGTTTATTTCGTTTAGAGGACCAAACTGTGTTGAAATGACATGAAATTACTTGGGATATTTAGAGGACTCTCTAAACATAATTTTAGACATAAAGTTTGACCCATTTGAACATCACATAACCAAGATACGACATGTACAAAACGTCCAAGTTTTCTAACGGTAGATCTTCACGATCCAAAGAACACAAGAATGACACAAACTAGGATTTTATCATTTTTGAATATTCATTACTCGAAACGCCTAGATCTTTACAATCCAATGTTCAAGATTAAGAACACAAGAATATTAGATAATGATTTTATGGTTAGATGATGAATATTATCATTAACACAATCCAATAGAAATCAAATAATCAATAAAATAGTTTGTTATTCGATAAGGAATAGGAGACCAATGCTTCAATAAGATAAGTGTTTGAACAACAAAAATTGATCAAAAATAAGGAAGATGATGATGATTTACGATGAAAATGATGAATATCATGAGGAAAAGCTTGACGGCGGCTAGGGTTTCTACAGAGCACAAACTTGAGGAGAAAGTTATAAAAATAAAAAAAATGAAAAAAAAGGGGACCCCCCCCCCCCTAATATTGGTAATTCGACCAAACAGGGCCATGGATAGGCCTCCCAGGCCCTTTGCCCGTCTCGTTCAATTCCATAACGTCTCAATCCGTTTGTCGTCAAATTTTGGCATCTTTTTGTTGTGTAGGCTTTAGGCAAAGCCCACGTGTCCAATTTTTGTTGTGTTCTTAAAGTAAATTTTAATGTTTTAGGTTTTGTAAATTCTTAAATATGATCAAAGTACATAGTTATCTTACTATATCTTGTCCGGTGAACGTCCCAATGTCATCAATACTAGACCCACTAGCACATGGTAGGCCTATAATGCACAATTTTAACACTTAGTGTGTCTACACGCGTCTAATGCACTATTCTCAGACCAAGTTAATATTAGGTCAACTTTCAAGTCAAGATCAAAGAATCAAAGTCAAAAAGTCAAAGTCAACGATCAACGCATCTATTTTGGTGACAGATGTCACATATGTAACTCTTACAAGTCATTAGATTTTCAAATTAATCATCTATTTACATATGTGTAATATAAATCTTTAAATTAATCTCCTGTATTCATATACATAAATGTACAACATGTATAAATTGACTTTTTACATATACCTAAATCTTCAACACTTCAGTCAATCCACTAAAAGAATTGAAATAATTTTATACAATAAAATATTTTACATTCCTTCATACTACTCACCCATTTATATATATGTAAATACTAGGTAATAAGCAAATGAACTATTACATAAAACAAAAAATACTTCTAAAAACATAATCTAAAACAAACTTTAATAGATAGAATGATTCTATGTGAAACCTTGTGTAGGTATGTTTTGCATATATACAAATAGTCAATTTATACATATAAAATACATATATATATATATATATATATATTAAATATGTGCAATGTACATTTAATATAATGTTACAATATAATGTAATGTAATGTTACAATATTGTTTACATGTATAATTCAACACTAATGAATGAGTATAATTAACAACTAAAACTAGAAACAGAAACATCAAGACACTAAAACTTTGAGAATAAAAAATAATGGCTTCAAATTAAAAACTAATCACAAAATCATTATAGCATAAAAGTACACAAGCTAACCATGCCTAAAAGGATTTAAAATTAACCAAGTACAAATTTGGAACAAATTTTTTTTTAAAGAATCCCTCATGAATGAAATGATAAAATTTATCTTGTAAAAAACAAGGATCATGATCAAAAGTAATAAAACTCAGTAACAAAGTAACTATACAAAGTCTATGGTCAAATACATATATAATTTGAAACACAATAGGTTACTTGCATGGGTTTATCATAGTTTTCATGGTTAAAATCCATTTGTTCCAAAAATATGGTGAGACCTTTAAATCAAAGCTAAAATAAATCAAAAAAGACCTGAAGACTCATTTAGTTTATTGATCAAAACCAAATTCAAAAGACTTCAAAATATCATAAATGTAGTTTGAATCGATCAAAAAGCAATGTGTTGAAGATGAATACGAACCTCTAATTAGTAGATAAAAATCAAACAGATTGAAGTTGATGAACGTTTGAACCTGATTAAGAATACTAACACGATGAAGAAGATGATTGTAAAACAAAGCAACGGTTATTAATGATTAAGAAAACGACCGTGAAACCCTAATTGAATTATTGTGATGAACATGATTCAAAATAAAAAGATAGATTAAAGGAAATCTTAAGATAAAGAATAATTTAATTTCTATAATGTCTTTTTTCCTTATTTAATAATTAATCAAAATAATATATTAAATACATAATTGTCATTATTATTTTGACCATTGATTAAGTGATCTAACAGTTCAAATTAATTCCTATATATATATATATATATATAAATATATATATGTATATACATATATGCCCTTGTACAAAAATGTGAGACGAGAGTTGAGTTTAGTGTATTCCTTGTTTAGGTATTTATTTGTTAATGCTAGTGGAAGTATTTTGAAGAAAGTTTTGAAAGATATTTTCTATGAACTCACCAACGTAATGCTGACCCATAAAATATTTTGGCACATATTAAGTGCCATGTGATACATGGTCAAATAAGTGTTGGTTTTAAGGATAGAGCTGATAAAAGACTATGGGTCTTAAAGATTATCCTCTAGATTTTGTTTATCCTTATGTAAATAGTTTTCATGTAACCAAATTTATATGCAAGGTTGATATTTTTAATGAAATGATAAATTATGAACTTTTCGTTGGCTCATTCTAATATCAATCATTCATGTATTACCTCACACCTAGGACGGGGGTGTGACAAAGGTTGGTATCAGAGCTATAGTTTAAGCGAACTAGACACGAGAATAATATCCAGACTTAAACTGAGATGAGATTAGCTCTATGTCCACATAAGTGAATTGATTCGATGCCTTCATATTAAAGGAATGGGTTTTTAGTATCCTTCCTTATTTACAAGCACTAAATTGTTCTAGATTATAATCTGTCATAAGAATAGTAATTCCCTATTCCTTTTTCTATAGGAACTAATAATGATCAGTAAAGGACAAGAAGGTTCTAGAGGAATAGGCCAAAGTAGAACTCTTGTTAATAGGAGGAATAGAGGTTGAGTGTAGATAAAGGACCTGTTAATACGAGGCATGTGGATAAGCATACTAATAAAACAGAAGAAGACGTCATGAATGTAGCACAATTCAAGGAGCTGTTGCTAATGAGGTCTCAAAAAATTTGCAAACCTACCACACCTTTATCAATGCAGAAACGGGAGTGAGTGATTGAAATTGTAGCTTTAGAAAACATGGTACAAGAAATACTAAAGGTAATGCATTTAAAAGATATAGGTTTTATATCATTGGCTTAGGTTACACAATAAAGATTACACATATGGAAATAAATCAGAAATCTATATTAAGCAATCTTTCATTGTAGCCTAGATGCACAAAAGATTGATTCCGAGGATACCACACTTGGTTGTTGCTTGAAAACGACGCTAACATGGGTCAACCAAAAGGTTGTGAGCTAGTAGGGTTTGAGACTCGATAAACAATTGTTATAATATTAAGCATTTGCATGTAAATATGAATCGGCCCATTTTATATGAATGTAAGTACAAGACATAACGCCATAAGCCCACAACCGAAACTATAGCTATGAGGAAGACTAAAAACCCTTTCAATACTTATCACGATTATTGACTGTTGTTGTTGCAGAAACAAACATTCAATGTAAGTGACCATTGATTGACGCATTTAGCAAGTCCAGAAAATGGGGGTGCCTACCTTGATAGTATCCATATGTCCTAGCGTTTGTATCCAAGAGTTAATTTGTTTGCATTGTGAAAATGGAGAATTGAGCATGTGATAATGATAAGATACTCTCATGTAATATTCAAGTAATAAACATAACATATAAAATAATGATTCAAATGATGTTATTGTTGAAAGTGTGTTTCTCCCCCAAAAGCATTTAAAATGAAAAAGGGGCTACAAGTACTCACCGTTGTTGTTTAGTGGTTTAGAGATTCCTTAGTCTGAAGTGTGATAATGTTAAACTGGTGTGCTTCATACACACACACACACACACATATATATATAGGGTTAGGATCTTTTCAGAACTCCTAAAGATTACGAGAACTATAAGAACTCATCCTAACCATTGATCAATATATTTTGTATTTTAGTTTAATTGAGTCAAAAAGGGTATTAAGGTCATTTTATATTTAGGTATTAATTGATTTCCTTAATTCTCTCTTTTTAATTAAGGTAATTACATTTTTTTAAAAATCACCAAGATTTGTAGGGATTATTCTTCAATCATTATCTTTAACATTGACTTGAAGAAGCAAAATCCAATTGAAATTAAAATTATTTGGGAATACATTCATCACATCGACCTCTTCAACGTCATATTCATCATCGATTCTCCTAAATCAAGATTTAAATTCCGTAGCTTCATACTTAAAGGTAATAATCGGCCATTTGAATTCATACTTGGCAATTAATTATGTAATATTATCCAAATTTCATCTAAAATCATTTTTCATTCATGTATAAATCAGATACATGACTCTCCTGTCTTATATCACGATTTTTGATTAAAATTTTTAATCATGCAGTGAAATGTCACCTTGAGAAGGTATTTATATGTTTGTTAACTCGGTTGGTGATTCTACCCAAAATCAAATGGAGCAAATGGTTAAAGAAGTTGATGTTGATGAAGAGGTAATACCGCACGTGTTCATGAAAAGAAGAGGAAGAGTTTTGTCGCTACTATGGTTTTTCCAATTATCATGATGCATGAAATTGTCATTTGAAACAACAATAGTTAATTTGTTTTTGTGACGTTGAATCATTGATTTATAAGAACAAATTTTATATAATTTAATTATTGATGTTGAATCCTGTATGTTCAATTATTTGTATAGTATTTTGTTTTTTAATAAAATTGGGCTTATTTACATACATGCAAATGTGTTTATATATAATCAGGCAATATACTTTTAGGTTTGTTATCTGCACTACGTATTGATAAGGATCATTTTTACAAATACGTAAATAAATATTGTTAATCACAATATGTTGTGAGATTGTATCCTAGTAGCCTTGTTTTCCTACGTAGTTTCCCAAGATATACAATTATATCTCCCTATGTGTTTATTATGTTTAAAGGGGTTCATTTGTTTAGTTAACTTTTTTTTTTTCAATTCTTGTTAATGTGGACCATTATTTTTAGGACTTTTATAATATGAATATATGATGCACATGATGTTTTTTCAAGAAATATTAGTAATTCTTCAGATCAGTAAAAGAATGTGTTAGGTAATGATTTTTCAGTTAACCATTAAAGTATATTTTATTTAGCATTATTTGTTATGTTAATATTACGTTGTCATTAGGTACGTATCTGACTTGTATTTTTTAATCCATCCTTTGTTTTACTTATGGGCAAAACAGTGTTTAAATTAAATCATTTAATGATTGTTTATAGGTATAGGAATTAAATAACACAGATTATTTTTATGTTGTTATACATGTAAGTAAAACTGAAATAAATTGTCTAACTTTTAGTAAACTGTATTTTCTATGTTTTAAATTCTAGAAATGAATGTTGATGGCAAGGAGGAATCAGTTTGGTGGTTTTTTATTTAGATTGGCCTATATGTAAACATGCAAGATAAACACAAAACAACCTATGTTGTTCAGTTTTGCCTATATTTAATCAACATGTAATGACAACTAACTTTTCAAACATTTCAATATACATAAACATAACAATTATACAGGTGTATTAGTCAATACCAAAAAACATACCAATCATTTCATTACCCAAAACATACCACAAGTTTCAAGTTGTTCAAAAACCAAAATTCCACAACGTTAACCAACCATCAAACTACGTAGACGTTCAAAGACAAAGTAACATCCCAACATATCAACTAATCATTCATTATCTACCAAACCTCTAGACCCTTTCCCTGTGCTTGTTTGCTTCAGATAGAAGAATACGATAAGCGTATTTCCCTTAGCTTTCTCAACTGGGCATACTGGCTTGCTCTTTTTTTTTAAACCCGGAACTCCATTTCTTGACTTTACTTCCTATATATGTTTACATACGTCTTATCATAAACACACAACAAGTTAATAGGATTATTTTTGTAGCCCAATGGAGTTGTATTTTTACTTTACTAGGATGCATCCTAATGTAGCATCATACGTTATATGTGGCTAGCTTTTTGAAAATATTGCACAAATATATGCTTCTACATACATGTATGTATGTACGTATGTCGGTATTTATGTATGTACATATGTATGTACGTATGTATGTATGTATGTATGTAGGTATGTATGTATGTATGTATGTATGTATGTATGTATGTATGTATGTATGTATGTATGTATGTATGTATGTATGTATGTAGGTATGTAAGTATGTACGTACGTAGGTAAGTATGTAGGTACGTACGTATGTAGGTAAGTATGTAGGTACGTACCTACGTACATATGTACATACATACATACATACATGCGTACATACGTACATACATACATACATACATGCGTACATACATACATACATGCGTACATACATACATACGTACGTACGTACGTACATACGTACATACGTACATACGTACATATATATTGGGGAAAAAATGGTTGTTAACCCACCTTTATTGCGATTACACATTAACACTAATATAACAAACACTTACACCATGATTATTTAGTGAAACTAACTTTTACACCGCGTTACACTACTGATGTAACAATTTCCCCTTTATTTTTAAAAATATTTCACTCTTTTTTAAAGCCGTCTTAACTTTTTTATATGATGTTATGTTTAAATACAAATTACACCATTAAATAGATTATTTTAGTATCTTTAATTCGAGTATAGTTTTGATATATTTAAAAAAATTTTAATGTTTACTGTGCACCACTAGTTTACTACTGTAAATATAACTTAGAGTGATGAAGTGGACTACTATGGATCACTAGTTTAGTTAATGAGTTATCGTAATAAATAAGGGTTAACATTCGTTCTCTATCATTTATATATATATATATATATATATATATATATATATAGGAGGAGGGATCAAATGAGAACTCTTTTTTTTTGTGAGAACTCTAGAAATCAATATGAGCCACTAGTTTTCAATGGCAAAATGGTAAATAACATACACATAAAAAAAATTATAAAAAAAATAACATAAAAATAAAAAAATAAATACACAAAAATATTTCTCTCGTTTACCTCTTTCATAAAAAAAATTAAAAAAATAAAAAAACTCGTTTTTTTTTCCGAATTTCATTTTACACATGTGTAAAACTAGATTTACACGTGTAAAACCGGATTTTACACATATTTATAACAGGATTTACAAATATGCAAATAACAGGTAGGTGATTTTTTTAAAAAAATATATCAATATGGTAGGAGTTGTAAAGATAAAAAAATACTAAATTTTATGGTTAAATTTTGTTGAAAAAATAATTTCATGAAAAAAAGTTATGAACGTTTTAAAAAAATATGGAAATGACATGTGAGTTGCATGTGACAAAAAATGTGTGGCTCATATTGGTTTATAAAGTTCTCACAAAAAAGGTTGGTTCTCAAGATAACCCTACACTATATAATATATATATATATATATATATATATATATATACATATATATATATATACATATATATATAGGGGATGGTTCCTGAGAAAACCAATAGTTATGTGAAAACAAAAAAAACACGAAAAGCAATAACATAATTCAAATTTTTTTTTTTTTGTTATTTTAATTGTTAAAATGCTATTTAAGTGTTTGGTACATATATGTTGAGCATACATACGAGAATGAAGAGTCTTACGTATACGTAATACTATGTCGAATGAAAAATGGTTACGTATACGTAACCTATGTGTGACGTATATGTAAAACATGCTACGGTTTTTATTTGATCCATACCCTTATTTATATATACTCACACATATATATAGAGGGTAGTGATAAAAAAATTTATAAATTATGTGACCGTTTTCATTGGTTTCTCTACTTTTCTCATAACTTTGTGGTTTTTTTAGCATCCCTCATCTCTCTCTCTCTCTCTCTCTCTCTATATATATATATATATATATATATATATATATAAGGAAGAGAACGAATGTTAACCATCATTTATTGCGATAAACGTGTTAACTTTTGAATATCAATTAAAATCGTTATTTTTTTATTTGATAACATCATTATACATATACAAATATATGTTATTTTATGTATATGTGTAAATTAATAAGCGTAAAAAAATTATAACTGGTGTAAGTTACTTATACCAGGTAAATATTTACACAGGTGTAAATAACTTATACTAGTAGTAACTTTTGATAATTTATCTTAAAACTCCGAGAACTTGTATTAATAATTCATCTTTCTATTTTGTTTTTTTAAATAAGGTTGTGTATGTTTGTGTGCATGAAAAATCGTCATGGTAACTTTACAAAATGTTTTTAAAAATTTACCTGCACATACGTAGGAAGTATCACCTACGCAACTAATGTGTAGAGTGTATACAAAAATAAAATATGTTCATAATTTCTATGTTTGATATTTATTAGAGACGTATGTAGCTATTATATTTCTATCATTGTAATTGATAAAACATAAAAAAAAATATGTGGTTGATACTTGATAATAGTTATGATAGTTCAAAAAAGAAAATGTTTATACAAAAATGTGCGTGACAAAAAAACAACTTGTATAATATTGATTTCTGCGAACGTGTCAGGTGGTCTAGTTTGACTATTTTCCAATTGAAACTAACATCTAAAATTAATTGCTGATACTATTATACTAAAAGCTAAATTCCTCAAGGGCATCTTCACTCTTGAATGGCCTATAAAAGGCTCTAAAACCTTCTTCACATATACAAATCAACCCCCAAAACACTTTCATATTCTCTTTGGTGTTTCTAAGAATTACACCAAGAGATGGCTTTGTGTGGTGCATTCAAGGGTGGATTTGTGCCGATAGCTCAAAATGATTACACTTCTTCTAGTCTTCTTAATTCATCTTCCAACGCGATCATGCCATCAAACAAACGAAAGGTTCCAATCATTTTTGTGTTCATCTTTTGCTTCGAGTTCATATTTTTGTGACATATGTTTCTTTGGGTAGGCTTAACCTTCTCGAGACTAAAGCAGATTCTAAAATTAAGACTCTTTTTGTAAAAAAAGAATATAAATTTTTTTATGGAAATTTAACGAGAAGGAATATGATTACATGCATTTTTTGAATACGATTTTAAAAGACACAAACAACAACACATATTAAAGTTAGAAGTAAAAATGATCGAAACTCTTTTAACTATCTTGCCTCTTCTTTTCAAACCATGAAATTTTCATGAAGTAGTCCTACAGTTGAGCAGTTGCTACGTTTTCTGTCTTTAAAATCATGATAAACTATCATCTTAGGACACAATTAATTATCATGCATATATATATTTTGAGCGGTGCTCAAGAGGATATCCGGTTCGTAAGTTGTTCTCGTTCTATTTAAAAGGTTAAGGGTTAAAATTATAGAAGACAAGATATAAAAAGTTATGAAAGAATAAAAATAGGGTATAAAAAGTTAATATGAGTAAATTTGCTCTACCATAAAAGCATATTTTGATGGTATTTATCTCTCATTTTGTAGTTTATGGGAATCGTAGCTGTTGCAAAAGACAATGCAACCAATGAACATGAGGACCTGACAATAATGAATGGGTCTGCACCCACTATCCTTAAGTTCACAGGGGAGAAACCCAAAACTCCTATCTTGGATACCATTAATTATCCTATCCATATGAAAAATCTTTGTGTTGAGGTAATTAATTTCATAAGATTAAACATTTATTAATATTTGATATAGGATGGATTATAAGTATGAGTACATATGTCTATGAGTTGTATTGAAAAAAAAAACATTTATTAAATATTTTTTCACACACTACATGTTTTCTTAATATGACATGTCAATATCCATTTTACTACAAGTATTTTCATGAATCACGTGGTGTCCTAGTTCATAACATGAAAATAACAGGACATGAAAGGGACTTATTTTGTTGGCTTATGAGCAAAAAAAAAAAAAAAAGGTTAATTTTTTTCATGATTATAGGAGCTCGTAAAATTAGCCGATGAACTCCGAGAGGAGATCGTGTATACGGTGTCAAAGACAGGAGGTCACCTGAGTTCGAGCCTAGGGGTTGTCGAGTTAACTGTCTCACTCCATCATGTTTTTAACACCCCCGAAGATAAAATCATCTGGGATGTTGGCCATCAGGTAAATTACTAGATTTGATTGTTTTATTTACTTTTTAATATTTTTTGTTAAACAAAAATGTGATAACTTGTTTTTCTTTAGGCCTATCCTCACAAAATATTGACCGGAAGGAGGTCGAGAATGAGAACGATTCGACAAACGTGTGGACTCGCTGGCTTCCCTAAGAGAGACGAGAGTGTTCATGACGCTTTTGGTGCAGGCCATAGCTCAACTAGCATTTCTGCCGGTTTAGGTAAATCAGTAACGTTTTGTTTTATAAATTAACTTATCTTTAGTATATTCATAAATCCTTTAATCAATGGATAGCATTAAGGAATAAAATATATTTAAAGGATCTCCATAAATTATATGTTTTTAATTGAAACAAATAATTTAAGTTACATATATAAACCAATATTATAATATGGGTATTTCTAAAATCATATCAAAGTATTTCATGTGTATACGACTGAATTTATATGTAGGTCCTTTGTCTATATAATCGCATAGTTGGATAGTAGAAACTTTTTCCTTAATTTAAACTGTTATTAATAAAAAAGTTATACTACATGAAAGCTCTTTAATACGTCACATAAAATTAACAGTGTATTTTATTTAATAATTTATGATAAAAGTTAAAATTTTAATTCCCCTATATAAAGTATTCATTTTCATAACTTATAACAAAAGTTATATTTTTTATATTGAACATAAACTATTCCTTTTCAGCCACCTATATTTGAAAAACGAGATCCTCGTGTTAATTATCATATGGTTTTTATTAGTTTAAAATTGTTATACATACATATAATATAATATATCAAGTTGACAGTCATAGATTATTTAATGTGGAAACTACATAAATGATCCCTCCCTATAGTTTTAATCTTATTGCATGTTTGTCTTTAGATTTTAAAAGTTGAAAAAGGACTCTAAGATTTTAAATATTGAAAATTTAGTCCAAAAAATCTAGCATATATGGTCCAATTGTTAAATGTTGGAATTAAGTTTGTAATTTTTAAAATAGAAAAAACAAAAGTAAAATATAATCAAACTACAAGGATCATTTATGTAATTTTTATTAAATATCCTGAAACATAAGTTTGGACCTATATTGTCTTCCAGAATTTTGAAATATGATTTGTTTTGAAATTCGTATAATGCAACTATATATATACACACGCTAAAATATTATTTAATTGGTTTATTTTTATGAAGTGTTTTAAGATGAGAATTTAAATATCTAGATGTTTACACATAAATATCACTTCCAATAATGATTAATCATAATTGTTCAATACAATTATACAAAAACAAGTATATCTTTTCGATGTTTTCCATGTTGAATGACTTTTCTTTTAAATTTAAACTATAAAAATTAAAAAAAATACACGCATTTTGTTTTAAGTATCCATAATCTTCCGAGAAGGAACATTGAATTTAAACCTAGTTATTATTGATACTAGTCTAAAAGGCTGTATATTATATGGTTTAGAAAAACAAATATTAGATAGTTATTAGTAAAAATTCAAAAGTAACTAAAAAAATTTTTAATTTCAAACAAAATCAAGTTATTAATTGATACTACTTAGTAACTAACCTGTAAAATATTAAAAGTAAATTTTAAAAAACATACACTTAGAAATAAAGGTAATGCAAATAAAGAAAAAACATTATTCAAATATATATAAAATAATAAACATATTAATTTAAATGTAGAACTTAAATAGGTATACCATTACAATTTAGTTTATGTGTATTATTTAGTATTGAGAGAGAAACATGAAAAAAAAATGATGGATTCACTACAAATGACAACACGTAGCACAAATATTTACTTTGTTTTTTTTTATACATGAATGTTACTATAATTCTTATTACATCAACACATCTTAAACGGGGCTTGAACATTTAAACTCAAAAGAAGATACAACATTTTAACCACGATAATTTTACAATTAAAACGAACTCTACCATGCACCAAGTAACATCTACTTATTTATTTATTATTTATAAATTTGATTTAACCACTGTTTGTTGACTTGAATTAAGTTTAAAATGAAGATTTTTTTTTCGCTTGAAGACTTATTGTTAGTAAATCTGTTTTTGCAAAGTAGAAAATTTTATGAATTTCATATAACAAGGACTAATCTCAAAATGGAAAAATGATATGTTCTTTTGATAAAAACCAACAAATATAAAATTTAACTTTTCAATTTTTTTAATATCCCATCAGGAATGGCTGTTGGTAGAGACTTGCTAGGAAAGAACAACCATGTAATTGCAGTAATTGGTGATGGAGCCATGACTGCAGGACAAGCATATGAGGCTTTGAACAATGCAGGTTACCTTGACTCCAATCTCATCATAGTCTTGAATGACAACCGCCAAGTCTCCTTGCCCACAGCCACTCTCGACGGTCCTGCACCACCAGTTGGCGCGCTCAGTAGATCCCTCACACGCCTACAAACCAGCAGGAAGTTTCGCCAACTACGCGAAGCCGCAAAGGTCCAACATCTGCATCCATTCTTAATTTACTTATAGCATAAATCCCAAAGTTGTTACTTGATTATAGAAGTTTATAAAAGATCATATGCACTTTAAAGTGGACACTAATTCCTAAAATTAGTTAACTTTGCTACAAAGTATATTACATAAAATAATAGAAATATATATCAAATTATCATGTCTCTAACATTTTTGTGATTGACAGGGAGTAACAAAGCAGTTAGGGGATAAAACACATGAAGTTGCAGCAAAAATGGATTCTCTTGTAAAAGGCATGGTTGGTGGTCAAGGGGCTTCAATGTTCGAAGAGCTTGGGCTCTACTACATTGGTCCGGTAGATGGACATAATCTCGAAGATCTTGTCTATGTTTTCGAAAAGATCAAGTCCATGCCAGCTCCAGGACCTGTTCTAGTCCACATTGTTACCGAAAAAGGCAAAGGTTACCCACCAGCTGAAGTTGCTGCTGATAAAATGCATGGTATGGCGAGTTCTATAGCGAAATGACATATGAAAATGGTATTTCTTGCTGATATGATCTTTTATGTATAGGTGTTGTGAAATTTGATACTAAAAGTGGAAAACAAGTGAAGAATAAGACCAAAACACTCTCATTTACGCAATACTTTGCGGACTCTTTGGTTGCTGAAGCGAAAGAAGATGATAAGATAGTTGCTATTCATGCGGCTATGGGAGGCGGCACAGGGCTTAACACATTCCAAAAAGAGTTCCCTACAAGGTGTTTTGATGTTGGTATAGCCGAACAGCATGCGGTCACCTTTGCTGCAGGTTTAGCAACTGAAGGGTTGAAGCCATTTTGCGCTATTTATTCATCTTTCCTACAAAGAGGTTATGATCAAGTAAGATCTTTGGTTCATTGTTAAGACAAAATTACAAAAAATGGTATTGTAAAATATGATGGATTAGTCAAGTTAATGTATTTGATGATGCAGGTTGTTCATGATGTTGATCTTCAAAAGCTTCCAGTTAGATTTGCTATGGATAGGGCTGGTTTGGTAGGAGCAGACGGTCCGACCCACTGTGGTGCATTTGATACAACATTCATGGCTTGTTTACCAAACATGGTGGTGATGGCTCCTTCAAATGAGACCGAACTCATGCATATGGTCGCGACAGCTGCAGCCATTGATGATCGTCCTAGCTGCTTTAGGTACCCAAGAGGCAATGGCATAGGCTCAGTACTCCCACC
This sequence comes from Flaveria robusta, assembly GCA_025506415.1. Taxonomy (NCBI): domain Eukaryota; kingdom Viridiplantae; phylum Streptophyta; class Magnoliopsida; order Asterales; family Asteraceae; genus Flaveria; species Flaveria robusta. The sequence continues at coordinate 7,066,881 of CM046467.1, read as the reverse complement.
AAATAACAAAGGAACCCCACTAGAGGTACTTCACTTTATGTACTAACAATGATATATATGTTGCATAGTGTATATGTGAAAGTTAATGAATCTTGATTTAACTATCTAAATATTGAAATAGGTTGGAAGGGGAAGGGTGATCAAAGAGGGAAGTAGAGTGGCCTTATTAGGATATGGAACCATAGTACAAAGTTGTTTAGCTGCAAGTGAACTTCTTCAAAATATTGGCATCTCCGTGACTGTAGCAGACGCGCGATTCTGCAAGCCACTTGATGGAAACTTGATCAGACAACTAGCAAATGAGCATGAGGTCCTCATCACCGTCGAAGAAGGCTCTATAGGAGGATATAGCTCTCATGTTTCTCATTTCTTGGCCTTAAATGGATTACTAGATGGAAACCTCAAGGTATTTCATTCACAACACGCGTATGCATATTATGAGTATTTGATGACTAACATTATTCTTGATCTGATTATAGTGGAGAGCAATGACGCTACCAGATAGATATATTGAACATGGGGCTCAATCTGACCAGATTGAGGAGGCTGGCCTCAGCCCAAAACATATTGCAGCAACGGTTCTATCATTGATCGGCGGGAGCAAGGAGATGCTACATGCTGTCAATGTATAGTTCGAATATTATTCATGATAGATGCTACCAAAGATGAGGCCAAAGTTTTGCAAGACTCTTTGATCATATATATACTGTAGTTGTCTTGTAACATACGTGATTGCTAGTTGACATTTGTTGACATAATTTCTTTCATAAAATTGTTGAAATCTTATCTTATATCATTTTAAGAAGGTTGATCAATATACAACTATATTTCTAGAAGTTCTTTAAACCACTAATGCATTGATGCTCAAGAGCAGCACACTAAAGCGCTATAATGGTTTTTCCAAAGTGAGGATAGCAACCATTTGATAATGGTTTTCCAAAGTAGATAATTTGTAGAAGAGAGTTTAATACTAAGCATATGTATCAATGTATTGAGAGGGAGTGCAGAGTCATTCGAAGATGAGGCCATGAAATTAGAGGAAGATGGTGGATGGAGAGAAGATAGGCAACAACTAATTGGCTGTAATGATAGTATGTGATAATTAGCTTATGAATGCGAGACCAATTGGTTGGGAAGTCTATAAATAAGAAAGGATACATAATAAAAACCTAACTATAGCTAAATTACAGATTGATACACAATATACATATTTATACTTTTATAGTGGTAATGCATAACTTTACTATCAAGTGTCATAGTAAGTTTGTTAATAGTAGTGGAATCAACCTTGCGCGTTGCGCAGGTTTCAGTCAACAATTCTATAACGCCATACAACAGTTTTGTGACGGTAATTATTAGTAACACAAAAAAGATCAGAATAAGTGACATAAGTTCATGGCTTACTTGAAGCCGTTTGCTTTTTGGGTTACATTTTCTTGAAGAATAATTACTATTCGCATCCCTAAAGTTTGTATATTTTAACTACTTGAATCCTTGTTGTTTCAAAAGATCCTTTTACTTTTCATTTTTATAACTATTTGAATTCAGATAACTAATAGAATTTAATTATTCTGTTAACTTTGACTAAAATGACTAAAGTACACTCAACGGTCAGATGGTTAAAATACCCTTATTTTTACTTTTATTATTTTTATGTTTGTGTGTGTATATATGTATATTAATTTTTTTTTTGTTAAAATACGTTTGCAAACTAATTGTTAAAATAATCATTGTTATATATATTCTTGCAATATTTATTATCAAAAACTTATTTTTATGATAATTATTTAATACACATGTTTTAAATATACGTATAAATACACATTTTCTACCAACTTTCATATTTTATAACTTCTTTTTTTAAATCATTCGCTTATTAAACTTTTTTTTCTTTTTAATTGTTTATTTTAAGTCATTCATTTTCAAAGAACCATTTGTCTTTTTTTCTTAATTCTTTTTTTAAAGAGTTTATTTTTAAACTTTAATAATCGAATAATTTTAAAAAGAACTATTTTAAATATAAGTCACACAAAAAACGATATAAAAAATGAATGACTTAAAAGAAAAATCATATAATAAACGAAGACTTTAAAAAGAAAGAACGGTTAAAAAAGTTTAATAAGTAAACGAGTTTGAACAAGTTTTTATAATAAATGAATGGTTTTTAAAAATATATATTTATATTTACATCTAAAATATGTAGTAATAAGTAATAATCAAACCTAATAATTCTTTACATATGGTGACACAGGCCATTGCCACAAGCCCTCTCATCTTAGTTTCCCGCCCACACTATTTATTGTATTTTAAAAAGTCAAATAACTAATTTTTAAATTTTTCTCCTTTTCTCTCTATATTATTAATCCAAGTCCTTTTTTAATCATTAACTTTTTAAAATACATTTTTTCATTAGATAAAAACTAAGTATTTAGATTAAAAATATACTTTTTTTAAATCAAAATTGTCTATAAAACTATGATTTTTTCTAAAACAACAAAACTTTTTTAATTTATGAAATATTTTAAATCAATCTTTTTAAAAAATAAAAGTGAGATATTGATAAAATTTTTAAGAATAGTAACAATGTTTTATTAGCTAATCAAAGTATATTTATATTTAACGTTTTACGGTTCATAACTCTTCGTTAATAAATATTTAGTATAATCATAGTCGATTAATCTTCATAGCTCTTCTTATTTAATCTGTGTAATACATGGTCTTATAACCTAGTAATAAATAAATTATTAAAAATAAATACTACAAGAATATACGAGAACGATTATCTTAATCATTATTTATGAAACTAATTATTATATAAAATTTTTTAAAATAAATACTACACGAATATAAAAAACGTATATTTGAAAACGTTTTTAAATAATATTTAATATATATACACGCATACACTAGTGACAAAAGTAAAAATAAAAGTATTTTAACTATTTGAGTCCTAAGGGTACTTTAATCATTTTAGAAAAAGTTAACTAAAAAATTAACATCCTTTGATTATATAGTCTCAAATGATTACAAAAATAAAAATTAGAGTGAGCAAAAATAAGTTTTAAAACATTAGTGATTCAAGTAGTCAGATAGTAACTTACTCTTTCTTGAATGATTGAAGCAATTCATTTTGAAAAAAAAATAACTAATTTATTGTTTATAAAATAAATCAAATGGGTATATGAGTAGTTATATTATTGATGTAGAACAAAGGATGAGATAACAATTAAACCTGTTGCTCTTAAGTAATACCAGGAACAACTCTTCTAAAGAGTAGTATGAAAAGCATTTAAAGAGTCTTTTTGTTTTAAAGCACAATCAAATATGTAAGTTGAATTCCACCTAGTAGGTATATTCAAATTAAGACCTAAAAATATAAATATTGTATCCTTACAAATTTGTTTATAATCTTGATATCTTTTTCAACTTTTTTTGAAAACGTCGTCTAACATAAATCGAAAAGCTTTAATAATATTATCAACATATTGCATGGTTAGCCCGTTTTGCATTAGTAAATTTATAATATGTGCAACACAACGAGTATATAAAAAATCATCGTTGGCAATCGAAAGATATTTTAATTTTAAATTTTCAACCATGGTTGTGTTGTTGGAGGCGTTATCAAATGCAATTGAAAAAAGTTTAGTTTGTAAATTAAAAGTAGTTATTATATTATCTAAAAAGCAAAACAAAAATTCTCCGTTGTGTCGATACGGAAAAAGTTCAAATGCAATTGTACGTTTCATCATTTGCCATTATTTGGGATCTATCCAATTAGCGGTGACGCAAAGGTACGATTCGAGCAAACCGTGTGGAGGCGATCAAACATCACTAGTTAAGTGTACACCAGCATTTATATTTTCAAATAATACAATTAAATCATTTTCTTACTTGTTTCCATAATTTCAAACAATAACGTCTAATTGTAGTACGACTTACATGGGTAACGAGGTTGAAGCGTCTCTTGAATCTAGTTGGTCAACCGAGTATTGTTGAAATGACTAAATGACAAAGCTTCTTGAATCACGAACTTCGCCATAATTTTAAACAATCGGGTTTGTTGCGAATCCGGATTACTTTTTAACGACTTACAAAATTTTTTGCTAATGTATTTGCTTAAAGTTGTGTTTAAATCTTTAGCAAGTAAAGTTCTATAAAACTTGCAACGAGCCTTTATAGATTCATCACTCAACTCAATCATATCCCAATTGCACCAAATATCCATGTTATGATTATGTGCAAAAACACGAACGACGGTTGGAGCGTTGGACGAACCATGACCAACGAAAGATTGTGATTGAGCCATGTCAAGATTTAAAAGAGTGAAAGTGTAAAACAAGAGAATGAAAGTATAAAACGAGAGTATATGAGAGTATTTTTTGTGTTTTTTACGTATGTTTTTGCGTTTGGGACTTGAGTACTCAATCATATCAACCCACACATATTTATACTAACTTATGAGCAAAAATGACAAAAAAGGTCAAAAAAGGGTAACGGGTAGTTTTTTAAAAATTCCAAAAAAACGGCTAGAACCAGGTCAGGTCGGGTTGAGTACGGGAATTTTTTCTAAATTTATAAGCGGTTCCTACCTTACGGGTTTTTTGGAGTCCAAACCGGTTACCACCCCCCGGGTCCTACCCGTACCCGGGGCGGGGTTCGGGTTCGAATCTGGGTATAATGCCCATCTCTAGTGGTGACTGCCATCTTTAATTGGGCTTCGGCCCATTTGACGTCAAGAAATCACTCGTGGATATTAGAAGTAGAGATGGGCCTAAAAACCGGGTCCGAACCCGACCCGGTGGACCCGGGTACGGGTAGTACCCGATGGGAGGTGTACCCGGGTTGGACCCGTTTAAACCCGTAGGGTTGGAACCGGTTTTAGATTTTGAGTTTTTTAGTGAACCCGACCCGGTTGAACCTGGTTTTGGACCCGATTTGAACCCGGTATTGGGAACACACAAGAAAAGAAAAGAAGAAGAAGAAAAAAAAAACTAAACTCGATTTGAACCCGGTTTTGGACCCGACCCGACCCTACCCGGGTATGCCGGGTAGGGTTTTGCATTAGGTGAACCCGACCCGGGTTCGAACCCGGTTTCACCAAAACCCGGGTACGAAAAAACCCGGTTGGGCCCAACCCGGTTTCAACCTGATTTCGGGTATTGGGCCGGACCCTATTTGCCCACCTCTGATTAGAAGTGGGTCTTCATCTCTCTTGTGTACCCTATAATGCAATTCGAAAAGTCATTACAATATATATTAAAAAGCAAACTTCACTGTAGCAGTGAAGTTTGTTTTTTTAAATATTAGCCACACAATTTTACAAAATATATTTAGAAGTTTGTGTTTTTATATAATGGCCACATAATTTTATAAAATGTATTTAAAACCCAAATTCTAATTATGATTAATAACAAAGTTTTATATTTTTGCTTTTTGACACAAAAGTTTATTTTTTTTTTGTTTTTGGGTTCAAATATTAGTATCGTTATTCGATATTATCAGAACCGGTATCGGTATACGCTTTTGTGATTTCCGATAAGCCGACCCGACAACGAAGAAAGTCACGGTAGCGTAAGACAAAGGAAAACAACCAAACTTCCGTACGCGTAACGCAGGTGAAGTTTGCTTTTTCACCACAACCTTTAATTTTTTGGGTTTTTGACGTCAAACATTAGTATCGGTATTCGGTATTTAATCGAACTGATATCGGTATACGCTTTTCTGGTTTCCGATGAGCCAACCCAACAACGAAGAAAGTCACGGTCGCCTAAGACAGAGAAAAACAACCAAACTCTCGCGCGCGTAGCGCAGGTTAAAACACTAGTTTATTTAACTTAACAATATGATAGTAGCCTTAATATGATTAAATCTTTATTTCACTTTTATATTTATTCAAAATTCACGTGAGCTACAAGAACCCATTCCATAATGCAATTACCAACTTTGTTATAATTTAAGTTAAGCATGCCAAATCATGTTTTGTATACCATATTGAATATTCAACTAAATTTATATAGAGAAAATTATTTAAATGGTACATGTGTTTTGATCAGATTGCATATTTAGTTATCAGACTTTAAAAATTACAAAGTTAATCTAAATTTTTGTGTAGTTATTGTAAGTTTAGTACCCAAATTTTAAAAATTACAAAGTTAGTCTAAAATTTTATTTGAGTGTTATTTTTTGTTCTCTAAAATTAAATTTAAAAGTTAATTTAAATTTATAAAATCCATTAAAACTAAAAAAATTTGTTGTCAAAAACCAAAGGATGTAGAAATCAACTAGATGACAAATTAATCCTGTTGATTCACAATGATACTAGGAACAATTCTTCCAATTATCGTTGATTCGCGAGAATGCTGATAATTAGAGTTCTTCACTCACAAACCCAATTGTGTAGAGAGAAAATGATTTTTCATAAACTTTAAAAACTGATCATCATTCCAAGTCCCAAAAACATAAAAATAAAAGACAAAAGTCGAATGGGCCTCAAAACATAAACGGCCGAAAACTAGTCCATAAAAGAAGCACAGCAAAAACTAAAAATAACTTAAAAATTGAAAAAACTCATAGAATAAGGTGATTTTAGGCCAAAACAAGGGCCCAAACTGCCTATGGCGTTTGTAGATACGTGCTCCTCGATCCAACGGTCGTTTTATTTGGTCGCACGCCTAAAACGGAGCTTTCTAGCCCAAGTTACATACATTTTAGTAAAGCACCTTTGGACACGCGATCTTGGGCCTCCAAATAAAGAATTGCCCTTTCTTCAACACTTGGACCCGCACCACCAAACATGCAACAAAACTAACTTTGTAATTTTTAAATTTTGACTACCAAACATGCAATCTGATTATATCATAGGGACCATTTATGTAATTTTCTATTTTATCTATTTGGTTTAAAATACCATCTCATAAATTTACATCTTGGTTAAGATAAATAATTTTAATCATTCACTGGTCTTAAGTTTATTCAAATTCATCTTTTTTGCTCGTGTTCTCTTAAAAATTTAAAAATCCAATATAAACAATTAGGTGTAATATTTATAGAAACTAACCAAAAAGTATTTAAAAAGTGTAGGAAATATTTATATAAAAGATGTATAGTTTAGACTATATTAGTTAGTACCCTTGGTTTATTCTTGACTAAAGAGCTTATCTCATTTTTATAGCATGTTCCCACTGAAGCAAATCTTTCATCTTAACTACTTTAGAATAACTTTGCGGTTCATTTTCGTTTAAGAGAAGATAGTTGATTAAAAGACTATACCTGTTTGATTGTACGTTTAGAGACTCTGCTGGACCTCCTTACCTAATTTTGAGAATAGTTATGAACCGTGAGATCTGTTAATCTTCAGTATCTAAACTCCTACTATTAGTAGCTCCCACTACTTCTTTATCTCCACTTATATAGCAATATTCAAACTCAAACACTTCACTTTCAGTGTTTGGTTGTTTGGTTCAGTAACTAGCTCTATGGTTTGTTTCTTACCATCAACTTCAAATGCAACCTGCATTTTCAGAAACAATGAGTTTGTTGGGTTTCTGTTTTTGTATAGATCAACCTCATTGAATGTAAAATGCTTTCTTCTAACTATTTTTCTTTTTCTAAAATCCCAAAGCATGTAGCCTATAATATCTTACTTATATCTAATGAATGTGTACTTCTTAGCTTTAGCATCAAGTTTATCACCATCTTTTACTAGATCATAGGCACTACACCAAATACTTTCAAGTGCCCATACTTTACTTAACTAACTCCCCTTTCCATTCTTCTTCTTGTATTAGAATCCAATGGTACTGACTATCCTCGGTTGATTTATTAAGTAGCAGTATTAACTGCATCAGCCCTAATCATATTTGGAAGCCTGTAGTTTAGTCTTATAATTTTGCCTTTCTTATCAAAAATTTGTTCATCCTTTCTGCCATTTATTTTGTTGAGGAGTGTTTGGAACTGTCTTTATCATTTGAATACCATGTCCAACAACAAAATCAAGGAACTCAATGCTGATGTAATCTCCTCCATTGTTTGATTTCAAACATTTTACTTTCAAATCAGTTTCTAATGCAACATCAGCTTTTAATTTCTTAAAATTAACAAAAACATTTGATATATTTTTAAGAAAGTAAACCCATACCTTGTGTGCTAAATCATCTATGAAGGTGACTTAGTAATGAGCTCCTCTTATAAAAGAGACCAAGGTTGGTCCGAACACATTAGTGTCAACAAGCTTCAAAATCTGAGCTTTTGGTGTCATTCCTGTCTTCACAAAAGATACGTTATTCTTTTCCCAATTACGCACATTTCACAAAATTTAGATTCAACCTTTTTTAGTTCTAAAAGTTTTCCTTTAACAACAAGCATCTTCATCCCCTTTTCACTAATGTTACTGATCGTTGGTGCTACTACAGCCTTGATTGACTCGGCCCGCTGGTCATTACATTTACCTAATCTACTTGTACTTTAGCCATATAAGGTAACTCTCTTTTTACCTTTGAAAATTACATGCTTCGCTTGAAAACTTTCCATTGTCCCCTATCAAACATCACATCGTACCCCTAATCATCCATCTACCCAATAGAAAATAACTTCTTTTTTTCAGCTGGAAATGATTCGAACATCCTTTAGGATCTATGAGGTGTCCAATGATGTTTTCGTCTCTATATCCCCAAATCCTATGATATCGAAATTATGATTATTAGCCATATGAACTTTACCAAAGTTACCTATTTATAGATTCTTCATCGTCTTCGTGCTATAAGTAGCATGGAAGGATGCATTAGAATCCATAATCCATGACTCTATTGAATTTTCTACATAGCAGATAAGAGCATCATTAGATTCGGAATCATGAATGACTATACTGACTTCATTACTCTTTTTCAAAGTTGAAGGGTTTGGCATTGACTTATAAAATGCCTAGTTTCATTGCAATTCTAGCATTGGATGTCTTTTTTAGGATTTGACTGTCCCTTATCTTTAGACTTTGACCTGACTCTACTAGCACTCATTTTTATCCTTCTACATCTTCTTTTAATGCCTAACAATGCATTAGATGATTCCCCTAAAGTTCTTCTTGCATCCTCCCCCAAAATCAAATCTTGGACTCCTTTAAAAGTAAGCTTAGTAGTTCTAGATGAACTACTAACTGTAGTGACAGTCCTTAACGAACTTTTTAGTAAAGAAGATAAGAGTAACAAGGCTTGAACTTCATCATAGAATTGAATATCAACTTACACTAATCGAGACTGAATAGTGTTAAAATTGTTTATATGAGTGGTAATAGATCCTCCTTTCAATATCGTGTTTACTAGTTCTCTAATTAGAAAGACTTTGTTTCCTGTAGACGTCATCTTGTACATGTTTGATAGTGCATCCATAATGCCTTTCAAAGTCGTTTCTTTTAGAATGTTAAAGGCAACATTTCTTGGATAATGAGAGTCTGATGATAGAAACAACTTTTTATCAAGTGTAGTCTACTTAGCATATGAAGTCTTTTTTTTTTGTTTCTTACCCATTATAGTGGCTTATGAATTCTTTTGAACTAGAAAATCTCGATTTGCATCTTCCACGATCTAAAATCCTAACCACTAAATTTTCTATTATGGTTTTCCCATCCTTAGCCATTATTCCAAACCACAAATGCTTAACAATCAAGTCAGAACTGAGAATAGTGACAAACATTATAGTGGGCGGCTGCCTGAACTTGAGTGTTGTTCTATTGACAACCTGGTTTCGAAAGAAGTAGACAATCAAACTAACCGGTTAAAAACTAACCTTAATCGGAACAAAAGTACCACAGAAGCAAAAACCTAGTTTGACGATGACGGGTGGGGAGACTGTATTAGTCGGAGATAACAGTAGAAACCCTAGTTCGAAAGACACACAGCGGGGACAGAATGACAGGTAAACGGCGACGGCAGAAACCCTGATTCATACAGATATCATCATGAGTTTTCAAGAGCCTAAAGCTCTGGTATCAGTTGTTAGAATCAAAGCACACAAACACACAATAAAAAAAATAATACAACAATGAATGACATGAGAGATTTATAGAGGTTCGGTCGTGATGTGCAACCTACCTTCTCTTGAGGCAACTAGGGTTTTTTTTATTGAGTGCTAATGATTACAAGTATAAAGAGATATACTTATAGGCTATAACTAAGTTTAATCACTTTAGTTAACTAGCTAACTAAACTGAACCCGGATCGTCCGAGTCCAACTGCTTCAAATTTAATCTACACGAAGCCTACACCGTGCATTTATTTTGTGTGAGTATAATATTTACATTTTATATATTTATTGTCAGAAGTATTTAATCATTTTACATCAACTTAACAAAAATCATAACAGTCATCCATTCTAGAAACTCAAAGTATTACGGTTTGACAAACAGTTATGACGAAAAATGTAATTTTTCAAAACCTTAAACCAATTCTGTAATATAAGTATACCACATGGACCAACCATGTAATTAGCTCAAAATTTAAAAGTGAGATATGCGGTTGCCTTGGAAAAAAAATAACATGTCTACAGAAAGTCATAAGTGGATCGTTGTGGGTGAAATAATTTGAATACACTATCAGTTGACCTCTTTTAGGTGGGGTTTGTCTCTAGCTCCTAGCTAGTTCATCCTCCATTTAGTTGAATGATATAATCTGCAGTTGTTAAGAAAACGCATACACAAAGTCATAAGTGGCATGTTGTGGGCAAAAAAATTTAATTGCATTATGTAGGAAAAGTCCAAAACTACAACAGCCAGCAGCAGCCATCTTTGCATAGAGGGTTGAAGTGTAGAAATTATTAATTATTGATCTGACCAATAAACACTTGCCCCAGCCTATAAATATGATCAAATTAGTTTCCTAAAAATCAACCCATTTCTCTATTATATTCTTTGATCAGTTGCTAAAACCTACATTAAACAATGGGTTCTTGTGGTGCTTTAAAGGGTTCATTTCTGTTGTCCCCTCTCGCTAAAGATGGCTATGGTTCAAGTTTGCTTAATCCATCCACCAATGCAATCGGTCAATCGAGCAAGCGAAAGGTTGCACTTTGTATTTAACGTGTTATGTTATTACCGTTAACAAGTTAATTAAACTCCTAATGGAAACTAGATACTTTTAGTCGGTGATAATAAAACTAAAAGTTATTTTTCATATCTATCTGGATACCATGACCATGATAATTAAACGTGTCATATTACAAGGATTCATTTAGTTGATTAGCCTTAAGAGCAAAAGTTAAATTACCGGCGGGAAGGTCAACTTGGATCTTTAGTTCTGTCTAATAATAATTAGTTTATTTGTTGATGTTGATAATAATTGTAACTGATAATACTTTTCTTTTACTAGATTACGGGTATTGTGGCAGTCGCAAAAGGAAATACAACTAATGAAACCACTAAGATAAAAAGAGTAAACGGGGGACAAGCCACCACCCTCATCTTCTCTGGGGAGAAGCCAACAACACCTATCTTGGACACCGTCAATGATCCGATCAATGTGAGAAGTCTTGGTGTCGAGGTAAACTTTATTAGTAACAATAAATGTCATTCATTTTCACTCTCTTTTTTTTATGTCGATTTTTATTCATGGAATGACCGTGACATATTCTTTATTTTTATTTTAACTTTTTCGCTAACATATATAATATTATTTTTCTCTATGTTTTGTCAAAACTTTAAGTTTATTGTTTTCTCCATCCACATATGTTAGTTTAAACTGTGTACACTATATATTTTTACCAAATAATTTTTATATACTAAAATCTAGTATAATCTTGATCCTGGGAATACTACTAGTTACATTACAACAAGGTTCAAAAATTTATAAATAAACAAATTACTTAAAAAAAAATCAGTTTTGTGATAAAATTAATTTTCAAATTTGATAATGGAAAGGTGTATATATTACAGTTTTAAGAGAAAAATAAAATTACATTTCAAATGAAAATAAAAAATAAAAATGTATTAGTAAACAAAATTTTAAGAGTTTAAATACAAACACCAGAAATAAAGCTAACGCCAAGGTGTGACGACCCTTTCAAATCGTTAATAGATGCAACAACTAATTTACACCAAACTATTTTTATTTTTTAAACGGTAAACTCACACACATTTTGCAACTGATCATAATATACATAAACACTAATTTACACAAATCCGTTACGGAAATACTCAAACCCTTGGCCTCAAGGAAGCATCCCTACTAACTCCAACCCATCCCGCATCCGGGTTAAGTCTAATTGTGATGATGTGTGCATATTAGAGAAGTTAATTACTACGTTAATTCACTATTAGTGACAATACAAACACCGTAGCTGGTGGTTCATGCACTTATTTCTTTGTTGTGAAAATATCATTAGAAAGGCTTTTAAAGATATCATGATAGGCCTTAACGGGTCCCATGCATTAAATTTGAGGATTAGATGAATAAAACGTCATATCACCCTATGACTCGTTTGCGTGAAACTTGTTTATTTTTACTAAAGTGATCAAATTCAAGTGTCATAAAATAATTAATAGATGGATTTTTAAAAGTATGAAAAAAGAAGGGTATGTATTCGTCGTTTAAAAGAATCGATAAGTAATTCACAATATTGTAACTTGATATAACTTTAATAAAGTGCATGAATATGGATAAATAATAGAAGATTTTATTCATAATTAAAAGACAAAATTATACTATTAGGTCCTTTATGTGTATTGAAATTTAAGTGTACCCTTTATGCGTGTTAAATTACAGATTTCTTATTCGAATTGAACTTTTATAATTACATTAATTTTTTTTCCAAGAGTTACATTAATCACATTTTAGTTAATTTTGTTATAGAGTTTGTTCGTTTGATTAGTTAAAAAAGCCGGTCATGTATGATCTTATAAGATTTTGGTTATATGACAGTACCTATTTATTAAAAAAAAACAATAAAAGGAATTTTGATTTCATATGATGTGATAGTTGCTATGTATTAAATTTGCCCATACCCTAAGATTTACCAACTCATATATTATAAGTTAGAAGGAAAGTGATTTTGAAGTATTATAATTACCTCAATATTTCCAAATTTTTGTGATAAAAAGGATCTTGAAAAGTTGGCTAATGAGCTGCGAGAAGAGATTGTCTACACAGTTTCAAAGACCGGAGGTCACCTGAGCTCGAACTTGGGTGTGACTGAACTAACCGTCGCACTTCACCATGTTTTCAACACGCCGGATGATAAGATCATTTGGGATGTTGGCCACCAGGTGAGGACTAATTGACCACACTTCAATTTTTAATCATACAAATAGTCATGAATGGCTCATATGTAATAGCTTATACTATATGTATGCAGTCATACCCGCATAAGATATTGACGGGAAGGAGATCACGAATGGGGACAATTCGACAGACAGGTGGGCTTGCAGGTTTCCCTAAGAGAGATGAGAGTAAACATGATGCTTTTGGTGCTGGCCATAGCTCGACTAGCATTTCTGCGGGTTTAGGTATGTTTTTAAATTTATCTTTTTACACCTAGAACCATAACAAGATATACATTAACTGGAAAAAAAATATAAAATCACTATTACATATTGTGTAAAACTATGACGTATTAGATAATAATAAATATCCTAACAATAATACTATTAACTTTTACTTTTCTAAAAAAGATTATTATTGCCTGAAATCAATTGACAATCAATACTTTATAGCCCATAACGTCATGTCATGTTGATATTCATTATTGCTCTCACAAAAATGATGTAGGTTAATAGCGTGTGGGTTTACTTAGATATGTTTTTGTAAGTAAAAGTAAATTGGCTGATATTTAAAAGAATATAAGCTGTTAAAAAACAAATACTTTGTAGTGATATGCATGTGAGGAAAATATTACTTTTAACCGTATGTTACAAGAAAGGAAAAACAGATTTTAATAGATCATATTCATGTAAAATCTTCTTTCTAACCTTGTGATAAATAGTAAAAATCAATCATAAAAGGCAAAAATTCACAAGAAACACAAAAGCATTTTGGGTGAAAATATGACATGAAACATAACATCATTAATAACCCTTAGATCAATGAAAAGGATACTTACGTTTTGGACACGGAGATAACGAAAAAAAATTGGTCTTCTATTATTGAAACGTCATTTTCTATTGCATTAATACGGTGTTCATATCATGATGCATGGTCGTATATTCAACTAGATGTAGTTGGCTTACGATGACATAAATACATAATGTACACAAATTATACGCTACGCGTTTATCATGTGATTTTGGGTCCCTAAGAAAATTATTATAATAAATACCATTAATGCGTTATACGCGACTTGATTGCTAATAAGTTGACACAATTATCAGCCATATTTGACCAAAATTTTTGTTCAGATATGTAACGTCTTGATGATTAGATTTCACTCCTAAGTAATGCTCGTAAACTAATTTATGAGCTTCTAGTTGTTAAGGTCAATGCATGAACGTAATTAAATGTACGAAAAAAATAGTACTTCGAATCTCAACCTTTAATATTAGGTTAGAGAAGTGATTCGGTTGCCTCGTGCGACTTTTTGGGACTATTGTGTCACAGACTGGTTAGCTGGTCCAGTAACACTCAGTTATTTCTCTAGCTGTAAACTCGTGTCGAGTAATGCGGTACCATAAATGAAAGTATTTTGTGTGTCGTTATTATAGATGACCATGGTTACCTGTAAAACTTTTTCTCATGGTTTATAGTCTTTTATCGGTGATCAGTCTGTAATTACTTTGCTGATTACCAACCAAAATTTATAGTTTGGTTAATTTAGATGTCTATTGTTGATTGATCACAATGTCAGGAATGGCTGTTGGTCGAGACTTGCTCGGAAAAGAAAACCATGTAATCGCAGTGATCGGAGATGGAGCTATGACCGCAGGACAAGCGTACGAAGCCATGAATAATGCTGGCTTCTTGGACTCAAATCTGATCATAGTCTTGAACGACAATCGCCAAGTCTCTCTTCCCACTGCAAACCTTGATGGTCCAATTCCACCCGTCGGGGCGCTTAGTAGGTCCCTCACAAGGCTACAAACAAGTAGAAAGTTTCACGAACTACGCGAAGTGGTCAAGGTACATTCTCTCTACTTAGCTTCTAAGAGGTTTTCAAACTGTCCAAAATAGAAAATGCAGTATTATCTTGTAACATCAAAGCATGACATCTTCCCATATTGTCATGAACAGGGGGTGACAAAGAAATTAGGGGATCAAACACACGAGGTCGCGTCGAAAATGGACTCATACATGAGGGGAATGATGGGTGGTCATGGAGCATGCATGTTTGATGACCTTGGGCTCTATTATGTTGGCCCTGTTGATGGACACAATGTTGAAGATCTTGTCTATGTGTTCAATAAGATCAAGTCAATGCCGAATTCGGGGCCTGTTCTTATTCACATTATCACCGAGAAAGGCAAAGGCTACCCGCCTGCAGAACTCGCAGACGATAAGATGCATGGTATACTGCATGTTCTACCTGATGATAAATCTTATAAATAATAATCAAACTCTTGATTATATGACTTTTGTGTTACAGGAGTTGTGAAGTTTGACGCTCAATCCGGGCTGCAATCGAAGAAAAAGGGTAAGATGTTGTCGTATACCCAGTATTTCGCTGACTCGTTAGTCGCTGAGGCAGAACGAGATGATAAAATAGTTGCTATTCACGCGGCTATGGGAGGGGGCACAGGGCTTAATACATTCCAGAATAAGTTTCCCAAGAGGTGTTTTGATGTTGGTATTGCCGAGCAGCATGCGGTCACCTTCGCTGCAGGTTTGGCAACCGAAGGACTCAAACCATTTTGCGCAATTTATTCATCGTTTCTCCAAAGAGGTTATGATCAAGTAAGACCACTAGAATATTATTTTAATTCCTTTTTATTTTATGAACCATGATTAATGCAATGGAATCTGTTGATGCAGGTGGTTCATGATGTTGATCTACAAAAGCTTCCAGTGAGGTTCGCTTTGGATCGCGCTGGTTTGGTAGGGGCAGATGGTCCAACTCATTGTGGTGCATTTGATACAACTTTTATGGCCTGTTTACCAAACATGGTGGTTATGGCTCCTTCAAATGAGACGGAACTTATGCATATGGTTGCGACCGCTGCAGCCATAGACGACTGCCCTAGCTGCTTTAGGTACCCAAGAGGCAATGGCATAGGTTCATTACTCCCACCAAACAATAAAGGAACCCCCCTTGAGGTACTTGAACTATGCATATAACACCTTATACCCAATGTAGCTTGATTTAACATGTCATGTATTTCAAATAGGTTGGAAGGGGCAAAATACTTAAGGAGGGAAGTAGAGTGGCCTTATTGGGATATGGAACAATAGTACAAAGTTGTTTAGCTGCGTGCGAGCTTCTTAAAGTGGTTGGCATCTCAGTGACGGTGGCAGACGCACGATTTTGCAAACCGCTAGATGGAAGATTAATCAGAAAACTAGCGAAAGAACATGAGTTCCTCATCACCGTCGAAGAAGGTTCAATTGGAGGATTCAGCTCACATGTTTCACATTACATGGCCTTGAATGGGTTACTTGATGGAAATCTCAAGGTACATGTTAGTTACACATTCTTCCATTCTCCAAAAAAGAATTAAATTATATTTTAAGTGACCTGTTGGTCAATAAAAATCCGTACTAACAATTTAAACAATGAGATTAATTTTTTTTAACAAGGGCAATACCACTTTAACAAAGTAAAATGACTCCATTTGTCCCTTCTAACATGGCACATTACGTGTAAGTATAAGATTTCAAGTGTAAAAACAAAATCAAAAAACATGTGAACATATTTAAAAATGAGATTTCTTTTGTCAAAAAAGTGTTAGTTAAGAGTGCATTAGTCATAATACTAATATGAATTATTATCAGTCAATAGGTTATAATTTTCACTATAAAAAACAAATTTGTATTATTTATATTTATGGTTAATCATGTATTTCAGTGGAGAGCTATGACACTACCTGACCGATATATCGATCATGGAGATCAAACATACCAGATTGAGGAGGCCGGTCTCACCCCTAAACATATTGCCGCAAGTGTTCTATCGCTAATAGGAGAGAACAAGGAGAGTTTCCATCTTATTAATGCTTAGTCATTGTAACAACTAGTTGCTATACGAAAGGATGGGGAAGGTTTAGAAACAAGGCCAAAGCCTTTAAAGGTTCTGTTTTGCCCGTATATGACAAGTAATTTACATCATCACTTATGTTGAATATTCTTTTATAATTGTGTAATTTGTTCATTCCATATATGGTTTTAAGAAAGAAAAATTTGTTTTTACATTGTCGTGATACTGGATTATAAAATAATAAAACCATATAGAAATCATTAACCTGATGAGCATTTTTAGAATGATAAATTTCTGTATTTGACTTCGAATTTCACCTATGTACTATGCTTTTCTCGATTTTTGAGGTCGTGACCTAAAAATAATAGAGCCGCAGATAATCTAAAATGATTAATTGATATTAGAATGTTGTAATCACAAATTAGAGAACACAAAGAAGTATGTGATGGCTAACACCCAATTAATTAGTATTATTCAAGAAAACTATCTCAAAAACTTGAATTTAATCCTTACTATTTATAGCTAATCTAAACTAATTAGACTATAACTAGCGTTCCTATTAATTAATAACATGATAATTGTCTAACACAAATCCTATAATAATACGTATAAGATTTTAGATAATTATCCAATATGTTTTTATCAATTCCTAAACTCTTGAGCTGATAATATTATCTTCTTGTCACCTTCACACATGAGTCATGAGACCGACTAGGAAATTCCCTACATTCTCCCCAAGACAATGTGAGTTGTGTAGGGGAGATCTTTAACGCCAATGCCTTTGTCAATATATCTATCCTTTGTTCGTTGCCAGCTACATGCTCAATAATCACCATTATATTCAACACATTCGCGAATAAAGTGAAAATGAAACTTTATATGCTTGCTTCTATTGTGAAATACCGAGTTCTTCACTAAGGCAATCGCTGAAGTATTGTCCACTTTTAGCACTACCTTCTTCTATTGTCTTCCGATAACTTCACTTATCAACTCTCATAGCCATATAACCTTGCAAGCTATTGAACTAGCTGACGTGTATTCTACTTCACATGATGATAACGCTATTGTACTCTTTTTCTCTAAACACCAAGTAATAGGTGTTGAACCATAGTATAACACTATAGCCACAGAATACACCTTCTGTTTTCCTCGGGTAAGCAATAAAGTAGTTCACGATTCCCTTTAAATATCAGAGTATCTGTTTAATAGCTACTGTTTGACAATATCTTGAATTTTGCATGTATTAACTAACAATGCTAACTGAATAAGCAAGATCTGGACATGTCTGAAGTAAATAACGTAAGCAATGTACTATTTTTCAATAATTGGTTGCTTTAATTTATGCAGTAAATAACAGGTAAAATGGATTCACGAGTGGAACGTGTAACATGAAGATCATTTTCACTTCCTTTGGTTACGATCGTTGGGTGATTTGCACGTCTTAACTACACTCAATTTTGTGTTTTTATTGGATAATATATATCTTTTTCCTTTATAATAGCAGTTTAAAGGTTTGATATATCTCCTTTTATAATAGCAGTTTGAAGAGATTAGAAGCTTAAATGATGATAAAAAACATATATTAAAGCTTATTTGTGAAAGAATAAGAGTATATATATATAGAGGGAAAATTTACGGTACAAAATGTTGTTTTCGTGCGAAGTGTACGAAGCAATAAGGACCATCGATTTAAAAGATGAACAGTTTAGATTTAAGATAGAATAATCACACAATTAATGTTCCTGCAGTGGTAGAATTGATAATAGTCTACAATACAATTGTTAACTTTTTATAAGTTACTCCCGTTTTTTTAAACACATATAACTTTTTCATATGACATTATTTTTTTAAAAAAAATACATCATAAAAACAAGCATTTTACCCTCTTTAATATTAGTATAGTATTCCTAATTTAAAAAAAAAACAACATTTTTTTAAGAAAACATCTATACACTGTGCGTATAACTTGCGTGATTATTCACTGTGTAATTATCAACATAACTTGCGTAATTATCATGTAACTTGAGTAATTATCAATATAACTTGCATGATTATTCTTTATAACAAAGTAATTTTTCTTTGCGTAATAATAAATATAAGTTGCGTAATTATGAATATAACTTGCGTAATTATGTAACTTTTATGTATAATTATAGCGCATACGAAACTAACCCTCCGCTAAAAAAGAAGTGTCACACTCTTGTGACTTCGTACGCTATGGACGCAAATTACACTTTCTATAGTAACCGGCACCTATATATGTGTATATGTATGTAGAGGAGAGATCGAAAAAAAAACTTCCTTCTTTGTGAAGACTCTAGGAACTAATGTAATCCACTAGTTTTCAATGGCAAAATGGAAATTAACAAAAACATAATAAAAAAATTATAAAACAAAAAATAACATAAAAATAAAAAAACTAAAAATACAAAAATGTTTTATGAGCTTCCCTCTTTCATAAAAAAAATAAAAAAAATTTATAAAAAATAAAAAAAAATTTCTTTTTTTACGAAATTCGTTTCACACATGTGTAATACCGGATTTACACATGCGTAAATTCGGTATTACACATGTGCATAACAAGATTTGCACATATGTAAATAATGAGTGGATGATTTTTTTAAAAGAGGTGTATCAATATGATAGGTGTTGGAAAGATAAAAATACTAAAATTAAGGGTGAACTTTTTTGAAAAAATGATATCGTGAAAAAAAGTTATGAACATTTTAAGAACAAAATGGCATGTCACTTGCAAGTGATAAGAAGTGTGATTCTCACAAAAAAATATGATTCTCAAGATAACCCTACCCTATATATGTATATATACATATATATGTGGGTAGAGGTTCAAATAAGAAATAACTTTTCCCTAAGTATGATATAGAAGTAATAAGATCATAACATGTGGCATAATTAAAAAGAGAATTAAAAAACATATTAGTTAAAAATAAAACTATCCTTTCCTTCTATTCTTTAGCTTTTGATAAAATCCAGCACAATTCTAATCCCCAAATTTCTATCTTTCTCTTTTCATGATGGATACCTTCATCGCCACCCAACTCATCATTACAACCAACCAATTCATTATCATTCACAAGCACTATCCTAAACCAATGCAAAGTAGCACAAAAGTGTGATGTTTGACGCAAAGCAGCACAAAAGTGTGATGTTTGACGCAAAGCAGCACAAAAGTGTGATGTTTGACGTAAAGCAGCACAAAAGTGTGCTGTTTGACGCAAAGCAGCACAAAAGTGTGCTGTTTGACGCAAAGCAGCACACAACTGTGATGTTTGACGCTAAGCAGCACAAAACTGTACTGTTTGACGCAAAGCAACACAAAACTGTGTTGTTTGACGCAATGAAAAAGCAACACAAAACTATACTATTTGACGCAAAGCAGCACAAAAATTTTTTTGTTTGACGCAAAGCAGCACAAAACTGTCAAAGTAGCACACAGTTGTGTTGTGTGACACATGTTTTGAGGAAGAAAAAATTACAAAAAATGTTCTTTACATTTATATAAAATTGCAAGTATACTTTTTACAACAAATTTTGTCTTTTAAATTAATGGACGTTAAGTGTCTTTGTTAAGTCAAGTGCATTTTTGTCTTTTATCCATTAAAGGATTATTATTGAAATTTTAAACCTAAGTTAAAGGATTTTTTTTTTGTAATTAGCTTTTACTTTAAATTTATTATACATGTAACTTTTTAATATATATTATTTTATTTTAATATAGATATTATATATAAATTAATAAAGTTTAATCATAACTTTTAATAATATAAATTATAGTTATATAATAAAAAATAACTAATACCTTACTAATTTTTAATATTTTTTAATGATTTAATTAAAATATTCATGCTTAACTCTATATATTTTACTTTTCAATATTTTTTACAATTTTATATAATTATATCTTAGAACTTTAAACTTGTTTTTTTAATATAAGATATAATAGTAATTAACATAGATGGTCGCATATGACTAGTTCTTTTTGTTAAATTTTGAGTAAATTTCATGAAGCATTTCCTTTTTTGTAAGAACTCTATTAACCAATGTAAGCCAGTAGATTTCAATGACAAAATGGTAATTAACAAAAATATAATAAAAAAATTTATAAACCAAAAAATAACATAAAATTAAAAAAAATAAAAACACAAAAATGTTTCCCTAGCTTCCCTCTTTCATAAAAAGTATAAAACAAATTAATAAAAAATAAAAAAATTCTCATTTTTTTTACTATATTCGTTTTACACATGTGTAATACCGGATTTACACATGCGTATATTCGATATTACACATGTGCATAACCAGATTTACACATTTGTAAATAACGAGTGGATGATTTTTTTAAAAAGATATATCAATATGGCAGGCATTGGAAAGATAAAAAAATACTAAAATTAATGGTGTATTTTTTTTGAAAAAATAATGTCGTGAAAAAAAGTTATAAACGTTTTAAAAAAAGGAGAAAATGGCATGTGACTTGTATGTGATAAGAAATGTGTGGCTCATATTACTTTTTACACTTATCACAAAAAAGTGTGGTTCTCACAAAAAGAGAACTCTCTTTTTTTTTTGAAAACTTTAAAAAGCAATATGAGCCACTAGTTTTTTAGGGCAAAATAGTAATTAAAAAAATATAATAAAAAAAAATGAAAAATAACATAAAAATAAAAAAATAAAAACATAAAAATGTTTTCCTTGCTTCCCTCTTTCATAAAAAAAAAATGAAAAATTTCATTTTCTTTCGAAATTTATTTTGCACATGTATAATACCAGATTTACACATGCGTAAATGCGGTATTACACATGTGTATAACCGAATTTACACATATGTAAATAACAAGTGGATGATTTAAAAAAAATGTATATAAATATGATAGGCATTGGAAATATAAAAAACATTGAAACTAATGATGGATTTTTTTGGGAAAAATGATGTCGTAAAAAAAGTTATGAAGGTTTTAAAAAAAAATAGAAAATGGCATGTGACTTGCGTGTGATAAGAAATGTGTGGCTCATATAGACGATTAGAGTTCTCACAAAAAAGAGTGGTTCTCAATATAACCATACCCTACGTGTGTGTGTGTGTATATATATATATATATATATATATATATATATATATATATATATATATATATATATATAGGGGATGGTTCAAAAGTAAATCAAGAGAAATTGTGTAAACCAATAAACCAAATCTCAACCTTTGATTGTCGAAACCACTGAATTCATATAACTTAACCAAAAACATGATAAGAATCACAGTTTATGTGTCTAAGTAAAACTTGAAGTCTAAATTTAACGTGGATACAATATATGGACAATCAACGTAACTGGTATTATTTATAATAATTATGGATGATGTTAATAATTATTTTCTGAGAAATATGATCCTATACTTGAAAATTTATCAAAAATATTAAGTTATTAGAATAGTTATTGTGTCAATTTGATTTTTGTTAAAAGTGTATTTTGTTTACATGTTTTAGTTATAGTTTTACAAAATGTTCAAACTTAAGGGTGTTTGAATAATTGTAAACGCTTAGATAAACACAATCTATTTCATAACAAGTCAGAATGCTCAATAAGATGATTAAAAGTGAAAAATTGAAAAATTAAAAGTATAAGATTTCAAAGAAAAAAACTTGAACTTTTCGCGCGAAAGGTTCAAGTCTTGCGAAAAGTTCAAGATGCGAGAACTCAGACTTCTCACGTGAGAAGTCCGAGTACTATATAACGAACAATTGTGCGAAAAGTTAACTATTCGCATGAAAAATTCGTGAAAAATTTCTCAAAAATTTGTAAGTGTTGAAACTTTGTTAAACTTGAGAGTATTTTTCATAGTGGTCGCCTATTGATTATTAACTAGTTGTTAAGGTATATTGATGTGAATAACTTTGTTTTGAATGTGTTTGAAACTTGACCGATTCTTAAAGGACAAATACATGTTAAATTGAACAAATTAAACATAATAAACCTAAATAATGACTTAGACGATACCTAATGAACATGTGTTATTGTTTAAAACACTCTGAAAATATCACATTGAAAATCTGATAAATCACAAACTTTTCGCATGAGAAAAGTAGTTTGAATTTGAACAGACACGAGAACTTTCAAAATAACACAGAACTATTCGCGTGGAAAGTTGACTTGTCGTGCAAGAAGTTGATTTCTGGTCAAATTCAAATTCATGCGATAACCTAACTTGTTGCGCGAAAAGATGAACTGAAAAGATGATGTTTTTGCGCGAGTACTATGAGTTTTCACGCGAGAAGTCCAAATTTTTCATAATTTTTCTAAGTGTTTGAAATTTTCTAAGTATTTTGTGTACTTATCAAGTTTGTTTAATGCTTCAGATGACGAGACCTATGGTTGTTAACAAAAACCATAATACTGTAGCATATCTTGGAGATATTCTGGATGACAAAGCTTTGTTTAGATCATTGATTGACGGTTTAAAGACATCCCAGATTCATCATACTATCACAGCAAATCCCACTATATACACTGATGTCATAGATCAGTTTTGGATTTCAGCTGCGAACGAGATAGATGAAGATGGCGAACCCTGTATATCTGCCACTATTAAGGGCAAATGGGTTGTTATTATAACTAAAGTAATTAATAGTGTCTTATTGTTAGAGGATCAAGCTCATGCTATTGTAAAGATTGATGATGATGTTGTTAAGGACTATTTAGTCCGAATGGGTTATAGTCACCGATACCCATCTCTAGAGAAGAAGTACTTACCTCCTTTTTGGAAGTACTTGTCTCATGTTGTGATTCATTGCCTTTGTAATCTGAAAGCCGGCATGGACAATTTGAGTGCTGACTTTGGATCACTGTTGATATCTTTTGTCGATGACTTACCATACAGTATATCCAAAGCCATATTTTCAGAGATGCAGAAGAATGTCATAGCTCTTATGGGGAAGAAGTTCATTATGTACCCTAGATTTATTCAGATAATAGTGAATGCTGCTCATCCTAAAGCTAGCACTATCTGACTCATCTACCTATGTTGTTATGGTGATGAAGAAAGATATATTCACTTACTTATTGGGAGCAAGGGGGAATGCATGGGATGGTTCATATTTTGCTAAGCTTGGGAGGTTTATTGAAGGATTTCAGGCAGAATCTCGACCACAACAAACTGAGACTTCCCATATTCCTAGAGATGATACAGCTGGTACATCTACTAGTGCTACACAAGAAGCACCTGAGAGTTATTAGGGTGCTGAGAGTCTGATATGGATGAAGTGAACACTTGGTTCACTAAAAGTGGTAGTGAGACTGAAAGTGACTAGATTGGGAATGTGCTTTATGTATTGCAAGAACGTCCTAGAGTGAAAAAAACTCTTGCCAAACGCACTGCTGAGGATCGTGATGCTGATTTTATCCTTGAGAATATGCCTACTACTAGGGGAAGGAAAAAAAGAATGGCCAGAAGAGCCGGTAGTAGTCCACGTGGGAGGGGTAGAGGATGAGGTGTGTTAAGAAAGCGTCGAACCTCAATGACCACTGTGACGACTGAAGACGTACATATGTCAGATATTCTAGTCGCAGTCAATGACGCTTCTACACCTGTGATTATTACCTAGTCAACAACGGTAACATCATGGAACAGAACTTGAGAGATGAGGTTGCAGGCTTGTCCTATAGCAGCTAATGAATCCGTTCATTTCATAGCAGCATTGATTTACCCAGCCTAGGGGGAGATTGTAGGAGTTGAACCTAGAGGCCCGGGAAATCAAATCAAGATGAAGATGAAGATCAAGTCAAGCAAAAACCTAAAGTTGCCGCGCGACAACCTACTTCTCGCGCGGCAACATCAAGTCGCGTGAGAACTTCTAGTTTAGTAAGTCGCGCGAGAACTTCTAGTTTAGTATAAATAAAAGTTTTGTAATGTAATTTTAGAGCTTTTGTCATTTCCTGATTTCACACTTATTTACAGAGAGCATTATACTTTAAAGTTTATTTACATTTGTGTTAGTGTTCTTCATCTACTATTCAATCTTATTCCGTAATGTTAACATTCCGCATTTTCATCACGAGATCGATCTTATTATTGTGTTGATCATTACAATTAATATTTCATTTAATGTGTTGGTTATTATTTTATACTTATTGTCATTTTTTGATTTCACACTTATTGCTATTTCCTGATTTCACACTTATTATAATTCACTAAAGCGTATATTAGTAGTTTATTATTTTATTCTCTTTCCAATTAGTTGATTGATTAATAGATTCTGTTTCTCATTAGTAAGCTAGTTAAATTCTCTTTTCTTTATATCAAGCTACTATAATTTTTATACATGTGATTCAGTCAAAATAATGACTTTAAATTATTTGAAAACATAACCCATTGAAAACTTACTGTAAAGAACTAACCTATATTGATTAGAATATCAAGTGAAAAGAAAAAACTCAAATCACGCGAGAACTACAAGGCTGCAAAAACTCTAAGACGATTGATGAGCATCTAATTGCGTGAGAACTTGGATTTACCACGCGACAACCTCATGTTGTCGTGCGAGAACATCTAGAGAGTATAAATAGATGTTTTTACATTATATTTCATTATTTGTGTTTCATTTTGTAAAAGTGCTCTTAAGGTGAGAGAGTAAAGAGTTGTGTGATTGGCCGCTCGAGGGGAGCTCACTCGAGCTTAAATGACGTAAACTCCTTTGGTATTGTAATAATATGATTAATAATATCCCATTGAGTTTATTTAATGTTTGTTGTTATCACACACGCACACATCCGTCTTAAATTTCACTATTAAATGCAACAAAATGTGGATTCAATCGTTATGAGGAGTTTACATCTGGAATTAGAGCAAGGTGTTGCTCTTGTTACATGGATTTTCATTTCACGATTATTTGTTTTAAGACATTAAACATAGAGGTTGAAGATCTAAAGGTTTTGATTGATTTGGGACTGGTGTTTCGAATGAGAAGAAGGTGAAACCGAGGGTGAACACACATGAAATCGGCTTTGCTACATGCTATATTGATGATCTACATCTCTATGCTTAGTATCTTCGAATTTTGTTGGTGGAAAACAAAGATTTTAGTAGTGATTCAAACTCATAAAAAACAATTTTGGTTACTGTTTTCGCGGGAATAATTGCATCATGTGAAATTTTGCAAAATTAAGCGTATTTTGCGAGAACTTTTTCATGAGAGAATTTTTCATGAGAAAACTTTTCATGGGAAAACTTTTCATACAAAATCTTTTCATGCAAAATCTTTTAATGCAAAATCTTCATAGAAGTAACCGTCATTTGTGAAATTTATTTCATGCAAAAACATCACCAAGTGAAACTTCATCAGTCATGCAAAAACTTTGACTTAGTTTTTCAATTTTTGCGATAACTTTGCAAAATGTGAGAAAATAATCTGAATGAGAAAACTTGTTAGTATTTTGACGTTTTGGAATAAGTGTTTCTGCTTATTTTCTGAAAACGCTATATGAATTGAAGTTTGGTACTTAAACAGAGATTTTTGTGATGTTTGATCAAGTTCATGATTCTATATTTACAACATTTTATTCAGTTCATTCGTGAATTGAAACTTGACAATGTGAGATTATTTTATCTTATTGATGGGGACAATGATCGAATGGTTGAATTATGTGAAGAATCAAGGGTGTTTGATACTTTTACTCTGAAAATATGGGCTTATTTTATCTTATATAGAAGAAAAAATGCTTCAGATGATCTAGTTCATTGTCAAAGAATCTTGTCATCAAATTGAATAATTGGGTTGTTAAGGAATCTAGAATGCAAGTTGGATCTCTCTATCATATGCCTAATACAACTTAAGTCTAAGTAATCAGGATAGAATGGTTTAATATTCATTCAGACGTAATATCCTTTATGAAGTTATACATTAGGAGGTTGTTACAGCTGAGGGGGACGACTGAAGTGAAAAATAATCAAGAATCAGATATTTCATAAAGATGTGTAACCGAAGTCAAACATAGCTTTATATTATAATGCATAGGGGAAATTGTAAGGACCTAACCTATATGGATAAAAATATCAAGTGAAAAGGAAAAAGTCAAGTCATGCGAGAACATAAGGCCGCAAGAACTCCAAGATGAATGATGAAGATCTAACCGTGCGAGAACTTGGAGTTACCATGCGACAACCTCATGTTGTCATACGAGAACATTTAGAGAGTATAAATAGATGTTTTTCCCTTGTATTTCATTATGTGTTTCATTTTGTAAAAATGCTCTGAAGGTGAGAGAGAATAGAGTTGTGTAATAGGCCGCCCGAGGGGAGCTAAACTCAGGTGGATCAAGCTTAAACGACGTAAACTACTTTGGTATTGTAATCATTTGATTAATAATATACATTTGAGTTTATTTAATGTTCGTTGTTATCACACAAGCACACATCCATCTTAAATTTGATTATCAATTGTAACAATATGTGGATTCGATCGTTATGAAGACTTTACATAAATAGATTTATTAAATTACATTAACTTAAAATAATAAATAAATCAAGATTATCATTTGTATATAGAATAAAAAAAATGTTTACACATGCGCGCATTCAAACTATTGAAAATTAAATAGTTTTTTTAACCTACACATACACATTTTTACTTGCTTCCTTTCTTTTCATTGAATTTCGTAGTGTTTCCAAAGTAACACGACGACCTACAACTGATAAAAAAATATGAAAGAACAATCACAAAAATTGTATTAAATGGAGAAATAAACAATAAGTAATAAACAAATAAATCAAAAGATAACAAACATATCATCAAGAAATTAGCTATTTACTTATGTGTAAATTAACTATCTACATATATGTAAATTAACTGTTTATATTACGTCTAGTTTTATTTTACGAAGTGTAAATTAGTTATTTACATATGTGTAAATTAACTATTATATACATAAACTAACTATTTGTTTTACATTCATATAAATCAACTATTTACAAATGTCTATTATTGTTTGGGGTACATGTAATTTAACTATTTAATCATGTGGAGTTTAAGAGATACCATTATTTTTCATTTATTTAATATACATTACATACAATCAATTTTTATAGCTTCAAGAACCTTTGCTCGTAATCCATGTATATAAGATATATAATTTGAATTTTACAAAACATACTCAAATTCTATGTTAAGCTTGAATGTAATTTACAAAATTGAATTTATCACACTAGTTATACACATCTGGGTCTAGCAAAAGAAATAAATACACGTAATCTATGAAATTTTATTATTTACACATATACGTAAATAGCGTGTATGGGCTCGATAATAATCCTATAGAACTACTTCCACCTTCTTTAGCTTTTAGTTCAATACTAAAATAGCATTGTCTTATGAGCCTTTTTTCCATCACATGACACAAGTAAATGGTTTTCGTGAATTCAGCTAATTGTTAAATGATTTAGTAAAAGATAATTATAGATAATTAGTTGATTATAAAGTATTTTATTGAACTCAATCATTGCTTTAAAGATAAAATAAACATACTGCAAAAATATTATGGTCTCAAGGATTTTATCTCTACGTTGAAAGAAAAAAAAATCACCATATCACTGAGGCATAAAAATAAACGGCATGTGCATTAGAATATTTGCATATAATCTAAAACTTTATGCTCGATCACCATACGATTCCTATGTATCGAAGTTGTAAATTTCAATAAGTAGCATCACTTTAAGTTCCATTTCAAGTCGATTTTATCTCTACGTTGAATGAAAAAAAATTACCATATCACTGAGGCATAAAAATAAATAAGTATGGGCTCGATAATAATCCTATAGAACTACTTCCACCTTCTTGGCTTTTAGTTCAATACTAAAATAGTGTTGTCTTATGACCCTCTTTTCCATCACATGACACAAATAAATGGTTTTTGTGAATTCAGCTAATTGTTAAATGATTTACTAAAAGATAATTAGTTGATTAGAAAGTATTTTATTGAACTTAATCGTTGCTTTAAAGATAAAATAAAGATACTACAAAAATATTATGGTCTCAAGGATTTTATCTCTACGTTGAAAGAAAAAAAATCACCATATCACTGAGGCATAAAAATAAACGGCATGCATGCATTAGAATATTTGCATATAATCTAAAACTTTATGCTCGATCGCCATATGATTCCTATATATCAAAGTTGTAAATTTCAATAAGTAGAATCACTTTAAGTTCCATTTCAAACCGATTTTATCTTTACGTTGAAAGAAAAAAAAAACGCCATATCACTGAGGCATAAAAATAAATGTGTATGGGCTCGATAATAATCCTACAGAACTACTTCCACCTTCCTTGTCTTTCAGTTCAATACTAAAATAGCGTTGTTACAGGACCGGTGAAGGTGCTCAATGCAAATCAGTTTCATAATGAGGAGAGACTTAGAACACTTAACTAATCAAATAGGGAACTGGAATCTTTATGGTGCTAAGAAACACAAGTAAACAAAGAGAGACAGAAACTTAAGAACAAACAGATTGGTTTTTAAGGATCAAGTATATTGCTCTCAAGTTCTTTTATAAGTGTTACAAAGCATAGAAAATAAAATACAAGGACCTGAGATACTTTATACTACATCCTACTGCCGGCCATACCTTGAAGGCTAGCGAGAAATACTAATCTAGACAACAAGATCAATGTAAAGTCAAAAGGCAGATTGCCTTTTGACTAGTGATTATGACATGCCATAGCTCACATGCTAATGTAATACAAAAAGGATAAAAGTACATAAATTAGAAAGTTACAGACTCAAGACCTTAATCTACAGCTTCCTAAAGCATGAACCTTTTCACCAACTTGTATAAGTTGGTGAGTCTGCAGAGTGACAGCAAAAAGTTATTGATCACAGAAAGCATGTCTTCTCTGTCTTCGAAAGAAATCTGTCTTCTATCTTTGAGCCTTCGGAATACTTGTCTTCTAAGCTTCGAAAGACTTCATCTTTGGCTTCCGAAGAATTGGTCTTTGGCTTCGGAAGATTTTACACTTAGTGTAATTTCTTTGCAGTGTGAAAAACTTCCGAAGTAACTTCTATCTTGCACAAAATGCATGCATGCGGGAATCACCTTGACTGTTTTGAGTGCATCAGCCTCTTTCAAATACCTTACAAACTCTCCCTAGGCTGATACTACCAAAACAAAAAGGATACTTAACAGTTAGCAGTCCTCATGTCTTGATCAGCAGTGTACAATCAGGACATAGATGGTCTTCCAGATGCAAGAGGCTCTACTCTGAATGGAGTTGATTCAGCAGCCACTTAATGCACTTTCTCAGGATGTTATTACTCATCCTGAGATGTTGAGAGGATGCCTTGGACTTTTTTTTCTTCCTTTTGTTCCTTCTGATGGCCATCATTTTCCACACTCTATATTTCAACTGAGGAGTTTGGCCTGCAGGACCAGATTGGCTTTCTGTGCTCTCCTCAGTTAGATCCTTATTCTCCATTGGATTAGTAGGAGGGGATTTAGAACCCTGCTGTGGGTCAAAAGATGAAGTTGGCTTAGGGGTAGCTTCAGGTTCAGGTTGTGTTGTCTCTTCAACCTTCACCTTAACTTCAGGTGTAGCTGGACTTGGTGGAGAATGCAAGTCAACAAGCTGACCTTCTTTGATCTTCTGCTTGGTCCTCCTTATGTGCTCATCCATTATGGATAGAGACATAGGACCAAGTCTCCTTCCAGAGAACCCATACAGCTTTAAGAAGCTCACCATCTTTAGTCTGTCAGCATATATCTTTTCTTGAGCTCTGATGGTGGCTCTTGTTTTAACAGCTTCCTCTCTCATTTTTCTCTTTACAGCCTTTCTTTGAGTTTAAGCCTTTTCATCAAGCTGTTTGAGGTACTCAAACTTAATATATTCATATGAGAGGGGATTGAGGGCTGCTGCCTGATAGAGACCTGTGGCACTCAGATAAGCTATCATTTTCTGTCTTTCTTGTTCCCTGCCTATCTGAGTTTCTTCCTCTTCAACTGCCACAGACTCCTTCTCAGGAATTTCATGAACTGGAGAGAGGATAGGAGCCTTTTGTTGTTTCTTTCTTTTTCTCTCTTCTTTGATTTTGAGGAGCAGTTCTGCTGTCTCAGCCTCCTTCCTCTTTTTATACAGCTCCATGTCTGCTAGTTCATCTAAGTCTGCCAAGGGGAGAGAGATGATTTCACCTATGTTGTAATTCCCAAGTCCCAGATAGTTCAATCTGCCTTCTCTTAACTCATCATTCTGAGTATCAGGCCTATGAGCAGCCCAGATTGCAGCTTGCATGAAGCTTGGGACTTCACAAGATTTCTCTCCCCTGGCCTTCCTCGTCCTCTCTCTTTTCTCCTCCTCAATCTCCTCAGGAGTCATTTTCTTTTTCCCTTTGTCAATTGTTGGCCTATATGACTCAAGGTGGAGAGAGCTTTGGCCTACTAATGGTTGTGATGAGCTTGAGCTCTGTCCAGAGAGAGGTTGTGATACACCTTCACCTGCAGGTGTGTCACTTAGGGTACTGGGTGCTGAGGGTGAGCCTATCTCAAGGTTCACTGGTTCTTCTGCTGGGCCTTCAACCCTTCGAAGCTAATCTTAGGGTCTGCCTTAGTATCTAGTTGTCTAATAGTTTTCCTTGCTAGGTGGGATGGGGCAGGCATGGACATTGGAATTCCTTCCTCAAACAGTTGTTGAAATATGACCTCCACATCAGTGTGAGCCTGAGGAAGTTGTTAAGTCTGGACAACTACAAGTGAGGGTGGTGAGTCCTCATTGTCCATACTCATGACAGAACTCCCAGGCTCTATGGTTATAAGGACTTTCTCCCCCTTTTTGGTAGCATCACCCGCTTGCATAGGTGAGCTGGAGGTCAAGTCCACTACTTCCACACGTTCTTGTGGACCTGGTTGAGTTTGTCTTAATGGTCTCTCATCTAACTTTCCCTTGAGATTGGTGATCTCAAGTTGCTGGTCATTGACCCTCTTTTGTAAAGTAGTCATTTGAGATTCCAAGTGACTGACCTTGGAGACTAAAGAGGTACATAGGTCTTCAAGCTGTTGCATCTTTAGTTTCAGACTCCCCTCATCTTCAGATGAAGAATCATGGGGGGATGAGAGAATTAGACTGATGTCTTCTTCCTCATCACCAGCATAGTATTCTTGGCTACTGGATTTCCTCTGCTCACTAACAGCTTCAAGTGAAGTGTTAATGGGCTGAGTTGCCATGGTTGAGGTTTTAATGATGTAATCACTAGCAATAGTGAGAGCCTCTTCCATATGGACCTCCTGAACTTGTTTAGGGAGATCCACCTCAGTTTGGGGTGGATGATGTGGGCTAGACATGCGAGTGGCAGGAGCACTCATCTCTCCTTGAGCAAGGGTGGAGAATAAAGACTCATGTTACTCACTGAATCCTATGTCTTCATCATCATAGAATTCAAAGGTTTGGAATTGGTTGGTTGAGATCAAGAGGCTGGGAATGGTAACTGTCCCCTGAAGGTTGTTAACTAGAGTTTTGAGACTCTGAGTGAAGGCTTAAGGCAGTTGGGGTTGTGAGCTCATTAGGCTGAGCATGAGGAACCTCAGCACTGGTAATATGAGAAATGGGAGTGGTTTGCTCCTCAAAGGAAGTGGGAGCTCCAGTGTCCACTTCCTCTTGCATAGGTGATAATATGGGGCCTGCTCAGACTTAATAGCTTGAGTAGGGGTCGTTTGTGTTTTCTAGAGTTGGTGATGGCTATTGTAGGTTGAAATGGGGGATAAGAGACAATAGGTGCGGGTTTAGCACTAGCGGGTGTTGCTAGGTTGTCACCTTGAGCAATGAGCTCTAACATTTTGGGGACAAGGGCTGTTTCTACTCGAGAGAATCCTATAGTTGCTTTTCTCATTATTTTAAAGATGCCAGGCTTCATCTGTCCTAATTTAGAGTCTTACCTGTTCCCCTCAACTCTCAGCCTAGTTCACAGTTAAGAATGTGCTGGACATTAAAGACATAATTTGCTTCCGAAGGTAACTTAGTTTCTTTCGAAAGAAATAATGTTCAAAATTTTCAAAAATCTAAGGAATATTTTGTAAAAGACTCTTCTTCCAAAATAATTAGGGGCTTATGAAAGTGATAAAATAGACAACTAAGTGCACACAGATTTTAGAAATAATATTGAATTTAAGTTTAAGAAAAAGCTACTCAAAGTTAATCATCCCAATAGCTGATATGAGATACTTAAATCTCTGTTCATCAAAAGCTTTGGTGAACAGATCAGCATACTGTTCATTTGTGTGAACTTTGACTAGTTTGATTAACCCCTTTTCAAAATTATCTCTAATTAAATGATACCTGATGCTGATGTGCTTGGTCCTTGAGTGCTGCATAGGATTCTCTGTAATAGAGATAGCACTATTGTTGTCTATGTGGATGGGAGTCTCCTCCAAGTTGAATCCATAGTCTAGCATCTGATTCTTAATCCAAAGCATTTGAGCACAGCAGCTAGCAGCCGCAATGTATTCAGCTTCAGCAGTTGATGCAGATACACAGGATTGTTTCTTGCATTGCCATGAGGCTATCCTTCCACCAAGAAATTGACATCCCCCTGATGTAGACTTTGCAGTCATGTTGCAGCCACCATAGTCACTATCTGTATATGCATACAGATTGAAGTCAGAAATCTTTAGATACCGAAGGCCTAGTGATGGAGCACCTTTGAGGTATCTTTGAATTCTCTTAACAGCAACCAGGTGTGACATCCTGGGGTTGGCTTGATATATAGTACAGATACATGTGGCAAACATGATATCAGGACTGCTGGCAGTGAGGTACATAAGAGATCCGATTATAGCCCTGTAGAGATGCTCATCTACACACTCCCCCTAAAGGTCAGGTCCAAGAGAGTGATTTCTTGCTCTGGGAGTCTTTGCAACCTTGCATCAGTCATGCTGAATCTAGTTAGTATGTCCTGAACATACTTGGACTGACTTATGAAGATGCCATTGTCAACCTGCTTCACTTGAATTCCTAAAAAGAAATTGAGTTCCCCCATGGCACTCATTTCAAATCTATTCTTCATTAGCTTTTCAAAGTCTTTGCAGAGCTTTGGATTAGTTGACCCAAAGATAATGTCATCAACATAAACTTGAACTAGCATCAAGTCATTTCCTGTTCCTTTGATGAAGAGAGTTCCATCTATAGTACCCCTTCTATAACCATGCTGACATAGGTACTGATATAGAGTCTCATACCACTTCTTTGGAGCTTGGTGCAACCCATATAGAGCTTTATCAAGCTTGCAGACATACTCAGGATGATCTGGATCTGCAAAACCAGGTGGTTGTTTGACATACACCTCTTCATCAATCACCCCATATAAGAAAGCGCACTTGACATCAAGTTGGTAGACCTTGAAATTCTTGGATGCAGCAAAAGCTAGGAATATCCTAACAGCTTCAAGTCTTGCTACTGGAGCAAAGACATCAGTGTAATCAATTCCTTCTTTTTGTGTATACCCTTGAACAACTAGTCTTTCCTTGTTCTTGATGACAAGTCCTCTATCATCTTTCTTGTTTCTGAACACCCACTTGGTTCCTATGGTAGTCTTCCCCGGAATAAGAGGACATAGGTTCCAAACCTTTTGCCTTTTGAATTGAAGCAGCTCCTCCTGCATAGCTTCAACCCAAATTCCATCCTTTAGAGCCTCCTCCACTTTTTCTTTGGCTCTACTTGGGATAGGAAACAAGAGTAGAGACAAACATTTTTGTCATGGGTTTCTCCTCTTGTTTTTACCCCCTTGTCAACTTCACCAATGATGTTTGTGGTAGGGTGAGACTTGTGGATCCTTAGTTGAGGGATTGCAGCAAGTTGGTTGGAAAGATCTAAATTTAAAAATTTTTGATTAGGCAAAGTAGATTCACCTACCACATTAGCACACTTATCAAGATAAACTTGATCCAACGAGTGTGTGACATCAATGATGTTGTCTTCCATGGAATGATTGTCAGCATCAAGGAATTCTTGATCACTGTCACCATTACCACTTTCTTCTACATTTAAAGCTCATTCCCTTTGGTTTTGTGTCTCTGAGCTGGAATTTGAAGACACTTCAGATGTATCAGCAGGATTTGTCATTGTTGTGCTGATAGGAGCTCCATCTGTAGAATTTGTTATCACTGGAGCTGAAGTAGATTGATTTGAAGGTCTTCTCAGCTCAAATATTGGGTCAGGATCTTTTGTTGATAGGTTACCTGTAGATCCTGAAACATTCTCACAAGACTTGTTAAAACAGTTGGTAACTAAATCAAAATCAAACAGCCAATCTGGACCAGAACCTCTCACACAAGGGGTGTGTTCATTGAAAGTCACATTGGCTGACTCATCAACTATTCTAGTTCTGAGATTGTATACTCTATAAGCCTTGGCTTGAGATGAGTATCCAATAAAGTATCCATCATCTGATTTCTCATCAACTTTGGCTATCTGATCTTTGGTATTCAAGATTGTGCAAGGACGTCCAAATGATCTGAGAAAACCAATGAAAGGTCTCCTTTTGTGCCACAGTTCATAAGGAGTCTTACCGTGATTCTTAACTACTAAAACTCTGTTCTGCACATAGCAAGCAGTGTTCATTGCTTCTGCCCAGAAGGTGATAGGCAGTTTAGAGTCAGACAAAATAGTTCTTGTAGCTTCAATTAGTGTCCTGTTTCTCCTCTCAGCAACACCATTTTGCTGAGGAGTCCTGGCAACACTATATTGTCTTGAAATAACCTTTTGATCACAAAATGTATCAAGGATTTGGTTCTTAAATTCAGTTTCTTGATCACATCTTATGATCTTGACCTTGTGATCAGATTGATTATGAACCTTCAGAATGAAATTCTTTAATTTCTCAAGAGTCTCATCCTTAGTTTTAAAGAAAAAGACCTAAGTGAATCTAGTAAAATCATCTGTGATCACTAAACAGTATGAGGTCCTCCCTAGACTCATTACACTGGTGGGGAAAAAAAGATCCATATGTACAAGTGTAGGGGAGTAGTGATGGAGTTTCTTTCCTTTGGCTTGTGAGATACCTTATGCTGCTTCCCTTTCAGGCATGCAACACAATGATCATCACTTGTAAACTCTTTCTTTGGTATTCCAGTTACCAAATCATTCTTAATTAATTTATTCATGTTTTTAAAGTTTACATGGCACATTCTTTTATGCTAGAGAAAAGACTAATCACTATTTGCTTTAGACAAAAGGCAAGACACTTCTCCTAAAAGGGAAGTTTTATGCAAGTCCATCTTGTACATATTCCTTTTCCTAGGGGTTCTGAGCAGTATATGCTCCTGAAGAATGATCACCCCGGGCTTGAGAACAATGCACTCATGCTCAGTAAAGAGCATGTTATTCTTTTGATCACAAAATTATGATACACTCAGTAGATTGTACCCAAGCTCCTTGACAAAGTTTACCTTTTCAATGCAGAGCTTACCATTTGTGACCATGCCCCTTCCAGTAATGTAACCTCCTGCATCTCCTCCAAAAGCAACAGGCCTTCCATCAATTTTATCAAAATTTTGGAGTAGAGAGCCATTGCCTGTCATGTGCCTGGAACAGCCACTATTAATGATCCACACATTCCTATTGGTCTTTAGATGTTCCTGCACAAAAAGAGATGATTAGTTACATTTGGAAACCCAAGCCTTGCTGGTCTTGGACTCATTAATGTCAACAGAAGACAATGCAACAGTAGTTGATCCTATGTTCAAGCTTTAAGGATCAGCAGCTGTTGTTGATGAAGAATGTTCGGAAGATCTTGCTTTCACTGTAGCAGACTTCAGTACTTCGGAAGCATTCCTTTCTTCCGAGACCAATTTTAATTCCGAAGGCAAGTTTTCACTTGTCTTCTTCTTCACTTTGGAACTTCCGAGAGGAAAAGCTTTTCCTTAAGAAGTTGGCTTCTTCTTGATCTTCTTGATCATGTGGACAGTGCTTTTAGGATTGTAGATGCAATCCTTAGCCAGATGAGAAGTACTACCACACATGACACAATCAATCTGTATTCTTCTGGAAGTCTTCCTTTGAGAGCAAGACTGATCTTGATCACTTTCCATTTCCTTCTTCTTCTTCACAGACGAAGTAGCAAGCCTTTTACGGAGTGACTTGCTGCTGGATATGGATGGTTCAGGTTGTGCAGCAGTGGTACACAACAAATCAGCCTTCTTCTTGTCGTTGGGATGAGATTGACAAGAACTGGAACCCCTGGTACAAGGATTCATAGTTGAGTTTTCAGCCTTCACCACTTCAAATCCTGCAGAGATGAACACTTGTTTCTGCTTAGAGTTGAAAGTGGCCTTGATCTCTTGAGCTTTCTTGGACTTTCTTTTGGCTTTTCTGATCAAATTCTTCCTCTTGGACTTTGTCAACCTAACAGGATTCCTCTCCCCAGGAGAATAGTGACCCTTCTTAGGATAATCTTCTTCACTCTTCTCATATCCATCCTTCACTATCTCCTCTTCATCCTCTTCACTCATAAGGCCTTTGAGGGGAAGCGCATCTTCACAAGTTCCACACCTTAGAGATCTTACTGATAGTAAGGAGTGTGGAGGAGCTATCTTAGTAGATCCTAGTCCCTGCTTATTCTGATAACAAACTTTGGCATGCAAAGATGAGGATATCATGTTCTTAAAGGTCTCTTCTTCAAGAGCACATTTTTCTGCCCTGGCTTTGCTGATCACAAGCTCAGCCTGGTATTCAGTTAACTTAGTGATGAGATCGTTAATCTGAGTCCTGTAGTTGGTGTGTTCATGTTTGAGAGTTGAAATGGTTTTCTCTAAATCTTCTATTTTTAGTTTATATCCATTTTCAGCTCTTTTGAAATCAGATTTTAAGATATTTAAGGACTCAAGATCAGATCTCATTTCTAAGTTATAGGACCTGTATCTATTAACTTTAGGAATACATTCAGTAGTACAAAGATGTTCCAATACCTTGGCTTCATTATGGTCTGCCATCAATGCTTGGTTTGGAGATGCATCCTCAACCTGAAAGCTCCAGTCAAGAGCAACTACAGCTTGCTGCTTTGGCTTCTCATTCTGGTTGACTCCTTCAATGTAGTTTGGTCTGGATTGTGCTTGGCCACCATTTGTTCTAGGTGCCTTGCACTCCCTGGCAAAGTGTCGTATTTGGTTGCAGTTGAAACACTTCACCTTGCTTTAGTCCAATCCAAACTTCCCACTGGCTGCATTGCTAGGAAACTTCCTCC
This sequence comes from Flaveria robusta, assembly GCA_025506415.1. Classification (NCBI taxonomy): domain Eukaryota; kingdom Viridiplantae; phylum Streptophyta; class Magnoliopsida; order Asterales; family Asteraceae; genus Flaveria; species Flaveria robusta. The sequence continues at coordinate 7,028,553 of CM046467.1, read as the reverse complement.
CTGTTCGCTTGTAGAACTTCTTGGCTCTGTAAGTGAGAAGAGCCATCTGCTGGACTATCTCCATGTACTCCAGATCATCTGGATGGATACAGTTCAGGTCTTCAAGGGTGAAGAGAAAGTTGCCTGAACTCTCATCAGCAGACAAAAAAGCATGAGAAGAGCTTGTCTCTTGGAATGGACTTCCCTGGATGTAGCTCTCCCTTGGTGTCTCAGGGAAGGTGATGAAAGGACCCTTTTGTGAGTTGTCGAGGTAGCAGATGAGATGATGCTGTGGTTCTCTGCAATCCCTTTCAACCACATGGAGGGCTAAACTCTACTGATTGCTGGAGTTACCAGATAGATTTTGCATGTTCATTTCCATCTAGTAGCCACTAAGGATACCATACAACTCTGTAAGAGTAAGAGTCTTGAGGTTCTTAGTCCTTTTGATAACAACACAGTAATGGGTCCATTGTCTAGGAAGAGAGGACATGAATTTCCTCATAATGTCCCTGTTCTCAAGAGTTACTCTAACATCCATTAGAGTATCCACAATTTCAACATACCTGAAGTATTGTTGAGTCATGGTTTCACCTTTCATGTAGGTGAAGTTCTCAAACTGCTGCTTCAAGAGGTCCTTTTTGTTTTTTTTTGCTTCAGAGGACCCCTCATGCATGAGCTTTAGTGCATCCCATAACTGTTTGGCAGTTTTGCACTTCTTGAAGCCCCTGTAGATGGAGTTAGGAAGAGCAGTTTGGAGGGCAGTCATGGCCTTCTGATCGATATCAATCTTCTTTCTATCTTCTTCAGAATATTCAGCCACCTATTTTGGAATCATGCCACCTCCAGCAGCAGTTGAAGAGGTGCATGGAATGTAAGGTCCGGAGACAATAGATACCCACATCCTGGAGTCTTGAGACTTGATGAAGCCTTCCATTATTTGACACCAAGTATCAAAGTCTTTAGGATTGATCAGTGGGGACTTTGTCATAGTGCCAGTTTCCATATCAGCCTTTGAGAGAGCTGCCATTTGAGTTGTTATGTGTTTTGTGAAAAATTGAGAGATCTAAGATGGTGAGATCTTACAATCAAGAGCCTGGAATGCTCTGATACCAATTGCAGGACCGGTGAAGGTGTTCAATGCAAATCAGTTTCACAATGAGGAGAGACTTAGAACACCTAACAGATCAAATATAAAGCTGGAACCTTTATGTTGATACTAAGAAACACAAGTAAACAAAGAGAGATAGAAACTTAAGAACAAACAGATTGGTTTTCAAGGATCAAGTATATTGCTTTCAAGTTCTTTTACAAGTGTTACAAAGCATAGAAAATAAAATACAAGGAACTCAGATACTTTATACTACATCCTACAACCAGCCATACCTTGAAGGCCAGCTGGAAACACTAATCTAGACGACAAGATCAATGTAAAGTCAAAAGGCAGATTGCCTTTTGACTAGTGACTATGACATGCCATAGCTCACATCCTAATGTAATACAAAAAGGATAAAAGTACATAAAGTAGAAAGTTACAGACTCAAGATCTTAATCTACAGCTTCCTAAAGCATGGACCTTTTCACCAACTTGTATAAGTTGGTGAGTCTGCAGAGTGGGAGCGGAAAGTTGGTCAGCTTTTCTGAAAAGTTGTTGATCGCAGAAAGCATGTCTTCTCTGTTTTTGGAAGAAATCAGTCTTCTATCTTTGAGGCTTCGGAAGACTTTGTCTTCTAAGCTTTGGAAGACTTCATCTTTATCTTCGGAAGAATTGGTCTTTGGCTTCGGAAGATTTTACACTTAGTGTAATTTCTTTGCATTGTGTAAAACTTCCGAAGTAACTTCTACGATGCACAAAGTGCATGCATGTAGGAATCACCTTGACTGTTTTGAGTGCATCAACCTCTTTTAAATACCTGACAGTTGTCTTATGAACGTCTTTGTAAGGATCAACACAATAATAAGATCGATCTCGTGATGAAAATACAGAATGTTAACATCACGGAATAAGATTGAATAGTAGATGAAGAACACTAAGACAAATGTAAATAAACTTTGAAGTATATTTCTCTCTGATTTGAATGAATTACAATAAGTGTGAAATCAGGAAATAACAAAATCTCTCCTAATTACATTACAAAACTTCTATTTATACTTAATCTACAAGTTCTCGCGCGCTCAACAACTTCTCACCGGACAAGATGTTATCGTGCGATAAGTAAGTTGTCGCGCGGCTTCTTCAACTTGTCGCTTGACTTGAACTTTGATCTTCATCTTGATTTGATTTCTCGAGCCTCTAGGTTCAACCCCAACAATCTCCCCCTAGTCTCGGTAAATCAATGCTTTTAGAAGTCCACATCATCTACCTTGTAACTGCCTTCGTATGCATACATCTTGTTATCTAGGGCCTTTGTGAACAACAAACCAAACTGTGCTGCTATAAACTGAGCAGATTCATCAGCTGCAATTGTACAAGCCTGCAACCTCATCAAATCATCTTTTCCAAATCTGAGCAAATCCACAGGGTTGATGATACGGTAATCTTTATCAATACAATGTATCAAAGCATGACCTGTCCCCTTTTCACAACTCCACCACATAAGCTTTTACAAGCTGTTAACTGGTACTAGAACATGTATAGGGATCTTTCTCACATACCGTGGATGCTTATAAACCCTTATCTTCATTGGTATTTTCGTGTTAGGATCAACCGGGTCTCATCTTCAATGACTTTAGATTTGGCAGTTTTGAAATCCTTAAAGTTGGTTTTGCTATGTCTCCATATCATGTTTCTAATCCAATTACCATTTCCGTAGTTACTCGGGTTAATAAATGGAACACGACCCATGGCATATAAATCTGATGCTCTGAGTGTATGAAAATCTTGTTCATCCTGAAAATACTCAATTGCTCCACCTCGTCTTTTAATCACATAAAGTTTATTCTCAGAATCATACACCCAGCTAATAATAGGTTTTGAGTTTCTGTACCTTGTGAAAGGTTTAGAATGCCTCAGCATGTATATGTAAGCCGACGGTGGAGGAGCTTCAACAATAAGATTGTTGACTTGACGTAGAGCACTTTGACCAGTTTCATCTGCTGTCTTGTCAGTCGCTTCTGTAGCACATGTCTCTCCAACTATCTTTCCCTCTTCAATCAATATATCTGAAAATAAGTCTTTAAGACTATTTCTGAATACGTCGGTGTAATCAACAGTCTCTTTTAAATCATCAAACGAACCAAAATCTTCGTCTTCTTTCTCAGTAATCAATCTTTGCTCGAAAGAGTAAAATTCATTCTCATACCCAGCCTCTATGGCAGGATCTAACGGTGTATAGTCAACTGTATCACCGGGACTTGGTCCGGATACATTGTCAGTGCCCAATGATCCAGAGTAGCAGCACTCGTATCTCCTCCTTGATCATCATCATCATCCTTTGTGTCATCATCCTTTTTATTATCATCTCCTTCATCTCCATCATCACCATCATCATTCTCTTCATCACTAAACCCATAATCAACCGAATCTAAATCATCATCTTCATCAACTGGATTAGGAATGGGCATAACATGCTCAGGCTCTACAAAAACCTCTCCAGTAAATGGTACACGTTGATCCTCAATGGCCTGTATAGGAATATCTAACAAGGCCCTTGATCAACATCAGCGGTATCTGTTGTCCTTTCTATATAAACAGGATCAACAACACGCTTTGTATCAGTAATAGGCTCATCAACAGGTTCAGGACTAGCAGCTTGCTGTCCACTTGATTCTCCAACCTTCGTGGTATGTTGTTGAGTGTATGATGAATACACACGAGAAGTGAGATCTTTTAAGTTCTGTTCCATAATCTGCACATAACTAAACATGAACTGCTGCTGACTCTCAAAACTCTTTATTCTCTCATCTTTCTGCAACATACCTCGATATAAATCATCAATAATCTGTGTCTTCTCTAACATCTCTTTCTCTAGAACACTAACTCTCTGCTCCAAATTAACCCTGGTGGGTGATAAAGAAGAAGACTCTTATTGTGGTCGTGGCTTAGGAGTAGTGTTTACATAATCAACATCACCATAAAGATCATCATGAGTTTGCTCCATTGGTGGTGTCCTCAAAATATCATCAGTAGTGGGCATAGATAATAATGTTACAGTTGTTGACTCTTTAATGATCATAGGTGTAGTAGCCTCACTAACTGTGATTGGAATGTCAGACATGATCATCTCTTCAGTCGTCACAGTGGTCATTAGGGTCCGATGTTTTCTCAACACTCCACGTCCTCTACCCCTCCCACGTGGACTTTCACCAGCTACCCTTGCCATTCTCTTCCTCCTTCCTCGGGTAGTAATAGGAATATCATCAAGAACAAAATCAGCATCATGTTCCTCAGTAGTGTGTTTGGCAGGAGTTTCTCGTACTCTTGGACATTCTTGTAATACATACGATACATTACCAATCTGATCACTATCTGTTTCACTATCATCTTTATCACCCTATAACCAGGTATCAACCTCATCAATATCTGACCTTCCAGCATCATGAGAACTCTCTGGTGCTTCTTGTGCAGTGCTTGTGGATGTACCAGCTGTATCATCTCTATGTACACGAGGAGTCTCAGTCACTTGAGGTTGTGCCTCAGCTTGAAATCCATCAACAAATCTTCCAAGCTTAGGAAAGTGGGATCCATCCCAAGCATTTCCAAGTGCTTCCATAAGATACGTGAACATATCTTTTTTCATCACCATTACTGCATAGGTGGATGAATCAGATACAACTAACTCAAGATGAGCAGCATTCACTATCATCTGAATAAATCTTGGATATATGATGATTTTCTTTCCTACGGCAGCTATAATGTTGTTTTGCATTTATGAGAAAATAGCCTTGGATATGCTGTATCGAAGATCATCAACTAGTGATACTAGCAGGGATCCAAAAATAGCACTCAGACTATCCATGCCTGCCTTTAGATTGCTAAGGCACTGGATCACGACATGAAATAACTACTTCCAGAATAGAGGTAAATAATTCTTCTCCAAAGATGGGTATCGGTGACTGTAACCATACGAACCAAACAATCTTTGGCAACATCATCATCAATCTTTACTGGTTCATGTGGCTGATCTTCTAACAATAGCACGCTGTTAATCACTTCAGCAGTGATAACAACCCTCTTGCCCTTGACAGTGGCAGTAATACAGGGTTCTCCTTCAGCATCGATCTCATTGGCAGCTGATTACCAGAAGTGATCAATCACATCAGTGTAAATAGTAGGATTGGCAGATATAGCATTATAAATTCGGGAAGTCTTCAGTCCCTCTATCAGTGATCTAAACATTGCTTTGTCTTAAGAAACATCCCTAAGATATGCAACAACATTATGGTTTTTGTTAAAAACCATAGGTCTCGCCATCTGAAACATTAAAAAAACTTTATAATTATACATAATGTTTAAAAATTCAGACTTAGAAAAAATTTCAACACTTGGAAAACATTTCAACACTTAGAAAAAATTTTGAAAAATTAAACTTCTCGCACGACTAGTAGAGTAATCGCATGAAATTTGAATTTTGAAAAATTGAACCTCTTGCGTGATAAGTAAAGTAATCGCATGAATTTGAATTTTATCTGAATTCAACTTCTTACGCGACAAGACAACTTTCCATTCGACTAGTTCTGATCAATTTGAAACTTTTCGCGTCTGTTCATCTTCCAAGAACCTGTCACATGCAACAAGTCTGTTTAAGTTCAATTCATCAATTTCACAGTATTTTAATCAATTAAACATGTTCATTAGGTGTCGATTAAAGATATATTAAGGTTTATTATGTTTAATTTGTTCAATTTAACATGTATTAGTCCATTTAACACTCGGTCATAAACAAACACATACAAAACGATGATCTAAACATCAATATACCTTATCACACCCTTCGTAATCAATATACGACCTAGATGAGCAATATCAATAGATTAAAAAACATTTCAACACTTAGAAATTTTAGAGAATAAATTTTTAAGACTTTTCGTGCGAATAGTATACTAATCGCATAACTGTGCTTTATATAGCACTATGACTTCTTGCGTGAGAAGGCAAAGTTCTCATCCATTGAACTTTTCGCACAATTCTACACCTTTCGCGCGACAAGATTCATTCTTTTGACATTTTTAACTTTTTGATTTATCAAATTTTAATCATATTATTGAACCTTTTTGATTTGTTATGTAAATGATTATATTTAGCTAAGTGTTCACAAATATTCCAACACCTTTAATTTTTGAACATTTGTAAAACAAAAACAAGTAAACAAAAACACTTTTTGACACAAAAACAATTAGACACACTAATTAAACTATTAACATAAATATTTTTAATAAATTTTCAAATATAGGATCATATTTCTTAGAAATAAATCATTAAAATTGTCTAGCATTATTATAAATAAGACTGTTTATTTTTATTGTCAATATATTGTATCCCCATTAAACTCAGACTTCAAATTTTACTTAGACAAATAAGTTGTGATTCTTATCATGTTTTGGTTAGATTATATTAATTCAGTGTTCCCACAATCAAAAGTTCTGCAAAACCCTTATCCAGCTTCAAGACACTTTTGAGATTTCAAGTCACCCCAATTTGACTTAAATCTTTCACTTCTAATCAGCTTTCTCTGAATCAATTATTATTTTAGATAATATCTATTTGGAGCATAACTAGCACGAGAAATGTTTTTGAGCACAGAATATTAACAAGTTGTAGGACTTATTAACTGCTAGTCTAACATATGTTTTGCCCTTGCAAGATGTTTAGGATTTACACGCCAAGTCGGACTTACATGCCCCATCTTTCCATTTTGCCTACTGTGTCATAACATATTCTCAAAAAAAAATATTATCATATAATATGTATGTCTATGACATATCTTTTATTAATGTGCTTATTGGCATCTTTTATTCCTAGATAGCCTTTTGGTTTATTTTTGCTCCTTTTGTTTGTTTTTCTCTTTTGAATTCTGTTTTGCTTTAGTATACAATTTTTATATTTTAATGCTTTCATATATATATATATATATATATATATATATATATATATATATGATCTGAAATAAGCTGAGTCAGAAAGTAACTGGCTTGAGTATGACTAGACTGTAACTCCCAGTCTGTTTTAGCATGGAATCAGTGTTATCACAAAACCTTGATAAGTTACCCACTTCAGTTATAGAAAGTTGTGTTTAATGCATCACAGCAGTTAGTGCTTTTCATTTTTAATCGTCAAGCCTATCAACATATCAAACATAATCCAAGTCAGTTTCTTGTATGCTTTAGAATGTAATGACTCAAAATCAATAAATGTACTATCATTTCCTATATAGTATTAAAAATTTATATTTTGTCAAATTTTCTTATAAAACAAAATATTTTGGAACTTCTTATTTAAACTTTTTACTCCCCCTAAGAACAAAATTTTTTTTGAAGTTTTCAAATTTTCTCCCCCTAAAATTGTGATTATCTAGCAAGAAAATAACAAATTTAACTAAAAACAAAGAAAAATATTTTTGTAAAGGGAGGAAAAATAAGTGTTAACCAAAGTTAATCATTCTCAAAGATTGAACTAAAATTCAAATCTGGAATGATCAAACGCCTTAGTAAACAAATCAGCAATGTTGTCATCTGATTTGACCAATTTTAAGTGAATAAGTTTCCTATCAAAACAGTCACAGATAAAATGAATATGGATATCAATGTGTTTTGTTTTGGAATGTTGAATTGGATTCTTCACAATGTTCAATACTACAGTGTTGTCACACCAAATTTTGGTGTCATAAATGTTGAGGCCATAATCAAGAAGTTATTGTATCCAAACAATCTGTGAACAACCACTTGAATCAGCCACATATTCAGCCTCTGCATTTGATGTGTATAGTGTCTGCTGCTTCTTACACTGCCATAAGATCAACCTATTGCCAAGAAATTATCATCCACCAGTACTTGATTTCTTGTCCAAGTTACATCCTACATAATCAATGCTAGTGTAAGCAAATAAATTAAAATCAGAATTTTTAGGATACCACAGGCAGAGTGTTGGTTTACCCTTGAGATATTTAAAACTCCTCTTGACAGCTTTCATGTGAGATTCATTTGGATTACTCTGATAACATGCACACTAACAAACAGGAAACATGATGTCTGGTCTGCTTGGAGTAAGATACATCAGAGATCCGATCACTGATCGATACATATGTTGATCAACATCTTCACCCGTGAGATCTGGAGTCAAAGTAGAATGAGAAGACATAGGAGTTGGAGCTATCTTGGAGTCTTGAAACTTGTATTTGTCTAGGATACTATGAACATACTTTTCTTGATGTATCAGTATACCTTTATGATCTTGTTTAACTTGAATTCCTAAGAAAAATGACATTTCACCAAGTGAACTCATCTCAAATTACTTCTTCATCACTGCTTCAAATTCCATGCACAAATCATCATTGGTAGATCCAAAGATAATATCATCGACGTAAATTTAAACTAGAATAATATAATCACCAATCTTTCTTAAAAATAAAGTTTGATCAATAGCGCCTCTTCTATAACCATTTGCAAGCGAATGTTCAGTGAGACTAGCATACCAAGCATGAGTTAATTGATGTAAGCCATAAAGTGCTTTGTCTAACTTGTAAACATAGTCAGGATGATCTGGATCTTCAAAACCTGATGGTTGACAAACATAAGTTTCTTCTTTCATTTCATCATACAAGAATGCAATTTTAACATCCATCTAATATACTGTGAAGTTGTTGTATGAAACCTAAGCCAAAAAGATTCGTATAGATTCTAGTCTTGCAACAGGAGCATATACTTCTTCATAATCAAGTCCTTCAACCTGATAGAATCCTTGAACAACAAGTCTGGCCTTGTTGCAAACAATCACATCCTTTTCATCTGTTTTGTTCTTGAATATCCATTTTGTTCCGATTGGTAACTTACCCTTTGGTAGTTCACATAGATGCCATACATTAAGCTTGTTGAATTGCATCAACTCGTCTTACATAGCCTCTACCCAATAGTTTTCTTTCAATGCCATCTCAACATTCTTTGGCACTATTTGAGAAATAAAACATGAGTACAAACATGTATTTATTACACCAGAACGGCTTCGAGTTTGAACTCCTTGTGATAATGGACCAATGATTGCTTTACTTGGATGATCTTTATGAATTATCAGCTGAGGAATAGTATCTTCAAAGATAACTTCATCTAAATTAGACATAGGACCCACTGGTTCTTCAACAGTGTTCCCTCCTTCCGGTTGATAAACAATGTCTTCCTCTTAATGATCATCACTATCAATAGATAAATCATCAAATGGAACTTGAATGGTATCAATTGGATCAACTTAAGTATAAGAAGAACTCTGAGCAGAATCTTATGGAGCTTGCTAAACAATTGGCTCAGAATAAGATGTATTAGATTCAGAAACATGTGGAGCAGCTGAACTAGTTGAAAAATAAGGTATATATGAAGATATTCTTTTTACTTGAGTAGGAATAGTTCCAATATCATCAGCAAAGATATCCTGAATTAAGGATTTCAAAAGCAAAGTAGCTATGGAAACAACAGACGATCGATTAAATGTTTCAAATAATGAAGCATAATCATGTACCCATGAAGGTGTAAAACCTGCATCTGTTTTGTTAGATTCATGCCAATCAATATCGAACGACTCAATTATTTGTTTAGATCTTTTATTATAAACCCGATATGCTACCTTATTGGCTGAATATCCAACAAAATAACAATCATCAGTGTTTTCATCAAATTTTGACTTTGAATCAGATGTGTTTAACAAAGTACAACAACATCCAAAGGTTCTGAAATATTTGAGTTTGGGTTTACATTTAAGAAAGATTTTATAAGGAGTCATGTTTTGTTGTTTATTGATTAACACACGATTCTGAACATAACATGCAGTGTTAACAGCTTCAGCCCAAAAGAAGGATGGTAATTTGGCTGCAGATAACATTGTTCTGGCAGCTTCAATTAAAGTTCTTTTTCATCGTTCAGCAACTCCATTTTGTTTTAGAGTTCCTGTAGAACTAAATAGTCTAGCTATTCTCTTTGAATCACAAAACTCATTTAATGTGTGATTGCAGAATTCGGTTCCATTATCACTTCTAATGTACTTGATTGTTTTGTCAGTTTGATTCTCCATGAGTGTCATGAATTTTATCAATAGATGAGGTATCTCATCTTTAGTGGCTAAGAAGAAAACCCATGTAAATCTGGAGAAATCATCAATAATGACTAAACAATATGCACGATGTCCTAAACTCAAAACACTATCTAGACTAAATAAAAACAAGTGTAATAGTTGAAGTATAGAGTCAATTTTTGTATGAGCAACTGGTTTATGATAGAGTTTATGTTGTTTGCTTTTTGAACATGACAAACAATGTTCACTTAATTGAAATTCTATCAAAGGTAGGTCTACAACATGATTTCCTCTAACTAATTTGTTCATGTTTTTAATATTCACATGACCAAGACGACGATGCCATAACAATGAATCACTTTCCAAGGCTTTTGACAATAAACAAGACGCAGTTACAAATGAATGAGATCCATTCATATCAAGTAAGTATGTGTCTTTGTCTCTTGGAGTTCTCAATAGTACCCATTCATCAGGAATTACAAATACAGGTTTTATAATAAGACATTCTTTATCAGTGAAATGTATTGAATATTATTTGTCACAAATTTGAGAGACACTTAACAAGTTATGTTTTAGTTCCTTTACAAAATTGACATCTTCAAAACTTAACACACCATTTGACATTGTACCTTTCTTTGTAATCTTACCACCTTTGTCTCCAGCAAATATAACATATCCTTCGTTGTATGGTTTTATGTTGTGTAACAGAGATATATTACCAGTCATATGCCTTGAACATCCACTTTCAATATGCCAAACACTATTGATGCCGGGCCTTGAATATTCCTGCATAAATAAATAATTTATTCAATTTTAGGAACCCAAGCCATGGTTGGCTTGAGTACACCATTTTCATCTAAATATGATACAAATTTCAATATCATATCTCTTTTATCATTGAAAACATAATCTTCAATAATATCAGGTTCTGGTTGAACTGTTTTAATTTTCCATTTTGGAATTTGTTTGATCAGATTTGTAACTAATTTCTTGAACATGGTTTGTGTGGAAGATGAATTGCTATCATTGACATGTAAGGATTTCTTGTTTGTATTTACTTTTAAATTTGGTATTTATAAAAAAATTATTTTCTATTATTTGCAATAGAACTGTGAAATCTTTATTTACTTGTCAATTGACGTTGATGATGACAATTTCTAGCCATGTGATTTGGCTTTCCACAAACATAATAACATTTATTATGATACACGTTATGCTCTCGAGTCGGTTTCTCAAACTGTTGATGATAACATCCACTGTTATCATAGAATCTGACTGCAGTATTTCTTTGGCCTATAGATTCTTTAACAGTCTCTTGTAGGGGTTGAACCTAGAGGCTCCGGAAATCAAATCAAGTTGATGATCAAGCAAAAAGTAAAAGAAGTCGCGCGACAACTTACTTGTCGCGTGAGAACTAGCTTCTCGCGTGAGAAGTTGATCTCGCGCGAAAACATTATAGTTTAGTATAAATACTTAGTTAGCTTTGTATTTAGTAAGCTTTTGTTCATTTCTTGAATTTGTATCTTCTGTGTAATCTTTCATATTCAGAGAGCAATCAAAGAGAACTTATTTACATTGTGATCTTCATTTCTATTCTTCTACTTCTCAATCCGTAATTGTTTACATTCCGCATTCACAATTATGAGATCGATCTGATTAGTGTGATGATCCTTACAATTGGTATCAGAGCTTGTATGCTCTAGATCGATTGAATTGAGGTTGAAATGATTGATTTGAAGAGTTCGTGATCATCGATTTGTTTCATTCTTGAAGATATAAGTTGTATCAGTTAAATTTTGATCAATTTTGAAGATGATGAAAAGTATAAGTTCGAAGATTGGACGTTTGATGATGTTTTTGAGCTTAAACTTGATTAATTGAATCAATTAGGGACAATTAGGTTCAAAATTTGAACTTAATTCACTAATTAAACAATTGATTAATCAAAATCTAATCAATTTGGACTAAAATTGAACGTGAAAAGTTCCAATTTGGTAAATTTGGTTCAGGCGAAAACTTCTGTTATTCGTGCGAAAACCCTTATTTCGCGCGAAAACCTGATTTCTCGCACGAGACAGTTACACAGTTTGTTACACGCGAAAACTTGAACATTTCGCTCAGTTATTATGGTTGAACTTTCCGCGCGAAAAGTTTCTGAAGACTCGCTCGAGAACTTTGATTTCTTTCTAAATTCAAAGTTTGTTTGAAGAATTTACTATGGCAAATCTAAAGAATATCACAGCTACTCTGAATCTTGACAATGAGATAGGCACAAGCACAAAGCCTCCACGTCTTTTGAATGATGAAGATTATCAATATTGGGCGTATCATTTTCTGAATCATGTCGTTTACACTGAACCCCGGATGATACGATCTATCAAGCAAGGTCCATACATTCCTTTGTATAAGAATGAGAAAGAGGAATGGATTACTAAACTTGAACATCTCTGGGATGAAGATAATCTTAAAAGAATGGAGCTTGAAGACAAAGCTTATGCAGCAATCACTATGGCACTCACAACTGAGATTGCTCAAAAGTTTAAGGATTATACAAAGGCAAAAGATTTGTGGGATGCTTTGGAGGAACATATCATCGGAAATAAGGATATGCTCAACCAAGAATTCAACATGTTTAGTCATATTCTTGGTGAAACATTAGAGGCTCAAATGTCTAGATTTGTGAAATTGATCACAAAAATGCAAAGTGCAGGGATAACATTAGAGAACATAGCTGTGAACAAAAAGCTTTTGAATTCTTTACCTTACAGCTAGAACAACAACTGTACAACTATCAAAAGGACAAAGGATCTGTTTACCTTTTCTTTAAGTGATCTTATTTCTACAATCAAATCTTATGACATGGATGATAAGCAAAGGGCTGCTAATTACATCAACACCATGGGTGCAGAAGCAACAGCAATGTATGCAAAGATGGCAAGTAACCCAAACTACTATGTTAGCTACTCACAGCTATGTCAGTTACAACAGCCATCTACATCTGCACAATTCAGTGTGAAAGACCAAGCCTCACCTCAATCATTATCTCATTATCCAATCATTCACCAAAATCCTTATGTCCAACCACAATCCCAACCTTACAATCAAACTTTTTCGTCAACCCAAAACACTCAACCAATCCAACAAGCCTTTGTTGTGAATTCTCAGCCAACCAAACAAACCATTCAAATAGCTGAAGAGCATCTGGCTCTTTTCACTTCTTTCATGAACAGCTATGAAGCCTTCTCAGCAGGAAGAATTAGTCCACCTAATGTCCTAGTTGATGATTTACAACAAGTCAACCCGGATGATGTTGAAGAAAATGACATTAAATATCAGATGGCTATGGTGGTTTACAGGGCTAAGAATTTTGCTAGAAGAACTGGGAGAAAGGTTTTTGGGTTGAATAATTCAAGCAAGATAGGTTTTAACAAGTCAAATCTAAGATGTTATAATTGTGATAAACCAGGTCATTTTGCGAGAGAATGTACTGAAGCTAGAAACAATCAAAGTAATCAAAGTAAAAGGATAGTTATAGTGGAAGTAGAGACAAAGCAAGATCAAGCTAGTACATCCAAGACCAAGGCTCTTGTGTCTCAAACGAATGAGGATTATGATTGATCAGAACAGATGGAAGCTTTGGATATCAAGATGTCCACTGCTTTCTTAGCAGAAATTCAGAGTGAAGAAGAGATCGCTAAAGATAATTTGTTCGCAGAATTTGTTTTTAAAGATATGTTAAGTGGAGTGTTTGCTGAGGAACAAGAACTTGAAGATGAGAAGGTGAAAGAAAAGGTTGTTGAGAGGGTGGAAGTGATAATTAAAGATATGCCTGAATCTGTTGAAAGAAAAGCTGTTGAGATTACTCCAGCTAATGCCTGTGATGTTCAAGAAAAAGCTGTTGAGACTACTCCAGCTAAAAAGGTGGTGAAACAAGAAAAAGCTGTTAAGATTACTCCAGCTAATGCCTGTGATGTTCAAGAAAAAGCTGTTGAGATTACTCCAGCTACTGTTTGTGATGTTCAAGTAAAGGCTGTTGAGAATACTCTAGCAACTGAAGTAGTAAAGATCAACCAAAAAGCCTTCATGGTAAATGTGGTCCATGAAGAGACAGAGAAGAAAGTTGAAACAGAAGAGGTATAATCTAATCTCTGTTCAACTAATTGTATCAAAAGGATTCAAAGATATAGAGCTCACAATGAAAGATTGATTGTTGAAGTTGAAAAACTTCAATATCAAACTCAAAAAATAAAACTAATGAGAGAATTTTCAAAGATAAAATAGATGGTTTAAACAAATCAGTTTATCAGTCAAAATTAAATCTTTATGACAAAGACTGTAACATAAAAGATTTGACAAATCGTAATAATGAACTTGCTTTGGAAATTAACAAATTAAATAGTGAACTCTTATCTTCGAAATTAATTGTTGAAAAGTTTGAATTGTCTTCAAATATGGTTGAAGGTATAATTAAGTCTCAAATGACACAGAAAATCAGTGGTGGAAAAGGAGGAGTTGGTTACTCTAACATTGCACCGTCGATTAATCATGATTATACTTCATTACCTTCATCAGTTGACACCAATGATGAAGAGACCTATGGTTTAGGTTTTCAACCAAAATCAGACTTAACATCTTCAGTCAGTGTTCCATTGACTGTTGATCTAATTATAAAGACTGAAGTTAAAATTAATCATGACACTTTTTATGCAGAAAAATTGAAGAAAGATGGGTTGGTTGAAGAATGGATTGATGATGATTTAGATTTTGAAAATAAAAATTGTAATGCGAAATCTCAATGTAGTTCATCAGATTTGATTAATGAAAAGGCGACTATTTTGAATGTTTCAACTGACTGTTCTACAATGTCAAACAAGGAAAGAAATTTAAAATCCAAAATTAATTTCAAAATAAATGAAAAGAAAAGAAATTCACCATCGTTATCTGACTTGAAAACTGATTTCAAGAACAGATTTGTTTCTAAAGGCAACATTAATAAAACAGAGTATATTTTTGAAGAAACAAATGCAAGTTTCTTTAAAAATAAGTCTTCTATTATTGCTAATCAAGTGAAACAAGATGTGTGTAGCTCAGGTACAAAAGAAACTGGTACCACTCCAATTCATTCAATCCTCAAGGATAAAGGAACATTTAAAGCCTCATGTACATCTAATGCAAATCAAAATGAAAAGGAAAAACGAGAGAGTGTACAAGAATCTGTTGAGCAAATAAATCATAAAGCTAGATTCTATGATAACAAAGGATGTTATCATCAACAGTTTGAAAAACCAACTCGAGCTCAAAATGTGTATCATAATAAAATTTGTTATGTGTGTGGAAAGCCAAATCACATGGCTAGAAATTGTCATTTTCAACGTTCTTTGACAACTAAACAAAGATTTCATAATTCAATTGCAAATTATAGAAAACAATTCTTTATACATGCTAAACTCAAAAGGAATTTAAGTCAGTCAAACACTTTTGCTGACAACATAAATGTTCAACAGAATACAGTTTTGCAAAAAGATAAATTCATCAAAAAGAATTTATTTGTCAAAGATAACAATTTATCTTTCACATAAAATATTATCAAGAAATTGATTAAACCAATTCAAGAATGGAAAGTTAAAACATGAACCTCAGAACCTAAAATTGTTAAAGATTATATCTTTAATGATAAAAGAGATATGACACTGAAATCAGTATCATATTTAGATGAAAAAGGTGTACTCAGGTCAACCATGGCTTGGGTTCCTAAAACTGAATAAATCTCTTATTCATGTAGGAACATCCTAGACCCATCATCAGCAGTGTTTGGCACGTTGACAGTGGATGCTCAAGGCATATGACTCGTAACATATCTCTGCTACAAAACATCAAACCATATAATGGAGGTTATGTTATTTTTGCTGGAGACAAAGGGGGTAAGATAACTAAGAAAGGTACAGTGTCAAATGGAGTGTTAAGCTTTGAGGATGTCAATTTTGTTGAGGAACTTAAACATAACTTGTTAAGTGTCTCACAAATATGTGACAAACAATATTCCACACACTTTACAGATAAAGAATGTTTGATTTTAAAACCAGGATTTGTTATTCCTGAAGAATGGATTTTGTTGAGAACACCAAGAGATAAAGAAAGATATTTACTAGATATGAATGGATCTCATTCCTTCGTCACTGAATCGTGTTTGTTATCTAAAGCCTCTGAAAGTGACACATTGCTATGGCATCGTCGTCTTGGTCATGTTAATATTAAAAACATGAACAAATTGGTTAGAGGGAATCATGTTGTAGGTCTGCCATTGAAAGAATTTCAATTATTTGAACATTGTCTGTCATGTTCAAAAGGCAAACAACATAAACTTTCTCATAAACCTGTTGCTCATACAATAATTGACTCTAGTTTACAACTGTTACACATGGATTTATTTGGTCCAGTAAGTGTTTTGAGTTTGGGACGTCGTGCTTATTGTTTAGTTATTACTGATGATTTCTCTAGATTTACATGGGTTTTCTTTTTAGCAACCAAAGATGAGACTCCTTATCTGCTGATAAAATTCATGACACTGGTAGAGAATCAGACGGACAAAACAATAAAGTGCATCCGAAGTGATAATGGAACTGAGTTTTGCAACCGAACATTGAATGAATTCTGTGATTCAAAGGGGATAGCTAGACAATTTAGTTCTACAGGAACTCCACAACAAAATGGAATTGCAGAAAGATGAAACAGAACTCTAATTGAAGCTGTCAGGACAATATTATCAGCAGCCAAATTACCATAATTTTTCTGGGCTGAGGCTGTTAACAATGCATGTTATGTTCAGAATCGTCTGCTAATCAACAAACAAAAAAATATGACTCCTTATGAAATCTTTTATAAACATAAACCCAAAGTCAAATATTTCAAAACATTTGGTTGTTGTTGTACTTTGTTAAACACGACTAATTCAAAATCTAAATTTGATGAAAAAGCTGATGAATGTTATTTTGTTGGCTATTCTGCTAACAAAGTTGCATACAGGGTTTA
Organism: Flaveria robusta; assembly: GCA_025506415.1. Lineage (NCBI taxonomy): Eukaryota > Viridiplantae > Streptophyta > Magnoliopsida > Asterales > Asteraceae > Flaveria > Flaveria robusta. The sequence goes on along the minus strand of CM046467.1, from coordinate 7,011,332 downwards.
TAATAAAAGATCAAAACAAATAATTGAGTCATTTGATATTGATTTGCAGGAGTCTAACAAAACTGATGCAGGTTCTGCACCTTCATGGGTCTATGATTATGCTTCATTGTTTGAAACGTTTAATCGTTCGTCTACTATTTCCACAGCTAATCTTCCTTTGACTTCCTCTATTTAGGATATTTTCAATGATGATGTTGGTATTATTTCATCTAAACTGAAGATGACAACTTCTGATGTACCTTCTTCAACAAATAGTTCAATTGTTCCATCTGTTTCTGAATCTACAGAAACATCTTCTAATCCCATTGTTGAACAATCTCCACATGTTTCTGATGATATTTCTACTTCTTCTGTTCAAACTGATCCAATTGATACTATTCAAGTTCCATTTGATGATTTATCATCTAATAATGATAATCATCTGGAGGAAGATATAGTTTATCAACTAGAAGGGAGACATATTGTTGAAGAACCAGTGGGTCACATTACTAATTTAGAAGAAGTTATTTCTGAAAATGTTATCCCACAGTTATGAATTCACAAAAATCATCCAACAGAAGCTATTATCGGTCTATTATCACAAGGAGTTCAAACTCGGAGCAAATCTGGTGCCATAAATACTTGCTTGTATTCTTGTTTCATCTCTCAGATTGCCCCAAAGAATGTTGAGATGGCATTAAAGGAGAACAGTTGGGTAGAGACCATGTAGGACGAACTGATGCAATTCAAAAAGCTTAATGTCTGGCATCTGTGTGAACTTCCAAATGGAAAGCTGCCGATTGGAACAAAATGGATATTTAAGAACAAGACGGATGAAAAGGATGTGATTGTCCGTAACAAGGCCAGACTTGTTGTTCAAGGATTCTATCAAATTAAAGGTCTTGATTATGAAAAAGTATATGCTCTTGTTGCAAGACTAGAGGCTATATGTATTTTTCTGGCTTATGCTTCATACAAGAACTTTACAGTTTACAGATGGATGTCAAAACAGCATTTTTGTATGGAGAAATGAAAGAAGAAACCTATGTTTGTCAACCACCTGGTTTTGAAGATCCAGATCATCCTGAATATGTGTATAAATTGGACAAAGCACTTTATGGATTACCTCAAGAACCCAGTGCTTGGTATGCTACTTTGACAGAACATTTGCTTGCAAATGGTTATTTAAGAGGTGCTATTGATCAAACTTTATTTTTAAGGAAGACTGGTGATGATCTTATTCTTGTTTAAGTTTATGTTGATGATATAATTTTTGGATCTACAAATGATGCACTGTGCAAGGAATTTGAGGCAGTGATGAAGAAGAAATTTGAGATGAGTTCTCTTGGAGAAATGTCATTCTTCTTGGGTATCCAAGTCAAGCAAGATGATACAAGAATACTGATTCATCAAGAAAAATATATTCACAGTATTCTTGATAAATACAAATTTCAGGAATCCAAGATTGCTCCAACTCCTATGTCTTCTCGTCCTACTTTATCCCCAGATCTCATGGGAGAAGATGTTGATCAACACATGTATAGATCAATGATTGGATCCTTGATGTATCTTACTGCTAGCACGCCGGACATTATGTTCCCTGTTTGTCAGTGTGCACGTTATCAAAGTAATCCGAAAGAATCCCACATGAAAGCTGTCAAACGGATTTTGAAGTATCTCAAGGGTCAACTAACACTTGGTCTTTGGTATCCTAAAAACTCTGAATTCAATTTATTTGCTTACACTAACAGTGATTATGCAGGATGTAACTTGGACAGAAAATAAACCACAGGTGGGTGTCAATTTTTAGGAAATCGTCTCATTTCTTGGCAATGCAAGAAACAACAAACAGTGTCTACTTTTACTGCAGAAGCTGAATATGTGGCTGCTTTGAGCTGTTGTTCTCAGCTTGTCTGGATTCAGCAACAACTTCTTGATTACGGCCTTACAATTTATGACACTTGCATCTTCTGTGATAATACTACGGTTCTTAACATTGTGAAGAATCCGATTCAACATTCAAAGACAAAACACATTGACATCCGCATACATTTTATTCGTGATTGTTTTGAAAGGAAGCGTATTCATTTGGAATCTGTTTCATCAGATAACAACATTGCTGATTTGTTTACTAAGGCATTTGATCATTTCAAATTTGACTTTTTAGTCCAATATTTGGGAATGATTAACTTTGGTTAACTCTTATTTTTACACCCTTTTCAAATATATTTTTTTTTCTTTTGTTTTAAAATTGTTATTTTCTGTCTAGATAATCACAATTTTAGGGGGAGAAATTTTGATAGTGTCGAAAAAGATTTTATTCTTAGGGGGAGTAAAAATTTGAGAAAATTAAATTTTCAAGATTATTTAGGAAATGATAGTACATTTCTTGATTTCAACTCATTACATCTGAAGGCATACAAGAAACTAACTTGTGTTATGTTTGATATATTGATAGGCTTGACTTTCAAGAATGAAAAGCACTATGGTCTGTGATACACTGAAAATAATCATTAATGATTGAAGTGAGTAACTCATCAAGGTCTTGTGAATACACTGATTCTATGCTAAAACAGATTGAGAGTTATAGTCTAGTCATACTCAAGCCAGTTACTTTCTGACTCAGCTAATATCAGTTATATATCTATATATGCATATCAAATAAATAAATAAAAAGCAAATGTCAAAAATATTTCAAGCAAAAAGAGCAAAAAGATGCCAAAAGGCCATATAGGAATAAAAGATACTTTTGAGCACATGTATAAAAGATATGTCATAGACATACATAATATATGATAAATATTTTTGTTTTTGAGAATATGTTATGACACAGGAGGCAAAATCAAAAGATGGGGCATGTAAGTCCGTCTTGGCATGTAAGTCCTAAACGTCTTGCGAGGGCAAAACATAAGTCCAGTTGACTGTTAATAAGTCCTACAACTTGTTAATATTCTGTGCTCAGAAACATGTTCTTGCGCTAGTTATGCTCTAAAAGATATTATATAAGAAAATAACCAAAACTGAGAAAGCTGATAAGAAGTAAAAGATTTAAGTCAAATTGGGGTGACTTAAAATCTCAATAGTATCTTGAAGCTAGATAAGTGTTTTGCAGGAGTTTTGATTGTGGGACACACTGAAATCATATAATTTAACCAAAACATGATAAAATCACAACTTATGTGTCTTACTAATCTTGAAGTCTAAGTTTAAAAGGACACAGTATATCGATAATCAACATAAACAGTCCTATATCAAATCAATGCTGGAAGATCGTTAATGATTGATTTCTAAAAGGAATATGATCCTATACTTGAAAATTTATCAAAAATTAAATAGTTAATAGAACTTGTGTGTCAATAAGTTCGTTTTTTACATAGTTTTATTAATGTGTCTTATTATGTTTTGAGATGTATTTTACTTTCCGAGTGTTCAAAACTTAAGCGTGTTAAAATAATTGTAAACACTTAGTTAAATAAAATCATTTTTCATAACAAAATAAAAGTTTTTAAATGCGAAAAGTTTTTAAACGCGAGAAGTTTGCGAGAAGTTTTATACGCGAAAAGTTTTAAATGCGAAAAGTTTAAAAGGTGCGAAAAGTTAATTTGAGAAAATTTGACTTATAGCGCGAGAAGTCAAATCCTTTAAAAGGAACAATTCGTGCGAGAAGTCTTCATTCGCACGAAAAGTTCTGAAAATTTCATCTCTCAAAATTCTAAGTGTAGAAAAGCGTTTAAACTGATTTTCATTGGTTAATAGGGTCGTGTTGAGATTCCGACGGGTGTTATAAGGTATATGGATGTTAATTTGTTGATTTGAATGAACTTGGTTCTTGACCGAATTTAAAATGAATTAAAACTTGACAAATTGATGAAATAAACCATAAGAAACCTTAATAATACTTACGGCGACAGTCATTGAACATATTTGAACTCTTAATTCGTTGAAAATCAAATGTTTATGAAAAATTGGAAGTTGCACAGGCTTTTCGCGTGCGAAAAGTCTTGAGAATAGGAACAGATGCGAAAGGTTGTACTTTTCGCATAGCACTGTACTTTTCGTGCAAAAAGTTTCAAGCTGTGTGAATTTGAAAAATCATGCGAAAGGTTGTACTTATCGCGCGAAAGGTTTAATTTTTTTCAGAAGTGTTAAATTTGCGAAAAGTTTAACATTTTGCTTGAAAAGTTGAATTTTTCTGAAATTTTTCTAAGTATTGAAAATTAATTTGTATGCACTGAAATTTAAGATTTTAGTGTACTTGTAAATTTTCATCTAATTTTGCAGATGGCTCGACCGTTGGTTTTTAATAAAAACCATAATGCTGTAGCATATTTGGGAGAAGTCTCAGATGATAAAGCTTTATTCAGATCGTTGATTGAAGGATTAAAGTCTTCTAGGATTTTCATGCTATATCATCGAATCCAAAGATATTTACTGATGTGATAGAACAATTTTGGGAGACTGCTGCTAACGAGATTGATACTGATGGTGATCTTTGTATAACAGCCACAGTAAAAGGAAAGAAGGTTGTAATCATAGCCGAGGTGAACAATTGTGTATTATTATTGGAAGATATTCCACGAGCACCGATTAAGATAGATGATGATGCAGTTAAAGATTGCCTAGTGCGTATGGGATATACTCATCGTTACCCTTCATTAGAGAAGAAGTATCTGCCACCTTTCTGGAAGTATCTATTTCATGTGGTAATCCATTGCCTCAGTAATCTGAAAGCTGGCATGGATAGTCTGAGCGCCATATTTGGATCTTTATTGGTTTCTCTCATTGATGATCTACCATACAGCATCTCCACAATCATATTTTCTGAGATGCAGAAGAATGTAATTGCTGCACCGGGAAAGAAGTTCATCATGTATCCAAGATTTGTTCAAATGATTGTGAATGCTGCTCATCCTGAGTTAGCTATATCTGATTCATCTACCTATTCTGTTATGGTGATGAAGAAAGATATATTTACTTATCTTTTGGGAGCAAGAGGAAATGCATGGGATGGATCACGTTTTGCTAAACTTGGTCGATTTGTTGATGGTTATAGAGCTGAAACACAAACTGAGACTGCTTAGGTTCATAGAGTTGATACAATTGGTACATATTCTAGTGCTACACAAGAAGCATCTGAGAGTTCTCGTACTAGTGAAAAATCTACTGAAGAAGAGGTTGATGAATGGTTAAGAAATGAAGAATTGAGAGAGGAAGAGGGAGTGGGGGAAGAATTAAGAAATGAAGAAGATGATAGTGAAACAGACAGTGATCAAATAGGGAATGTTCCATATGTGCTACAAGAACGTCCCAAAGTACAAGAAACATCGTCAAAACGTACTGCTGAGGAACGTGATTCTGATTATGTTCCTATCGAGATTTCTGTTCAGACCCGAGGTCGAAGGAAGAGGATGGCTAGGGTGACAGGTGAGAGTTCTTGTGGTAGGGGTAGAGGACGTGGTATGTTGAGAAAGCGTCGGACTCCGATGACCGCTGTGACAACTGTTGATGTTGGGAGTACTAATATTCCAGTCACAGTTTGTGAGGCTGTTACTCCAGTGATAGTCACAGAATCTACAACTGTGACATCTACTTCTATGCCTGCGACTGTTGGTAGTGATGACATTTTAAGAACTCCTCCCAGACAATCATTTCATGATGATTTATTTGGAGATGCAGACTTTATAAATACTACTCTAGAACCAAGAACTCATCCAGAAACATCTACTCTCTCTCCAACCAGGGTTACCTTGGAGCAAAGGGTTAGTACACTTGAAAGGGAGATGCTGGAGAAAACTCAAATTATTGATGATCTATATAGAAGAGTGAATGATAGAGATGAAAGAATAAAAAGCTTGGAAAGTCAGCAGCAATTCATGCTTACATATGTCCAGATAATGGAGCAAAATCTAAGAGATCTCACTTCTCGTGTATCTTTTTCGTTTACACAACATCATACCACAGAGAGTTGGAGAATCTAGTGGACAGCAGATTGCTAGTCCTAATCAGAATGTTGAGCAAGCTCATGATACAGAACATGTTGTTGATCCTGTTGCTACAGAAGGGACAATAGACAATGTTGTTGTTGATCAAGAGCCAAGTCCAGGTGTGTCTAATTAGGCTACTGAGGATCAACCTGTATCCTATGTTGGAGAAGCTTTTATGAAACCTGAACACATGATGCCTATCCCTAATCCAGTCAATGATGATAATGATTTGGATATGGTTGATTATGATTATAGTGATGAGGATGATGGTGAAGTTGATGATGAGAATGATGGTGATGATGATAACGATGGTAATGGTGATGATGATGATGGTGGAAATGATGATGATGATCAAGGGGGAGATGCGGGTGCTACTACTGGTACTTCTGGGTCATCAGGAACTCCTAGTGTCTCCGAACCAAGTCGTGATGATACAGTTGATTATACACCGTTGGATCCTGTAACTGAAGCTGAGTATGAGAAGGAATTATATTCATTTCAGCAAAATATATTAGAGGAGGAAGAAAATGCAGATTTTGGATCGTTTGATGATTTAGAAGAAGATGTAGAATATACTGACATTTTTGGAAACAGTTTGAAAGATTTATTTTCTAAAGATGTATTAGAAGAAGGAGAGATTGTTGGTGAGCCTAGCACTTCAGAAGCCACTGACAAGACATTAGACCAAACTGGTCAAACGGCTGTTCGTCAGGTTGGTAATATTATTGTTGCTGCACCTCCACCTCCAGCTTATGTGCATACTCTTCGGCATTCCAAACCTTTCACAAGGTACGAAAATTTAGAGCCGATTATCAGTTGGGCGTATGATGAAGAAAAGAAGTTATATGTGATTAAGAGAAAGGCTGGAGCAATCGAATACTTCCAAGATGAACACGACTTTCATACTCTTAAAGCATCAGACTTGTATGCTATGGTTCGTGTTCCATTCATTAATCCAAGTAATTATGGAAAGGGAAATTGGATTAGAAACATGATTTGGAAACAGAGCAAGACCAACTTCAAAGACTTTAAGACAGCCAAATCAAAGGTCATTGAAGATGAGAACCGTATCGATCCGAACACGCAGAAATTGTGAATCCAAGGATCACAATCAGGAATTAACAGTATTAGATTGAGTTCTAATAGCGATCGCGGAATTATAGCTATTAGTTGTTAGATTGATTGAGTATATAATAACAAACGTAATTGAATATTCAAATGAAGAATAGAACAATAAATTGCAATGAGTGAATGAACAAGATTTGATTCAAATGTATTTTATTAAAACACTGATTAATGATTACAAAAGAATTCAAACAGTAATTGCTAACAATGATGATGATGTTTGTTGATGATTTTGGTGTAATTGATGTGACGGCTGCTAGGGTTTTCGTGATCGTATTGATTGACGTATATTGTTAGGTCTTCAGCCCTAAAAGTGTGAGCCTATACGTTGTATTTATATGCTCAGGGATTTACTGCTAGGGTTACAGTAAATCTCTTGGAATCAGTAACTTTCTTATCGTGGTAAGAAAGTTACTCAGAGAATGTTATGATGTAACATTCTCTGACTGAGATAGAGTCATCCGTAGAAGTTGACTTTATGACATCACTTGGTGATTGACTTGTTGACTTGATGTAGGTGATGTACAATCAAGGGTTACTCTTCTGTAGAAGTTTTGCTTTCCGCAGGAACTTTGTCTTCCGTAGGAGTTTTGCCTTCCGCAGGAGTCTTCACTTAAACTTCATTGGAATTCAAGTTGTTCATCCATAGATCTTTGATCTTCAATCCCTTGATCTTCATCCCCTGAGTTGTTCTTTCGCAGAAGATCTTCGGATGTACTGTGTAAAAACATTATCTACGGAAGAACACAAATGTTCATTCGTAGATATTTCTTACACTTAGTCAAATTTTCATGAAATTTGACTAATTATGATGTTCATCCTGCAATCACATATATAAATCAACATAGTTATGGGTTAACCTATATATATAATGCATACAAAATTGATTAATTCAAAAGAACTTATTACAAGAGATTGATTAAAGTGCTAAGCCTATACAAAAGATCTAGACCTATTGTTCCTAGATCTAACAATACTCCCCCTTAGGCTTAGCAGCTTTGAGATCAGCTCTTCAGGCTTGTAAGTTCTTTGACTCTTGCAATGATCTTGTTGTAAAAGTATGAGACTGCAGCCTTCTGGTCATCATACTTGTACTTAATCTCCATCTTGTTGATCCTTTTTAGAGTTTCAAAACTTAAACCCAGAACATCTTCTTCAGTAGTAAGGGTTTCCAAAATACTGTTGTTGTGAACTATCTCTAGTTCATCTTGTTCAGAGATTCTAAGTTCAGATACTTCTTTGAGTTGAGCTCCAATTAGCTAACCTGCTTCATATCTCCTTCTTTTATATGCTTTTGCATGTAATTTTTCAATCACTTGAATTAAGTGCACATACAGGCATATGTCATTTTAGCCTTTTTAATCAGTCAGCTTAGGAAAGTACTTGTCATGCAGATATGAAGTATAACTGGGGTGAAGAAGTTTGATTTCTACTGGATCAAAAATTCTTATCCTTTCAGCTTTCTTCTTTTCTTCATTCCTTAGCAATACTAACTCTTTTGTTTTCTCAACATATCCCCATTCAGTTATGGGGAATGTATATTGATTGCCATCAAAGATCTTTACTGTTGCAATTTGTCTGTTTGAGTATCCAACTCTCTTAAGGAGTCATCATCAATAAATGTAGAGAAGTTGGATTTTGATATTTTCTGCCTTTGCTTTCTTCTTCTATGCTCAGCATCATCTTTTTTTGCCTCTTTAATAACATCATCTTTGAACTTTGTTTTCAGCTTACCCACTGATACAGAGAAATCCCTACCTCTTGGGTGTATTGGCTAGTTGGAGATGATTATGCTTTGAAGATCCTTGATGTCACTTTCAGGTAAGCACTGTAATCTTTCTACATCATGATGGTATTCAATCCTTCCTGATATATTCTTTTAATAACTGCACAATCCCAGTCTGGATCATATTTCCAGGCCATGATCCTATTTTCTTCAACAGACCTGGGAGTTGTGAGATGTTCGTATAGTTCTATCAAAGTTGATTTCTGTTCAGTAATCTCCCTTACTATAGTGCCCAGTGGCCATACCTTTCCAGGAATCACTTCTCTTGGTTCTCTGATGAGTATTTCTATTCCTTTGTGCTGATCTTTGCTTTCAACAGTTATAGGTTCAGCAGAAATTTTGGCTTGATAATCATGGGAAGGATTTGGAGCTTCAGTTCTGAATCTTACTCCAGTTTCTACTTCAACCTTCATAACTTGCTCTATCGTTCTCCTCAATTCCCCCACTGTCCATCCTTTCAACTCATGCATTTTGTAGCTATGTCCTTGTAGCCAACATGTCATATTGTATTTGCTCAATTTAGCTATATCACAGTGACCCAGCTCTTTCTTTGTTTTCTCAATTGATTGATATTCTATGAAGGTTTCATAATTGCAGTTTGGAATCATAAATCTTGCAATCTCAAACTCTTTAAGAACTTCCTTCATCTTATTCATACTCAATCTTTCAACCATGTCATAGGGAAAGCCATGGTTGATCAGAGTCATGAACATGGCAGATTCTGGTCTTTCTTCCAAAATGTATGCTGTAGTCGTCAGTTTTTCTTCCTTTTCTTGTTGTTTCTTTGGAGATTCCATCTTGGTCAGCTCATTCCATTCTTCATCACTCTCTTTTTCAGCATCAGACTTAGCCTTCACAGTAGATAAATCTACGAAAGGAGTATGTTCATGAGACATTAGCTTTGATCTTTTTGGTGAATCTTCAATTTCAATCACTTCCCTTTTGAATGCTCCCCGGTACTTTCTTTTCGTGTTGTATTGAATGATGGGCTTTGATGCTTTAGCAGATTCTGTTGTTGATTTTGTTGTTAGAGCACTTGCTTCAAGTGCATGAATTCTCTGTTTCAGCTCATTAATTTCTTGATCTTTCTTTTTCAGGATCTCCAATTGGTTTCTCAAAGAGTTGTTTGTATTGTTGACCTCGATCATCAGCTGCTCCCTTTCAGACTTCTCAGATTCACATGCTTCTTTTAGTTCATCCACCAACTGATGCAGAGCATCTATAACCTCATGATCAGTTACAGCATCTTCCTTCAATCTTTTAATTGATGCTTCTTGTTTGATCAACATATCCTCCTTCTCCCTCAACATTCTTTTTAGTTCCCTTATTCTTTCCAGTCTCTTGTTAGACTTGATTATCATTTTGTTGTACTCGGCCACCAAATAACTTTTGCTTACATTAATGTCCTCATCACTTAGGTCATCTTCATGATAGGCAATAACATCAACACAGTTTGCTTCCCCTTCATCTTCTTGATTAAATTCAGCATTATCACCTTCAACTGGAGGTATACTTGTAGAGCTTGAGCTATAATCAACTGCTCATTTGCTGGTTCTTGATGAGGTTGGGGTTGGTGTTGAGCATCAGTTGTTGGTGAAACTGGTTCAGTGTCATTAGAGAGAACAGGAGTTTGAGATTGGCTGATTAAGAGTGGAACAGTACTTGCTTGGGAGGCTAATTCTATCTCTCCAGAGTGGACTGAGACTTAGGAATGAGTAGAAGAAATAGGTTCTGTATGGACACTTTCAGGCGATTGATTTTGTGGTGTTGGTGCTTGTTGGTGTATTGGTGATTGAGGGTGAATGGGAGAGATGGGCACAGTGTTTTCACTTGAGATGGGCATGGTGTTTTCACTTGAGATGAGCATGATGTTTTCACTGATAGGTGATTGAGGTTGAGGTGTTGGAGGTTGTTGTTGAATTGGTGATTGAGAGTGAGAGTGAGTAACTGGCTCAGTAGTAGCAGGGGAGCTATCCTGTTGATCATCATACACTAGCTCTTGAGGAATGTTGTCATTAGGATCAGCCACATGTGCAAACATGGGCATATCTTCACCTTCATACTTCCCACTGATCTTATTCAACACAGATCCTCCTAGATGAGCTTGTACAAATATATCACCAACTCTTTCAATCCCAGGCAGCTCAGCATTAATGATCAGTTGAAGGAACCTGGGAAACATGAACAACTTGTTTGGTTTCTATACTTTGACTTGATCACATAAACAACCAAAAATGTATTTTGCGTAATTGTAGGTCCTCCCTTCAAATATTTCAATGATTCTAGAGGAAATATGCCTTGAAAACCTATCCAATCCTAATTTTCTGTTTGAGATGCACTTCAGGTAAGTGTGACACAGGAATCGGTAGGGCTTGCACAGTCTCCCTTTCTTAATCTCTCCTTTTTCATAATCACCATCATACCCCATCAGATAGAAGATCTTTTCTATGTATTCGTTCTCAAACACATTAGGGTGACCCGCCTCTTGTTCTCCTAATTCTAGCACCCTTCTAATGATTTGTTCAGTAATCCTCATCCGTTCCTTCATCACCACAGCAACTATTACCTCACTATCTCCTTCTTCCTCTACTACTTCTGAATTCCAGAAGTCAATGATGTATTGTTGATGAATCACAGGTTCTACTGTTAGTGCATAGAACAGCCTTGATCGTCTTAAGTATCTGATGATATCTCGACAGCCTTCCGACACAGGGTTGTCAGCATTTAGAAACGCACATACGTTGTGCTCTCTAGCGAATCGATTAGCCATCTGTACATAAGAATGAACAAGATTAGGTTAGAACACAGTAAGAATGCAAATAGTTTTATTGATAATAATGAATCAAATAGTTCATTATTGATGATTATGATATGTTTTAACTTCAAAACAAAGATCTGAAATCAAGTTTTTGATTTTGTTTGATGTTTTGATTTTGTATTTTGAATGTTTGTGGAAAGGGGGAAGAAATTTTTTTCTTTTTAGAGAATGCTTTTATATGTCTGAAAAAATGCTCTGAAAAATTGAATAAAGAATACTTGATTCAAAAGCGTCATTTATACTCCCTCGGACTTATTAATTTCATTTATTAAATGAAGTGGGTCCCGCTTCCTTCATTACCCTTCCATAGGTCATCTACGGATGCCTAAATTTGATTTTCCATATGATACCAATCCATGGAAATAAATTATACTTTTAAAATATAAGCACATCCGCAGGTTACCAATCTATGGATGATTATATTTTAATTGCGTTCACGTTTCGCACTGTAGCATCTACGGAAGTACAAATTTGCACTGTAGCTTCTGCTGAAGTACAAATTTTGTATGATTCTAACAAAATGCTAGAATTTTTTGTTGTTTTTGAACCTTGTTGGCTTCATCTTCATGGCAAATGTGCAAGAGAAATTTAACTTGAAGAACCTCATGTATCCAACAGCCAAGACAGTTTCAATTCCTTCATTTGATTTTTTGATTTTGACAATTTTGATTACTTATTTCATGCATTGACTACTCCCCCTAAATTTGTGATTAATGATAAACTAATGCATTTATTATAAATTTATCTGGGAAATAACATGAAAGACATTAGTCTGTCCAACAGAACTAAAAGTAACTTAACTACATTTATAAACAAAAAGAATAAATAACAAACTTATGTACAAGCATATATATACATATAATGGGATCATACTATGACACTAAGCACCTTCCTGTGTTAATTTGTTTGATTAAATGAGACCTGTATCTAGTGCTGATTACAAGTATGGTGTTCCACATAAATTCAAGCAAGAGTATGTTGTCAACTAGTCATGCTGATTATCATGTTTTGATGTTGATTAAAGATAGACAATTATGAGTTCCACATTCAAGTCACAATCGAGTTTATCCTCCATTTGTGAGTCAAAACATCACTTTTTCACACTTTTAAACTATGTACTATAAGTTATAAGTTCTATCTTGAGTTGTATGTTACATCTCATTAATGCATTGATGCAAAAGCTCTGAAGTTAATATACAGTTGATCACAATGGATTCTTTTGAAAGCTGAGATATGATCATCATCAGGTCACCAGATCTTTACTTTCGTAAAACAGAGGTGCCTACAACCCAGGTCTTTGTTTACACAAAACAGAGGGATGATGAGGATCATAATCTATTCACCAGTTGGTTACAGATGTATACCAAGGTGTTCATAATCCTAGGTCTTTGTTTACACAAAACAAAGGGAAGATGATTTGCAAAGATAGACATTATAAAGTGTTGTTACATAGTATGCGTGGATGAGTGTTTTGATTACATCAGGATATGACTTACTTGCTTGTTCCTCAAAATGGAATTTCCCACAGACAGTCATCTTTTCATTATGTTATGCATGCACTTAGTGTAGTTTCCACTCAAGCTGAACCTACTCACATATCAAAGCACTTTTGATCCGTCTGTAGTAAGAATTAATGACTCAAGCAGGTAGCTAAGACATAGTGTACTATCATTTCCCAGTATGATATGCTGAAACATAACAAGGATAATATTTTTGACTTTTTGTATGATTTTATGAATGTTTTTAGATTTTGAATATGGATATATGCAAGGACAAACTCATGCTTTTCAGCTGGCAGATCATTTATCTAAGTTAATCATGCCCAAAGATTCAATTAGAAAATTAAATCGAACTGAATCAAAGGCTTTAGTGAATAAATCAGCAAGCTGATTTGTTGTATACACTTTGATTAACTTGATTAAACCTTTTTCTTAGCAATCTCTCAAAAAATAGTATCTGATTTCTATATGTTTTGTTTACTATGTTGCACTGGATTTGCAGTGATGAACATAGCGGCTGAATTGTCTATATGAATTGGTGTTTGAAGGAAATTGTAACCATAGTCAAGTAATTGATTTTGCAACCAAAGAACCTGAGAGCATCCAGCTAAAGTAGCTATGTATTCAGCCTCAGCTGTGGATACAGATACATTTGTTTGTTTCTTGCACTGCCAAGAGACAAGCCTTGGTCCTATAAATTGACATCCACCAGTTGTGGATTTTCTGTTGTTGTTGCATCCACCATAGTCACTATCTGAGTATGAAAAGAGGTTGAAATCTCCATCTTTGGGATACCATAAACCAAGAGCTGGCTTGCATTTTAGATATCTGAAGATCCTCTTAACAGCATTCAGATGAGACTCTTTAGGATCTGATTGGTACCTAGCATAAACACACACAGCAAACATTATGTCAGGTCTGCTGGCAGTTAAATACATTAGTGATCCTATCATTGATCTATACAATCTTTAATCAATTGATTTCCCTATAGGATCAGGTACAATCTTGTCAATTGTGGATGTTGGTGTTTTGCATGAAGAAGTGTAAGCAAGATTATACTTCTTCAGGATTTGATGAATATACTTCTCTTGATTAATGAAGATACCATCTTCTTTCTGATGAACTTGAAGACCAAGGAAGAAAGTTAATTCTCCCATTGAACTCATCTGAAATTCAGATTTCATCAACTCTTCAAAGTTTTCACATAATCTCTTGTTTGTTGATCCATTAATAATGTCATCTATATAAACTTGGACAACCAAGAGGTCTTAATGTTCTTGTTTTAGAAAAAGAGTCTGATCTATTGTTCCGCTTTTATATCCATGCTTGAGTAAGAAAGATGATAATGTTTCATACCACTTTCTTGGAGCCTGATGAAGACCATACAAAACTTTGTCAAGCTTGTATACCCTGTGTGGGTAATCAGGATCCTCAAAACCTGGAGGTTGAGTTACATAGACCTCTTCATCAATTTTTCCATATAAGAAAGCACATTTTACATCCATTTGGTAAACTGTGAACTTCTTATGTGAAGCATAGGCTAGGAATACTCGTATGGCTTCAATCCTTGCAACTGGTGCAAAGACTTCATCATAATCTATTCCTTCTTCTTGGGTATATCCTTGGGCTATCAGCCTTGCTTTGTTTCTCACAATAATACCTCTGTCATCTAGTTTGTTCTTGAACAGCCACCTCGTGCCAATTAGATATTGACCTTCAGGTAGATCAACTAGATTCCAGACTTTTTGCTTTCTAAATTGCTGAAGCTCTTCTTGCATAGCTTCAATCCAGCTATTATCTTTCAATGCAGCTGTGATGTTGGGAGGAACCACTTGTGAAAGAAAACAAGTGAAGAGACAGATGTTTGCAGCTCCCCCTTGGCTTCTTGTGGTTCTTTCATGAAGATCACCAACAATGTTTTCTATTGGATGATTCTTATGAATTCTTGTGGTTGGAATAGATGCAACTGGAATGGATGATTCCAAGTTAGTCATATTCATTGATGGAGAGGGATTCAGCTGTGTTGGAGAATCAACAAAGTAGTCAAGATCTTCATCATTTTGATCCTTTTAGGCTGAATGATATCCCTCCTTACTAGTTTGTGAATCAGCAGTATTATGAACAGCTTCCGCAGGAACATCTACAGTAGCATCTACGAATGATGTTTGAACATCAGTAGAAGTTATAGGAACATCTATGGATGATGTTTGTTTATTTACTGACATTTCTTTGGAATGTGTTGAAGTATCTTCAGAACATGGAATATCTACTGTTTTAGATGGAACATTTACTGTTGCTTTATCCATATCTCCGGATGTTTGAAAAACATCTACTGATGTAGAGTTAGCTACTGCTGATGTCATGGTGTTATATACAGATGTGCCTGTTTGATCATGATCTGCATTCTTTTGATGATTTGAAGTGCCAGGATCAAAACCACACTATGAGCGTACAAATGGTCTTGGAGGATCAGCAGATAGTGACACTTCATTCATGTTTGGAGGAACAAAAAGGTAACATGTATCTGTAAAACCTGCAGTATTCAAATAACCAGAGTTAAATGAATTTGTTAATGCATCTATATCAAATAACCATGATGAACCTTTAACAGATATTGGAAATAAAGATTCATCAAATGATACATTGGGTGTTTCTTCCACAATGTTTTGTTGTGGAATGTAAACTCTATATGATTTAGATGTTAAGGAGTACCCAACAAAGAAACCATCATAGGCTTTCTCAGAAAATTTTCCCAATTGTTCTTTTGTGTTTAAAATAGACACATGACATCCAAAAGCTCTAAGATATCCTATAAAAGGTTTCTTTTTAAATAAGAGCTCATATGGTGTTTTGTTATGTTCTTTGACAATTAATGTTCTGTTTTGGACATTGCATGCAGTGTTCACTGCTTCAGCCCAAAAGGTGATTGGCAAATGTGAATCGGCCAACATTGTCCTTGCTGCGTCAATCAGAGTTCTGTTTCTTCTTTCAACAACTCCATTTTGTTGTGGAGTTCTTGGTGCACAGAATTATCTAGCAATGCCTTTAGTCCTGCAAAAGGAATCTAAAACATCATTAACAAATTCAGTTCTATTATCACTTCTTAAGATTTTGACTCTTGAATCAAGTTGGTTTTCAATCTTAGTGATAAACTCCAGTAATATATCTGATGTTTCACTTTTATGTTTTAAGAAAAAGACCCATGTGAATCTAGTTAAATCATCTACAATCACTAAACAATATTGCCTTTTCCCAATACTCATGACATTGGTTGGACCAAATAGATCCATGTGAAGCAATTTGAGAGATATTGTGTTTGTGTTGATTGTTTTGGATTTATGTGACACTCTGTGTTGTTTTCCTTTATAGCATGAAGAACAATGATTCGAATAGTAGAATTCTCTTTTTGGTAGACCAATGACAAGGTCATTTTTCATGAATTTGTTCATGTTCTTCATATTGGAATGAACAAGTCTTCTATGCCACAACTGAGATTCATCTTCCGATGATTTTGACAGTAGGCAAGTTTCATTGCTTGTGAGTGCAGTATTGTTCATATCCAAAACATATGCGTTTCCTTTTCTTGATGCTTTAAGAAGGATCCAGTCTTCTGGAATGTGAAAACCTGGCTTAAGAATGTAACAGTTAGTGTTATCAAACAAAGTGGTATAATTTTGATCACAAATTTGAGAAACACTAAGTAAATTGTATTGTAAATTTTCACAATAATTTACTTTCTCAAACTTAAGCACACCATTAGTTACTATTCCTTCACCAACAATTTTTCCTCCTTTCTTATCCCCACCAAATACCACATAGGAGTCATTTTTAAGTTTAAAATCATGGAGTAGAGAACAGTTTCCTGTCATGTGCCTGGAACAGCCACTATCAACATACCACTTGTTGTCAGTCCTCCATGCTTGTTCCTGCATACATAAAGAAATCAATTAGAATGAGGGACCCAAGCCTTAATGATCTTGGGTTTACCACTAGTATCTAGAATTTTTACTCCCTCATGAATGAGTCTTGATGTTTTAGTGTTGATTTTAGATTCAATTGACTCGTTATGTTTGGTTTGTGGTGAGGATGATTCTGTTGAATATGAGCTTGTGGAACTTTGTTTTTGTTTCTCTTGCCCTTCTTCTTTCTTCTTTTCTTTGTTAGGTTGCTGCTTTGAGTTTGATGATGAGGCTTGATTTAAGAAAGTTTCACCATCTTTTGCTTTTGATTATGGTATATGAGTACCCTTTTCAAAGTGATCAAAGAATGTGTCAACAGAATTATCTTTCTTTTCTGTCAAATCCACTTTCTTATGTGGTGTTTTGAGTTGAGGATGTGACTTCTCCTTCTTCTTCAAAGGTTTACTACTAGCAGATGGTTGCTTCTTTGCTTTTGTCAACTTTTGTTTTTGATGCTGCTTCTTAGGCTTTGAATCTTCTTTATTATCACTTGAATAAGAATCAGATTCAGCTTTCTCAGATTGTTGCTTCTTTGTGCTCTTTGTTTTGTTCTTTTTGTGAAAATAACATTCCTGAGTGGAATGGCTATTTTTGTTACAAATTGCACAATGTTTATTGAAGTAACAATCAGAAGTCATGTGATTGTTCATATTACAAATGGAATAATAGCTGCTGAAGTAACAATCTTCAGCGTTGTGATTTTTCATATCACACCATTTGCAATATTTTCTTCTTCATCATTTTCATGAACTATCACTTTCTTCTTCTTTTTCTGATCTGTCAAGTCTTTTTCAAATTTGGCAGCTGATGAATCCATGCCATTCCCTGACATGATATCAAAGGGTTCTTGTTTGGCAGTAACTGACTTTTGTTGCTTAGGATTCATAGTCTTTTGTTGCTTTTGCTGATGAGTCACTGATTCAGCAGATTTCTTCTTCCGAAGATCTACTGCGGATGGAGTATGGTCATTAATTTTCTTCTTCTGGAGTTCTACTACGAAAGTAGAATGATTAGCATTTTTCTTTTTCTTTCGGATATCTGCAACGGATGATTGATCAGCATTTTTCTTTCCTTCTACGGAAGAGACTTTTATTTCTTCCGTAGATGTGAACTACACATCATCTTCAGTTGATTTTTGTTGTTTGCTGAGTTCATGAAGCCCTTTATTCAGCTTCATTATTCTCTTGCAGATTGTCTTCAACATGTTTCTTTGCTTAGGAGGATAAGGCAGCTTGGTTTCTTCAAAAAATTTAGGAATGATTGGTTCGAATGAAACATTCTTACCAATATCCACTTCATTCACACCTTTCTCAGCATGGTCATCAGTAGCATCCAAGTCATCACATTCATCATAGTCAAATTCTGAATCATTTTGTTTGATTGGTTCTGATTTAGATGACTCAGTTTCACTCACCTCAGAATTATTATTGTCACTTACCAACTGATTAATTGTTGTTTCAATTTTGGTGCATGGCATAAATTGATTTCATAAACTGTTAGTCATTGACTCAGGTAAGGGTGTATAATTATCATTCAGAGGGGGTGCAACAGCATTGTATATCAACCCACACATGTTCTTTGATTCAATAGGAGAATTTAGCAATTTCTCATATTGCTGAGAAGACAGTTGAAACTTCTGAAGTTTTACTTCAGTTGATGCATGATCAGACATTGATTTTGTTAAGGAAGTGGTCAAATGCTCAACTTGGGCTTTCAAGTTATAATTTTCAGAAACAAGTTTATCTAAATCTTTTTGCAAAGAGTTGATTTTGATTTGATAAAGTTTATGCTCTCTTACATGAGATTCATTTAAAATAATTGTTTCTTTCACTTTATTTGCCAGTTGTTGAGCATGGACTCTATATCTTTCAACTTCCTCAACACATGATGATGAACACAATCTATCTCTTACCACTCTTGCCATAGGTGGAACTTTGTTTTCTATGTTTGCCATTAGAGCTTGACTTTCTTCCAATACCTCCTTCTCATACATGCTCTAGTCACATGTTCCATCTTATAAGATTATCAGCCCAGTCTCTTTTGAATTGCTTGGCCCTGCTGATGAACTTATGGCTGGTGGGGATGAGTTGGTTATCTAAGGTTGTCTGAATGATCTTTGAGATGATGATGTTGATTGATGAGATTGAGCTGATGAGTCTGATGCTGCTGATGTTGGTGATTCTGTCTCATGTTAGAAGTTGCTTGTTGATTGCACTCTCTTGAAAAATGTCCATAGAGATTGCATTTGAAACATCTTACTTTTGGCTTATCAACACCAATTTTGGTTGTCTTTCCAGCTGCAGCTAAGTTTTTGTTTCTTATCAGGTACTGTTTGGCTCTGTATGCTATCTTTGCCATTTGCCATTGAAGATCTATTTCCTCTACTTCATCTGGATGAAGTTCTTCCAAATCTTGCTGGCAGATGTTAGCAGGAGTTAGAGTGCTTCCCAGATAAGCTTGAAAACTTGAGCTGAAAGCTGCAAATGCTGCTTTTTGTTCTTCAGAATCCAGAATCACCGTGATTGGCTCTGCTTGATTGTTGTTGGAGGAAGACTTTACTGATGATGCAGATGAATCTTTTTTTTCATCAGATCTCCCTTTTTCTTTTGCTGACTTACTCTGAGTGGATGTTTTTGCATGCTTTGATGCATAGAAGCTAACTTCTTCCTCATCGTCACTCACAGTACAAGAGTTGTCATTATCATTATTAGAAATAAAAGCACTTCCAGCACTTTTAGTTTCTTTAAACTGATAAAGGGTGACATGTGTTTGCACACTATTGTTTCTTGACTTTTCATCCATTTCAAGAGCATCTACTTTGGCCACCAAAGTATCTAAACCAATGGTTTTGAGGTCTAGTGTGTTCTTGAACATGGAGACAGTTTGCTTCCAACTCTCAGGCAAAGTGTGGAGCATCTTTTTGTTTAACTCCTTATTGGTATATTTCAACTCCAAGATGTTCATCTCGGTTACCAATTGCATAAACCTGTGGAGTTGTTGTGGTACTGATTCACCTTTAATATGATAAAATGTTTCATATTGAGAGCGAAGTGTATCCTTCCTTATGCTTCTGATTTCATCACTTCCTTCACAGAGAATGTGAAGAATTTTCCATAAGAAATTTGCTGTTTTGTAGTTCTCACACCTAATCAGAATATCTTCAGGTAAGGCCATACTCAGCAGGTTATAGGCTCTAATGTCAACTTTGACACATTTAGCATCCTCAGGTGAGAGATCTTTTGTGTTTATGGGTTGATTATGATCCTTATAATCTGCTCCAAGAGCTGGAGGAATATAAGGACCTTCAGTTATTGACACCCATAAATTATATTCTATGTAATTCACATGATTTTTGAATTTTATCTTCCAAGATTTGAAATCTGCTTTGGTTTCCAACTTCGGAGGTTGATATGATGATCCACCAAAAGTGTTGCTCATTTTAGTCAAATGTTAATATTCAACTAAGCAAAATTTCTGTTTATGAATGAACCAATTAATGACAAATACTTGATTATTGACTAATTAAGTAGTTGAAGTCACAAATCAAAGGTCATTGAAGATGAGAACCGTATCGATCCACACACGCAAAAACTGTGAATCCAAGGATCGCAATCAGGAATTATCAGTATTAGATTGAGTTCTAATAGCGATCGCGGAATTATCACTATTAGTTGTTAGATTGATTGAGTATATAATAACAAACGTAATTGAATATTCAAATGAAGAATAGAACAATAAATTGCAATGAGTGAATGAACATGATTTGATTCAAATGTATTTCATTAAAACACTGATTAATGATTACAAAAGAATTTAAACAGTAATTGCTAACAATGATGATGATGTTTGTTGATGATTTTGGTGTAATTGATGTGACGGCTGCTAGGGTTTTCATGATCGTATTGATTGACGTATATTGTTAGGTCTTCAGCCCTGAAAGTGTGAGCCTATACGTTGTATTTATAGGCTCAGGGATTTACTGCTAGGGTTACAGTAAATCTCTTGGAATCAGTGACTTTCTTATCGTGGTAAGAAAGTTACTCAGAGAATGTTATGATGTAACATTCTCTGACTAAGATAGAGTCATCCGTAGAAGTTGACTTTATGACATCACTCCATGATTGACTTGTTGACTTTATGTAGGTGATGTACAATCAAGTGTTGGTCTTCCGTAGAAGTTTTGCTTTCCACAGGAACTTTGTCTTCCGTAGGAGTTTTGCCTTCCGCAGGAGTCTTCACTTGAACTTCATTGGAATTCAAGTTGTTCATCCGTAGATCTTTGATCTTCAATCCCTTGATCTTCATCCACTGAGTTGTTTTTCCGCAGAAGATCTTCGGATGTACTGTGTAAGAACATTATCTACAGAAGAACACAAATGTTCATCCGTAGATATTTCTTACACTTAGTCAAATTTTCATGAAATTTGACTAATTATGATGTTCATCCTGCAATCACATATATAAATCAACATAGTTATGGGTTAACCTATATATATAATGCTTACAAAATTGATTAATTCAAAAGAACTTATTACAAGAGATTGATCAAAGTGCTAAGCCTATACAAAAGATCTAGACCTATTCCTCCTAGATCTAACAGAAACCAATGAAGATACGAGCTTATAGACATCCAAGATATGTGAGGAAGATCCCTATACATGCTCCAGTGCCAGTTAACAGCTTGTCAAAGCTTATCGGGTGGAGTTGTGAAAAGGAGATAGGTCATGCGTTTATTAAATGTGCAGATAAAGAATACCGTATCATCGATCTAGTGGATTTGCTAAAGAAGATTTGATGAAGTTGCAAGAATGTCCTATTGCAGCTGATGAATCTGTTCATTTACTAGCAGCACAGTTTGGTTGGTTGATTACGAAGGCCCTGGATAAAAAGATGTATGCATATGGGGGTAGTTACAACATGGATGACGTGGACTTCTAAAGAACATTGATTTACCTAGCCTAGGGGGAGATTGTACGGGTTGAACCTAGAGGCTCGGGAAATCAAATCAAGTTGAAGATCAAGCGAAAAGTAAAAGAAGCCGCGCGACAACTTACTTGTCGCGTGAGAACTAGCTTCTTGCGTGAGAAGTTGATCTCGCGCGAGAACATTATAGTTTAGTATAAATACTTAGTTTACTTTGTATTTAGTAAGCTTTTGTTCATTTTCTGAATTTGTATCTTCTGTGTAATCTTTCATATTCAAAGAGCAATCAAAGAGAAGTTATTTACATTGTGATCTTCATTTCTATTCTTCTACTTCTCAATCCGTAATTGTTTACATTCCGCATTCACAATTACGAGATCGATCTGATTAGTGTGACGATCCTTACATCTCTTGTTTTCCTTTTTCACTGTGGATTGTCCTAATAGAATGATTCTCTTCTAAGACTAACAAGACTTTAAATTTAGCTTTATCTTTGTGAATGGAATGTACTGGAGTAGGACCAGTTTCTTTTCTACCTGATCTACACACATCTAGTTTCATAGAGTTAGCAATAATAGGAGACTTATTTTCAAAGAAACTTGCATTTGTGTCCTTAAAAATATAATCTTCTTTATTAATGTTGCCTTTTGAAACAAATCGATTCTTGAAATCAAATTTCAAGTCAGATAAAGATGTTGTGACACGTGTTCTTTCTTTGGTCTTAAAGTCTATTTTTGATTTTAGTTTATTTTCCTTATTAGACAATTTTGAACAAACATTTGTAACAGTTAAAACTTCAGAACTTTCATTAATCACTGATGATGATTTACATAAAGATTTTTCATTACAATTTTTATTTTCTTCAAAAACTAATGCATCATCACTTTCCCATTCTTCAACCAACCCGTCCTCCTTCACACTTTCTTTGAAAGAATTGTCATTATTAATTTTAGTTTTAGTTTTTATGATAGGGTCAACAGTCTGTGGAGCAATGACTGTAGGTGTTAAGTCAAACTTTGGTTGAAAACCTAATCTGTAGGTCTCTTCATCACAAATGGTAATTGATGAAGGCAACGAAGTATAATCATGATTAATAGGTGTTGCAATGTTAGAATAATCAACTCCACCTTTACCACCATTAATTTCTATGTCATTTGAGACTTGATTATACCTTCAACCATGTTTGAGGATAACTCTAATTTCTCAACAACCAATTTTGCAAATAAGAGTTCATTGTTTAGTTTGTTAATTTCCAAAGATAGTTCATTGTTATGAGTTGTCAAATCATTTATGTTACAATCTTTATCACAAAGATCCAATTTTGATTGATAAATCGATTTGTTTAAGCCATCTATCTTTTATTTAAAAATATTCTCATCAGTTTTATATTTACGAGCTTGATATTGAAGTTTCTCAACTTCTAAAATCAAGCATTTGTTGCGAACTCTGTATCTTTGTACTTTATCAATACAATCATTCGAACAAAGAATAGTATATACCTGATCAGTTTCTACTTATTTCTTTGTCTATTTATGGACAACATTCACCATGAAGGCCTTCTCCAGAACCTTTTCTGCCTTTGATGCCGGAGTGATCTCAACAACATTGACTTGATTAGCATTAGCAGATGCTTAAGTTTGCTAAACAGCTTTGATTTTCTTTTTTTCATCAGCTGGAGTTATCTTAATAGCTTTTTCATCAGATTAGTTCATCTTGACTAGAGTGAACTCAATAGTTGTTGCTTCCTTTTCTTCATTCACTTGAGATTGAGCTGGAGTAATCTCAACAGCTATTTCATCACGGACCTGCACTTCTTCCACTTTCACCTCTTTAACTTGTTTACCCTCAATATTTTCAGCTTCAACCTTTTCTTCTTCATCAAACGCACCATCCAACAGATCATCTGATATGAACTCAGTAAGTAGATTATCTTCAAAATGCTCTTCAACTAGTTGAATTTCAGCTAAAAGAGCAGTAGACAGTTTAATATCAAGAATTTCCATTTGATCAGACCAATCATACTCCTCATCAGTTTGGGACACCAGGGCTTTGTTTTTGGATGAACTGGCTTGATCATTTTAGTTTCCACCTGCACTGTCACCATTTTCTTTTCATGATCATTCTAGTTTGAACTAGGTTCAGTGCACTCTCTAGCAAAATGACCCGGTTTGTTGCAATTGTAACATCTCAAACTGTACTTATCAAACCCTATTTTGCTTGAGTTGTTCAGACCAAAAACTTTTCTTCCAGTTCTCCTTGCAAAGTTCTTTGCTCTATACACCACCATAGCCATTTGATATTTGATATCATTTTCTTCTACATCATCGGAATTAACTTGTTGCAAGTCATCAACCAAGATGTTGGGTGCACTTAATCTTCATGCAGAAAAGGCTTCATAACTATTCATGAATGATGTAAACAGAGCCAGGTGCTCTTCAGCTATCTGAATGGTTTGTTTGTTGGGTTGAGAGTTTACAACAAATGCTGTGTAGGTTGAGTGGATTGAATTTGCGGGTAGGTTTGAGATTGTGTTTGGACTTGAGTTTGAACATAAGGGTTTTAATGAGGAGTTTGGAAACAAGGGAAGGATTGGGGCAAGGATTGATCTTTGATAGTTGGACGAGCAGATGTTGTTGATTATTGTTGTTGACACAATTGACAGTAGCTGAGATAATAATTTGGATTACTAGCCATCTTGGCATATAATGCCGAAGCCTCAGCTCCCATCATGTTGATATAATTGGCAGCTCTTTGCTTATCATCCATGTCATAAGATTTGATGGTTGAGATTAGATCACTAAGAGACAAAGTAAACAGATCCTTGGTTCTTTTTATGGTATTGCAGTTGTTGTTCCAGCTATATGGGAGAGAATTTAGCAGCTTTTTTTAACTGCAATGTTCTCGAGTGTAATTCTTGCACTTTTCATCTTTGTGATCAGTTTCATAAATTGTCACACCCTCAAAATCCACGTGCGGAGTTTTACCGCGAGGCGTGTGAACAAACCAGGATCACAGTCACTAGTTATTCAGAACGACACTATATGCCATGTTTAAAAAATAAACCAATCAAAGTTCAAGTTTTAAACCATGCGGAAGCGTTTTGTAAATAAGACAAACCCAAAGTATGTAAATGTAAAATTTGGCAAAACACGCGCCAACCCATTTTTCAAATCTCATAAATAAAATTCAAATGTCATGACTTAAGATGAAGTCTTAGAATGCATGCTGGACCCGTGTTGTGCTCCTAATGGCAAACTGAATTAACGACCTGAGAATAGCATACTAAAAATGTCAACACAATGGTTGGTGAGTTCAAGAGTTTGCATTTAACATAAACAATAATAATTTGCATAACATAAGAAGTGCATTGAAATAGATAGCTAGTCTATATTCATAAGTAATAACCATAGTGATTTCGCGATCGAAGCTGACTGTGTTGCGTTGGTTGCCTCCCGTCACGACTTACCAGGTCGTAACGATGTTTGTGTTTAGGACAATATTGCACCCGTTTGACCTCGAGTCGCACAGGTGGGGCTTGTCAAACCCAGTAGTACTACCCAAGATTTCCCGCTAGTTACCATTATTAACGATCCGAAAGTGTGAGGACTTTCAAGGTATTATACACCATGTTAAAACATACACAACTTATAATAATAATATAGCGTTTGAGAACAAGTATGCTACCTCCCCCAAAAGAGAGTGTTTAAAAGTGGGGCATGAACTCACCTGATGCGTAAACCAACAATAAGTGCAAAGCTTGCAATGAGAGGAAAGACAACCCGTCAAAGGTTACCTAGAACATGTGAGTACATAAGTACGTGCAACCAGAGAAACATAACAACCCTAAGTGCTCATCAAAACATCAACCCTAGGGTTTTGAAAAACAAGACTCCTCTAACCTAGTTGACCCGTTTGACCCGTTGGTGACATATTAATTGAAATCTCGTTTAATCAAATGTATCAACTTATCATACATGATTATCAAACAAAGTATTCACGCATATCACATCATCAACCCAAGTTCAACCTAGATCATCATACAACTTATGCGAATCTCAAACAATCAACATGCTCAACACAATCATAAATATATCACAACTAATAATTCATTCATGAAGTCTAATCATGCACAACATGCCATGTGAAGCCACTCACGACTTCACACCCTAAACCCTGCCAATCCTACTAAGTAGGGGCCTCAGATTCGCACGCGTGTATGACAATCATAATAACATAAATCAACAAGATTCATTCCAACTACCAAACACAATAATGATCAATTCCAATCCCAAACATGATTTCCTAATCACTAGCCATAATTCATCATCATGTATAATCACCAAGAACCTACATTCTTTAAATGATCAATCAAGCATCCATACAACCCAAGTAACACATTCCACCACATTAGACATCATCCATAAGCATTCTAACATGCTCCTAACACCATAAACATGCTCACATCCTCATATCCAATGATCTTCAAAAATAAAGTTTCCCTTTTTAGAAGGTAACACCCAAAAGCAATCTAACATCCAATTCCTTCATAGTTTCATCAATTTTATACCTAATAAAGTTCATAACATTCATTCTAACATGATAATCATCACTAATTTATCAAAATTCCCAATCATCATGCATAAAAGTTTCCACTTATAGTAAGGTATGAACAAACCCTAGATTTCATGACTTTTCTTGCACAATTCATATAAACCAACATCCAAGCAATGAATCCAACATCATACAATCATCAAATCATGAATTCCAAGAACAAAAAGTTTCCTCTTAAGGCAATGTGTGAACAATGTGATCAAACCATGGAATTCTTGCATAATCAACATAATCTAACATTCATACATCTAACCAACATCAAATTAACATCTAACAATCATCAATTTCACTTTTTCATCATCAATTTCGAATTAGGGTTCTTCAAGAACAAAAACCATGAAAAACTAATCAAAACTAACCTTTAAACGTGTTTAGATGATGATTAACACTTGCTAACACTTGGAACTAATCAAAATCGAATTGTTCTTGCTTGTTCTTGATCAAAATCGCAAAGAATGATGGTGTTGGGAGGGGTTACGGCCGCAAATGGGGAATGGGGGCTAGGGTTGGGTTAAATTTGTTTAAATATGGTAACTTTTTATTTCAATCCAATTACAAAATAAACCCCATTGTTTATATTTTATAAAAACTAATCTTTTTAACACTTTTTAAAAGGTTTTAACTACAAAATATAAACATTACTAATCAACAATAATAATCATATACATTTACAACTAACGGCAAAACATATGAGATCATAGTTACACGTTGTCACGTTATCAAGTAAAATTCACAAACAATAACTTAAAATGCATGAATCACATAACCACAACTAATAATCAACATTATTCATTAGGTTATCATTTGTTTACCATAGATAATTGTTATTAAGTCACCAACGTTCAACGACAACTAGTGTGTGCTCACGACACGTGTATGCAAGACCTAACGGAACTAACGGAGTTTGGTAACGGAAAATTACCAGGTGTCACATTATCCCCATGTTGAAAGAATTTTCGTCCCGAAAATTGCGTTACATGGTTGTGTTACATCACTGGTTTACTGCATTGGCATAACGAAATCGAGTGAGTTGTCACATCATCCCCATGTTGAAAGAAATTTCGTCCCGAAATTTAATCAGTACCTTCCCCGGCTGTGACCGTCGTTTCGAACAGATGAGGATACTTGAGCTTCATCTGATCCTCGCGTTCCCACGTGAATTCCGGTCCACGTTTTGAGTTCCAACGAACCTTGACTATAGGTATTTTGCTTTGCTTAAGAGTTTTGACCTCACGGTCCATTACTTCAACAGGCTCCTCAACAAAACGCAATTGCTCATCCACTTGTACTTCCTCGAGTGGTACAACCAAAGTCTCATCAGATAAGCACTTTTTCAGATTTGAGACGTGAAATACGTTGTGAACGCCATTTAATGACTCAGGCAGGTCTAACCGATACGCCACTGGACCTATTCTTTCAAGAATCTCAAATGGTCCAACATATCTCGGGTTAAGCTTGCCTCTTTTGCCAAATCGTATGATGCCTTTCCATGGTGAGACCTTCAACAACACTTTATCACCGACCTGAAACTCCAAAGGTTTCCGTCGCTTGTCTGTATAGCTCTTTTGTCTGTCTCGCGCTGCAGCCATACGGTTCCGTATCTGCACAATCTTTTCGGTAGTCTCGTGCACCAATTCAGGGCCAGTGAGCTGACTATCACCAACTTCAGCCCAACAAACTGGTGATCTACACTTTCGGCCATACAACGCCTCAAATGGTGCTGCCTGAATACTAGTATGGTAACTGTTATTGTACGAGAATTCAACCAAAGGTAGATGAACTTCCTAATTATTTCCAAAATCAATTACGCAAGCACGTAACATGTCCTCCAAAGTTTGAATAGTATGCTCGGTTTGTCCATCGGTCTGCGGATGATATGCAGTACTCATATCCAACCGCGTTCCCAGAGATTTCTGTAACGACTGCCAGAAATGAGACGTAAAACGAGCATCACGATCAGAGATAATCGAGATCGGCACGCCATGTCTTGAGACCACCTCCTTCAGGTAAATTCTGGTTAATTTGTCCATTTTGTCCGTCTCCTTGATCGCCAAGAAGTGAGCTGACTTAATCAGTCGATCCACGATCACCCATATCGTGTCACAACCATTAGAAGTTCTGGGTAATTTAGTAATAAAGTCCATAGAGATCTGTTCCCACTTCCATAAAGGAATCTCAGGTTGTTGCAGTAACCTAGATGGCTTCTGATATTCCACTTTAACCTTGGTACAGGTTAGACACTTGCTCACATACGTTGCTACGTCTGCCTTCATATTAGGCCACCAATAGTGCGCTTTCAGGTCATGATACATTTTGTCAGAACCAGGGTGTATGGAATATTTAGACTTATGTGCTTCACCCATGACTAAATCTCTCAAATCTCCATACATGGGTACCCAAAGTCTATCCATGAAATACCGGATTCCATCGGATTTGACTTCCAACTGTTTGTCCATCCCACGTAAGGATTCTGAACCAATGTTTTCCGTTTTCAAAGCTTCTGTCTGAGCTTCCTTGATTTGTTCAGGCAAATGAGTGCTAATCGTAAGCTGCAAAGCACACACTCGTCAGGGCTTAGCGATCTCCTTCCTACTCAAAGCATCAGCGACTACATTCGCATTACCTGGGTGATATTTGATAGCACAATCGTAATCGTTTAACAATTCCACCCAGCGTCGCTTCCTCATGTTTAGCTCTTTCTGCTCAAAGATATGCTGAAGACTCTTGTGATCGGTGTAAATAGTGCATTTGGTACCGTACAAGTAATGTCTCCAGATCTTCAAGGCAAAGATCACTGCACCTAGCTCCAAGTCATGAGTAGTATAGTTCTTTTCGTGCATTTTCAGTTGTCTCGAAGCATAAGCTATTACTTTGTTACGTTGCATCAGAACACATCCAAGTCCTTAGATGGAAGCATCACAGTAAACCACAAAATCATCACTTACTTCTGGTAATGCTAGTATCGGCGCGCTACAGAGTTTTTGTTTCAACAACTGAAAAGCGGCTTCTTGACTCTCACCCCATTTATACGTTGTTCCTTTATGGATCAAGGTTGTGAGAGGTTGAGCGATTTTTGAAAATCCCTCAATGAAACGTCGATAGTACCCTGCCAGTCCAAGAAATTGCCTTATCTCACTAGGCGTCTTGGGTACCGACCAGTTCTTTATAGCCTCAATCTTTGTAGGATCCACATGTATTCCTTTCTCATTAACAATGTGACCCAAGAATTGCACCTCACGAATCCAGAAATCACACTTAGAAAACTTGGCATACAACTGTTCCTTCCTAAGCAATTCCAAGATTAGACGTAGATGCTCCTCATGCTCCTCCTTGGTCTTTGAATAGATCAATATGTCATCAATAAACACGATAACAAACTGATCGAGGTAGGGTTTGCACACACGATTCATGAGATCCATGAATACCGCTGGTGCATTAGTCAACCCAAAGGGCATGACCAAGAATTCATAATGACCATAACGAGTACGAAATGCGGTTTTAGAGATGTCTTCCTCCCGAACTCTCAGTTGATGATAACCGGACCTCAAATCAATTTTTGAGTAATAACTTGATCCCTGAAGTTGATCAAATAAGTCATCAATACGAGGCAAAGGGTATCGGTTCTTGACTGTGACCTTGTTCAACTCTCTGTAGTCAATGCACATACGAAAGGTACCATCTTTCTTCTTAACAAAAAGTACAGGTGCTCCCCACGGTGATGAGCTCGGTCGAATAAATCCTTTATCCAATAGCTCCTGAAGTTGTGCAGATAGTTCCTGCAGTTCATTTGGTGCTAACCGATAAGGTGCTCTCGCAATTGGAGCTGCTCCGGGAGTCAAATCAATCTGAAATTCAACCTGACGATGAGGTGGTAGTCCAGGCAGATCCTCTGGAAACACCTCTGGAAAGTCGCGAACTACCGGGATATTCTCTATCTTCTTCTCTTCTTGTTGTTTATCGGTCACAAGGGCTAATATGGCTAAGTGACCCTTGCGTAGCCACTTCTGCGCTTTCATAAAAGATATGATGCCTATCACTGCACCACTCTTCTCGCCCTTAACTGAGAGAATCTCTCCCTCTTTTAAAGGAATGCGAATAACCTTCTCATGGCATATGACTTCTGCCTGCTTCTCAGACAGCCAATCCATACCTACGACCACGTCAAAACTCCCAAGTGTAATAGGCATGAGATCGATATCAAAGGTATGACCAGCGAGTTCTATCTTACAACCCTTAAGGATATGCGTAACGGAGATTTGCTTACCATCAGCTAATTCTACGGTATACTTAGGGTCCAACGCAGAAGGCATATCACTTAGGAGACTACAGAATTTAGTAGAAATAAAACTCCTATCAGCTCCGGTATCAAACAGTATAGAAGCAAAACGACCATTAATAGGAAATTTACCAGTAACAGTAGTAGGATCGTTTAGAGCCTCACCTGATCCCATGACAAAGGCTCTCCCTTTTGCTCCACCATTGTTGCCACCATTATTGTCACCACTGCCCCCATTATTGTTATTACCACCATTTCCATTGCCATTACCATTTCTTTTTAATTGAGGGCAATTTCTCTTGTAATGCCCTTCTTTTCCACATTCAAAGCAACCTTTTGGCGTTTCATGGGGCCGCTGAGGCTGCTGGGGCTGCTGAGGCTGCTGGGGCTTCTTCATCAACTCCCCACGACAATCCTTTGCCGCGTGTCCAACCTTCCCACAACGCTGGCATCGAAAGCTATCACACCTGCCAGTGTGGTGATAGTTGCATCGGTTGCATTTGGGGCTTTTCCCCGCATAACCACCGGGTCCTTGAGTTGGGGCAGACGATTGGTTGAAGTTGCGGTTGTTATCAAACCTCCTTTGTTGCTGTTGTTGTTGAGGCTGTTGTTGCTGAGGTTGACTACCAGATGTCGATCCCTTGCTGGCATTACTTTCCCACTTGCGTTTATTGTCGGGCATGCTTGTCACAGCGCCCCGCTTAGGTAACTTCCCTTGCTCCACTGCCTGATCGGTGAGTTTATGAGCCAATCGAATGACCTGTTGAATAGTAGGAAGATTTGCAGCGGTCACCATACTTTGAATTTCCAGCACCAACCCACGTAAGTAGAGCTCAATTCGTCGGCTCGGCGGGTCAACCATGCCAGGACAGAGTGTAGCCAGCTCATGAGACCTAGTAGTGTAAGCTTCAATTTCAGATCCTTCCATCTTTAATTGCCAAAACTCGGCTTCTAGCTTCTGAACTTCATTACGAGGGCAGTATTCCTCTGTCATCATCATTTTGAATTCATCCCATGGCAGCGCGTTTGCCATCGCCTGACCAAGCATCTGCACTTGCGCATTTCACCACGTGAGTGCTGCACCCTCAAGTGTCCCCGTGGCGAATTTCACCTGGTCCACCGCTGGACAGTTGCATTTGGCGAAGACTGATTCAGTCTTCTCGAACCACCTCACGAGCCCTACAGCTCCCTCAGATCCACTGTAGGTATGGGGCTTGCAATCCATAAATGCCTTGTAAGTACACCCAGGTGGTCCTGTATTCACATGACAGAGTATTTAAATTGACCCGAATGAATTTATCACTTAACGAATTATTTGCGTAATCGATGACTAAAGTCACCGTTTACCTCCAAACTGAGCGGGTTGAGTGTTCAATGCCGCCTGCACATGCTGATTAATCAGAGCAGCTAATTCAGCTGGGGTCATGTTCACGGTGCCGGCGCCACGTCCTCCGCCACGCCCACGGCCACGTCCACGTCCACTGCCTCGGCCGTCCATATTTCACTTTACATTTACAAACACAATAATGAGTAACATCCAGCATATTAATCTCATTGAAGTATGGTAAATAATAAGAAATAATGTACTGCCACAACCACAACATTTATAACCAAAATAATAACTTATCATAAATAAATTGTAAGTAACTCACAAAATATCCAATCAATGTCAAAATTTCAAGTTTTCAGTTGTGTGGGAAACAACCCTTCCCACATAGGTTTTAAAAAAAAACGCTATGCAGTCTAGATCATATAAATAGAAAAGAATCAATCAAACAAATCTGATCCATCACTATCTCCGCCGTCTGGGGCTTCTTCGGGCTCTTCCTCGGGGTCTTCATCAACATCTTCTACTGGTGCAGGATGGTCCACAATCTGTAGTGCTGCAAACTGTGCCTCCAATCCGGTCAACCTATCCTCCACACCTACATTATGAAGCTCCTGCTCGTCCATACGCTCCACAAGCTGCATCACAGTACCAGTCAGGGTATGATGTCCAGTAATAGCCATCGAGAGTCGATCCTGGAGTGTCTCCACTAGTAGGCGTAGCTGGCGCACTTCATATGCTAAAGTGGAGTTCTCGTCAGTGAGTACTCTGATACGCCGTCGCTCAGTGTCAAGAGTCGCAACTAAAGCTGCCACAGCCTGCTCGAGAGGAACGTCAAGTGAGGGAAGAGCAGGTGTCGTAGAGGCAGTAGCTGACCTGGTCCTGGGTCCAGTAGTAGCAGGGCCTGGGACCCGCTCCCTGTAAACCATACGGTTCACATAGGTAGCATAGTATCTCCAATCTCGAGGAGGATCAAGCTCGGGTGGCACAAATGGCTGGTCCAAATCTATCTCTCTAGAAGGGTAAGGATACCGCGGCCAATTGGGTTCTCGATGAGGTACAGGAGGAGAAGGAGGGGATTCAGAACGCGCAGGTCTTTTACCCAAAACCCGTGATGATGATGCCATGCTGCAGTGCACGTGATGCGTAAGCCAATGGGTATACAGTAAGAGAATAAGCAAAGAGTGACTAACTAACTGTGTACGGTTATAGACTAGTGTGTATGCAACCTAGTTCCCTATAACCAATGGCTCTGATACCAATCTGTCACACCCTCAAAATCCACGTGCGGAGTTTTACCGCGAGGCGTGTGAACAAACCAGGATCACAGTCACTAGTTACTCAGAACGACACTATATGCCATGTTTAAAAAATAAACCAATCAAAGTTCAAGTTTTAAAACCATGCGGAAGCGTTTTGTAAATAAGACAAACCCAAAGTATGTAAATGTAAAATTTGGCAAAACACGCGCCAACCCATTATTCAAATCTCATAAATAAAATTCAAATGTCATGACTTAAGATGAAGTCTTAGAATGCATGCTGGACCCGTGTTGTGCTCCTAGTGGCAAACTGAATTAACGACCTGAGAATAGCATACTAAAAATGTCAACACAATGGTTGGTGAGTTCAAGAGTTTGCATTTAACATAAACAATAATAATTTGCATAACATAAGAAGTGCATTGAAATAGATAGCTAGTCTATATTCATAAGTAATAACCATAGTGATTTCGTGATCGAAGCTGACTGTGTTGCGTTGGTTGCCTCCCGTCACGACTTACCAGGTCGTAACGATGTTTGTGTTTAGGACAATATTGCACCCGTTTGACCTCGAGTCGCACAGGTGGGGCTTGTCAAACCCAGTAGTACTACCCAAGATTTCCCGCTAGTTACCATTATTAACGATCCGAAAGTGTGAGGACTTTCAAGGTATTATACACCATGTTAAAACATACACAACTTATAATAATAATATAGCGTTTGAGAACAAGTATGCTACCTCCCCCAAAAGAGAGTGTTTAAAAGTGGGGCATGAACTCACCTGATGCGTAAACCAACAATAAGTGCAAAGCTTGCAATGAGAGGAAAGACAACCCGTCAAAGGTTACCTAGAACATGTGAGTACATAAGTACGTGCAACCAGAGAAACATAACAACCCTAAGTGCTCATCAAAACATCAACCCTAGGGTTTTGAAAAACAAGACTCCTCTAACCTAGTTGACCCGTTTGACCCGTTGGTGACATATTAATTGAAATCTCGTTTAATCAAATGTATCAACTTATCATACATGATTATCAAACAAAGTATTCACGCATATCACATCATCAACCCAAGTTCAACCTAGATCATCATACAACTTATGCGAATCTCAAACAATCAACATGCTCAACACAATCATAAATATATCACAACTAATAATTCATTCATGAAGTCTAATCATGCACAACATGCCATGTGAAGCCACTCACGACTTCACACCCTAAACCCTGCCAATCCTACTAAGTAGGGGCCTCAGATTCGCACGCGTGTATGACAATCATAATAACATAAATCAACAAGATTCATTCCAACTACCAAACACAATAATGATCAATTCCAATCCCAAACATGATTTCCTAATCACTAGCCATAATTCATCATCATGTATAATCACCAAGAACCTACATTCTTTAAATGATCAATCAAGCATCCATACAACCCAAGTAACACATTCCACCACATTAGACATCATCCATAAGCATTCTAACATGCTCCTAACACCATAAACATGCTCACATCCTCATATCCAATGATCTTCAAAAATAAAGTTTCCTTTTTTAGAAGGTAACACCCAAAAGCAATCTAACATCCAATTCCTTCATAGTTTCATCAATTTTATACCTAATCAAGTTCATAACATTCATTCTAACATGATAATCATCACTAATTTATCAAAATTCCCAATCATCATGCATAAAAGTTTCCACTTATAGTAAGGTATGAACAAACCCTAGATTTCATGACTTTTCTTGCACAATTCATATAAACCAACATCCAAGCAATGAATCCAACATCATACAATCATCAAATCATGAATTCCAAGAACAAAAAGTTTCCTCTTAAGGCAATGTGTGAACAATGTGATCAAACCATGGAATTCTTGCATAATCAACATAATCTAACATTCATACAATCTAACCAACATCAAATTAACATCTAACAATCATCAATTTCACTTTTTCATCATCAATTTCGAATTAGGGTTCTTCAAGAACAAAAACCATGAAAAACTAATCAAAACTAACCTTTAAACGTGTTTAGATGATGATTAACACTTGCTAACACTTGGAACTAATCAAAATCGAATTGTTCTTGCTTGTTCTTGATCAAAATCGCAAAGAATGATGGTGTTGGGAGGGGTTACGGCCGCAAATGGGGAATGGGGGCTAGGGTTGGGTTAAATTTGTTTAAATATGGTAACTTTTTATTTCAATCCAATTACAAAATAAACCCCATTGTTTATATTTTATAAAAACTAATCTTTTTAACACTTTTTAAAAGGTTTTAACTACAAAATATAAACATTACTAATCAACAATAATAATCATATACATTTACAACTAACGGCAAAACATATGAGATCATAGTTACACGTTGTCACGTTATCAAGTAAAATTCACAAACAATAACTTAAAATGCATGAATCACATAACCACAACTAATAATCAACATTATTCATTAGGTTATCATTTGTTTA
Organism: Flaveria robusta; assembly: GCA_025506415.1. Classification (NCBI taxonomy): domain Eukaryota; kingdom Viridiplantae; phylum Streptophyta; class Magnoliopsida; order Asterales; family Asteraceae; genus Flaveria; species Flaveria robusta. The sequence continues at coordinate 6,975,306 of CM046467.1, read as the reverse complement.
CCATAGATAATTGTTATTAAGTCACCAACGTTCAACGACAACTAGTGTGTGCTCACGACACGTGTATGCAAGACCTAACGGAACTAACGGAGTTTGGTAACGGAAAATTACCAGGTGTCACATAAATCTTGACATTTGAGCTTCCAAAGTTTCACTAAGAATATGATTGAACATGTTGAACTCTTGGTTAAGCATATCCTTTCTGCTCTCTCTCATGTCTTTGTTGCCCATAATTTGTTCTTCCATTGCATCCCATAAATCCTTAGCTTTGGTATAATCTTTAAACTTCTGAGCTATCTCAGTGGCAAGTGCCATAGTGATGGCAGCATACACTTTATCATCAAGTTTCATTCTTTTCAAATCTTCTTCATCCCACAAATGTTCAGGTTTTGGCACCAACTCTCCTTTGTTATTTTTGAATACCGGGATATATGGACCGTGTTTGATGGATCTCATCATCCTGGGTTTCATGTAAATGACCTGAATTTCAAACCGATATGCCCAATCAGGGTAATCTTCTTCGTTGAGCATGCGATTTGGCTTTGTGCTTGTACCAATCTCATTGTCGAGATTAAGAGTAACAGTGATGTGCTTCAGATTTGCCATTTTCTTACTTAAAAAAATCCTAAATTCTTCAAACTCATTCTAGCATGAATAATGAAGTTCTCGCGCAAATTCCAGAATTCTCGCGCGAACAGTACAAAGTTCTCGCACTATAAGTTCTGTAACTGAATTTTGTGAAATCTTCAAGTTTTCGCGTGAATGGTATCTTTTTGTAACAAACTTTTAACCAACTCTTGCGAAACTTCAACCTTTCGTGTGAAGGATAACTTTTTGCACAGAATCACCAACTTTTCGTCTGTTTGATCTCTTCAATTTTGAAGGTTTCCAACTATAATCTTTCACCAATTTGATTAAATGATTATTAATTAAGTGTTCAATTAGTGATTTAGGTTTAATTAAGATTCTAATTATCTCTGATTGACTCAATTAAGCTTGTTTAAGCTCAATAACATCATTATTTCTTTGAACACCAAGTTAATCAGATTAATCATCTTCACATGTGAACAAATTCAGCGGCAATCAAATCTAACTTCAAGTATGAACCAATTCGATGATCACAATCTCTTCAAATCTCTACTTTAATCTTAATTCAATCGATCAACAGCATACCAAGCTCTGATAACAATTGTAAGGATCAACACAATAATAAGATCGATCTTGTGATAAAAATACGGAATGCTAACATCACGGAATAAGATTGAATAGTAGATGAAGAACACTAACACTAATGTAAATAAACTTTGAAGTATATTGCTCTCCGATTTGAATGAATTACAATAAGTGTGAAATCAGGATATAACAAAAGTTGTCCTAATTACATTACAAAACTTCTATTTATACTTAATCTAGAAGTTCTCGCGCGATCAACAACTTCTCACGCCACAAGATGTTATCGTGTGATAAGTAAGTTGTCGCGTGGCTTCTTCAACTTGTCGTTGGACTTGAACTTTAATTTTCATCTTGATTTGATTCCCCGAGCCTCTAGGTTCAACCCCTATACTCTTTTCCATCACATGACACAAGTAAATGGTTTTCGTGAATTCAGCTATTTGTTAAATGATTTACTAAAAAATAATTATAGATAATTAGTTGATTAGAAAGTATTTTATTGAACTCAATCATTGCTTTAAAGATAAAATAAAGATACTGCAGAAATATTATGGTCTCAAGGATTTTATCTCTACGTTTAAAGAGAAAAAATACCATATCACTAAGGCATAAAAACAAACGGCATGCATGCATTAGAATATTTGCATATAATCTAAAACTTTATGCTCGATCACCATACGATTCCTATATATCAAAGTTGTAAGTTTCAATAAGTAGAATCACTTTATGTTCCATTTCAAGCCATTCAACATTTCAACCTTTGTATTAAAATCACTTTAATACTTAGTTCAATATCTGTTAGAAAATACAGAACAAACAAAAATAAAAAGTAGCTAAGAATAATTATTACAACACTATTTAACTAAAATCAATAATCCTGTGTGAACAAAAGTATAGAGACACATTTTGGTGTTCATGACGGGTTCACAAATCAATCGATTATTGATCTTCAATTAAAGGTTCGATAATTTTCATTTGAAAATGATTATCAATGGGATAAAGATGAAGTCTAAAGAATTTGATTTGATAAATCTAGTCAATGGTTAAAATTTAAAATATCATAAATAAAGATGCTAAAAATGGAAAAAAGTTCTTAAATACATATAAATTTACCTTAATACCCTTTAGGTATAAATAAAAAATTAAAGAAAAAACTATATAAATCAATGGCTAGGATTATATTTTGCAGTTCTTTCTATCTTTATAAGTTCTGAAAAAATACTAACGGTACATACATATATATATATATATATATATATATATATATATAGAGAGAGAGAGAGAGAGAGAGAGGGTAAAGATCAAATGCAAATTAAATTTTACGCTAACTTAAGAAAAGCATTAAAGATCAAAACAAGTCATTGTTTTTACCTTGTTTTTATTATAGGAATAACTTTTTACACATATAAAATATTATATTCTTTTATATGTATATATGTGCAAATTCACGTGAGTTTAAAAGCTAACACATGTGTAAAATGTAACGTATGCACACCCGCGTTAGTTGTTTTGCGCACATGAATTTTCATAAATATATAAAAGAACATAATAATGTATGTGCGTACTAATATTATTCGTACAATTAAAATAATGAATTAACGATATTGACTTGTTTTCGTAAGTTTGTGTAAAGTTTTCGCAATTTCTATTGGTTTGCATTTGATCTCTACTCTATATATATGTATATATATAAATTGTTGTGCTTTAGTTTTTTGATTATGTGGGCTTAAGAAATCCAAGAAAAGGCAATAAGGCCCGCATCCAAGAAGTTTTTGGATACAAGATCGGGAATGTGACAAAACCTTTATTCTTGAATTGTTGACGGCTATGGCATTAAGTAAAGTAACCAACAACAAGAAGATGGCTAGTCAGCTACCATTACCCTATTTCTTGAATAATGAAATATCCATCGACAAGGATTTCCTATGGTCCATTCCTTCATATGGTATCTTGTGATCACAAAGTTAAGTCATCATCATCAATCATCATTTGCGATTCTATCAATCTACCACCATGTGTAAATTTTTATCATCTGCTATATCAATTCTATCAGTCAAATCAGGCCCGATCCAATTTTCGCATTTGTGATTTGTTGATTTTTGTCATTATTTCCTCAATGCCCATGTTGATTTCATCTCGTAAAAGTTCTTCACTAAGTGTGTGTGTTTGATTTTTTCAATGCATGATTGTACCATAGGACCTTATTATAGTTTGCCCTTGGAAATTGTTTTGACTAATATGAAGCTTTTTGGTTTAGAATTTAGAAATTACTTAATTATATTGGAATAGTTAAATGCCTTTGTTTTAAACTTGATTTTTATATTGATTACACCATAGTACTTTTTATACTTGATTATTTGATTTATTATGTTTTAAACTTGGTTTAAAATTTAGAAATTACATTCTTGAAACTATTTAGTTGTTACTATTTTGCTTGTCATGAAAATTGAAATAAAATAAATATGAGTTTAGTTATTCTAAATAATAATAATAAAATAGAAGCGTTATTAACTCACAAGAAGGGTCCTTACTAGAATGTGTAACGATCACAAAAGATATTACTAATCGACAACCAAATCTTGATAAACACATAAATGTTGTTGACAATCCCATAAGTGATGAACATGAAAATATAAATGAAAACATATAAATACAAAAAAAGATGATTATATAAATGAAGAGATTAGAATATAAATAAAGAACACATAATTAGTACACAAGATGACCATATAAATGATGAACATACAAATAATCAATTAAATAAACATTTTAATATTTATGATCCAAGTCAATGGACTAAGTTGAATAATAATTGGAAAGATATACTAGTAGAAAAAGGTCCGATCAAAATTTATGATTTTGAGTTTCCGAAAAATGAATCTTTAAGGAACTTTAACACTTTATTTTATGTGGAAAAGCACATGTGTCTTTTCCTATTAATCAATTTCTAAATGCTGGAGCAATGGAGAAACATATGATAGAAAATGGTTGGTTTGTTCTGTAGTTTTAGGTAGAGTTTTTTTGGTTTTTTTGTAAGTTATTTAATGGGAAATTATCTACAAGTTAGCAAAATGGGTAGTAACAATTTGAAAAATATGATAGCTATACTAAAAAACACGAAGCAAGTAAAGATCATATCGTTAATATGAGAGCATGGATTAACTTAGAAATGAGTATAGTAAAATAATAAAACAATTGATAAAGAGTCTCCAAATCAAATAAATAAAAAAAAAAAACTTTAGAAAAATAGATTAGTAAGAATTATTGCTATTGTAAAAATTCTTGGAAAGAAAAATACATCATTTAATTGAAAAAAATGGAAAAACTTTATTGAAGAAAATAAGGGTATTTTTTTATGTATAATTGAGATGAATATGGACTTTGTCTAGTTATGCAATATAATGTTTTATGTATAAAGAATAAAAAAATTCATAATTATTACCTTGGACATAATGTGCAAAACAAACTAATTAACATATGATCAAGTAAAATTAAAAATAAATTGTTAAAGAAGTAAAAGCAAAATATTTTTAAAATTATTTTTCATTGTACCGTTGATATAAGTCTCCAATAAAAATTTCAATTGTATTACGATGTTTGGATGTTTCATCAACTCCTATGAAGGCTAAAACATATATATAATTCTTTTAAGAGTAGATGATACAATACTTAAATGTTTTTTAATGCTATTGTTGAAGAAATTCGTAAAATAGGACTTGATATTATGTTTTTATAGGCCTAGGTTATGATAATGGATTAAATATGAGAGGAAAACATCAAGGTGTACAAAAATGCTTCTTAGATATTAATCCCAAAGCTTTTAAGACTTCTTTTGGCTGTAATAATTAAAGTAAAAAACTTGTGTTATGGCAAAGTCAGTAAAAAAAGCTTGTGAATTTATGGAGTTGTACAGTGTATAATATAATATTTTTTGATCATCCACTAAGATGGAAAATTTTAATAGATCATATACCAAATCCAACTTTTAAGTCACTACCACAAGCATGTTAGGAATGTATGGCAGAAAGTGTTAAATCAACTAAATATCAAGCTCTGCAAATAAGGGAGGCATTTTTGTCATTGTATGATTTAGTACAGAACTTATAACTAAAAGTGAGGCTAAATCTTTAGGTAAATATGAGTTGGGAAATTTTAAATGTTTATTAAGAATGGTTATTTGTTATGATACAATCGATGATGCTTATATATATACATACATGTATATACATATATACACACACACACACACCACATCACCTACAAATGACATCACCAATGAAATTGATTGAACAATAAAACGATTTTATGGTAGAGTCTGCGAGTGATATTCGGTGATTTAAACTAGAATGATGATGATGATAAAAAAATGATGAAGCCTCAGTTTTGCAAAAACCACACACTTAGTGTGTGTTTCATTAATCTTCTAATTTCTAATAAAATTGATGAAGTACGATTTCAAAATCATGATTATTATAATATTAATATTTGCTTTCATCGTGATTTTTAATAAATCACATCAAGAATCGAATAGAATCATTAAGTTTTTGTATATGTAAGGACACACACTAGTGTGTGCTCTTGGTATTCATCATGAACAAAATGAATTTTGTTTTACATGTGTAGCTTGAATTTGATTTACGTATATGTAACTGGCTCATTTGGGTTTTCTTGACTTGGCATTATTGTGGGCCACGAGAGGGAAAAACATTAGCGACAATAAGAATACGCAAAATGATAGGTTACGTATATGTAACCCATGGTTACATATGGAAACGACGGGTCAACGCGTAAACATAATCAGTGTGAGTTACATATATGTAACTTGAATTGTTACATAAATGTTATATCATCAATTATATATGTTTACGTATATGTAAATCATAGATGTATACAAACAAACTAGGGTTAACAAGTAAAAAATGTGACTTACATATATGTAAACATGAACATGGGTATATTCAATAAGAACATTATGTCATTATGACTTAATTACGTATACATAAAAACTACTTACATATACGTAAAAAACAAACTAATTTTCACTTCCACGTAAGAAATGAAAAAAAAAAATTAATCTTCTAAAATTTCAATTAATATAAGAGAGAGGTGAGAGGTGAGAGGTGAGAGGAGAGAAAGTGGTGAGAGTAAATTTAATAATTTTAAATATAAGTATTTGTTATGAAGTTAATTATTTAATTTATTTCTTTTTTACCCTTAAGGCCTCATTAAACACTGATAATTTTTATTTAATTACTAAAACAACGCTACTTAATCTCAACCATAGATGAGAAAGATCTAAGGTTTAAAAGTGATTTTTTGGTTTTCAATAATAATGTAGTTTTCAATTATAACACCCGCCGTGAGCATGATGAAAAAATTATAATCTTAATTGTATAATTTAATAAAAATGTTTAAAAAATTTGAAATTTTAATTTAATAATATTTATATAGGGTACTTTAAGCGAAAAAAAAAACAAAGAAATGCCCCCTTCTTTAAGATAATTTAGGGTACTTCAAATAAAAATATGATCATAGACTAATGTTTTATGATACTTCAAAGTACTTTTTAAGGCCATCCTAGTACATTTAGTTGAAATAAAATTAATTGAAATATTAATGTAGGTTGAAATAATCGGCATTTTAGTGTTAACTAAATTAATATTTAGTTAATTATATGGATGTATGGTTTCATATTGCAAGTTTCATTTCAAACTTAAAAGGGCAATTTCATATATTCACCTTTATAACTTGCAAAAATTATGTATTTATCCAAATCATGTTTAAAGATCATTGTAAATTATGCATTGAAAATTAGTGTTTAGGAGAAATATGTAATTTTATAAGTTTATAAGGTTAAATATGTAATTCTATCAACTTAATAGCATTATACTCTTGCCCCTTTTGTTTAGACCATTGTATCGTGTGTGGTGTCTAGATGTATGTCAATTTTTATGTTAAGCTCCTAAAAAACCATGACACCCCTTGTAATATTCAAAAATAAAAAAATTAACCGAGACCAATTCTTAATTCTTTTGTTGGGCCTTACTCCACTCTTTTATCTTTTTCTCCCTCTCTCTCTCTCTCTCCCTCCCTCTCTCCCTCTCTCTCTCCCCTTAAGCTAGGTTCCACTAAAAACTTGTGACCGCCACCGGAAACCACCTACCAATAATCATAATACCATCATCCCGTTGTCCATCTTCTCCAACAACCATCCATAATATGAAGATGGAACCACTCCCCCCATTCTTTTGGGCCATCGTTAGAATCACTTGGAGGATTCTCGCCTTCTTTGCTGAAATTGTTGAGAAAAATGGCTTTGCTCATTTGAGGGTGACAAATGCTTATTGAGATAAAATCTTGGTGATAAAGGAGTTAGTCCAAATAAGGTTGACTACAAAAATTAGACAAAAAAGAAAATGATTATTTGGAGAAATATATCAAGGCCCTTGATCTTAAAGCAAGTCATAATACAAGAAAGATGATAAAGTTCAAGTCCAAAATCAAAATACAAAACAAGTGCAATTAGCTAACTTCCAATGATTTATTATAACTAAGGAAAAAACTTACTTAAAAAAGTTAGTTACAATTTATACATAACCCTAAATTTTGGCTATGTATTTATAGGTTAAAACAACATATTTGAATATAATTAGAATTAATAAACTTTATGATCTATACAATTTGTTAGAATCTTATTCAACAACAATACTAATTACTAAATTATAGGAATTAAATCTAACTTGACCAATTTTTCAACTTATGTCTCCGAACATCATCAACTTATGAATGGGGTTAGAAATTATCATAAACAATCACCCCCTAATTTCTAATGGTAAGTCTTTTACTCCAAGCAACACCATGTCAGTGAGATCTATTATTTTGAGTAATACTCGCAACTTATCAACTTTAATTTTTGAATCATCATTGAATTGCATCCTTCTCCGGAGGGCTATAAAATCAGATCTTATCTAACGTGTTAATGACTCAAGGATACTTGCCACCACCTTGTGGTTTACGGTTGGAAATTAGCCCACAAATATGAGTTAACCTACAAATACTAGCATATGCTTCTAATGGAGCTGTTTCAACCATCATGATGGCCACGTACCATGAGATCTACCTCATATTGTAGAAACCCAAAATTCGTTGGGAGTTTCAAGTATAGCATCAACCCTAGACTTATCCTTTCTAATCTTATTTTGCTCCATATCAAGTCACAAATAAGAAAACTTTTTTTCTTCTTTCTTTTAAATGATCCAGACAACCCAAAATACTTTTTCTAGATTTTTAAAAACTACAATCACCTTACTAGTTATTTTACGAAAATAACATTTTTAAGGAAAGATACAAAACCCTCATATGCAATGCTTATGACTGGATTTAACAAAAAAAAACCTAATAAGACTTGATTAGTGAAAAATATGTATTTATTAGAAGTCATTAAAATTAAAGATGTTCAATGTATTTATTAAATATTAAAGACCTAATTCATAATTAACTATATACCTAAAGGATGAATCATGTAATCCACTTTATTTTGTATTTGGGTTGATCTATCCAATCTACATGATTTGACAGTTTTAAGTCCAAATTTACCATTCGTGCGTCGATCTGTTTCAATTGAGAAGGCATGTTAGCACGTATCTTCATGTAGGCATTTGTGTCTTTTGTTATTTCTTAAACATTTTATTATTGTCGTCCCATGTACATAGAACCACACCATTTTCTCATTATTGTTTTTACATAGCATTACAGTTTATTCCTTCGTGGTTTGATTAATATCCATTTGTATTTAAAATACCTTTTGCATGGAATCAAATAGTCATTTTGAGGCCTAGAATATATTAATTGCTGAAATAGAACATGATAAGAGAGATTTACTACTAATTAAAGAACAATAACTTTCCTCCTTGACACTATAAAATTTAACAAGACATACAAGATATAAAATAATAACAATCAAGAATTAATAAAACAAATTAATTTTAACCTGGTTATTTTAAGGGAGCTGCTTGGGCCAAAATTACAAGCCCTTATAAAATAATAATTATTTTACCCTAAATGTCTTCCAAACTTATATCTAAAGGAACATCATATCCAAAAATCATGGAATAATCATCCATTTCATTATCCACTTGTTTAAAATCTGGTATTCTCCAACTCTTTGCGAATTTTGACTCCTCTCCATATTCTAAAACTTCTAGCACCTAAACAACAAATCAAAAAAAGAATGTAAATCATTATAAACATTTGTTGGCACTAGACCAAACAATAATGAATGCAAATGATTTAGTTTAATGGAAATGTGCAATAGCCAATAGAAGCATGTACCTCAGTCATCGAAGGTCGACGATCAGATGATTGTTGAACACAATATGAAGCTGTGAGTACTAGTCTACGCAGTTGATTGAAATCGTATTCATCTTGTAGATTAGGATCAACTAGTGTGCAGATGTCTCCGGAGTCCATAAGTGGTTTTGCCTATAAAGTTATGACGTTTAGCACATACTGCTTACAATCACAGCGGCCCTGAGGAGGGCGGGTTAGACAATCGTCCAGGGCCCACTCGTTCACGGGTGCAAAAATTTTTATATTTTTTAAAGTTTTTTATTATATATATACATATGTTTTTAAATAGTTATAGACTGTTTAACCCAATTAAAATTTTAACCTAAATATCTTTTAGCCCAAATACAATTATCATTTTCAATAAAGAAACTTATTAGTTATAATTTACTTTCATCAATTAACCCAATTAAAAGCTCTTTAAAAAAAACCCAAATCTTAATTTTCAGCCAAGAAGGGATAAAAGGAAAAAAAAATCAATTTAGACAACTGCTTACAACAAAGTCAAGTAGAAAGATTTATCGGTTACCCTTTACATTATGTCATTTTAATACTATCATTTTATTACGTTTATTATTATAACGTCTGTTTTCGTAAGAAAAATTAGTTTATAAAATTTAATTTGCTAGTGCTCAATGGCTTTTTTTTTCCCTCAACCGTACAGGGAATCAAAATCCTCAGGACCGTCCCTGGTTAAAATCATTGTGTTTAATTTCATTCCGCGTAATATTGTCTATTTTTCAACTAGCATTAGTAACGCGTCTAATACATGGGTAAAATAAATAAAATATTAAAAATAATTAAATTTTATTGGTTTTAAAACGATATTCCAAGAAAAGATATAACTGAAATTACGTATTAGTCAACACATAAGTAATAAAACAATGATACTAACTTTTTAAACTTTTTTGTTAAAAAAAGTAAATATTATGTTTCAAAACAAATCGTTTTAAATTTCTTTTTTATTATAAAATTCAATTTTAATTACTCTTCATTTATAAATATTTTACTTTTTAAAAACACCAATATTAATATATTTTATATTTTTTAAAAACTTTAATGTTTTAAAAAACTTCTTATTTTATATAAATTTATTTATTTAATAAAAAAGAACTTTTATTTAATTTATTAAAAAGTATTTTAGTATATATAGAAATTAAATAATATTATTAATAATTATATCAACTATTAAATAGGAGAGAGAAACGTAAAAAAAAATTAATAACAAGAAATATGTTGTTGTCACGTATCGCCCACATTTACTCTTTTATTAGAGTAAAGAGATAATATGATCATGAACAAATATTCTCTAGAAAATGTGATGTTTACTGACCCACAAAACAAGGTTCTGCTTATCTGAATCGATGGGCATACGCCCCGTTACAATCTCCAAAAGAAGAACTCCAAATGCAAAGACATCAGTTTTTTCATCAACAATTCCATACATGAAGTATTCTGGTGCTAAGTAACCAAAAGTCCCTTCGATAGGAATTACAGCATGGTGTGTCCATTGGCTGGGAAGCCATTTCGCGAGACCAAAGTCCGAAATCTACACATATAACATGCTACTTAGTTTAAAATAAAATTGGAAAACTCAAACCTTCATTAGTAATAATATTAGCCACACCTGGGGCTCAAAGTCTGGACCTAGAAGAACGTTGGAAGCTTTGATATCACGGTGTATGATTCGGTGTTTACAACACGTGTGAAGATAATGTAACCCTCTAGCAATTCCCAGAGCAATTTTGTACCTCTCAGGCCACTCTAGATGCTTGTCCCTTTTTCCTGATGTTCACAAATGTTTTGATCAAATCTAATTCACATTGTGGCGAAAGATGATAAGAATTACCAAAGTTATTGTATTACCATGTATCGCGGAGGAGAGAGTTCCATTAGGGTAGTAGTTGAATATGAGATACAGCCCATTTTCGACACAACAACCGACTAGCCTTGCAGTATTGGGATGCTTAATATGTCCAAGAATGCCCAACTCCATTAGGAACTCTTTCTCCTTGTTTTGATCTTTGTTGTCCTTGGCTAACTTTTTAACTGCAATGGCTTCTCCGATTTCTAGATTACCTTTGTATACCTCGGAATAACCTCCAATTCCAACAATATTATCTGCAAAGAAATCAACTAGTTGTATGTAATACATATGTGAATTCAGTGGCGGAGCTTGAACCAAAGCTTAGGGGGGGCGGGGGCGAAAGTAAACTATTTTAGGGGGGGCGGACTCTATATTTATTAAAAAATTTCCACTACCGGACTGAAAATTTACACTATCAAGCCGAAAATTTACACTACTGACGAAAAAAAGAGGGGGGGCGCCCCCCCGACCCTAGAGAAGCTTCGCCTCTGTATGTGATCAAATAAAAAGATATAAAGAAAACAATTTTCACATTTGCTACATAAAAAAATTGTATCTTTTGTGGGCATGGGTCCAATCAATATACCAATGGTACTACCATGAGACACATTGTCTTGATATATTAAGTAACAACTTCCTTGACAATTTGTACCTTCATTGAAGTTATTTGTGGCATTGGCGAGTTCTTCGTAACTAAAACACTTCAATAAGGGCCGTGGTTGTTCTTTGATTGGAGTCTTTACATCTGGCTTGATAGCATTTTGCTCAAATGGGGAGCGTAGGAAAGATGAAATGCGCTTCAACGACGATATATGCCGTCTAAAAGAAGATTGCCCTCTTAAATCTCTAGCGATTGGTGATGGAGGCGATTCGGTAATGGTTGAACCCTCAAAGCTAGAACTGTCTTCTTCTGTGCTGTCTGCTTCTGATAAATCCATCACATTTCTAGGGGATTGTTGCTCAGTCTTTTTGTTTGGGAAATCTGAAATGTTAATATTGGTTAACCACCTTGAATATTTGTTATAATATTTGAAAATAATTTAATCAAGGGAATGTTTTACTAGAATTCCAAAATAGTGACATACTTTCAGTTTCAGTTTGCAATCAATAGTTACAACATTTTGTAAGACTATGATACTATAATTGGTTAGTGAAATGATTAGTAGGTTGCTATATACAACATTGAAAAAGACTTTTATTATGTGCAAGTAGCCATACAATATTTATAGTTAAAGAAGCAATGGCTTATAATCACTAGAAAAAATTATCAAAAAACAACCAACCGTCTAAGTCTATGGTGGTAGACCGCAAATCTTGTTGTGCGTGCATATCCGATTTCTGAACTAAAACTAGCGAACATGAATTCGGCGTATGATCAAGGCAGTACTTCTGCGTTTGAGAGACACTAAAGGTGAAAGAAAACAATAATCTGTTATATTCAAGCCTGTTTAAAACATAAATAACATCAGGATCATATAGTACTATTACCAGTGTGATTCATGACTTTTAGTTGCAATGAGAAGATACTTAGACGATATGTCTTTCGCTTCTTCAATAAGTCCCTTCCCTACGCTCGAACTAAACCCAACTCTTGCCTCCAGTTTCACCTGGAAAGAAATACACTTTAAGATCCTAGTTACACATCCTCGAATATATACATGATAAATGCGTAGAATTACCTGTTTCGCGCGACAAACATTTGCAAATTCCCCCATGACAGATATGACAAAAGCTTTTGCTTTCCGAATTTGTGTTTGATATCTGCTAATGGATTTTAAAGATTTCCTTTTGTCATTGTGCCTCTTTCCCGTTTCTGCGACTGTAATGTTTCTACTACTGTTACAACATATAAAAGAAATATGCTTTGACAAACGGTGGAATTAATGTACATACTAACCAAGAATATGCATCGCGATGACAGTGTCATTCGGATGAGCCAAGTTACAAATTGCAAAAGACAGAAGTTCCATGCTTTGTTCATGATCTAATGAGATCCCTATAAGTATTTTACAAGGGGCAGATTCTATCATTTTGTAAAAATACTAGGTTCCTTCTGCACAATGAATTCTCAACTATGACTCAGCTTAAGAATGTGTATAAAGAGTAGAAGATAATGATGGTGATTGTTGGTATTATGGAAAATCTTGTTTAAGAAGCATAAACAACTTTTAAGTGTCACTCATTCATCACTATATATAAAGTAGAATTACATATAATTGGCTATGGTTGGGGGGGAGGGAGGGGGGGGGGGGAATAGGGTGCTTTGTTGGAGAAGCAAAGGTAGAGTGGCACTGTGTATGATTTTGACTTGTGACATAAGCCAAAGACAAAGGAGTGTTTTTTATTTTGGAGTTTGGTAGGATAAGGAATGTGACATTCTTAAGATTTGTTCACTTTATCATTGGGGAAACTTTTTGCGGACACTACCATGATTTCAAAACAACCACAAGCTTCAAAAACTTATTCAAGAGTTTTCTATTTCACTTTATAATTTGGGTTTTAGACCTTAAATAATAGTCGGATTAATAGCCATTAGAGAGCTATTATTTAAAAGTATTGTCAACACTACACAAATTAACACGTATAAGCTATGATAAAAGTTTATGGCAACACTTTCTACGGATTGGATACAAATTACCCACAGACATGTTGTCATAGAATATAGCTATAGATATTCTATCACAAACAATCTAGTTGTAGCAACATATGTAGCAAACTTGAAAAAATAATTATTAAGATATTAATTTATAAAATCCACAAAAAATACATCGAGGAATAAATATTTAAAAAATAAATTAAATAAATTTAGTAGAATCAATAGTAGTTATCTTAGTCAAATCCATAGTTAAAACGTGACATTCTATTTTTTTTAAGCTATAAACATCATAAACATGAATAAGTAACAAAGAAATTATCAACAAGAGTTGTAGATATGAATTAAAACTGTACAAGTTTGTAACAAAATCGATATTTAAAATATGGTTGACATTATCATGTAATGGTGACGCGTTGGTATCATGCCGTGGCCACAAAGACTATAAACTGTTTTAACATGTTATCACCGTCGTCTAATCTAAAACGGTTTTATACGCGCCAAAACAGTCGAGACATCATGTGGAACCTCAACTCTCACTTGTTCTCTCTCAAGCATTATCTCTCTAAAATCTTCTCAAAATCACAATGATTCTTTCTTTCATCGATCTATGATTGGGTACACAATCTTGGTCTCACTATGTGTTCAGAAGGCAAAACAAGAGACATAATTAATCTTGAGGTGTTGGCTAGTAGGATTGGAAATACCGGAAAATAATTATATTATAAATAAAACCATAAATGCCTAATCAAAATGACATACCGTATATGAATTTTGTTAAACAAATATTTTACGATTCTATATCTAAATAAAAACAAAAGAATTAAAAATGAAAAAGTGCACATTCTGCTTACACAAATTGCACCAATCAAAAAACAACTGTATAATAACTTATCCAAATTATAATAATATTATAAATAAATTCATTTTTCACCATCCATTTCCAACAACTAAACATTTTTCTTCAATGTTCATACAAATAGAGAAGAATGAAATTAATTTCCTCACACTAAAACTCACTTCTTTATCTAAAAAATCTATACTCCTTTCTCACTATAAAATATCTCCAACAGGAGACGACCATAATGAACAAGAAGTCTATGAGACAATTTTGTAAGATTGAATTACATATATCCTTTTATAAACTTATAAAATTATATATTTACTAAAAGCGAGTTTTTAATACATAAGATTTAATAATCTTAAAGCATGTACTACAAAATTTTTCACTATTAGAGGTGACACTTGTTGCCGCTAATAACCCATAATATCGCCGCTAATAGTATTAGCGGCGACATGTTGCCGCTAATAGTTCGCCGCTAATACTTTGTCGCTAAAGACCAAATATTCGCCGCTAACAGGTCGCCGCTAATTGTGTTGCCGCTAATACATTAGAAGTCGCCGCTAATGCTATTTTTTTATTTTTTATTTTGTTTTTTGTTTTTTTTTAATTTTCAGTTTTCAACCCATATAAACCTAGATATATTGGCAATAACATTAAAATTTCATACATATAAATCTAGTCATACAATACATTATTAATTCAAAAAAACCTATATATATATAATTCATACACTAATATATAGATAGATTTCCTAACATTCAAATTTAAACATACATAAGCAATTTAAAACAAACGTAATCCAGTGATACAAACACTACTCATCCCCCTCGTCCTAATCGTTTTCTTCGGCTTGATTTGGAGCCTTTTGCGAAGCAATTAATTACGTAATTTGTGACATAAACTGCGCATGTTGAAATAGACTTGAAATTTGCTCCTGCAAAAACAAAATATACATTTATATTTTGAAATAGACTATTATCCACTTAACACATCCAACTTTAAGTTATTTTTACACGTATATACTCAATTCATGTCGTTTTGACCCGTTTAAGCTAAACTTAGATAATTAAAGTCTATTTTAGCAAAAAAAAGCTATAATAACATCAACCAACTATTATCCACTTAACACATCCAACTTTAAGTTATTTTTACACGTATATACTCAATTCATGTCGTTTTGACCCGTTTAAGCTAAACTTAGATAATTAAAGTCTATTTTAGCAAACAAAAGCTATAATAACATCAACCAACTATTATCCACTTAACACATCCAACTTTAAGTTATTTTTACACGTATATACTCAATTCATATCGTTTTGACCCGTTTAAGCTAAACTTAGATAATTAAAGTCTATTTTAGCAAAAAAAAGCTATAATAACATAAACCAACTATTATCCACTTAACACATCCAACTTTAAGTTATTTTTACACGTATATACTCAATTCATGTCGTTTTGACCTGTTTTGACCCGTTTAAGCTAAACTTAGATAATTAAAGTCTATTTTAGCAAAAAAAAGCTATAATAACATAAACCAACTATTATCCGTTTAACCTAAAACCACAATAATACACTTACATGTGTAAATGACTAAGGAGTTTGTTTGTGATCATGAACAAAAGAAGTCGTCCCTGCAGATGATGATGGTTTACGCCCAATCCCCCTAATATGTCCACGCCGTTGTCCCAACACTGACTCAAAAATATTAACTTCATTCGGCGCTGATGAACCACTTTCTTTCATTTTGGGTTTGGCTTAGCTCATCAAACCTTTCTTTTAATTGATTTTGTATTAATTAACAAAAATATATTAACATATTTATACAAATATATATATATATATATATATATATATATATATATATATATATATATATATATGAAAACTATACTATCTAGAAATACTTACATATTGTTGCTCTGCTACCTCGCTATCAAATGTCCCATCTTTGCCGGTATGAGCATCATGAAACGTCTCAAGTCTGCTTTTATTCAACGCTTAAAGAGTATATTATATATTCAAAAATAATAATATATAATACACAAATATATAAAATTAAATCATTACCTTCTTATAACAATAACTACTAAATGAAGCTGTTCCCCCACGGTTTGTATATATTTGTTGTTGACGATTTGTTTTGTTTGAAGTTGACACATTTCTATATGCGTCACTCATAAAATAGTCAATAGTTTTCCTCCAATTTTCATGATTCATTCCCGTTGGAGGGTTGTCCCGTGCTTGTTCCACATTTTCGTAACCTCCGACAAGATCAAAGTGTTTTTTTGCCACATTTTTTCGGTCTCTAAATAGTTTCAGATATACCGAACGGATTCCACCCACTATCTGAGCGCGCTCGCGATCTCGCAAAATCTCATCAAAGTCAAAGCGTCGCTACTTTAAGTTAAACAAATAAAAGTTAGTTATGTAAAAATGAATAACAAACATATAACTTAAAAAATTTTACCGCCATATGCTCTTCCAAAGCATTCTTCTGAGCATCGGAAATATTTTCATATGAACGAACATTAAAAGGAAAATTAGCTTCCATGTATATCCCCACCTCGCGAACAAACATATCATTAAGATCACCACCAGGGGTATACGTGGCACCTCTATCAAAGGGAAGAGATAAAGGTTCCCTTTTTTTAGCTAGCTCCTACTGCAATTGTAAGAAAAATTAATTAATTGCATTATATATTAATAATAATTGAATAAACATAGTAAATAAATCAATTATAATAACAATTACCATCCAACGCGTGACTTCCAGGACCGCCAAATAGAGGAAGTGGTAGATCCCCCGCCCCAACACCTCCATGGCTCATAACATCAGCCATAAGGTATGCGAAAACAATCCACAATTATATCATCATGTCTTGAAAGATAAGATTTAGAACATAATGTTAAAATAAGAAAAAAGTTTTCTACTACAACATGAAATACAAACAAAGTTTTATATAAATAAATACGTATACAATTCCTAACAAAATTTTCAATCAGAGTTGCCCTCATATACTTCAGTATCTTCATCAGACTCTTCGGTGTCATAATCAGAATCGTACTTTTCATAATCAGCCTCGTCCTCAAACACCTCATCTACAACTACAACTTTAGGAATTAAACTTTCACCGTGATAGATCCAATCCTTATACGACCGGCACATGCCCCATATTTCTAAATGATATTTCATTTTAACCCATCCTAATAATACTGTATTCTGACATTTCATACACGGACATCGAATCTGCCCATAACTATAGATAAGTTTTTCGCACATAGTTATAAAAGAGTTAAGTCCTTGTTGATACTCGGGTGATCTACGGTTCGGATTGAGAAGCCAACTTTTATCGATAGTCATTATTATGAAGCTGCAATATATATTAAGATTTAAGTGGATGAAAATGGTAGGATAATGGATTGATAATTCATAAAAGTAGGCTGGTATACCCACTTTTTGAATACCTTATCTCATCTGTGAACATGTATTATATAATTATTTGTTTAAGAAAAATTCGGCAGTATTTCCTCTTAGCTCCCTAGTATATAGAAATATATACCCAAGGAGCAAAGAGAAAATGACAACCAAATCTTTCTTAAACAAACAATCAAGTAATATACATTCACATCGTAAATGAGATAAAATATTCAAAAAGCAGTCCCAAAACAGGGACAACCGAAATTGATTAATAAATCAATTTCGAGTGGGTATTTTAAGCTCGTGGTGATTAACAAAAAGTCTATATCAAATTCCCAAATACACCTAAACTCAACTAAATTTTAAGCATTAAATTTTAATTATCAAATCCATAACAATGAAAGTAATTCAAGTCTATTTTATCAATTAAGAGTCATAATAACCTAAATATCAATGAAAGTAATTTCCATCAAAGATTTATAATTGGTATAACTTCCATCAAAGAGTCATAATAACCTAAATATTAATAAAAGTAAACTAATCAATTTTCCCATTAAATTTACCTTAAACCAAATGCAAAAACCCTGTATCAAGAATAATCTATTACCTAATAACAAAACTAGCATAAATTCTAAATATTCTAACAAAATACATAATAAAACTAAAAGAAAATTTTTTTAAAAATACCTCAACAGCAATAGCGGCGACTCTCCGTGGTGCGGAATTGAAGGTGGCGGTGGGGAGGCGCAGTGGCGGTGGCAGCGGTGTTGGCGAGGCGCGATGGCGGTGGCAGCGGCGGTAGGGCGCAGTCGATCGATTTGTGTGTGTGGCGCGAATAATGTTTGGGGAAGAAGAAGAGGCCGCGTAAATATCAGAACCAATAGCGGCGACAAGTCACCGCTATTAGTATCGCCGCTATTGGTGTTGTACGAACTAACCCCCGCCGTTAGATCAGGATACTGATCAACGGCCAGAGGTAACTCGGAATTCGTGGAACGGATCGCCGATTAATAGCGGCGACATGTCGCCGCTATTGACCAAAGTCGCCGCTATTGAGAACAATTCTTGTAGTGATGATTTTAAAAATATATAGTTTTGCAAGTTAGATAGAGATATGAAATTACCCCATGTAATTAACCAAGGTATTTTTCTATCTCACTATTTAACCAACAACAACAATAACAAAAGACTTAGATTAACGTAATTTGTTTGGTGTTGTAGAATTTCGGATTCTAACTTCATGTTAGAGTCCTTGCTGTTTTTATAAAAGTTCTTTGCAATTCAAAAAAAAAATTAATAAAAAGAATTGCTCAAAATAATTAAATATAATTTACCAGTGATGAGTGACTATAATAAATAATATAAAAGGGCTCCACACATCCTTAAACACCTTCTTGTCACACTACAAGAAATGTTAACATTAGCGGCGACACCAATAGCGGCGACAGACCCCATTAGCGGCGACAACCATTAGCGGCGACCTCTTTAGCGGCGACCGTCACCGCTATTAATTGTCGATCCGTATGCTTTTATACACTAAGGTCTGGCCATTAAAAGTGCGCTAGATTTGACGGCAGGGTTCCACCGTACAAAACAAGCAATATCGGCGACACCTTTAGCGGCGACACCTTTAGCGGCGACACCTTTAGCGGCGACAGGTTGCTGCTATTGGTGCAGATCTGATAAAAATCGGGTTTCCCCTCCATTTCCTATCTTTCCCTCCACACCACACCTTCATTCCCACGACCACCACTGCTCCACCTCCGGCGACCACCGATTCACGACCACCGGTCCGCGACCACCAATCCTCCACCTCCGGTCACCACCTTCCTCAAGCTTCGGTCACAACCTTCCTCAACCTCGAGTCGCCTCTCTGCCTGCTCTCAAAATCCGACCACCACCATCCCCTCAACGTCATCCTCAAAGTCCGGCCACCACCGTAGACCTGCTGCTACTCCGTTGTTGCTCCTGTCATGGATCTCGACCACCGTCTCCGATAATACCTTTATTCTACCTTTTTTTCTTTCAACACAAGTTAGAAGGTAATTTTTTTTGTTTAAACACAAATTTATGATTGTTTATGTTATTGTATGGTTGAAACATGTTTAGATTTTTATTTTTAGTAGGTTGAACACAATTTTTAGTAGAATTTGTGTAATTTTAGGTTTTAATAAAAATTGTTCAAGATGGTGAACTAGTAAGATGGATTTAGGTATTTTGGGCATTTGATGTAGAGTATTTGTTATGGATTTGATAAATAAAATTTGATGCTTAAAATTTAGTTGAGTTAGGTGTATTTGGGTATTTGATATAGACTTTTTGTTAAATTGGTTGAAAGATGTTTAGATGTTGATATTTAGTTGGTTGAATAAAACTTATTAAAATATTTGTGTAATTGTTAGGTTTTAATTATAACATGTTCAAGATGGTAAATATTAATATAACTTTAGTATTTGTAATTTATGCTTAGTTTAGAAATATATTTATGTATGTTGTAAGTTTGAACTAGATGGATTTGGTATTAGTTACTTAAAATTTAGTTGAAAATTGTTTAGATCTATTTATGCATTTGATGTACACTTTTTGTTTAAATGGTTGAAATATGTTTAGATTTTGATTTTTACTTGGTTGAATAAAACTTATTACAGCATTTGTGTAATTTTTTGGTTTTAAATAAAACTTGTTTAAATTGGTTTATTTTATTGTTCTTATTTATATGATTCAAATAACACTCTACTAATGAAAGTTAAAACTTTACTTTATAAGAAACAAAAATAGTTAGCTATAGTTGATCGTGACGCGCAACGCACAACGCAAAACTCCGGTGTTTTAGTGGAGGAAGAGAATGGTGAGAAATATTATGGGCAAGTTGAGGAGATTATTATATTATGTTATGCAAATGGGTATTCAACAGTCCTATTTCGTTGCAAATGGTTTGATACTCGAATGGGTGTTTCATACGACAATAATATCATTAGTATTAACACAGAACGTGAATGGGACAAAGACGATCAACTCATATTTGCCTTCCAATCTAAACAAGTGTTTTACATCCGAGAACCTTCTCGAAGAAATCAAAACAATAATCACCGGTGGGTCATCCAGAATGTTAATCATCGAAAAATTTGGGATCGCCCTACATCCAAAGATGGTGTCATGGAAAACATTCAAAACGTTGACAATGACTTGACAGAAGATCTTGACGTTGTTCATAACCGGTCTTCATCTAATAGTGTGTCACACCCTCAAAATCCACGTGCGGGGTTTAACCGCAAGGCATGTGAACAAACCAGGATCCAAGTTATTAGTTACTCAGAACGACACTATATGCAACATTAAAACATTTCAGAGTTTAAAACTTTAAAACTGTGTGGAAGCGTTATGTAAATAAATCAAATCCAAGGTACTCAAAGTGTAACATTGGCAAAACATACGCCAAACCATTATTTATAGTAAATAAATTCAAAACGAGATGTTAAGTCAAATATGCTTGATTATGATGCATGTTGGACTCGTGTAGTGCTCTTATTGGCAACCGAAGCTAATGACCTGAGAATAGCATATTAAAAGAGTCAACACAATGGTTGGTGAGTTCAAGAGATTGCGTTTAACATAATCAGTGATTTGTAAAACATAGAAATCATGCATTGAAATAGATAGCTAGTCTATATTCATAAGTAATAACCATAGTGATTTCACGATCGAAGCTGGCTGTATTTGTCTGTTTGCCTCTCGCCACGACATACCGGGTCGTGACGCTGTTAGTTGTTTAGGACAATATTGCACGCGCTTGACCTCGAGTCTTACGGGTGGGGCTTGTCAGACCCAGTAGTACTACCCAAGATTTCCCGCTAGATTCCTTAATTAACGATCTGAAAGTGTGAGGTCTTTTAATGGTATACAACGCTATGTTAAACTTTGCATATTTCATAATAGTAAAGCATTTGTAAACAAGTATGCTATCTCCCCCAAAAAAGAGTGTTTAAAAGCGGGGCATGAACTCACCTGATGCGCAAATCAACAATAAGTGCAAAGCTTACAATGAGAGGAAAGGCAACCCGTCAAAGGTTACCTATAACATGTGAGTACATAAGTACATGCAACCAGCTTACAATGAGAGGAAAGGCAACCCGTCAAAGGTTACCTATAACATGTGAGTACATAAGTACGTGCAACCTGAGAAACATAACAACCCTAAGTGCCCATCAACACATCAACCCTAGGGTTTTGAAACCAAAATGACACATTTGACCTAGTTAACTCGTTTGACCCATTGGTGAATTGTTACTTAAATTCTTGTTTGATCAAGTTTAACATCTCATAACACATTATTACCATGTAAGCTTTTCACATAGATCACATCGTCAATCTTAGATTCTATCAACATCATCATACCAACATAGATCATCATATAGCATATTTCATCATAAAACCCTTGCAAATCTAAACCCAACATCATGCTCAACACAAACATAATTACATCACAACTAGCAATTCATACATTGAATCTAATCATGCACTACATGGCATGCGAAGCCACTCACGACTTCACATCCTAAACCCTGCCAATCCTACTAAGTAGGGACCTTAGATTCATACGCGTGTATGATGATCATTATCACATTAACCAACATAATTCACACCAATTAACATACATCATAATGATCTATTACAATCCCAAACATGATTCATAATTCTTTACCCTTAACCAACATCACACCATATCCTATGGAACCTAGATTTCTCAAGCAATTCATCAAACATTCACATGATCCAATTTACACATTCCAATACCTTAGAAATCATCAATAAGGATTCTAGCATGATCCTAGTATCATAAACATGCCCAATTCACAAAATCCAATGTTCCACATCAATAAAGTTTCCCTTTTGGGAAAGTAACATCCAAAATCCATCTAACACCCAATTCATTCATGAATTCATCAACTATATATACTTATTCAAGTCCATAACAATCATCTAACACATACTAATCATCAATCCATGAATTTCCATGAAGAAAAGTTTTCTCTTTAGGCAATGTATGAACAATATGATCAAACCATGGAATTCTTGCATAATCAACATAACTCAACATTCATACAACCTAACTAACAACATATCATCATCAAACAATCATCAATTTCAACTTTTCTTCATCAATTTCGAATTAGGGTTCATCAAGAATCAAAAACCATGAAAAACTTGATAAAACTCACCTTTAAACGTGTAGGGATGATGATTAACACTTGCTAACACTTGGAACTACTCAAAATTGAATTGTTCTTGCTTGTTCTTGATCAAAATCGCAAACAATGGAGTGTTTGGAGAGGGTTACGGCTGCAAATGAGGTTAGGGGGCTAGGGTTGGGTTTTTGGTGGTTTAAATATGGTAATAATTTGACAAAAATCCCCTTTTTGTTTTATAAATTGTAAAACCAATCTTTTTAATCTTTTAAATACTTTTTCATCTTATAATACATGAAATTTATTGACTACAAAAGATCATGAAAGCCAATTGATAATACCATCCATAAGATCATGCATTGCACATAGCCACATTGTAAAACGTAACACATAAAATGATGCTCAACATCTTAATTCACATAATCACATAATTGAAATCAAAACTATAATTTAAGTTATCATTTGTTAACTATAGTTAATTATTGTTTGGTCACCAACGTTCCACGACAACTAGTGAGTGCTCACGACACGTGTATGCAAGACCTAATGGAACTAACGGAGTTTGGTAACGGAAAATTACCGGATGTCACATAGTGTACTTTTCATTGACTTCATTCAATAATTTCATAACATGCCTACTTATGTCACCAAAGGCGAGACTGCAAGTGAAGTTAATCCGCCAACTGTTAACGCTGATGAGGTGTTTGAGGATGAGGCTGATTATGATGAGTACGATTCTGATTATGACACCGAAGGGTCTGACGAAGATTCTGAAGTATATGAGGGTGACTCTGATTGAAAATTTTGTTAGGATTTGTACACATATTTATTTATATAAAACTTTTTTTGTATTTCATGTTATAGTAGAAAACTTTCTTCTTATTTTAATATTATGTTCTAAATCTTATATTTCAAAACATGATGATATCATTGTGGATTGTTTTTGCACACCTTATGGCTGATGTTATGAGCCATGGAGGTGATGGGGCGGGGGATCCATCACTTCCTCCATTTGGCGGTCCTGGAAGTCATGCGTTGGATTGTAATTGTTATTATAATTTATTTATTTACTATGTTTATTCAATTATTATTAATATATAATACAATTAATGAATTTTTATTATAATTACAGGTACGCCTTTTCGAAAAACAAGAGGCAAGGCGAAAAACAAAAAATTGCAACAGCAGCTAGCTAAAAAGGGGGGACCTTTATCTCGCCCCTTTTATAAAGCTGCCACGTATACCCTCATTGTTGAACTTAATGATATGTTTGTTTGCGAGGTGGGGATATACATGGAAGCTAATTTTCCTTTTAATGTTGGTTCATATGAAAATCTTTCCGATGCTCAGAAGAATGCTTTAAAAGAGCATACGGCGGTAAAATTTCTTAAGTTATATGTTTGTTATTTATTTTTATATAAGTAACTTTTTTTGTTTAACTTGAATGTAGCGACGCTTTGACTTTGATGAGATTTTGCGAGATCGTGAGCGCACTCAGATAGAGGGTGGAATCCGTTTGATGTATCTCAAATGATTTAGAGACCGAAAAAATGTGGCGAAAAAACACTTTGATCATGTTGGAGGTTACGAAAATATGGAACAAGCACGGGTCAACCCTCCAACTCGAATGAATCATGAAAATTGGAGAAAAACCATTGACTATTTTATGAGTGACGCATATAGAAATGTGTCAAATTCAAACAAAACAAATTGTACAATAACAAATATATACAAACCGTGGGGGAACAGCTTCATATAGTAGTTATTGTTATAAGAAGGTAATGATTTAATTTTATATATTTGTGTATTATATATTATTATTTTTTTAATATATAATATACTTTCTAAAAACGAAATAAAAGCAAACTTTAGACGTTTCATAATGCTTATACTGGTAAAGATGGGACATTTGATGGGAGGTAGCAGAGCAGTAATATATAAGTATTTCTAAATAGTATAGTTTTCAAATATATATATATATATATATATATATATATATATATGTATGTATATATATGTATAAATATGCTAATATATTTTTGTTAATTAATACAGAATCAATTAAAGGAAAGATTTGATGAGCTAAGCCAAACCCAAAATGCATCAACGCTGAATGAAGTTGATATTTTTGAGTCGGTGCTGGGACAACGTTGTGGACATATTAGGGGGATTGGGCGTAAACCATCATCATCTGCAGAGACGACTTCTTTTGTTCATGATCACGAACAAACTCCTCAGTCATTTACACGGGTAAGTGTATTATTGTGGTTTTAGGTTATTTTGACTTTTTATTGCTAAAAACAGACTTTAATTATCTAAGTTTAGCTTAAACAGGTCAAAACGGGTCAAAACGACATGATTTGAGTTTATACGGGTCAAAATAACCTAAAGTTGGATGTGTTAAGTGCACCATAGTGGGTTTAGGTTATTATAACTTTTTATTGCTAAAATAGACTTTAATTATCTAAGTTTAGCTTAAACGGGTCAAAATGTTTCAAAACGACATGAATTGAGTTTATACAGGGCAAAATAACTTAAAGTTGGATGTGTTAAGTGGATCATAGTTGGTTTAGGTTATTATAACCTTTTATTGCTACAATAGACTTTAATTATCTAAGTTTAGCTTAAACGGGTCAAAACGGGTCAAAACCACATGAATTGAGTTTATACGGGTCAAAATAACTTAAAGTTGGATGTGTTAAGTGGATCATAGTTGGTTTAGGTTATTATAACTTTTTATTGCTAAAAATAGACTTTAATTATCTAAGTTTAGCTTAAATGAGTCAAAACGGGTCAAAATGACATGATTTGAGTTTATACGGGTCCAAATAACTTAAAATTGGATGTGTTAGGTGGATCATAGTCTATTTCAAAATATAAATGTATATTTTGTTTTCGCAGGAGCAAATTTCAAGTCTATTTCAAAATGCAAAATTTATGTCACAAATTACGCAATTAATTGCTTCGCAAAAGGTTCCAAATCAAGCTGAAGAAGATGATTCGGACGAGGGGGATGAGTAGTGTATTGTATCACTGGATTACATATATTTTAAAGTGCTTATGTATGTTTAAATTTGAATGTTATTGGGAAATCTATCTATATAGGTGTTTGAAATCTATCTAGGTTTATTTGAATTAGTAGTGTATTGTATAACTAGATTTATTTGTATGAAATTTCAATGTTATTGGGAAATATATCTTGGTTTATTTGGGTTGAAAACTGACCATTAGCGGCGACATTCAGGTTATTAGCGGCGAATATTTGGTCTTTAGCGGCAAAGTATTAGCGGCGATCCTTTAGCGGCGACAAGTCGCCGCTAGAAGTATTAGCGGCGACTTTATGGAGAAATAGCGGCGACACGTGTCGCCACTAATGGTAAAAAATTTTGTAGTGTCAACCCTAAACTATTGTGATTAAAGTTTGGTTAACACTAGAAAATTTTAGTCAACTTTGTAAATGTGACCACTCTGCCCAATGGATGGAACCACGTACGAGTAATAAGATCGAAAGTGGAGAAAATAGAAATCTTAAAATTAGCAGACCACCAAGGGTAACCATAGTAGTCCGCTAAGGAATGAAATAGAGTTTGGGAAATGGATGCCATCGCTGACCCTAACAATCCGCAATGAAGAGGGTTTGAATTCTCAGAAAGGGTTTCATAACATACCGCTAGGAAAATGGGTAACAGTCTACCAAGGTGTGTACTAGACCAAAGAGTTATAATAACAATCCGCGAAAAAAATTCTTTTTAGATGCGAATATTTCATTTGGAAGATGCGGATATTCCATTAATTTGCGAGATGCGAATATTCCAATTATTGTTTAATATTGGGCCACCAAAAGCTTGCTTAGCATTCCGCCAAGGACCCTAGTTGAGTGAATTCGGATTAAAAGGGCAAGGACCCTACGAATATAAGATATTTTAAGAAGTGAATGTCTTTATGGTCACATTTCTTTTGAAGGGATCTAAAGGAGAATACATTTCATATTTGCTAAACTAGTTGAAAGTTTAATCGAGTTAGAGAGCATAATTTGAAGGTTGTGATTTTGACGTTCCTTGATGCGTTCACATTAGGAACTTCTTTCTCTTATTCATAAAACTTAGCTTTTGGTTCATCGAATTGAAATGCTAATTTTGCCATATTCACTCTATTTTACAAATTAAAGAAATATGAAACTAAACGAAAATTAATTATAAATATGAAAATGTTGTGAATTTTACTTCTAACATAAGAAAAACTGCTTACTTCACTATTACAACTGATTTACTTAACCCAAGAGCACCTTTATTCCTATATAATATGGTGAATGCAAGAATAAAAATCCACATTGGATCGTGTCTTTGAAGTCACATGTTGATTTCTACCACATCATTTTAAAATAAGTTTTACCTTAACATTCCACTAATTTGAAACTAGTATGAAATTGATTTAATTATAGAATCATGAATAGTCATTGGTGGTACAGATGCATAGTCATTTATATTTTTTCTTAGCTACATATGTTATTCATATAAAGAATAAAGATTTTCTTAAAGAAATATTAGCAAGATCCTAGCTTTTCGTTATGAATGAAATTTATTTTTTTAATAAATATCTATCTCAAAAAAATGTCTAATAGAAATATCCAGAAATCTAAATCTAGATATAACATAACTAATAAAAATCAAACGAATAAATTCTTTTTGACTTTGCCTACTCAAGTGACCCTATAAGATAGACCAACCCATTTCAAATTCCCAAAGATTCAATCCATAAAGAATCATTACAAATGGTTGATAAATAATTAAAATCATAATAAATAATAAATAATAAAATAAGGTTCGGATATCTGAATCACTATCCGTATGTTCAAATCCTTAACCTCGGTGCTATCTTACTAGACAACATACTCTCCCTCTCTAGGATTGGTGATAATTTAAAGGCTCGATGAAGCGATCTGGGTTTGTATTTACTCTCCCTAACATTGTTTTTACGAGATTTGCATATAATAGCCCTTGATTTTGTTGGTAAGGCAGCTTTCCATCTTATTATGAGATAATACTATGATTGAAGGAGAATATGACGCGTGGAACACCATTTTAGTGGTAGAACACTTGTTGATGATTTGTGATCGTTTGAGGATGTCTGGGTGTTCCAAATTTGTTGTGGTAAGACTATAGACCTTTACATTATACGGTGTCATAAATTTTGGGGTAAATTAGGGTTTTCGGGAAGAACCAAACTGGTGATTAGTTACTAAACTGCACATTGTCGTAATATCAAGAAAATCATATGAGCTTTGGTAAAAGGATTTGTCAAAAGGCAAAGTTTGGTTTTAGATTTGTAATTGGTAATGTAATATTATAACCATGGATGGCCCCGAGGGTTATACACAAAGAGATTTCGTGTTGTGGCAATTTTAGCCCAATTGGTCACGTGTTAGAGTGCGTGCATAAACCCTAGCTTCTCAAAGTATGTTTATCATGAGCTTTAGATTGAAAATATCAATGAAGTCAAAGAGACTCTAGCTTAAGGTAGGTCGAGTAAATTATCTCAAGTAGGAATACTCGAGGGATTTCAAATTTTACGTGGTCATCACTTGACGTGTATGTTAATATGTTTTAGGTCGCATTATGCTTGTGGTGCTCACCGACCAGTGTGTAGACATTCCTGGGAAGCTCGTCGCTCTGAGTCTAACCATCCTTTTTTTCTTAAATGTTTTTTGGGACTTTATCCAAGCTGGTTAAAAGTTTTGATATGTTACTATAAGATAACTTATCCCCGATGGGCGAGCATACTCGTTGGTCACTATAGTCATGTGGAAATCATTAAGATGTAAAGATGGGCTCTAGACTGAGTCACTGATCACATCAAGGCATATTTACGCTTAGTTGGATCCATCTAGATAGGAAGGGCCTCACTCCCAGGCTATTAGACTTACTTAAAAAATTATAATATCTATATTTATAAGTAGTTAAGATATATACCAAAATGTGGTAAAAAATTCATAATTATGTTTGTTCATTTGGGTGATGTGAAACTAGTCAAAATTTGGCATAAATATTCAGATTTATTTTTGAAGTACAATATGTATATAAGTATTTCATGAAATATATACATATATATATGTATATATACATATATATATATATACATATATATATATATATATATATATATATATTTGAACGGCAAATCTATCCTACTCCTACTCCTAATCCTAAATTACTCCATATTACACCATGTATCATGTGTTGTATATATATATATATATATATATGTATATCAAATTTTAGGAGCTAAAAATATTGTTAATTATTTATATAATCACATTCATGCACGCTTGTATCATGATTCACTTTTAAGACATAAAATAATCAATTGTTCATGAAATCTAACACAATATAAACTCGTAGAAGTTTACCGCTAAACGAGGGTTTGAATGATTTAAACCTTCATATCAAAGAAACTTATTAGACAATCTAGATGCTTAGTATAAATCATAAGTTAGGATAGTTAGACAATGAGAATGGCATTCTTGTTGACCCGTCTAAGATTGAGGCAATCAAGAATTGGCCGGCGCCAACGACGCCTACCGAGGTGCGCCAATTTCGTGGATTAGCAGGTTATTATCGGCGTTTCATCGAAGGATTTTCGACACTTGCACAGCCCTTGATTGGGCTAACTCACAAAAGAACTGTTTACAAGTGGGGTAGTAAGGAATAAGCGGTTTCCCAAGCGCTTAAAGACAAACTGTGTTATGCATCGATCCTGGCATTGCCAGAGGGAATAGACGACTTCGTGGTGTATTGTGACGCATCAATCCAGGGTTTGGGTTGCGTGTTGATACAACACGAGAAAATGATAGCTTATGCATCAAGACAGCTTATAGTTCATGACAAAAACCATACAACTCATGACTTAAGAGTTGGGAGCTATGGTGTTTGCACTTAAAATCCGGAGGCATTATCTTGATCGACCAAGTGCATAATCTTCACTGATCATAAGAGCCTTCAACACATGTACGAACAGAAGGAACTGAACATGAGACAACGACGATTGCTAGAATTACTAAATGATTATGACTGTGCTATCAAGTATCATCCAGGAATGGCTAATGTGGTAGCTAACACCCTCAGTCGGAAGGAAACTCTAAAGCATCTTCGTGTCCATGCGTTACAGCTAACCATTCACTCCGATCTACTGTTACAGATCAAGAATGCCTAGGTTGAGGCACTACAAGAGCAAAACATCATGTCAGAATCCCTTAGGGGAGCTAAGAAATTGTTTCAGGAGAAAGTAGATGATCTTCGTTACTATGAAGATCGGGTATGGATTCCATTGGTTGGGAATCTGATCGTGTGCCAATAATTCAATGTTTAATTAGTTTAAATATGTGATTTTACATCATGAATAGTGTGGAACAAGTTCAAGTTGTGTGTGTTTTGAATTATAGGTGTTTGGAGCTAAAGAAGGCTTATTTTGGATGAAACGAAGCAAAACATGGAACTACAAGGACTGAAGATGTAAATATCAAAAGTTACAAGAAAAGGCAGAAATTTAGGTGTACCGGCGTATAATACGCCGAGTATGGGAGTATTGGCAGCTTATTTGTGGGCGTATTTGATCAAAATTACAGAATGTGGGCGTATGGAAGCCGAGGGGGGCGTATGATACGCCCATGGCAGCGTATCATACGCCGGTTAGCTGAACATCTCCCGAATTTTGTGGATTTTCAAGTTATTTAAACATATCCAACCCTAATTCGAAAAAAAACTTTTCCCAACCAAAAATAGGTGATTTCAAGGAGATTTTGAGTGCTTTCAAGCTTCCCAACATCATCCAAATCATCATTGATCATCATCGAATCAAGATTAAAGATTTAATGAAGATGATGCGTGGCTAGGTCTTTCGTGATTGCTTTCGGGAGTACAATTCTTGTCAAGTGAGCTGTTTGGTATGTTTGATTAGGTTTTGGTAATGAACATAAATCTATTGAATGAAACATTATGTTTTGGTTGATTTAAACGATTTTCTTATAAATAAAGTTGTTGCTTGATTATTAGTTTTCGGTTTTCTTACATCGTGAGCTCGTTAAGAAAAGTGGGCAACGTGATATAAGTGAATTGGTAACATTGCGAATGAACGAGTCTTAAAAGATTGTTCCTTTGTTATCACTTTAATCAAAAGCTAAGATCTTAAAGTATTGTTATTCAAAACCTTAATTTCAAATTACCAAGTGTTGATCTTGCAGAATTGGAAACCTGGAAGTGATTGTTTCTTAATCTTTGATTACAATTAATTTTAAAGTTTATTGCTTTTTACAACATTATTCTACAAATCATTCAAAGTTTTGACTTTTATTCTTAAAGTTTGTGTTTTTAAGTTAATCGTAAACACTTTCCATATATTCCCTGTGGAGACGACCTTACTTACCCTTACACAATAAAGGTAGCTAAGACCGATAAATTAATTTGTTTTTGATCGAGTCTCGACAACCAGATCAGAATCTCAGGGAATTGGTGATGGATGAAGCTCACAAGTCCCGTTATTCAATACATCCTAGATCTGACAAGATGTACCAAGACCTCAAGGTCATCTATCGGTGGCATAACATGAAAGCTGGAATTGCCACTTATGTGTCAAAGTGTTTCACTTGTTCTAAGGTCA
Organism: Flaveria robusta; assembly: GCA_025506415.1. Lineage (NCBI taxonomy): Eukaryota > Viridiplantae > Streptophyta > Magnoliopsida > Asterales > Asteraceae > Flaveria > Flaveria robusta. The sequence goes on along the minus strand of CM046467.1, from coordinate 6,943,227 downwards.
AGGTGGAATATCAGAAACCGTCGGGCTTACTTCAACAACCGGAGATCCCAATGTGGAAGTGGGAGAACATCTCTATGGATTTCGTCACTAAATTATCTCATACGCAGAGTGGAAACAATACTATTTGGATGATAGTGGATCGTTTTACTAAATCAGTACATTTCCTTGCCATTCACGAGAACTATAAGATGGATAAACTTTCACAGATTTATTTGAAGGAAATCATGTCACGATATGGGGTGCCACTCTCGATCATCTCTAATAGTGATGCACGATTCACTTCACATTTCTGGCAGTCACTACAAAAGTCACTAGGTACTCGTTTGGATATGAGCACGAGTTATCATCCACAAACAGATGGTCAGACTGAACCTACAATTCAAACCCTAGAAGATATGCTTAGGGCTTGTGTTATTGACTTCAATAATAGTTGGGAAACTCATCTGCCTTTGGTTGAGTTCTCTTACAATAACAGTTATCATACGAGTGTCAAAGCTGCACCATTTGAGGCTTTTTATGGTAGAAAGTGTAGATCACCTCTCTATTGGATTGAGTTCGATGATAGTCAGCTAACTTGTCCGGAACTTATTCATGAAACCACACAGAAGATTATTCAGATTCGTAACAATATGGCAGCAGCTCGTGATCACCAGAAAAGTTACACAGATCAGAGGAGAAAGCCTTTGGAATTTCAAATCGGTGACAAGGTATTGTTAAAGGTTTCACCTTGGAAAGGTGTGATACGCTTTGGGAAGCATGGAAAGTTAAACCCTAGATACGTTGGACCATTTGAGATTGTCAAAAGAATTGTTCTAGTAGCATATCAACTAGATTTACCTACAGAACTCGATGGTGTTCATAATGTGTTCACGTTTCAAATTTGAAGAAGTGCCTAGCCGATTAATCACTCGTTGTTCCATTAGAGAAACTAGAGATTGATGAACAACTTCCTTTCATTGAGGAATCAGCTGAAATTATGGATCATGAAGTTAAGACTTTAAAGCATAGCAGGATTTCCAATGTGCGCGTTAGATGGAATTCTAAGCGTGGACTAGAATTCACTTCGGAACACGAAGATCAGATGAAGAAGAAGTACCCACAACTATTTCGAGATCAGGCATCCACTTCTGATGGTATCATTATTAAGATATCTTTTCTTTAAAATTTCAGGACGAAATTCCCTTCAACAAGTGGATGATATCACAACTCTCGCCAAACCTTATAAGTTTTTTCTTGAGTTTGCTCCAAATTGCTCTGAAACTCTATTCTATATTAATTGTAGATTGTTGAATCTGGTGCTCCTTGTTAAATTCACCTTGTTGAATTTGATGTTCAAATTTTCGGGACGAAAATTTCTTCAACAAAGGGATGATGTGACAACTCGAGTTTTCAGGTTATTATCGTTTCCGATATCCAACCTTTATCTGATATTCTAAAATAAACCAATTTTATTATTATTAAATGGTTAACTGAAATTCATTTAATTAAACTAAATTAATTCAAAATGCTATTCATGTTAGTTGATGGACTAATGGTGTCAAAATTTTCAGAACTTTACCACTTAAATAACCAACTTCCGTTTGACTCCTTCCCTTCCGTCAACACCACCTTGAAACCCCGTACCCTAATTCTGCTGCAACCATTGTTTGCCAATACTTCGATCTCCTTCATCAACTCTAGTGTCATCTCCACAACCGTGTGCCTTTTTGGGGAATGACATACTCTCCATTCGAATTCTCACCGCTGCCGTTTAACGTAATCGATCCGGTAAGTTTCCCTTCCTGTTGTTATTCAATTCGATGCATTACGGTTTGTTCTCTGTTCTATGTTTGGGTTGATGGGTCACCGCGAGGCTAGGACACTCGCGCGCATTGGTGTTTTGGTTGTTCATGTGCTTGTGTTCTCTGTGGGCATGTATATATATGTGTTTTTGTATGTTAAATCTTGACCATGGCTGCGTTGCTTGTGTCGTTGATGTTCTTGTTGGTTTTGTGGCTGGTTGGGTATGATCATGTTGTGTTTTCTGTGGTCGGGTATGCTCGAACCGGCGGTTGTGTGCGTGTGTGTTGTGCGACTGGGTGTGTGTGCGTGATATGATTGCATGGGTGCTATCTTATGTGTGTGTATATGTGTGGTGTGGGTATGGTAGTGTGTGTGTGCGCGCGTGAGGGTGGTGTGTGTGTGTATTCTTTAATGTGCCTTATGTAAATGTGTGTGTTTAGCCATAATGGGTGTGCATGAATTACATGTTGGCGTGTGTTCCTGTTGCTACGAATTTATGCTTGCATGTGTGTGTCATCATATGCGACGGTTGAAATGGGGTTGGGTTGTGCACGTGAACTTTGACTTGGTTGTTCCAGGTGGGTATTGCATGGGATGTGGAATTAATTATGGGATTGCCGGTAGGTTATGTGGGGCATGTATTATGTATATATATATATATATATATATATATATATATATATATATATGTGTGCGCGCGCGCGCGCTCATGCATGGCTAAACTATATTTTGTGTGTGTCTTAGTTTAGTGTAGTGTCACTTTGAGCGTGTATGTCGATTGGGTGTGAGTATGAATGTATTGGTGAATATTTTACCAGGTGGATTGTTATGTTGGGTCACCACTCATTAATATAAATTAGTTTCATGCTATTAAATGTATGAATTGTAATATAATATGGTTGTAAAATTGAAGCATATAATATGTACTCTTATAAGTGATAGTTGAGCTTTGTGCATTATAATTAAAATAAATCTTGCGTGTGTGTGGGGAAATCGATGGCCACCTTAGTGACCAAGCCGAGAACACGGAACCGTACGATTCATTGCTAATATTTAATATTAATTATATGTTAAATGAAATTCAGGTTATTCGGAAACCTAATTACCTTCTCTCTACATTACTTCTTGTGTTGTGCTATTCAAAGTGAGTTTACGGCCCCACTTTACATATATTCTTTTTGGGGAAAAGAAACATGTTCACTTTTAAATGTTTTTCATTTTATCAGTATTACTGTAATTATCGCACGGCTACTAGTGTTGTACCAATTAAAGTCTTCACTTTCGAACCGCTAATTTATGTACTTTAGCAAGCTAATTCTGAGTAGATCTACTGGATTTGACAAACCCTACCTGCGCTAGTCGCGCTAGCACGACTGCATGTCAAACGGGTGTTTAATTGACATAATTTTTGTTGCTGTGGCCTGGTAACCACAACCGAGGCCTTCATTTACATTGTCAGCTTCGGTTGCGAACTTCATACACTATGTAACTTGTTAAGTAGTCTAGCTATCTACTGATATTACTTTGTTTTACTGAATCTGTTTTCTATTATGTTACCGTTTGCCAAAACCTGCAAACTCACCAACCCTATGTTGACATTTTATAATGTTTTTTTCAGGTTCTTAAAGTGCGCACCGTTAGGATCATCATTAGAGCAAACGTCATTGTTGGGTTAAATGAACAAACTACATTTTCTACAAATTACATTTTTAACTGGTTTGCGCGTGTTTGGGCCATCTAAATTACTAATTATTACGATTCCGTAATTATTTTTATGAATACGTTACTAACTCTGTTTTTGGGATTTTCTAATATTAACGAGCAATTATGTTTTGTAATTAATGTGTCGTTTGGTGTAACTATCGGTTGAGATCCTGATATGTCAAGCGCCTAACGGTAATGCCCCGTTTGTGGAAATTGAGGGTGTGAAAGAAATTGCTGCTGATTATCTAGATTCTTTATCTTATCATCTTTATCTTGATTCAGCGAGTGTAGATCATAAATCTGCCGTGTCTTCTCTAATCTTTCTCTCTCCAAATTCTGTACTCTCTGCTTAAGTGTGACTTGGGTTGGTGAGCTTGTAGAAGTACCAGCAGTCTGCTACTGCTCTGGACGAGTGTTTATGAAGTCATCCATGCCCAAAGTATCATCATCGCCTTGACTCCTCGGTGGAGTACGTAAGATATCATCTGAAACAGACATAGCAGATGATGTTACAATTGTTGCTTCTCTAACAATCACTAATGGAACAGTGTGAACAGCCTCGCTTGCAGATACTAAAGGCTCTGATACTGGAATATCTCTGCTAGATGATACCGTGGTCATTGGGGTTCTGGGCTTCCTAATCACAACACCACGTCCTCTTCCCCTCCCACGTGTACTATCAACATTTTCAACCCTCTTCCTTGCCATTCTCTTCCATCATTTGGAAGAAGTAGATTCTTAAGGAGTAAAATCAGCATCGTTATCCTCAGCAGTGCGCTTAGTCGGAGTAATAGGCACTTTGGGTCTCTCCTGAAGTATGTATGGAACTTGTCATATAAGGTCACTATCAGTCTCTCTATCTGAATCATCAAATCAGGAGTCAGTCTTTTCATCTATACTCCTTCTAACTAGTTGAGAAATTCCTGGAGTATCATCAGGATTTTTGGTAGACGTACTGGCTGGTTTACTATGCTAGAGTACTGCTGACTGGGGCTGGCTATGTTGCTGTGCAGGATGGAATCCATCAATGAATCGGCCAAGTTTGGCAAAGTGATCTCCTTTCCATGCATTGCCTCGAGCACCCATCAGATAAGTAAATATGCCTTTCTTCATAACCATTATAGCATAGGTAGAAGACTTAGATGTAGCTAACTCAGGATAATCAGCATTCACAATCATCTGGATAAATCTTGGATACATAACGAACTTCTTCCAAGCAGCAGCTATCACATTCTTCTGCATCTATGAGAAAATGGGTTTGAATGTGCTGTAGGGTAAGTAATCGACTAAAGAAACTAGTAGTGATCCAAAAATAGCTCTAAGGTTGTCTAGACTGGCCTTCAGGTTGCTCAAGCAGTAAACAATCATGTGGAATAGATATTTTCAGGAAGGAGGTAACACTACTACAGAAAAAGGTATTTGCTATGGTAAAATCCGTAACGAATCCAAAGCTAAATGAGTGTTTGCTACGAATTTGCTACGGTTTTGATTCGTAGATGATACTTTCGTTCGCTAATTTGTCTTGCTATGGATTTTTGCTCCGGACCAATATTTGCAACGGGTTTAGCTATAAAAATTGGCGTCGCTAATTTAGCTATGGATTTAGCTATGAATATTTGCTATGAAGTTTGCTATGGAGTTTAGTTTGATTTTAGCTATGAAATTTTTGCTATGGAAAAGTTTGCTACGGTTTTGCTATGGATTTTAGCCATGGTTTTGCTATTGATGATTTATCTAGGATTTTGCTACAAATATTTGCTATGAAATTTAGCTATAGATTTGCTACATTTTGGCTATGGAAATGGCTACAAATTTTGCTATGAGTTTTGTTATACTTTTACTACCAATCTTGCTATGGGTTTGTAATTTTTTGCTACGGATTTTATAAAATTATTGCTATGGATTTAGCTACGAATTTTGTCTAAATTTTTCGAAAGATTTCTTTTTTATAATGTTATTGATCTTTTTCTTGTAAATGATATATACCACAACTTTTATAATATATGCAATTGTAATTAAAGGTTAACCAAAACCAAAAAGCATAAAACATCCAATTGCAATACATTAAACATCAAAAAACGTCACTGTTAATTCAAACCAAAAAGTATAATATATCCAAATCATCCAAAAACATTAATGCAGAAATCATAGTGGTTACTAGCATAAACTCCTTCCTTAACTTGATAGAATGTTTTGTGGTAAGTTTTGTGATAGCAATAGAAGTTTCTCACTCATTTCAGCATATAATCTTGCATTTTCTTTAATTTTCTCCATCATTGCATTCTTCTCTGCTTTATCACGTTCTAAGTCTGCTACTTGTTCTTTCAACCTTTGCACCTATAATAAATAAATTAGTGCATCACACTCATAACATATTAATACCAAATACATTAAGAACCCTTATATTTTAACAAATTACAAACAAATGAAGCTTAATATCAATCACTTCATGCAAGTAAATTGTGTGTTTGTGCAAGATAATTCATCTTGACCCATTTCTATATTTTCTATTACCCATCTTGACCAATTAATACCAATTATAAAAGTACTTTGCCCAAACTAACCTAAGTTGTTAGAATTTGACCCATAATGACTCAAAACATAACGAGTGGCTTTGTTTTGCCAAGTCTACCCATATCCATGTAAATAATGTCCAGATCAACCCAACTAAAAACAAATAGGTTAGGATTGTCACCTCTAGTTGTTATTAATTCATGCAAAAAATCATCTTTCCATGTAACAATTTAATTTGTGTAAATACTTACTTTCTACTACGATGAATGATTGATATCAAAATAAATATACTTTTTTCGTTATTAAAATACAACGAATTTCTATCACTAAAAGAGAATACAAAACTAATCACTTCTCCCAGGTGGATTACTGCTAGGCATTGATGGTGTACCGATCAGCACCACATATGGGTCACAAGTGTTGCCAGTCCCGCACAATCTACCTTTTTTATTTCCCCCACTAGTTTGTGACCACAATTCCACATCAAGTTCGGGGTGTAAGGTATCATCCTCTCCATACCTCTCAACAACACACTCATTATATTTATTCTGAAATAAGAAAAAATTAGTGCGTAAACATTTTTTAGTTTGCATATATTTACATGTTAGGAAATAATACAAAATACACACTTACACATGTTTGAAAATCATATAATATGTTTATCACTCTAAAACAAAAAAATTAAAAACAGTGCATTGGCTTCAAAACATCCACCAAGTTTTATATGCAATAGTACATGCGGCTTAACATAATACATTTAAATAAGCAATATAACCTAAAGTTTTAACCATACTATATTACAAGTTAAAAATCCGATTCAAAAGGGTACTATAACTTGATTCTACAACCTTGCCTTTTGAAAAACCAACAATACACTGTTTGTATATGAAAACATGCACTATTTATTCTTTTATATAGTAGATTTAAAAAGACACGACATATTATTCTTAACATAACATAGTTTTCAAAAAAGAATATTTAATATTTTATTAAAAAATTCGTTTTCTCATATAAATATATATTTTCTTTAATTTAAAAAATGTATTTTTTTCAACTAAAAATGACATGTTTTTCTAAAATTTTGTACTTTAGTAAAAAAATATAATGACAAAGTAAAGGAGACTTACTATAGTTTCACCCGCCCTCGAGTCAACCCATTTCATGTTATGCTCGTGAATGTTCTCTTCCACATCACCCGCTTCTTCCAAATCATCTCCTATAGACCCACTACCCGTAAATCTGTCTAGGGGTCTCGACCCTTTCTTTGCATGGGTTTGCATCAAGAATTCATCAAGCGTAGCACGTCGTTTCAATGTCTTATCCTAAATAATTCATATTCAAATTAGAAGAAAAATATTATTATTAAAGAAACATATATAGAACATTCAAGAAAAATGATTCAACAATATATAGTATATGAATTTATCATGATAAACAGGAAAGTAATAACATATATAACATTATGACAGGAAAACTATGTTCTAATAAGAAATTAAAAGACAAAAGTGTCTTATATATTTATTAAGTTTTAGGCTTATTTTTTACTGAAAGGGATACACTTTGACTGAAAAATGAGTCATTTTTAGTGTGTATTTTGCATCATTCAAGAGCTTGAGAAGTGAAATATTATGTATCAAAATATGATAACTTAACATTCTTACCAAATTTTTTTGTGAGCGTGGCAAAGCTTTTCGACCGGAGCGTATGTCTACCGCCTGTTGCTTTATTTCTGTTTACACTATTTATAGAAGATTTAGATTTCCATGAATCGCTATTCCATGCTTCAACTAGTGTTGCCCAAGCCTCTTGACTACTCCAGATTGGCTTAAATGGAATAATGACACTCAAATCGTTCCCAATTTCTATATCTTTTTTGATCGCAAGGTCCTTGGCTTTATTACGAGCCCTCTTCAACAAATCAGGAAACTTTCCCTTTATGCATTTTTCCCAGCAAGATCGGACTAAAGGCTTCCACTCATCCTCCCATTGATAGTATTTCTCTAAGAAAAAGAACACTTATTAATTATGTATGTAGTCATTATCAAGTTATCAGCATTGTTATATATAAATATAAGTAAACACCTCAAAACGCTCAAACAAACGTTCTCGATAATAGGAAGGAACATCTTTCCATCGTAGCCAAGGACTCGACCACATAGACTGCAATATGGAACCAGTGGTTCGGGAAACCTTATCACGGATAGTAAATCTACAAGATGAAAAAAAATTAAAGCACTATCAAGAAATTTTTTTTTATTTACATGTAAATAATAAAATCAACAAATAAATACTTACTCGCCATGTTCAACCCAAAATTGAACGTGATTTTCTAGTGCAGGTACTGGGTCAGGGACTACGAGTCCTCGTCGCCTAGTAGTAATGACCGGCTCCTCATCGTCATCATCAGAAGCAACTTCCCTTGTAGTAGAAGATTGTCGTACCTCACGGATGGAAGATTCACCGTGTTCACATCATGTGTAATAATCAGAAATGAAACCCTTCGTAAGCACATGTTTTTGAATAGTTTCTCTATCTCTAAAGGAGGCATTTTGACATCTTAAACAAGGACATTTGATGTCAAGTACTATCTTACCACGCTTAGTCACCCTTCGACCTACAACTAATTCATTAGAATAAATAAAGTCTAACCACTTATTCAAGTTCTCACGGTATTGCATATTAATAAATCCATCAATATTGGTCATCTTATACATCCAACTTCGATCGGTGTACCATTCCATGAAAAATAAAGTCAATGTCAAACCTGAAAGTTCAAAGTCATTACAAAGTTCTAGTTAACAACAAACATACAAAAACTAACTGTTATTATTTTCATTGTTTGGGGATAATGCAATAAAAATTTTATAAAAAAATCTCAAATTTGAATTGTTAAAATATATTTAATATCATCAAAAAATACTATAGAACATAAGTTAATGATTAATGATAAATTTATTTAAAGTCATAACAAACATAACAGAAACGTGTAACAGTTTCCATGCAATGAAAATATGAACTTTTAAAAGGATGTATATGACTTAATATCTTAATTTTTATAAACCAAATAATGGGTTGGTAATGTTATGTTATTTATAACCTTTAAAGATACTACATATGAGTTTGAGAGGAAGCATAACAGATTAAAAAGGTATGATAGAAAGCTTATAGATAACACACTAAAGGTTATTGTTGGACCCTAAAAGGATCATACATGCCAATTCAAGAGGTAGTTGAAGGCTGTTCTGTTTGAAACTCTCACAAGTCCAAGAAGATATGCGGGTGAAGAATCAGAAGAATAAAGCCAAGTGTCAGCTATTCGCATTAGTATATGCAGATGACCAATAGAACAAATGCTAACAAGTATTTGTTCATTCGCATTTACTAATGCGGATAGCCAGAACAAATGCGACCAAGTATTTGTTCTTCCGCATTAACCAATGCGAATGCTCAGAGACAAATGCGCATAAGTATTTGCTCATCCGTATTTGCCAATGCTGATGAACATACTTAATGCTGAAGACCAACAAAAAAATGCTGATGAAGCTCAAGGCATCTGCATTAGTTAATGCGGATGAACAACTACAAATGCTGATTACTTTTTGTACTTAGACTAGTCTTTTGATGTATAGTTGTTAGGGTAGTTTAGTCATTTTGTTTAGGCAGAAAGTCAGCCTATAAATAGAATAGAATGCCCTACTTTTGTAAGTTTCTGATTTTCAAGATTCCTCAGTACTCAAGTTTCGAGGTTTTAAGGTTTTCATGTCAACTTATTGAAAACCCTAGCATCCACTGTAACTTGTTTTACCACCATTAATATACAAAGCATTTATGAGTATTTTCAGCATTTAATGTACTGTGATTCTGTATTTCCGCTACTTAATCATTGACTCACTTATTATATTCGATCCTAGTTGAAGTCACATCAACTGAGAATCCATTCTTGGACCCTTTCAATTGGTATCAGAGCCTTGGCTCTTGGATTCCTCTCAAAATTTGCACAGATCTTGAACGAAAATCGATTGATCTAGTGATTGAGTGGTTTATTGACAAGTATTCTACTTCCAATATACATACATACCGAAGATACAGGAAACTTCATCAACCTTCACTGTTCTTTTGCTCGAAAAATCTTAAGAACATTGCTCAATTGTTGATTCTCAACAAAATCAGACAAAAACCACTCATAATCAAAATATATACATAAAATCAACCAAAAAGAGACTTAAAAGTGAACTTTTCATAATATTAACCCTACTACTGCTACTGTTCACCGAGAAAACATACATCAATACTTTGGACTGTTTGAATATTCTGGACATAAAATCAATTTAATCAATATTCAAACCTTCTAAGACAAGTTTATTAACATGGATTCTGTTAACTTTTCTGAACTTGGTCATGCATCTAAACCTCCAATGCTTAAACACAAGTCTGAGTTTAAGCAATGGGAAATCAGGTTTAGAAATTACATTACATGTGTAGATCCCGACTACTAGATTTCAATCTGCAAAGGGCCTATATTCTTGTTTCTCTTACACCTGATCAAGCTGCTCAGTACAAAATAGTTAGAATTCCCTTTGAGGATCCTAATCTAACTCTTGATGATGATGAATACAAGAAAATCAAGATAGATCTCAAAGCATACTCCATTCTTACTCAGGCTTTGAAAATGGATGTACTCAAAAGATTAGAAAAGTATGGAACTGCCAAAGGTGTCTGGGAAGCACTACAAATCATGTGTGAAGGAAGAAGTGAGGTCATTGAAATAAGCAAAGACAAACTAGTGAACCAATATGAAACCTTCCATCATGCCAAAGGTGAATCAATCTCCAAGCAACTACATCGGTTTCTATAGTTGGTAAATGATTTGGACATCATGGGGGTTATATATAAAAAGAAAGAAATGAACAAGAAGATGCTACATAGTCTGCCTGAAAACTAGAAGCAGAATGTCATAATGCTGAAGAACACTCTTGACTGAGGAAGATGATTTTCTATCTTCCGGAGATCAAGCAAGAACCACAAGATTCATTGGTGCTCCACAACAAAGCAAGCCATCATCATCAACTCAAGCAACAGCAACAACCACAAGCATGCCTAGTGATCAAATTCTAAAGAACAAAAAACAACTTACAATGCTTTTGTTGCTAGTTTTAAAGCATATCTGGGAGTAAGACTCACATTAGCACATCTGATTCAGGAAGATCTGGAAGAAATGGATCCTGATGATGTTGAAGAAATGGACTTGCAATGGTAGATGGCCATGATTGCAATGAGAGCAAGAAATTCTTCAGAAAAGGGAAGAAACTGAGTCTAAATGAGGACACAAAACTTGGATATGACAAATCCAAAGTAAAGTGTTTCAACTATGGTATGACTAGCCTTTTTTCTCGGGAATACAATGCTCCCAGAAGAAGTAACAACAATTTTCAAAGAACTTCACATGGTCAACCATCTTCACAACCAAATGCAAGCTTTCAGTCAAGTAGTCAACATCAATATCAACATCAAAATCAACATCAACAAACCTATCAAAGTCAGCCTAAACTGACTCATCAAGCTCATGGAAGCAACCAACCCACCTCTAATGCACTTGTCATCAGACAAGATGGAGTTTGTGATCGAAGCCTGTATGCAGAGGAAGTCAAACCTCAATTCCAGAATCATGCTCTCATGGCTCACATCAATGATGGTCCAACCCTAATGCCATCTGAGGTAAAATCAAATCCCTGTAGTGAAAAATGCATTAATGAACTACAGGGATACAAAGAAGATAATCACAAGTTGGCTGTTAAAATCAAGGAAGAGAAGGTCAAATCTGAAATGTTAAAACAAGAAATAAAAAGTTTTGAAATCAAAATCAAATCACTTCTTTTAGATATTGAAAAACTTCATGGTGAAAAGTATACTCTAGCAGCTGAGATTGAGAGATTAACTGAATGTTAACAAAAACAAAAGCTGAGCAATCAGTTACTGAAGTGAAACTTGAAAAGTTTTAATTCTCTGCTGCTAAGCTGTAAAAGTTACTTGACTCACAGAAAGAGCCAAAGGATATGACTGGGATAGGATACAATTCTTGCCCCCCCTCCATATAATGACAACTATACAGTTATGCTTGAGTCACTCACTCTTTCTGATTCAACTAAACCTAATGTTATTAAAACTAAAACTATGGTTTCACAAATTACAAATCCTCAAAACAAACCAAGTGTTTCCATTGAAACGAATGACGATAAAATCAAACTAGCTCATCCAATCAAAATCAAAGAGTGCTCATACAAACCTATAGGTGTTAAGAAACCAAAGAGCCCAGTCAAAGCCATTGTACCTTTTGTGAAATTCATCCCTGAAAGTATCAAGGTGAATCATAATGCTAAATTTTCTGTGCAATCCTTTGCTGAAAGCAGATCTGATAGTGAGATTAAATCTCCAAATAATTCAAGCAAATCAGAAAAGATTTCACTGAAAAACGAGAGCAAAACAATAGCTTCACCATCATCCAAAGGGAAATCTCCAGTGATTCAAAGATCAAATGTAAAAACTGACTATCAATCATTATCAAAGCACAAACATAGAGTTGGTTTTGACATTTGCAACAAAGAGTATGTAGATCAATTTGAATAGGAGTTAAGTAAAGGTAAAAAGAAGCAAAAACAATCTTTAAAGTCCAAGCACAATAGAATTGTAAAACAATCTATGGAAATCAAGAAGACTGAAGTTGCTTCTTCATTAAAAACAAAATCTGAGGCCAACCTATAATCTGTTAAATCACATGAAGCCTCCCCATCAAAATGAAAAGACAAACAAATGTACTGTGATATTTGTGACATGTCTAATCATAACACAGATGAGTATTATTTTAATCAATACTGCTTTATCTGTGACATGAACAATCATTCAACCAATAACTATTATTTCAACAAGTATTGTTCAGTATGTGATATGACAAATCACAATACAGTTGATTGTTTCTTTAAATAGAAAGGCTTGAGAATTCATCAAAACAAGCCTATTTCATCAATTTTAACTAACACAGCCAAAATTAGAAGTTCAACACATATTAAACAATCACGGGTTTCCAGTTCTGATGATGACTTCTACGATCAATGGCAGTCAAAGAGTATCAAAAAGAATCTTAGTCAAAACATGAAACAATCACTTAAATCTTATCCAAGATTTAAAACAAAAGTGATTTCTGAAAATAAAAAACGAGCCCAGTTTCTATATAGAAATAGGGATCAAAGATTTGACTACTCTTCTGACAGCTCAGTTGAAACTGATGAAGCAAAATCAAAAAGAACTCCTTAAAAACTCATCATATTCGATTCTAGTTGAAGTCAAATCAACTGAGAATCCATTCTTGGACACTAAGGGTCGTCCATACAAGTCCAACAGTTTGTGGTATATGGACAGTGGATGTCTCGACACATGACTAGAAATAGTTCATTCCTTCATGACTTCAAGCATATACAAGGAACTACTGTAGCATTCGGTGGAAACTCACAAGGTGGTAGAATTACTGGTGAAGGATCTGTGACGAATGGACTACTGAATTTTGACAAAGTGAACTACTGTAAGCAACTGAATTTCAACCTCCTCATCGTGTCTCAGATCTGTGACAACAAATATTCCACTCACTTCACAGACACTCATTGCTACATTCTGAAACCAGGATTCTAAATTCCTGAAGAATAGGTTGACTTGAAGACTCCGAGAAAGAATAACACCTATGTCTTGAACCTTAATCCTGCTCAACCAAAAGAAGAAACATGTCTTTTATCTAAAGCATCATTTGATGAGTCACAACTTTGGCATAAACGTTTGGGACACACAAATTACAAAAATATGAACAGATTGGTAAAAAGAAACCATGTAATTGGTTTACCTCAAAAAGAATTTCATTTCATTGACTACTGTTCTACATGTTTCAAAGGAAAATAATATATGTCTTCACACAAACCAAAGCTGGTGAACACAAACAATTCTCCATTGAAGTTTTTTCATATGGATCTGTTTGGACCAACTCATGTCATGAGCATTGGAAAGAAAAAATATTGTTTGGTGATCATTGATAACTTTTCACGATTCACATGGGTCTTCTTTCTACTTTATAAAAACAAAGCATCCCAAATAATAAAAGATTTTATCACAAAAATCAAAAATCATCTTGATCGAAAAGTAAAATCAATCAGAAATGATAATGGAACAGTATTCAAAAATGAAAATCTAAGTTCATTTTGCACAACCAAAGGCATTGCTCATCAATTCAGTGTAGCTAGAACTCCTCAACAAATTAGGCTAGCTGAAAGGAAAAATAGAACTCTGATTGAAGCAGCAAGAACAATGCTAGCTGATGCTAAACTACCAATTATCTTTTTGCCTGAAGCAGTCAACACATCATGCTTTGTGCAAAATCAAACTTTGATAGTTAAAGAGAGCAACAGAACACCTTATGAACTTCTTTTTATTACAGAAAACCATTTATTGGATTTTTCAAGTCATTTGGTAATCCTGTTTCAATATTAAACACTCGAGATAATTTTGAAAAATTTGCTCCTAAGTCTGATGAAGGATTCTTTGTAGGTTATTTCTTTGTTTCAAAGGCTTTTAGAGTGTTTAATCCTAGATTAAACATTATTGATGAATCAACCAATGTTCAATTCAATTAGCATTCCTTTCATAAGTTAATAAATGGTCCTGATTTGGTGTTTGATATTGATTCTTTTACAAGATATTTTGATCAGTTTCACTTGTCTAAAGCAGGCAACCTACAATCAGCTGGATCTTCTGGAACAATAGAAAGAAGAGATGACTTTCCCATGATACCTCCCTCTTCTGTTAATCAATTTAATGAAAAAGTTCCATTACAAGTTGATTCTGTTAGACAAGAAGTACAAAATCAAAGTGTTTCAACTGAGGCTGGTCCTAGCACAATTCCCAATCCTTCAGAAGAACCTTCAACTGAAGTTAGAAATTCAGAACCAACTACTGTACCTGTTGAAACTGCAAGGAATACAAATGATAAAAGTCGTCAAAGTGTTGCTGATGCTGAAACTAAAGTTGTTGAAGACTTTGATTACTTTCACCAATCACCAACATCATAACCTGAAGGTGTCTCTCACCAAGATGATCTGAATGTCTCCAACCTTGATGCATCAATTGCTAGTGACTCAATTCCAACAACCAGGATATATAAAAATCATCCAGTGTCAAGTATCATTGGTGAATTAGATGAGCGGGTGACAAGAAGCAAGTCAAGTACTGCAAACATCTATTTGTTTTCTTGCTTTTTGTATCAAACTGTACCCAAGAATATAAAAGAGGCTCTTCAAGACAACAGCTAGATCGAGGCAATGCAGGAAGAATTACTCCAGTTCAAGAAACAAGAAGTGTGGCAACTGGTAGACCTTCCCGAAGGACAATACCCTATCGGTACCAGATGGCTATACAGGAACAAGACTGATGACACGGGTATTGTTAAACAAGAAGTATGGCAACTGGTAGACCTTCCCGAAGGACAATACCCTATCAGTACCAGATGGTTATACGGGAACAAGATTGATGACAGGGGTATTGTTATTAGAAACAAAACAAGACTGGTTGCACAGGAATACACTCAAGTAGAAGAAATAGATTATGATTAAGTGTTTGAACCTATAGCCAGATTAGAAGCCATCAGACTTTTCCTTGCTTACTCTACATCTATGAAATTCATTATGTATCAAATGGATGTAAAGTGTGCATTTCCTTATGGCAAAATCTCTGAAGAAGTCTATGTGAGTCAACCACCAGGCTTTAAAGACCCGGATTTCCCTCACAGGGTGTACAAGCTTGACGAAGCTTTGTATGGTCTACATCAAGCTCCTCGGAAGTGGTACGAGACTCTATCATCTTTTCTTCTTACTCACGGATATGAGAGAGGAAATATTGATCAGACCCAATTCAGAAAAAGAAAAGGAAAAGAAATGTTACTGCTCCAGATCTATGTGGACGATATCATATTTGGTTCAATAAATAAGCAACTCCGCAAGGATTTTGAAGACCTTACGCATTCAAAATTCCAGATGAGTGCTACGGGGGAACTCACATTCTTCTTAGGATTGCAAGTACAACAAACAGCAGATGGAATCTTCATCAAAATACGTGGAAACCATGTTGAAGAAATTTCATTTTGCAGATTGTAAGTTAATTAAAAATCCTATTTATACAAGAATGAAGATAGGTCGAGTTCAGAAGGCAAATTAGTGGATCAGACTCATTATCGATCAATGATTGGGTCACTCATGTATTTAACAGCAAGCAAACCTGACATAATGTTTGGTGTATGTGTTTGTATCGAATATCAAGCAGATCCTAAGAAATCACATGTGAATGCTGTCAAGAGGATATTTAGATATCTCAAGGGAAAGCCTGCACTTGGATTATGATATTCAAAGGAAGGAGATTTCAATCTCTATGCCTACACAGACAGTTTCTATAGGGAATGCAACTTCAATAGAAAGTCCACTTCTAGTGGTTGTAAATTTCTTGGTCCTAGACTGGTCTCCTGGCAGTGCAAGAAG
Organism: Flaveria robusta; assembly: GCA_025506415.1. Classification (NCBI taxonomy): domain Eukaryota; kingdom Viridiplantae; phylum Streptophyta; class Magnoliopsida; order Asterales; family Asteraceae; genus Flaveria; species Flaveria robusta. Next base: position 6,926,665 of record CM046467.1, on the reverse strand, counting down.
CAGACAAACGTATCTGTTTCAACAGCAGAAGCTGAATACATAGCAACATCAGCTTGTTGCTCTCAAGTTCTTCATTCAAAACCAGATTCTTGATTATGGTTTTAACTTCCTACACACACCAATTCACATTGACAACACAACAACTATGTTTATAACAAACAATCCAGTTCAGCACTCACAAACAAAACACATTGAAATTAGATATCATTTTTTGAGAGACTGTGCTGAAAAATGGTTAATCAAGTTGATACAGGTGCACATAGACAATCAATTAGCTGTTTTTTTTCACTAAGGCATATGATCGTAGTCGGTTTGAATTCTTAGTCTAATCCATTGGCATGATTAACCTTGAGTAAAAATCAAAATTTACAAAAACATTCGAATATTACAAAAATTACAAAAAGAAGTCAATTTTTTGAAGAATATGATATATACTTCATTGGGAAATGATATAATTACAGTCGTTATATAATTCACTATGCTTATTTCATAATTAAAAAAGACTGACATGACTTGTCTGATATGCGGGTAGGCTCAGCTTGGAATAAAGATACAAGGTGTGATGAACTAAAGATCATATTCAACTGTGAAGCATTCATCTCAGAGTATAAGTAAGTATTAGCTTATCCAAGTGTGTGTGTGTGGCAACCTAAACACAGCAAGTAATGAAGCTTTATGAATCTCATTCACCCACATCAGTTTCTCCTCTGTTTTGTTGAGCAAAGATATGGAGAAACAGGTACATAGTGCTGATGTCATGATCCAAAAAGATTTCCAATGAGAAACACATCTAATCTGGATGAATTAATAAAGACTACATTCCATGTGAATGAACAAAAAGAATCCCAAAGTGGATCACCTTTCAAATGAAGTGCAAAAAGAATCCCAATGTGGATCAAATAAATAAAAGGATCAAGTAAAAGAATCCCAATGAGGATCAATCAAATGAGAATTCATAATGTAAATGGCCTGGTCATGTAAGTTGTGGAAAAGTTCTACCATGCATTTCATGCGGGTGGTTGTTCTTGTCATGTTGTTGAGTGTGAGGTACATGTTGAATACTCAATTCACTCAAAACGTGATAAAGATCACATGCATCAAAATATTAACCAAGCAAGAGTTTTAGAGGACAAACATACCTACAATCAATATGTTCTTGATTATATCTGTTTTACTAACAACTGCTTGCACTTGTGAAAGGTAAGATTGATATGATCCCAAGTAACGTATACTTCCTCTTCATGTACAGATAAGAAAAAAGAAAATCACAAAAATATTTTCCTTACAAAATTTTAAACCTTTAAATTTTCTATCCCTTATGGATATAAACTTTAGGAGGAGTATTTAAAATTTTAACCAATATGTACGGTTATTGTTTTTCATAAAAGTATAAAATTAGAAAGTTGACTGTGTTGGTGTGGAAGTTATACCATAGTATCTCAGTATATACAGATATCTGGAAGCACAAAAGTCCAAGATCAGTCAAAATTGGGAAACTTGTATCACACCTGGTGTACAATTCAATCCAAGCAAGAATTGACAATCCAAGCAACAATCAAAACTTCATAAATGTCAAAACAACAGACTCAGCTTCATAACAATCAAAGCAAAAGACTCATCTTCATAAAAGTCAAAGCATCAGCACAAAAACAAACAAAACTATCCACAACAAAAACATTATTTTTTGTCATGTTCAAATTTTAATGCGGGTAAGAGCATTGGTTAATGCGGGTGAAGGTAAACCAGGCATATAACCAATGCGGGTAATATTTTGTACAAGAAAAAAACAAGTGAAACTTATGCGGACAAGTTAACTCTTCCGCATTTGTTTCAAAACAAATGCGTACAACAAGTTTTGAAGTGCTGAAAACTTATGCAGACAAAAGTGTTCTTCTGCATTTCTATATGCGTTAACATTTTATTCATCTGCATTTCTCTATGCGGGTGTCGTTGACTTGATCAATGCTGACATTGTTGTGTTTTTGTAACAAAAATAAATAAAAATTATGCTCACACTCTTATGTCATGATGTGTGTCTAAACCTCAGTTAATGCGGATAGATAAGTCAAAACACAGAAATACTAACATCCATCAGCATTAACAAATGAGGTTGAAGGTCAAGAAATGCGGGCAGCTTAATTTTTCATTCGCATGTGTTGATGTGAATGCGGACAAGTCAAATTGTTTTTCCGCATTTGTCACAGTACACAAATGCTGACAAGTTTGGTTCTTCCGCATTTGCTACAGTATAAAAACCAAACTTCTGCATTTTTTCAGAAATCTATTATATGAACTATTTAAACACATTAATGAGAGTCATTTAATACTTTTCAAATTTCAGTGAACTTATAGTGTGATGAGCGATTTCTATATTGATCTTCATCCATCATCAAACCTTCACAAACCTATTGATTTGATTGTTCATCCAACTTCTTTTAACCTCTATTTCGATTATGAGCCAACTTAGTATCGGAAAAAGGTGATAATCAATGGATTCATAAACCTTAACTATCAAACAAGTGATGAACTTAGAACCCTAGGTCAAGAAAAGTTCATAAAATTAACCATAAACAATGGATTTCTATGACATTTTCGAGTTTAATGAAACTAATGTTGATGAAAATAACAATGATTGATTGAGTTTCAAAACCCTACTTTCATTCCATGAACAGGAACCAAGAACTAATAATTTTGAAGACTAATCCGTTGTTTCAGTGTTAAAAGATGCTCAAAAACAACAAAGATCATTCAAAATAAACACAAAACACAAAATAAATGGGTATTCATCACAAAATCAAGATAGGTCAAATTCCTATGGAACTAATGTTTTCACGCTTGGATCGGACTGGCCGGTCCAACCGGGATTCGGTGTTGCTGCCGGTCCGATCTACCTTGCTTCGTTTCGTATCCCGAGAACCGGCCGGTTGGAAGCGATTTGGCGGTCGAACCGTGATTCGGTGAACCGGTTGGCTCGGATCTGAAAATGAAATATTAGAGACTAACGTTAACGATCTGAAAGGAGTATGTTGGATCTACTGCAGCAATATCAGAGTTGCTACACCAATGTATGCCGGAGCTGCTGTATCACGGCAGGCTGTTACATCAATGGTGAACATGTGGGATGCTATAAGCTTAAATGAAGACTTCTGTGGATATCGCAAATAGGACGGTGTTTTTCTTGCACCGGAGGAGATAGTGAAAATGGTTTTGAATAGTGAAGATGATATGGAGATGGTGAAGATGGTGCAGATGGTATGGGGATGGTTGGGGAGATGGTATTGGGAAGAAGGAGATGGTATTGGGAAGGATGAAAGTAGTTGTTTGGAAAAAAAAAATTAATACTTTAATGATTTACGTACAAATATGTATATATATTATTCTTTGGTTTAAAACTATAATATTAAATGGTTTTGAATATATATAGTTTAAATCTATGTGTGTATTTTATATAAACTTTTAGATCACTTCATATTTTTAAATTTTTATCTTTAAAAAATTAAAGTTAATTAAGTACTTATCCGGTTCATAAATCCAGTCCGACCGCTTCGACCAGTGAACGGTAAGACGTCCGATTCGATGTCCGATCCGGTTCTGAAAACATTGTATGGAACAGTAACTGATGAACTCTCAATTTTGACCATATAAAGTCAAAATGAGAAAAATCAAACTTGATTTCAATTGTTTGATTTGATCTCTGTTAGTAAATTACTAACTCTTGTGTCTCTAATGCAGAGATCTATAGCAAATCTAACTTGGAGCAAGATCCACAATGTTAGTGGATATTTTGATCTAGATGTGCCTGAAGCTGAAGGGCTAAGAGACATGACCAGATTCATTTCAACAACGAGAGTAGCACATGCCATCATAGTTAGACCCATCATTTATGAGAACTTCATTAAAACATTCTGGGAAACTGCTAAAGTAACTGATGTTGATGGAGTAAAGACCATTTCTGGAAGAATCATTGATGATTATACACTTGCCAACTCTGAACAGACTGTAAGACAGTGTCTACAGTTTGGAGATGATGCCAACTCTCCCCAAGAACTTGAAGAGGATGACATTCTAACCTTCTTTGCCAACATTGGGTATCAAGGGGGATGTGAAGGAAAGCAGATTCTTAAAGGGTTAGTTGATTTGAAGTGGAGATTCTTGATTCATTTATTTCAACACTACCTATCAAAGAGGAACACTGGTTGGAATGATATTCCCATCATAACATCATCAGCTATCTGTGCCTTATGCACTAACAGACAATTCAATATGTCTGATTATGTGTTTAATGGCATGGTATCCAACATTCAAGAAGGAAGAAGGCACATGCTTTTTATGTATCCTAGGTTTATTTAGTGCTTCATCAATGAAGCTTTTCCTGACATCATAGCTGATGGCCCTGTAATGGACATTCCCCATTACAATGCCAAGTCATACAAGTACATCAAGAAAAAAGATCCTAGGAACTTCTACAGTGAACTTTCTTTCCTCTGCTTCCATGGATGCTACAACAGATAAATCCAGAAGAAGTTCCTAATGAACAAAATAAAGAAGCTGCTTCTGCTAATGAGCAAGAAGATATAGAAAAACAACAAGCTGCTCATGATCAACAACCTGTTGATGAGCATGCTGAAGCACCTGATGAAGGACAAAGGCTAGTGTCACCACATGTTGATGTAGGTGGTGATCTTCACACTACGCGTTCTTTTTAAGAAGCTGACATGCCATCACCATTTAGATCATCTCCAATTCATTATCCATCATTATCTCCTATTTACACTCATCATATTTCTCCTATTCATTCTTCCCCAGTAGCAGTTGCTGCTGCATCTATTGACTCTGGTGAATCTACTAGTTCATCAGATGGATCTGAGTCATTTTTGGATGAGGAGGATCATCATCCTGAGAGGCCTGTAAGACAAGTTCAATCAGAGTCTGGTGCTTCAGAGAGCTATGCAGAATCTGAAATTAACCGTCCTGATGCCAAGGATGAGATGATTTTTGAGTTATTGTTGAAAGTAGCAAGAATAAAGAAACTCCTTGATACAATGTTTGGGATTATTAAAGACACAGTTCTAGATTTAGATAAGAAGGATAAAGAGCTTAAAGAGCTAAAAGTCAAATATGAGTCTTAGAAAGAAGATAAAGGTAAAGATATTGACAGATTTAAAGCAGCTCTTGATCAGGCAAAAGAAAAAATAAGTGTACATTTGGATGCTACAACCATTCAAACAATTGCAATGGAAGAGCAAGAGAACCTTCTTGATGTTCAAACATACATAGATTAAGGCCATTACAAAAAAAATTTTAGAACTAGAAATGTTGATAAAGATCAAAGAAGACTTAGCTAAAGAAACAGAAGAGAAAGATGATGATGATTCTAACAAAGACAAGGGAGATGAGAGTGAGAAAGAAGAAGAAACAAAAGAAGATGATAGTGTCTCTGGTGAGAGTAGTAGTAATGATGATGACTCTATACCTACCAAGAGACAGAAGACTTTTGAGTCTGTAGAGCAGATTGAACACAGTGAGATTAGGGATGAAGAGAAGAGCATGGCTACGATTTTCTATTCTGGTCAAACATCTGAAGAAAGATTTGATGAAGAATCTGAGATTAAACAGATGATTGAAGAACTAGACATCTATTCATCTGGAAAGTTTATCATTGATGATGACTTCTGGGATTTTGTTAGAGATCCAAGACCTCTAGTTGAACCCATTGTGATAATTCCCCATACTCCTATACCATTAGAAAAAGAGCTAAGCTTACAAATTGTTCCTGCTATTTCTTTGCCTGATGAGCAAAAAGAACTTATCAGAAGATTATGTGAAGAAATCAAAGAAAAAGAGGAAGCTGACAGGCAGGTGAAAGAAAAGAAACAACAACCAGCTGAATCCTCTGTACCCTCTTCTTCATCTGGACCACCAATGCATACATATTCCAGGAAGAGGAAGTACTTATCTATGAAAGCCAAGGGAAAAAGGCCCATGGAAGAAGAGGAACCAACTAAAAAGAAATAAAAGGATGATCCAAGAAGCCTTGCTGCTATAGCTCAGTTTCTAGATGAGCATGAGAAGGCTGAGGAACAAATGAAGAAAAAGATTGAAATGATAATCTTGGAAGAAGGAGAGATAGAAGAAGGTTATCAGGCAAGCCAAATTGATGAACCCATGGTTAGGGATAGTCCTGTGAAGGCTAAATTCTCTGTTGAAAAGATGGTGGAGAAAGCTCAAACCGATGATCTGATGGTTAAAGCCATGTTCTTGATTAATCACGGTTATGATGCTGATGAAGTATTTGGCATGACTTATGGGGCAATGGTGGAAGAAGTAAACAAGTTGAACAAACTTCTTGACCCCAATCATGTGACTGACTATTAAGAGAAGACAGTCAGGTCACCAAGCTCACTCACACCAACTCAAACTCCATGGTCTAAAGCTCATCTATCACATTATCCTGATCCCTACAGTAAGACTGACAGAGAAATGAAGGATCATCTTTCTAAACAATGTTTTACAAGAAGAAAACTGGGCAACATGAAAACTAATTCCCTTAGAGTTGCAATCCTCAAGATAATTAATGACAAGAAAGAAAGATTGAAGAAAATAGAAGAAGAGGTTGTAGGGAGGAAGCCCAAGACAATAGTGTCAGCTCAAGATATCCAGCTCACTACCAATGATCATGATGTCTTGGCACCCATGTTGCACAAAAATCCTGGCTGGTTTGCTGAACCCTATCAGTTGAAGCTTCAAGAAGGGTTAACTATTTTAGAGATGATAAGGGGTGTGTCTGCCCCAGAAGGCAAAGTAGATGTGCAGATCATTGCCTGGAAGTATGACAGTGACTGGAATATGTTTATGGTAAATTGAGTCTCAGGGCTAGTTTAATTCTTCACAGAGCATACTGCTCTTGTGAACTCCCTTGAATCCATGACTTGAAGGAATTGGCTGAACTTGAGTTGATAAATCATAAAGCAATGTATAGAGGATATGAGTTTGAAGATATATTGAAGATGTTCAATAAAACCAATAACTTCAAATCTCTCAAAGTTATCTGCCTCAGGAAAGACAAATCTTTCCAAAATCCTTTAGAGAAGAAAAAGAAGATTAAAGGGACTGAAGAGTTGGTGTTTCCAGAATTGAATGTAAAACCAACTGAATCTATAAAAAGAAATATGGTGGCTGGTACACACAAGACAAAACCAATATCAAATGTATTTTATGATGAGAAGACTTATGAGTTGGTTATTGAGAGGAAATGGGAAGGAAAACAAGGTGCATAGTTAATGCTTTCTAGTGGATATGAGATGAGACTGCTTGATGAATCCTATATCCACTACATCTTCACAAGACACTTTAGAGAGATAAATAACAAGCTTTGAGAGGCTTATATGTATTTCTTTTTGAAATGCATCAAGATTCTAAAAATGGCCTATGATAGAATAAACAAAAGAAGGAGCAGAGAAAGAAAAAGAAAGTCCCTCTCCAATTGGGTAATATAGTGAAGCTTGAGGTGGATGTCGATGGATCTTTATTGATTCACAGAGATGGGCTTTCCACAGTATCAGTGTGGGAACCTATATCTCTAAGGCAGATGCCTGTTGAAGATTATTATACTATAAGCCAAATAAAGATTCATGTTTTGAGCAGAGACAAGATGGCTGAAGCAAAAGACTTGTCCAACATGATCAAAGCTATTTTTGATCCATTATAGGTAGAACCAGCACGAGCTCCATCATCATCAGTCCAAGCACCAGCTGAAGAACCAATAGAATCGTCACAACCTCCACCACCATCAAACCCTTGAAGTACATAGGTTGTATAATCCTTAGGGGGAGTATTGTTAGATCCTGAAAGGATCATACATGCCAATTCAAGAGATGGTTGAAGGCTGTTCACTTTGAAAGTCCTACAAGTCCAAGAAGATATGCGGGTGAAGAATCAGAAGAATAAAGCCAAGTGCTAGCTATCCGCATTAGTATATACGGATGACCAACAGAACAAATGCTGACAAGTATTTGTTCATTCGCATTTACTAATACGGATAGCGAGAACAAATACGACCAAGTATTTGTTCATCCGCATTAACCAATGCGGATGTTCAGAGACAAATGCACATAAGTATTTTCTCATCCGCATTTGCCAATGCTGATGAACATACTTAATGCTGAAGACCAATAGAAGAAATGCTGATGAAGCTCAAGGCATCCACATTAGTTAATGCGGATGAACAACTACAAATGCTAGTTACTTTTTGTACTTAGACTAGTCTTCTGATGTATTGTTGTAAGGGTAGTTTAGTCATTTTGTACAGGGAGAATGCTAGCCTATAAATAGAATAGAATACCCTACTTTTGTAAGTTTCAGATTTGCAAGATTCCTCGCTACTCAAGTTTCGAGGTTTTAAGGTTTTCTTGTCAACTTATTGAAAACCCTAGTACCCACTGTAACTTGTTTTTCCACCATTAATATACAAAGCATTTATCAGTATTTTCAGCATTTAATGTACTGTGATTATGTATTTCCGCTACTTAATGACTGACTCACTCATCATATTCGATCCTAGTTGAAGTCATATCAACTGAGAATCCATTCTTGGACCGTGTCAGTTATCAAGGCTATTGATAAAGTTAGATTTCATAGGGAGGAAACACAACTTAAAAACCAACCTTCTAACCAAACCAACCCCTAATTGATGAACGCAATAGAAAACTTTTATTACTAAGAGCTAAAGGTGAAAAATTAATAGGTCAGATTGGGTTCAATTCGTTGTAGCGTAAGTATGGGTTTGGGTTAAGATGCTATTAAGTTAGGATAGGCCATGTAATAATAAGGGTCAAGATGGATATGGGTCGGTATGAGTTCGGGTCAGTATGAGTTCGGGTTAGGATGGGTCGTTCTAAAAAAAGTCATTTTGGTTCGGGTTAGAACAGGCCTTCACAAAAGTAGGTACGAGTCAAGATTGTTTTAATATATTAGTTATTTAATTTATTACAAGCTGCAAAGTATAAGAACTTTCACTAGCTTTTTGAAAAAGTTTTTTATTAATTCTCTATTTAAGACTTCTAAGTAATAGCAAGCTTCTACTAATTTTGTATACGTTAGAAAATTCATTGCTTAACTTAATATATATCACCATATATCGCAAATTGCTAAGGCCTAACTTCTAAAGAGTTTGGAGAACTAAATTATAATGAGCACTAATAAAAGAAATTCAAAGTCATAAAAAACATAACGTAAACATTCAATATTATTTGCAATCAAACAGAATGACTCTATCTATAACTATCTGCAGTGGAACATGGAATATGCAGATCATATAATCTCATAATCCTGATGTAATTCAAAGGGTGTAGAAACAAGTATGATTATCTTTTCAGAAGGGTCCTGCAAATTGATTTAAACAGGTATCTGTACAAAACACAAGCATTTGTATTTTTCAACTTTTTGTAGATTGTTATATGCTTGCTGCTTCGACTTGATTCGCCTATTGGCAATAAAAATATTTTGTAAAATGTTTGTCCAATTCGTTCGAATCTTATGGTGTTCTTTCGGTCTTTCTACACAGTAATGTGTTTTTGAAGGTTTGATTTAATTGAAAGTCTAGAAACCTTATATGTGTAGGTTTTTTTCTAGTTATAATTTATCATATATGAGATCCGTAGGATTTTAAACATTTTCCTATCAGGTGCTTTGTGTTAGTTCATCTTTTGGCTAATACAAGTTAGGTTGATGAGATTGGAAGATAGAGTTGCGTTTTTGTTTTTAATAATTAGCCAAATTAGCTAATTAATATTCATTGTTTTGACTTTTTAAGTCAAATGCCTACCTGCCATATGTAAATATATTTGATTTTGTTACATTTGATGACAAGAAACTGATGTTTGAAAGTGTTACTTTACACAAAATTTTGGTATTGTTTTGGATCTTTTTGGAATTTGTATGCTTTGTTTTGAATATTATGTTGAAATGGGTCACAGGAACCTTTGTTTTTGATCTTTTTGCTAGAAATTCTTTGTTTAACTCTTGCCACTATAGTTATTATTTGTTTTCTATTTTGCTTTCCCTTTGATAGAGTTCCATGTCATTGAAAGAAAAGTATAACTGTGTGGTGCTATGATAAATGGATCAAACTCATTATTTTTTAGTAAACAGGTCAAACGCGTCATTTTTAATGTTTGATGATTCTGATTGGATTCTTTTTATTCATTACGTTTGTGATTTAGAATGTATAATTTGACCATGATTCACGAAACATTCTAATCATTCCCTGTTTGTTCATATACAATTCCTAAGACAAAGAGAAAGAGAGGAGTTGCATGCTAAATAGCTATTGTGCATGTGCAGCCTTCAATTCTTGCATTGAATGGTTAATAGTACAACTAATGTTAGTGCATTTCAAGATCTAAAGGTTGTTTCTTTCATGAACTTAATGAATCCTTTTTTCGTAATCTAATTTTCCTAATTTAGCTGGTTTCACTTGTTAGAAATTGAAACTTTATCTGAATCGACCCATTCATAAATAAATGGGTTAAAGTGCCACCCTTAGTTATTTAAGACCAGCAACCCCAAGTTACTACATGATATCTCTTATGTGTGCTTTTGTAGCATTTTATCCTTATGTCATACGTAAATGTATAGTTTTTCTAGCGTGGAATAGAAGTCAAAGAAAATAATTAGTTGGTTGTCTTACGATGGACCCTAAATTGAAGTTAAACAAAGATGAGCAAGGCAAGGCACTAGACCAAATAAGTACAGGAGAATGCTTTCATGTTGTTTCCATGTTATGGATGAGGTTGTAGATGCTAATGGACAGTGGGTGGACAACCAAGATCGATTACCATTCAGGTCAACCATTTTCTTATATCATTCATTACCTTAGTTTTCATAAATTCTTCTCATGTTGAAATCAAGCTACCACTGTAGCCATCTCACACATATTTAAAAAAATGGATGTTGCCTAGTTTATCTGCATTTGAGTTGCTTTTTAAAGGTTTGACATAGGTGTCTTAATCTAATTATTTTATTTATGTTCTAATCTAACTCTTTTGCCATGAGCATTTGTAAGGATCAACACAATAATAAGATCGACCTCGTGATGAAAATGAGGAATGTTAACATCACGGAATAAGATGTTATAGTAGATGAAGAACACAAACCCAAATGTAAATAAACTTTGAAGTATATTGCTCTCTGATTTGAATGAATTACAATGAGTTTGAAATTAGGAAAATAACAAAAGCTCCCTAATTAAATTACAAATCTTTTATTTATACTTAATCTAGAAGTTCACGCGTGATCAGCAACTTCTCACGCGACAAGATGTTTTCATGCAATAAGTAACTTGTCACGCGGCATCTTCAACTTGTCGCTTGTCTTGAACTTTGATCTTTATCTTGATTTGATTTCCCGAGCCTCTAGGTTCCACCCCTACAATCTCCCCTTAGGCTCGGTAAATCAATACTATTAGAAGTCCACGTCATCTATCTTGTAACTACCTCCGTATCCATACATCTTGTTATCCAGGGCCTTCATGATCAACCAACCTGAACTGTGTTACTATAAACTGAACAGATTCATTAACTGCAATTGGACATGTCTGCAACTTCATCATATCATCTTTTCCAAACTTGAGCAAATCCACAGGGTCGACGATAGGGAAATCTTTATCAATACAATGTATCAAAGCATGATCTGTCTCCTTTTCACACCTCCACCACATAAGCTTTGACAAGTTGTTAACCGGTACTAGAGCGTGTATATGGATCTTTATCACATATGATGGATCCTTATAAACCCTTATCTTCATTGGTTTGTTTGTGTTCGGATCAATCCGGGTCTCATCATCAATGACCTTTGATTTGGCAGTTTTGAAATCCTTGAAATTGGTTTTGCTATGTCTCGGGTTAATGAATGGAACACGACCCATGGCATATAAATCTGATGCTCTGAGTGTATGAAAATCGTGTTCATCCTGAAAATACTCAATTGCTCCACCTCGTCTTTTAATCACATAAAGTTTCTCCTCAGCATCATACGCCGAGCTAATAATAGGTTCTGAGTTTCCGTACCTTGTGAAAGGTTTGGAATGCCTCAGCGTGTGTATGTAAGTTGGCGGTTCAACAGTAAGATTGCCGACCTGACGTACAGCACTTTGACCAGTTTGATATGCTGTCTTGTCAGTGGCTTCTGTAGCACTTGTCTCTCCAAATATCTCTCCCTCTTCAATCAATATATCAGAAAATACGTCTTTAAGACTATTTCTGAATACGTTGGTGTAATCTAGAGTCTCTTCCAAATCATCAAATGATCTAAAATCTTCATCTTTTTCTTCATCAATCAATCTTTGCTGGAAAATGTAAAATTCCTTCTCATATGCAGCCTCTATGGCAGGATCTAACGGTGTATAGTCAATTGTATCATTAGGACTTGATCCGGAGACATTGTCAGTGCCTGATGATCCAGAAGTACCAGTTGCAGAACTTGTACACCTCCTTGATTATCATCATCATCCTTTGTGTCATCATCCTTTCGATAATCATCTCCTTTATCTCCATCATCACCATCATCATTTTCATCATCATCATCATCAACATCATCATCACCATCACTAAATCCAAAATCTACCATATCCAAATCATCATCATCATCAACCGGATAAGAAATAGGCATCATATGTTTAGGCTCCACAAACGCCTCTCTAGTAAATGGTACAGGTTGATCCTCAATGGCCTGTATAGGAATATCTGAACTAGACTCTTGATCAACATCAGCAGTGTCTGTTGTCCTTTCTATATCAACAAGATCAACAACACGCTCTGTATCAGTAATAGGCTCATCAACAGGTTCCGGACCAGCAGCTTGCTACCCACTTGATTCTCCAACCTCCGTGGTATGTTGTTGAGTGAATGATAAATACACACGTGAAGTGAGATCGCTTAAGTTTCGATCCATAATCTGCACATAACGGAACATGAACTGTTGCTGACTCTCCAAACTCTTTATTCTCTCATTTTCTCTAACATGCTTCGATATAAATCATTAATGATCTGTGTCTTCTCTAACATCTTTTTCTCCAGCACACTAACTCTCTGCTCCAAAGTAACCCTGGTGGGTGGTAAAGAAGAAGACTCTAGTTGTGGTCATGGCTCTGGAGTAGTGTTTACATAATCAGCATCACCAAAAAGATCATTATGAGTTTGCTCCATCGGTGGTGTGCTCAAGATATCATCAGTAGTGGGCATTGGTGATGATGTCATAGTTGTTGACTCAAAAATGATTACTAGTGTAGTAGCCTCACTAACTGTGACTGGAATGTCGGACATGTTTAGCTCTTCAGTCGTCATAGTGGTCATTGGGGTCCGACGCTTTCTCAACACTCCACGTCTTCTAACCCTCCTACGTGAACTTTCACCAGCTACCCTAGCCATTCTCTTCCTCCTTCCTTGGGTAGTAATAGGAATATCCTCATGAACAAAATTAGCATCACGTTCCTTAGCAGTGCGTTTGGTAGGAGTCTCTCACACTCTGGGATGTTCTTGTAAGACATACGGTACGTTTCCAATCTAATCACTACCTGTTTCACTATCATCTTCATCACCTTGTAACCAAGTAGCAACCTCATCAATATCAGATCTTCTAGCAAAATAAGAACTGTCTGGTGCTTCTTGTGCAGTACTTGTTGATGTACAAGGTGTATCATCTCTATGTACATAAGGAGTCTCAGTCTCTTGAGTTTGTGCCTCAGCTTAAAACCCATCAACAAATCTTCCAAGCTTAGCAAAGTGGGATCCATTCCAAGCATTTCCCCGTGCTCCCATAAGATAAGTGAAGATAATTTTCTACATCACCATCACTGCATATGCGAATGACTCAGATACAACTAACTTAGGATGAGCAGCATTCACTATCATCTGGATAAATCTTGGATACATGATGAATTTATTTCCTGCAGCAACTATAACATTCTTCTGCATCTCTGAGAAAATAGCCTTGGATATGTTGTATGGAAGATCATCAACTAGTGAAACCAGCATGGATCCGAAAATAGCACTCAGACTATCCATGCCAGCCTTTAGATTGCTAAGGCAATGGATCACAACATGAAATAAGTACTTCCAAAATAGAGGTAAGTACTTCTTCTCCAAAGATGGGTATCTGTGACTATAACCCATACGAACCAGACAATCCCTAGCAGCATCATCATCAATCCTAACAGGTGCATGTGGCGGATCTTTTAACAATAGCACACTGTTAATCACTTCAGCAATGATAACCACTCTCTTTCCCTTCAGCATCTATCTCATTGTCAGCTGATTGCCAGAACTGATCAATCACATCCGTGTAAATATCAGGATTGGCAGATCTAGCATGATTAATCCGAGAATTCTTTAGTCCCTCTATCTGTGATCTAAACATCATTTTGTCATCAAGAATATCCCCAAGATATGCCACAACATTATGGTTTTTATTAAAAATCATAGGTCTCGCCATCGGAAACATTTAACAGACTTTATAAGTATACACAATGTTTAAGAATTCAGACAAAAAAAATTTCAACACTTAGAAAAATTTTAAAAATTTGACTTTTTGCACGACTAGTATAGTAATCGCATGAATTTGAATTTTGAAAAAATTGAACCTCTCACGCGACAAGTTAAGTAATCGCATGAATTTGAATTTTATCAGAATATAACTTCTCGCGCGACAAGTCAACTTTTCGCGTCTGTTCATATTCCAGAACCTGTCGCATGTGACAAGTCTGTTTAAGTTCAAAATTTTCAATTCATCAATTTCACAGTATTTTAATCAATTAAACATGTTCATTAGATATTGATTAAGGCCTTATTAAGGTTTATTGGGTTTAATTTGTTCAATTTAACATGTATTGGTCCATTTAACACTCGGTCATAAACAAATACACACAAAATGATGATCTAAACATCAATATACATTATCACACCCTTCGTAATCAATATACGACCCAAATGAACAATATCAGTCGATTAAACACGGTTTTAACACTTAGAAATTTTGGAGAGAAATTTTCAGACTTTTCGTGCGAATAGTGTTCTAATCGCACAACTGTGCTTTATATAGCACTATGACTTCTCACGCGAGAAGTCAATGTTCTCGTCCATTGAACTTTTCGCACATTTAGCACATTTCGCGCGACAAGATTCATTCTTTTGATGTTTTTAACTTTTTGATTTATCAAATTTTGATCATATTATTGAGCCCTTTTTAATTTGTTATGTAAATGATTATATTTAACTACGTGTTTACAAATATTCCAACACCCTTAATTTTTGAACATTTTGTAAATCAAAAACATTTTTTGACACAAAAACAATTAGACCCACTAATTAAACTATTAACTTAAATATATTTTTGATAAATTTTTAAATATAGGATCATATTTCTTAGAATTCAATCATTAACATTGTTCAGCATTATTATAAATAAGACTGTTTATGTTTATTATCAATATATTGTATCCCCATTAAACTTAGACTTAAAGTGTTACTTAGACACATAAGCTGTGATTATTATCATGTTTTGGTTAGATTATATGAATTCAATGATTCTTATAATTAAAAGTTCTGCATAGCCCTTATCCAGCTTCAAGACACTTTTGAGATTTCAAATCACCCCAATTTGACTTAAACTTTTCACCTTTGATCAACATTCTCAGAATCAATTATTATTTTAGATAATATCTATATGGAGCATAACTAGCATGAGAAATGTTTCTAAACACAGAATATTAACAAGTTGTAGGACTTATTAACTGCCGGTCGGACTTATGGTCGGACTTATGTTTGCCCTTGTAAGATGTTTTGGACTTACAAGCCAAGTCAGACTTACATGCCCCATCATTTGATTTTGTCTCGTGTGTCATAACATACTCCCAAATAGATAATATCTATTTGGAGCATAACTAGCACGAGAAATGTTTCTGAACATAGAATATTAACATGTATGTCTATGACATATCTTTTATTAATGTGCTCATTGGCATCTTTCATTTCTAGATGGCCTTTTGGCTTCCTTTTGCTCATTTTGTTTGTTTTTCTCTTTTGAATTTGATTTGCTTTTTTATTCAATTTTTTTATCTTTTGATGTTTATATATATATATATATATATATATATATATAAAATCTAAAACAAGCTGAGTCAGAATATATATATAAAATCTAAAACAAGCTGAGTCAGAAAGTAACCGGCTTGAGTATGACTAGACTGTAACTGTAAGTCTGTTTTAGAAAATTACTTTCAGTGCATCACAATGCTTAGTGCTTTTCATTCTTGATCATCAAGCCTATCAACATATCAAACATAATCCAAGTCAGTTTCTTGTATGCGTTAGAATGTAATGACTCAAAATCAAGAAATGTACTATAATTTCCTATATAGCATTGAAAGTTTATATTTTCTCAAACTTTTTCTTATAAAACAAACTCTTTTTGTACTTTTTCTTTAAACTTTTTACTCCCCCTAAGAACAAAATCTTTTTTGAAGTTTTTCAAATTTTCTCCCCCTAAAATTGTGATTATTTAGCAAGAAAATAACAATTTTAACTAAAAACAAAGAAAAATATTTTTGTAAAAGATGAAAGATTAATCGTTAACCAAAGTTAATCATTCTCAAAGATTGAACAAAAAATTCAAATCTGGAATGATCAAAATGCCTTAGTAAACAAATCAGCAATGTTGTTATCTGATTTGACCAATTACAAATGAATAAGTTTCCTATCAAAACAGTCACGGATAAATTGTATTCAGATGTCGATGTGTTTTGTTTTGGAATGTTGAATTGGATTCTTCATAATGTTTAGTACTGCAATGTTATCCCACCAAATTTTGGTGTCATAAATATTAAGGCCATAATCAAGAAGTTGTTGTTGTATCCAAACAATCTGTGAACAACAACTTGAAGCAGCAACATATTCAGCCTCTGCAGTTGAAGTGGACACCGTCTGCTGCTTCTTGCACTGCCATGAAATCAACCTATTGCCAAGAAATTGACATACACCAGTAGTTGATTACCTGTCCAAGTTACATCCTGCATAATCACTGTAAGTGTAAGCAAATAAATTGAAATCAAATTTTTTAGGATACCACAAGCCGAGTGTTGGTTGACCCTTGAGATATTTAAAAATCCTCTCGATAGCTTTCATATGAGATTCCTTTGGATCTCTTTGATAACATGCACACTGACAAACAGGAAACATATGTCTGTTCTGCTTGTAATAAGATAAATCAGAGATCCGATCATTGATCGATACATATGTTGATCAACATCTTTACCCATGAGATTTGGAGTCAAAGTAGGACGAGAAGACATAGGGGTTGGAGCTATCATGGAGTCTTGAAACTTGTATTTGTCTAGGATACTGTGAATATACTTTTGTTGATGTATGAGTATACCCTTGTCTTGAATCTTGTATTTGTCTAGGATACTGTGAATATACTTTCGCCAAGAGAACTCATCTCAAATTTCTTCTTCATCACTACTTCAAATTCTTTGCACAGATAATCATTGGTAGATCCAAAGATAATATCGTCGACATAAACTTGAACCAAAATAGTATCATCACCAGTCTTCCTTAAAAATAAAGTTTGATCAATAGCACCTCTTGTATAACCATTTGCAAGAAAATATTTAGTGAGAGTAGCATACCAAGCATGAGGTGCTTTATATAAGCCATAAAGTGCTTTGTCTAACATGAAAACATATTCAGGATGATCTGGATCCTCAACCTGGTTTGTTGACAGACATAAGTTTCTTCTTTAATTTCACCATACAAGAATGTCATTTTGACATCCATCTGATATACTATGAAGTTCTTGTATGAAGCATAAGCCAAAAAGTTTCGTACAGCTTCTAGTCTTGCAACAAGAGCATATACTTCTTCATAATGAAGTCCTTCAATCTGATAGAATCCTTAAACAACAAGTCTGGCCTTGTTGCGAACAATCACATCCTTTTCATCAGTTTTGTTCTTGAATATCCATTTTGTTCCAATTGGTAACTTAACCTTTGGTAATTAACACAGATGCCATACATTGAGCTTCTTGAATTGCATCAATTCGCCTTGCATAGCCTCTACCCAACTATTTTCTTTCAATGCCATCTCAACATTTTTGGCACTATTTGAGAAATAAAACATGAGTACAAACATATATTTATTGCACCAGAACGGCTTCGAGTTTGAACTCTCTGTGATAATGGACCAATGATTGCTTCAGTTGGGTGGTCTTTATGAATTCTTATCTGAGGAATAGCATCTTCAGAGATAACTTCGTCAAGATTAGACATATGACGCACTGGTTCTACAACAGGAATCCTTCCTTTCGATTGATAAACAATGGCTTCCACTTTATGATTATCATTATCAATAGAGAAATCATCAAATGGAACTTGAATGGTATCAATTGGATCAACTTGAGTAAAAGAAGAACTCTGAGTAGAATTTTGTGGAGCATGCTTAACAATTGGCTCAGAATAAGATGTATCAGATTTAGAAACTTGTGGAGCAGCTACACTAGTTGAAGAAGAAGGTATATCCGAAGATATTCTTTTTACCGAAGTAGGGATAGTCCCAATATCATGAGCAAAGATATCCTTAATTGAGGATGTCAAAGGCAAAGTAGTTGTGGAAACAACAGACGATCAATTAAATGTTTCAAATAATGAAGCATAATCATATACCCATGAAGGTGCAGAACCTGCATCTGTTTTGTTAGATTCATGCCAATCAATATCAAACGACTTAATTATTTTTTTAGATCTTTTATTATAAACCCGATATGCTACCTTATTGGCTGAATATCCAACAAAATAACAATCATGAGCTTTTTCATCAAATTTTGACTTTGAATCAGATGTGTTTAACAAAGTACAACAACATCCAAAAGTTTTGAAATATTTTACTTTGGGTTTATGTTTGAAAAAGATTTCATAAGTAGTCATGTTTAGTTGTTTATTGATTAATACACGATTCTAAACATAACATGTAGTGTTAACAGCTTCTGCCCAAAAGAAAGATGGTAATTTGGCTGCTGATTACATTGTTCTGGTAGCTTAAATTAAAGTTCTGTTTTGTTATTCAGCAAGTCCATTTTGTTGTGGAGAACCTACATAACTAAATTGTCTAGCTATTCCCTTTGAATCACAAAACTTATTTAATGTATGATTGCAGAATTCAGTTCCATTATCATTTCGAATGCACTTGATTGTTGTGTCAGTTTGATTCTCTACGAGTGTCATGAATTTTATCAGTAGATGAGGTGTCTCGTCTTTTGTGGCTAAGAAGAAAACCCATGTAAATCTGGGGAAATCATCAGTAATGACTAAACAATATTCATGATGTCCTAAACTCAAAACACTAACCGGACATATAAATCCATGTGTAACAATTGAAGTATAGAGTCAATTTTTGTATGAGCAACTGGTTTATGAGGAAGTTTATGTTGTTTGCCTTTTGAACATGACAGACAATGTTCAGTTAATTGAAATTCTTTCAAAGGTAAGCCTACAACATGATTTCCTCTAACCAATTTGTTCATGATTTTAATATTCACATGTCCAAGACGACGATGCCATAACAATGAATCACTTTCCGAGGATTTTGACAATAAAAAAGATGCAGTTACAAATGAATGAGATCCATTCATATCAAGTAAGTATGTATCTTTGTCTCTTGTAGTTCTTAATAATACCCATTCATCAGGAATTACAAATCCAGGTTTTAGAATAAGACATTCTTTATCAGTGAAATGTGTTGAATACTGTTTGTCACAAACTCGAGAGACACTTAACAAATTATGTTTTAGTTCCTCTACAAAATTGACATCTTCAAAACTTAACACACCATTGGACATTGTACCTTTCTTTGTAATCTTACCACCTTCGTCTCCAGCAAATATAACATATCCTCTGTTGTATGGTTTTATGTTTTGTAACAGAGATATATTCCTAATCATATGCCTTGAACATCCACTGTCAACATGCCAAACACTATTGATGCTGGGTCTTGGATGTTCCTACACAAATGAATGATTTATTCAATTTTAGGAATCCAAGCCATGGTTGACTTGAGTACTGCATTTTCATTTAAATATGATACAGATTTCAATATCATATCTCTTTTATCATTGAAAACATAATTATTAACAATATCAGGTTGTGATTGAACTTTTTCAATTTTCCATTTTTGAATTGGTTTGAATAGACTTGTAACCAATTTTTTGAAAGTGGTTTGTATGGAAGATGAATTGCCATCATTTATATGTAAAGATTTCTTGTTTGAATTTTCTTGTTGTAAATATATTTGTGTGAACACTTATGTTATTAGTAAAAGTGTTTGACTGATTTAAATTTCTTAAAATTTGGCATTTATAAAAAATTGTTTTCTATTATTTGCAATGAAATTGTGAAATCTTTGTTTACTTGTCAGTTAACGTTGATGATGACAATTTCTAGCCTTGTGATTTGGCTTCCCACAAACACAACAACATTTACTATGATATACGTTATGCTCTCGAGTCAGTTTCTTAAACTGTTGATGATAGCATCAACTGTTATCATAGAATCTGGCTTTAGTATTTTTTTGGCCTATAGATTCTTTAACAGTCTCTCGTTTTCATTTTTCACTATGGATTGTTCTAACAGAATGATTCTCTTCTGAGACTAACGAGGCTTTAAATTTAGCTTTATATTTGTGAATAGAATGTACTGGAGTAGGACCAGTTTCAGTTTCCTTTGTACCTGATCTACACACATCCAGTTTTGTAGAGTTAGCAGTAATAGAAGACTTATTTTTAAAGAAACTTGCATTTGTTTCCTTAAAAATATAATCTTCTTTATCCATGTTCCCTTTTGAAACAAATCGGTTCTTGAAATTAGTTTTCAAGTCAGATAAAGATGTTGTGACACGTGTTCTTTCTTTGGTCTTAAAGTCTATTTTTTATTTTAGTTTATTTTTCTCATTAGACAATTTTGAACAAACATTTGTAACACTTAAAACTTGAGAATTTTCATTAATCAGTGATGATGATTTACATGAAGATTTTTCATTACAATTTTTATTTTCCTCAAATAGTAATTCATCATCACATTCCCATTCTTCAACCAACCCGTCCTTATTCACAGTTTGTGCAAAATTATTGTCATTATTAATTTTAGTTTTAGTTTTTAAGACAGGTTCAACAGTTAGTTGAGCATTGACTGTAGGTCTTAAGTCAAACTTTGGCTGTAAACCTAAACCATAGGTCTTTTCATCACAAATGGTAATTGATGAAGGTAAAGAAATATAATAATGATTAATAGGTGGTGCAATGTTAGAATAACCAACCCCACTTTTACCACCATTAACTTTCTGGGTCATTTGAGACTTGATTGTACCTTCAACCATGTTTGAGGATAACTCAAATTTCTCAACAACCAATTTTGAGAATAAGAGTTCATTGTTTAGTTTGTTAATTTCCAAAGATAGTTCATTGTTTCGAGTTGTCAAATCATTTATGTTACAATCTTTATCATAGAGATCTAATTTTGATTAATAAATTGATTTGTTTAAGCCATCTATCTTTTCTTTAAAAATTTTCTCATCAGTTTTATATTTACGAGCTTGATATTGAAGTTTCTTAACTTCTAAAATCAAGCATTCGTTGTGAACTCTGTATTTTTGTACTTTTTCAAAGCAATCACTTGAACAAAGAGAAATACATACCTCATCAGTTTCTGCTTGTTTCTTCGTCTCTTCATGGACAACATTCACCGTGAATGCCTTCTTCACAAACTTTTCTTCCTCTGATGCCGGAGTGATCTCAATAGCATTGACTTGATTTGTATAAGCAGATGCTGGAGTTTTCTCAACAGCTTTTTCATCTAATTCTTTCATCTTGACTGGAGAGAACTCAACAATCATTGCTTCGTTTTCTTCATTCACTTGAAATTGAGCTGGAGTAATCTCAACAGCTATTTCATCACGAGACTGCACTTCTTCCACTTTCACCTTTTCAACCTGTTTTCCCTTGATATTTTTTACGTCAATCTTCTCTTCTTCAGCAAACACACCATTCAACAGATCAGTAAATAGATTATCTTCGAAATGCTCTTCAACTGGTTGAATTTCAGCTAATAGAGTAGTAGATAGTTTAATATCAAGAATTTCCATTTGATCAGACCAATCATACTCCTCATTGGTTTGACACACCAGGGCTTTGTTTTTGGATGAACTGGCTTGATCATTTTTAGTTTCCACCTCTATTGTCACCATTTTCTTTCTGTGATCATTTTGGTTTGATCTGGGTTCATTGCATTCTCTAGCAAAATGATCGGGTTTTTCATAGTTGTAACATTTCAAGCTGGACTTATCAAACCCTATTTTGCATGAGTTATTCAGACCAAAAACTTTTCTACCAGTTCTTCTTGCAAAATTTTTTGCTCTATACACCACCATAGCCATTTGATACTTGATATCATTTTCTTCTACATCATCGGGATTAACTTGTTACAAGTCATCCACTAAGATGTTGGGTGTATTTAATCTTCCAGTAGAAAAAACTTCATAACTATTCATGAATGCTATAAACAGAGTCACGTGATCTTCAGCTATCTAAATGGTTTGTTTGTTGGGTTGAGAGTTTACAACAAATGCTTGTTGTGTGCGTTGAGCGGCTTGAATTTGTTGATAGATTTGAGATTGTGTTTGGACTTGAGTTTGAACATGAGGTTTTGATGAAGAGTTTGATAACAAGGCAAGGATCGGGGCAAGGATTGATCCCTGATAGTTGTATGAGCACATGTTGCTGGCGGTTGTTGTTGACACAACTTAGAGTAGCTGACATAATAATTTGGATTACTAGCCATCTTGGCATATAATGCCGATGCCTCAACTCCCATCATGTTGATATAATTTGTAGCCCTTTGCTTATCATCCTTATCATAGGATTTGATGGTTGAGATTAGATCACTAAGAGACAAGGTAAACAGATCCTTGGTTCTTTTTATGGTAGTGCAGTTGTTGTTCCAGCTATATAGGAGAGAATTTAGCAGCTTTTTGTTTACTGCAATATTCTCTAGTGTAATTCTTGCACTCTTTATCTTTGTGATTAGTTTCACAAACCTTGACATTTGAGCTTCCAAAGTGTCACCAAGAATATGATTGAACATGTTGAACTCTTGGTTAAGAATATCCTTTCTGCTCTCTCTCATGTCTTTGTTGCCCATAATTTGTTCTTCCACTGCATCCCATAAATCCTTAGCTTTGGTATAATCTTTAAACTTCTGAGCTATCTCAGTGGTAATGCCATAGTGATGGTAGCATACGCTTTATCATCAAGCTCCATTCCTTTCAAATCATCTTCATCCCATAAATGTTCAGATTTTGGCACCAAGTCTCCTTTGTCATTTTTGTATACCGGGATATATGGACCCAGTTTGATGGATCTCATCATCCTAGGTTTAGTGTAAATGACATGGTTTTCAAACCCATAAGCCCAATCAGGGCAATCTTCTTCGTTGAACATGAGAGGTGGTTTTGTGCTTGTAGCAATCTCATTGTCGAGATTAAGAGTAGCACTATTGTGCTTCAGATTTGCTATTTTCTTATTTAAAAATAAGAAATTCTTCAAACTCAAAAATTCTCGTGTGAAATCAGGAAAATAACAAAAGCTCTCTAGTTACATTATAAAACTTCTATTTATACTTAATATAGAAGTACTCACGTGATCAGCAACTTCTCACACGACAATATGTTTTCGTGCGATGGGTAACTTGTCGCGTGGCTTCTTCAACTTGTCGCTTGTCTTGAACTTTGATCTTTATCTTGATTTGATTTCCCGAGCCTCTAGGTTCAACCCCTACAGCATTTCAGCGTTTAGATGACAATACCTGAATTTATATTGCATTAACCATTGTTGCTAAGGCCTAAGAATATCACCATAGAATTTATGTTTAAATTTATGTAAACAGATCCTTTTGACTCAATTATTTGTTTTTTATGTGTTATAGTTCAATTATTCTTAGTTTGGCATACTGTATTTTGAAGTTGTTATGCCACGAAACAAGGTTACTCATGCCACTATGTAAACTTTTTAAAATCGTTTATAATCAATCTCATACATTAGTTACATACACAAATAGATGTTGTGTAGTTGTTTCCAGACCCAAATGTTCTAGTATTAATATTGTTCTTCTTACCATCTCTATAATCTACTAAGCATCCATTGACAATGACATGATAATGAGTTAGTATGTCTAACTTGAAGGTTCTGACTTTGGACTCTTGCATTAACCGATTACAGTAGTTATAATCTATTCCTTAAAGTTAAACTTTTTAAACGAACTAATAATAAATATTCATGTTTGTTGGATCATAAGAGGCTGACGGAACCAAAACAACACTTAATAGTATTTTGAAGTAAACTTGAAGAGGTCTTCCGAAGACAAAGCTGCTCTTCCGAAGACAAGTCAAAGATCTTCCGAAAGCTTAATCATGAAGAACATCCGAAGGTAAAACTCAGTATTCCGAAGACTAAGTAGTTATCCTTCCGAAGTATGCATACTTAGAAGATCCAAGGCAAAGTTTATCGAAGGATAAAGTTATGAAGACTCGCAGAAGAATCGAAAGAAGTTGTTTCTTCCGAAGTATAAATGGCCTCGAAAGAATTTATTCTTCTAAAGCCATTTAGCTTCGGAAGAACAAACTATGAACCAGTGGACAAAAGTATATCCTCTGCCACCTCTGATATACTGCATGGCGCTTTCCCACGGGCATGTAGTTGATCATCCTTTAATCTACTGTTCACTACTTATCAATTAGTACAGCTACCATCTTTAGTTGGTGACAATGGGTAAGTCATGAACCTGTTATGACTACCTAATCTAGGATAGTATTTTATCTTAGATGCTTTACTTTTAGCAATGTAGTATTTTTCTAGTTGTAAATTCTAGCTGGTTATCCAATTATAACAGGCTATAGATAGTAGTATATATAGTTTCTCATTGTAACTCATCGATCATGCTTGTAAGAGTCTTGTAATACTGAGTTGAGAAGTAATATATACAAGTATCTTGAAAATCATTCTTGTGTTCATTAACTTATTATATTATTTGTCAACTTAGTTAGTAATTCTGCTTCATCAACCAAGTGAGATTAAGTGAGCTTGTGAGATAAACTTGTGTTGTAAGACCAACACCGATCCTGCAATTGGTATCAAAGCATTTTAGGCTCTTGATTGTGAGATCTAACCATCCCAAATCACCCTTGTTTCATCACCCTTACTCACTTCACTCAAATGGCTCTTAACCAGAAATTTTCTGAGTCTGAAATAGGAACCATGACCAAGGCTCCAATTATCACCCCAGATAATTTTAAAGCATGGTGTAAACATATTGAAGGCTTTATCAAGTATCAAGATAGGTGAATGTGGAGATTAGTTACACATGGTCCTTACAATCCAAACGTGGAATCCCCGGGTGCCTTGATTGAGAAAGCTATTGAAGACTACTCTAAGGAAGACTTCAAGAAGATGGACATCAACTGCAAAGCTATGACTATGTTGCTTACGGCTATACAAAACTCCATAATGGTAAGCTTTCAGCAATACGAGACTGCCAAAGATCTATTTGATGCCTTGACGTTGATGTACTCTGGTTCTGCTGATTCTAAGAAGTCCAAGAAAGATGTGCGGAAGTAGAAGTTTGAAAAATTCATTCACATTGTTGATGAGACCTTAAGTCAACAATACTTCACGTATATGGACTTGATCACCTCTCTTCACTCTACGGGAGTGGTTCTTAAGAAAAGAGACATAGTTAGAAAATTCATGAGCGTACTTCCTCATGAATGGACTTTCTACTGCGTCTCAATCATGAGAACTAAGAATCTCAACACTCTCGCCATGACTGAACTATATGGAATCCTTGATGGATACCGTATGGAGATGGAAACTCAGAAAGGCAATTAGATGAACAGAAACTCAAACCTTCCTGTCAGCAATGCTCTACATGCTGCTAAAGGTTCAAAAACTCCCCAGCTTGAGTTGTACCTGAACTACCCCCAACAGCCATCATCCTCTTCTCGGTCTTATATCACATTTCCTGAGACATCCAGGTCTCAACAGACTTAACAAAATCTTGTACAGGACAGTTGTGCCTTTGTTTCAGTAAATGAGCATTTTGGAGATTTTTAATTTTGTTTTGATGATCTCGAGTGTTTTAGCCTAGGTGATGTGAAATACATGGACATTGTCCAGTAGGAGATGTCTCTCCTAACCAACAAAGCAAAAAAGTTCTTCAAGAGAATCGGAAGGCAATTCCTTCATAACCCAACCAACAACAAATTTGGATTTGACAAGTTAAATGCCAAGTGTTACAACTACAACCAACTTGGTAACTTTGCAAGGGAATGCAAGGCTCCTAAATCTAATCCTAGGGCAACTCAAGCCTCCCAACATCCTACTACCCCAAAAGCTGCAGCCAAACCAACGGAATAACAAACTGTAGCTGTTGCTCAAGAAGTTGGCTGGAGCTTCATGGTGCAAGATGTCACTCTTGCTCAAGCTCTCATGGCTGGAACTGAATATAGTAAGGTATATGAACATCTGTGTACTCCAACTTGTATTGCTAAGGTTAAATTATATCAGGACTACAACATGGAAATTAAATCTGATATTGAGTCCTTAAACATATTAAAATCTTACTTTAAGATAGCAGAATCTAATTACAAACTCAAAATAGAAGAGTTAGAGAAAACTGTATACTCTTTAAAACATGAACATTCAAACTACAAGGCTCAAATAAAAGATTTAATCTCTATGTTGACTGAGGCTCAAGCCCAGCTAGTAATAGTCGAGGCTAAAGCAAAGAAGTATGCCATTGAAGAGCATAACTTCAACACCATCATTGTATCATCGTCCCATTTAAATGGGTGTTATCAAAACAAAAATGGATTTGAAAAACCATTGAAATTTCTCCATCACACTCGTATGTATTTGTTAGACAGCTAAGATGTGGTACTGATGAGCAAGAGGTTCCAACTGCTGATCCACTACCCACTGAGTAGAAGAATGATGCAACAATGGTAAGCCCCATAGGAAAGGATAAGGTAGAAAATCTCATCCACACCGCTGATGATCAACCCTTAACCACCAAAGCTAGAAAGAATAAAATCACGGCAGCAAGAAAAACCGCCAAGAAGGTGGCTGAGTCAAAATTGAAAATAGACCCAAGGCAAAATGGTGCATTCATCTCAGCTGGATTTCAGGTGGGTGGAAGTTCTAATTCAAGGAAAGAGTGTAGTACCAGCAATCATATCCAGCTGAAGGATCAGAAGTTTAAGGGGAAGTCTGTTGAAGAAGAAAAAAGATGCAAGAAACAACAGCCCTCATGCCCTATCAAGAATAACATTAAGTGCATAATGTGTGGTTTGCATAACCACATGGCTAAAGATTGTTACTACAATCCAGCAAGCACACATTATCCAATCAATGTTAAGAAAGAAGGAGTCAAGGAAGGTTTCACATTTGTACCTTACCATCTGGTGCAAGTGTTAAGGAAAGGAAAGCTTGTTTCTGAAGCCAAGTTAATTTTGGAAAAAACTCATTCTTCCGAAAGGAAAATAGCTTTGGAAGACAAGCCAAAGAACAAACAGAAGAACAAAAAGAATCCTTTGAAAACTTCCGAGAAGAAGACTGCTTCGGAAGAAAAGGTGGTGACAACTTCTTCCGAGAAGAAAGAAGCCTCGGAAGCAAGTCATATTGCTCAAGCCTCCACAGACTCATCCTCACTAATCAACCATAGGATGGAATGGAAGATCAGAAAAAATGCTACAGCCCAAACCTCTTCTTCACAAACCATAGTTGAACCCCCATGCATACATGTTGGTTCAATTATCTCATCTACATTGGAAGAACCCAAGACCAACAAGGCTTGGGCTTCCAATAGTAACTAATCATTTCACCTTATGCGCACGAACATCCACATGACAACATGGAATTGTATGGATTGTGGACAGTGGATGCTCCAGGCACATGATAGGGAACAGATCTCTCCTACAACAATTTGAACATTTTGATGAAGGTCCTGTTCAGTTTGGAGGTGAAGCCAAAGGATACATTTTTGGTAGAGGTAGTGTATCCAATGGTAAGTTAAAAGTTGACAAAGTAAACTTTATCAAACAGCTTGAACATAATCTCTTCAGTGTTTCTTAATTCTATGATCAAAAGCACCAAATGCTTTTCACAGAACATGAGTGCATTATCCTCAAACCCGGGATAACAATGGAATTGGTTCTTATTAGATCTCCCGGGAGAGGGGATATGTACAAGCTGGATATGAACAATGCTTCCTCACTGAATGAAGTATCATGCTTTCTTTCCAAAGCTAATGGTGATGAGTCAACTCTTTGTCATAAAAGAATGTGACATGTTAATTTTAAAACCATGAACAAATTGGTTAAATATAACTTGGTATGTGGTGTTGCTTGTCTGAAAGGGAAGCAACACAAGGTATCTCACAAATCCAAAGAGGTTAACTCCATCACCACCCCATTACACTTATTGCACATGGATCTATTTGGTCCCACAAGTATAATGAGCATTGGAAGGAAATCATATTGCCTTGTGATTGTTGATGATTTTACAAGATTTACATGGGTATTCTTTTTAAGAACTAAAGATGAATCTGCTGAAACTTTAAAATTTTTTATTCTTAAAATTGAAAACCAAATTGATCACAAGGTAAAAATCATTAGAAATTATCAAGGGACCAAGTTTAAGAATCAAGTTCTTGACTCATTCTGTATCTCAAAAGGGATTGCCAGACAATACAGTGCTCCTAGAACTCCTCAACAAAATGGTGTTGCTGAGAGGAGGAACATGACACTTATTGAGGCTGCAAGAACCATGTTAGCTGATTCAAAGCTGTCTCTAACTTTCTAGGCAGAGGCAGTCAGCACTGCATGCTATGTGCAGAATAGGGTTCTCGTTGTTAAGCCCCACGGAAAGACCCTTTATGAGCTATGGAACAAGAGGCCACCGTTCATTGGTTTTCTTAGGTACATTGGCAGCAGTGTACCATACTTAACACAAAAGGCAATCTAACAAAATATGCTAAAAAGTCAGATGATGCTATCTTTGTTGGATATTCCTCAAACTCTATCGCTTATAGAGTATATAACATCAAAAATCAACAATTTGAGGAATCATCCAACATTGTTGTCAATGAGCACACTCCTTGTGTTTATATTTTTGACTTGAATTGTTTCCAAACTATTGTAAGCCATCTTGTGAGAATGTTTCAGCTGGAACAGGAACTCAAAGTGGCTCCTATGACGATCAATTGTTTGATTTACGCAGACCTATTCCAATTTCTCCAAGAAGTAATGAAGATCAAGCTCCCACTACTGAAATTCCTAAAAGCTTGAACATCTAACGAAATCACAATCTTTGTCCTAATTCTGAGGGGGAGGATGCTGATCAGCATCAGTACAGGGCAATTATTGGATCTTTGATGTATCTCACTGCAAGTAGGCCTGATATCATGTTTGCAACTTGCATCTGTGCAAGATATCAGGCTGCTCCTGAGGTGTCTCACCTAATTGCTGTTAAGTGAATTTTAAGATATCTCAAAGTAGCTCCCAAACTAGGTCTTTAGTATCCTAGTAATACGGATTTCAATCTCTATGGTTATACTGACAGTGATGATGGTGGCTGCAACATTAACAAGAAATCCACATCAGAAGGATGTCAATTTCTTGGTAGAAGGATCATCTCCTGGCAATACAAGAAATAATCATGTGTGTCTACATCAACAGCTGAAGCACTCCAAAATCAGATGTTGCAAGCTGCAAGCTGATGTTGGACTATGGTTTCAACTTCATGGAGACTCCCATCCACATAGATAATAAGAATGTAATTTCAATCACAGAAAATCTAGTCAAGCACTCCAAGACAAAGCATACTGACATTAGGTACCATTTCATTCGAGATATTCATGAGAAAAACTTAATGAAACTAGTCAAAGTCAATTCAAATGAGTAATATGCTGACTTGTTCACCAAAGCTTTTGACGAACAAAGATTTAAGTACTTAATCACAACTATTTGGATGATTAACATTTACTAGTCAATCTCTTTTGAAAACCTTTTAAAATATGTCATGTCTATGATGTCTT
The DNA here is from genome assembly GCA_025506415.1 of Flaveria robusta. Classification (NCBI taxonomy): domain Eukaryota; kingdom Viridiplantae; phylum Streptophyta; class Magnoliopsida; order Asterales; family Asteraceae; genus Flaveria; species Flaveria robusta. The sequence continues at coordinate 6,896,484 of CM046467.1, read as the reverse complement.
TATACAATCAACGCCCTGTTACTAAACTCTTTCATCTAAATTTCTATGTATGAATTCTTCTAAAGAGAAATTTACCCTCGAAAGAGATCTTTATATATCTTCCGAAGGCAAGTTCCTCTGTACAAGTATTTTCTTTCGAAGGAAAAATTCGCCTTCCAAAGCTTACTAAATTCATTTCTCGGAAGAACATTTTACACGTGGAAGCAAACTTGTCTTTGAGACATGGTTTGCCTTTGGATGTAAAGTGGCCTCGGAAGACACTACTGAGAAACACAAGTGTTTTCTCTTGGAAACAACTTTACTTACGGAAGAAAAACTTTAACTGTGTAACGGAAATCTTTGGGCCCCACTATGTAAAAATTAAATTTTTATTGATGATTGTCGCAATATTTTAAATGGTCTATCTTACTACCCTTGTCTAATCGAAACCTAGACTATCCTTTTAGCTTATCAGTTTGATATTTTAACACCATTTAAATCTTCCGACTCTCTTTCTTTACTTACTTTACCTTTGTAAAAGCCCCAAATTTCCATTATCTTCTTCTCCATTTACTCTCAAATCTTTCAATCAAACAGTACTCTCGGAACAATGGCCTTGAATTCCCAACACAACCAGGTCACCATCCTAGATGCTTCAAGGGATGCCGATTTTGCCCCCATCGTCCAATTTCTGTCACAATCCACATACTTTACTGCCCTTACTGTTAACCCTACCATCTACTAAAATCACATTGTTGAATTCTGGGCCAATGGTCAAAGCGAAACGCTCAATGATGAACTGGTCATCAAATCAAGGATCTACGGGCAGGAGATCGTAATCAGTGAAACCACCATCAGGGAGCATCTGGAACTCCACGATGAAGGAGCCCCCATTGAATTCCCTTTGTTTGATTTGGAGGATACCTACATCCAAATGGGATATGTTAGAGATGTGACCAAGTCTACAGTCTACAAGTTCAATTTCTCCTACAACTGGAAGTTCTTGCTACACATTATCCTGCACAGCCTATCCAACAAGTCAGGGGGTTGGGATCAAGTCCCGTATGATCTGGCCTACCTAGTCCATGGAATGGTAAAAGGCCTCCGCTTCAACTACTCAAGATTTTTGTTGAATAATCTACGAGGAAATCTCACCAGGGATTCATTCTATATGTATCCCAGGTTCATTCAGCACATAATCAATTGTGAGCTTAACCAAGATAAACTACAATGTTAAAACATTCTACTGGTCCTCACATGTGGCCTGTCATCTTCAAAACAATGAAGAAGGTGTCCACCAACTTCACTGGAAGGTTCACTGATCTTCTTCCAGGTATACTTGAGCCAACGGCTCCCGGTGACATCCCCGCAGACCTAGCAGGTGATGAACCCACACTCGACACCACCACTATAATGCCAATTACTTCTTCCCACCCAATCAAAATCACATACAAATGACGCCCCAAACGAGCCCTTGATCAATCTACTCTTATTGAACAAGTCCCCTATGTTCAAACCAAAAAGACTAGAGTGGAACTCAGGGCTCCCACTCAGCCAGAGGTCCAACCATCCTCCTCAATTGACCTCAATATCAGTGTTGAGTCTCCTCAGTCTCAACCCAATGAGCCCACAACCCAAACCTAAGCGCTCAGGGTGAGTCCCAACACTCCCTTGAGCACGCAACAAGGGACAGCCACATCATTGGCTCAACTACTATTGCAGAGGAGCCGTTAGATAATGACTGTCACACACTAGGCTCAAGGAGGGTGGAACATCACAGACTAGTAACATATATGTCAGCGTGAACTAACCATCATAATAGCACACAAGGAGAGAAATGACATGGCATTACATTTAATTAACAATCCAAGTTACAAAAGTCAAGCCCGTGGTCACAACACCAACAGAAATAATCCAGTACAAAGTAAATCCATAAGTTTAATAAAAATCTAATTAAGTTGATCAATAATAAATTCAAGCTAAGTAATGCCATGTGTTAGTCACGAAACTAGGCCATCCGAAGAGTTCTTCAACCCAACCAAGCTTCCATCAAGGATTACCTGAAACATGCTCAAAAAGATTTTTGTGTCAACTAAAAAGTTGGTGAATTCAAGTGCTTAAAGTTTAAAAACAAAAGGACTCTTTAGAATCCATAAGTTGATTTTAAAAGCATAAGTATCTCTGTTGTGGGGTCACAATAAACCCTTCACTCAATCCCGGCTAGCCTCTTCGAAACTTGTGTTAATCCCGGTTAACCCGTAGGGAAAACTAAGCCTAAGACAGTGGACCATACCTGCTGGATGGTTCACCTTAGTATCTTATAATACCTGTTACATGACACAAACATCCTCGTAGGATCTCAGTGTGGTGCCCTTCCCATTAAGTCATTGGGTCATGACGGAAGGCATTGTGTGTGGGGGATTCCCCAAGTAGATCTAACCATATAGGACAAGCGATTCACACAAGAATTAATGATTGTGATACAAGTAAGAGCAGGTTCTAACATTAACCACAACATATAATTATCACATAATAGCACATAAATGATTTTAGTTCAAACATAGCATGTTTCATCCCAAAAACACTAGTAAAAAGGGAACACTAGAACTCACCTTAGGGTTAATCAACGGTTCTTCGAGCACAGAAAGATTAAATCCTAGCACCCTAGCATCAAGATTTAAGTAATAATCTATATGTTCTTAGGTCATTATAGGTGTAACTAAGTGTTTTATTGTCAAAATTTCAACTAGCTTTGATTCTTTAACGTTCGCGTCAAAAAGTTTTCTTTTTAGGAAAGTTAGGGTTTCTTTATATAATTGGCAAATTTTTAAGATTTTAATCAGTTTGTTAAAGTGATATTAAGTTTGACAAGTATTTTTAGTGATAGGGTGGTTGAATTTTTGGTGAAATTGCAGAATTTACACTTTAGTCTCTCAAGTTTCAAAATTTATAGTTTTAACCCTAAAATTTGTTTTCTTTCATTTCTTGACTCAATATGGCCATTATTAGTTTCTAGAAGTTTTAATATCATATTCAAGCCTATTTTAACTCCAATTCTCCGGAATTTATTTTGGGGAATTTAGAACACAAAATTTTAGTTAGCGGTTACGGGAAAACCGACAATTTAAGCGTCTAGTTTTAAATATTTTAATTTCAACACATAAGACTCAAGTATTACTTTTTAAGGACTTCAAATAAGCTCTATAATCTGTTTTAAAAGAAGTTTTTAAGCTATTTGAGCAAAATGCTTCGTTTCTACAAGAAACCGTTCAAAACTCCTTTTTACCCAGAACCGAACAACCTAATCCATTTACTTCTAACTTTCCACCAAAATTTCATCTTGGGGTTTCTAACTTATTGAAAGAATATGAATTTTATTGGTTTTAGGCTTGTTACACCATTTTTAGAATTTTATCCAAAAATCTCCCGATTTAGGCTTATTTTTGTTAAATAAATTCATAAAAATCACATATTAATCTAATAAATCACCAAATTAGATTTTTAACTCTAAAATACTTATTTTAGGGCCTGGAACTTTTTAAACTTGTAACTCTTTAATTTTTAACCATATTTGAGAATTTTACCACTTTTCGGGTCATTATTTTCACCCATTTAGTCCATATTACTACTCTTTTCAGCATGTTTATCAAATGTCACTAATTTTATATGTTTAATATAACCAAAAAACTGGAATGAAGCATTAGATCACCAATTCATACATACATAGCATCTTTTTTGCTTTTAAAGGGTGTTAAACACCATTTACACATGTGTAATCGTCATATTTTGAGCATAAACATCACCAAACCTTTTTGCAACTTTTACCTCGGTTAATATGATGTTCATAAATTGTTTTTGAGTAAAATTTAACATGGGTTGAAGGGCTTTTCAAAACAGGTGGGTTTTTGGGGCTAAAACCCATTAAAAAGAGGGTTTTCAAGGTGAAATCGGGTGCACCAACCCTTGGTCCACGTTCATTCTTAAAATATACCTTTTAGAAAGTCGTGAATCCCACAAAGATAGTGATATGGCTGCATGTTTTTGCTTTGAACAAGAAAAGTGAGATTTTGGTACGATAGAGAAGTAAAACTTAGGAAATAGCTTCATTCGGGTATAATGATGCTTACATTCCAGATGTTCCATGTTTTTGGGAAGATTTGAAGGGTATGAGAGCTGTTGGGTCAAGAACTAGGGCTGGAGCTTCTTGTTCTTGCAAGGACCTTGCCTAAAAGGTCACCAAATGCCACTTTCTAGCTTGTTTTGAGCTTGGTCGATGGTGGAATGGTGTTGTTCTTTGAAAATCTTGCTAAGAAGAAGAAAAAAATGCAAAGAATTTGGGGGAATTGTGGCTGATTTAGTGAGAGAGGGAGAGAGAGAGAAGAGGTTGGTAGAAGTTTGCATGTATGGGGAGATGAGGGAGAAGAAGTGTGCAGGTGGTTTTGTGGGTTTCAAGGGGACAAGGGGTTGGTGGATGTGGGGGGCTGCCGAAGCAGTGGGCGTGGTTGTTTAATTAAATATTTTTTTTGTAATATGTTGTGTAGTGTAATTTATTATGTAGTGTAATTGATGATAATTTCTTGTTTATAGGTTTTTAAGTGTAACGACATATGAATGTATGTGAGCCGTGAATGTGTGTGTGTGTGCGCACACACATACTTGATTTGTTTTATTTTAACGTTTTAAGATTAGAAAATATTTAATTTTTGTCTGAAGCATTTAATAATTTCTACACTAAGGCTAGTCTTAGAGGAATTTTCTAAGGCAATTAAGCATGTAAATAATTAATATGGAAGAAAGAAAATCATATTAATAATAAAAGTGAAAATAATTTCAGATTAAACTAAAGTTAAAGGTTGGACCTAAGAGTCAGTTGTTACACTGACCAAGGTCCCGGGTCATTAGATATAGCCTCTGTATCCTTTCTTGACCTTTTAACCCGATCTGATGAGGATATCTTGTTTCATCAGGGACATGATGTTGATCTATCTCACCATTCTCCAGACCAACTGAGCCATAGGGAACCTCTGATATCTAGCCCACATCAGCTAGACCAAACTAAGGTGAGTCCAACCAGTGTGGAGGTGACTCATGTACACTCAGCTGCCACTACTGAGAGTGTTTCACTAGCCTCTTAGGACAATGGTAACATCTGTGAGACTGAGTCTACAGCAACCTTGCCAATTGATGCCTTTGAAAGAGATATCAGTACGCAAGGGTATCCAGGGCTCCAAGAAACCACTACTGGTGGTGATGATGAACATACTAGGTATGTTATCTTATCTCCCCATTATTCTTCAAAAGAAGATGAGGGTAGTCTGTAACTCATAATTAGAGACTTACTTTCTAAAGTCTCAAACCTTGAATCAAAGGTTAAGACTTTAAAGGATAGGTTTGCCACTCAGCAACTTGAGATTGAATATATGAAGGCTAAACTAGCTGAAAAACAAATTGAGAAATCTGTTAGGCATGTGCCAACCCAGGTTTCTTTAAGTTCTTCCTCTAGCTCATCTACTTCTCAAGATGATGCTACCAAAAAGGGGGAGAATGTACAGAATCAAAGACATGTGGAACCCATCCCTACCATCACAACTTCCTTTGATGCCATCTCTTCATTTTATCCCACACAGCAACACCCTACAACCATCTTCCCTCAACCACCTCCTATTACCATTCAAGTGGATCCAAGGATGATCCAAGAGCTCACCAAATGCCTCTTTCTAGCTTGTTTTGAGCTTGGTCGATGATGGAATGGTGTTGTTCTTTGAAAATCATGCCAAGAAGAAGAAGAAAATGTAGAGAATTTGGGGGAATTGTGGCTGATTTCGTGAGAGAGGGAGAGAGAGAAGAGGTTGGGAGAAGTTTGCATGTATGGGAAATGAGGGAGAAGAAGTGTGTAGGTGGTTTTGTGGGTTTCAAGGGGAGAAGTGGTTGGTGGATTTGGGGGGCGGCTGAAGTGGTGGGTGTGGTTGTTTAATGAATTTTCGTTCTTTATTGTAATATGTTGTGTAGTGTAATTTATTATCTAGTGTAATTGATGGTAATTTCTTGTTTATAGGTTTTTAACTGTAACCACATATGAATGTATGTGAGCCGTGAATGTGTGTGTGTATACACACATACTTGATTTGTTTTATTTTAAGGTTCTAGGATTATCAAATACTTAATATTTGTCTAAAGCATTTAATAATTTCTACACCAAGGCTATTCTTAGAGGAATTTTCTAAGGCAGTTAAGCATGTAAATAATTAACATCGAAAAAGGAAAATCATATTAATAATAAAAGTGAAAATAATGTCAGATTAAATTAAAGTTAAAGGTTGGACCTAGTAGTCAGTTGTTACATTCTCCCACCGTTTGGGAAATTTCATCCTGAAATTTTAGCTTCGATTAAATCCTAAACGCGTGGGCTTGAAGAGGTGCGGATACTCCTTTCTTATCTCATCTTCTCGTTCCCAAGTGAACTCGGGTCCTCGCCTAGAGTTCCATCTTACTTTAACCTTGGGTATACGATTTCACCTAAGTTTCTACACCAATCGGTCAGTAATCTCTATGGGTTCCTCTACGAAGTTTAACTTGTTATTAACTTTGGCTTCCTTCAATGACAATTCGAGGGCTTTGTCTACTAAACACTTCTTCAAGTTAGACACATGAAAAGTGTCATGTATGTAGCTTAATTCTTGAGGTAGCCTTAAATGATATGCTACCGGGCCCACTCTTGACAATATTTGAAATGGTCCAATGTATCTTGGACTTAGTTTGCCTTTCTTGCCAAATCTTACGGCTCCCTTCCATGGTGCGACCTTTAGCATCACTCTATCACCCACCTGAAATTCCAGGGGTTTTCGTCTTCAGTCTGCGTATTTCTTCTAACGATCTATGGCTGCTCTCAGTCGCTCCTTGATCTTAAATATTTTGTCTGTGGTTTCCATCATGATGTCGGGTCCCATCACTTGGCTGTCACCAACCTCATTCAAACTTAATGGCGATCGACATTTCCTACCATATAGAGCTACATATGGAGCGGCATTTATACTTGCGTGGTAACTATTATTTAGGAGAACTCTACTTGGGGAAGATGGTTATCCCAGCTCCCACCGAAGTCAATCACGCAATCTCTTAGCATGTCCTCCAAAGTCAGAAGGGTTCTTTCACTTTGCCCCTCAGTTTGAGAGTGGTATGTAGTGCTGAAGTCAAGACGGGTCCCCAAAGCCTTTTGGAGAGATTTCCAAAAACAGGGAGTGAAGCGACTATCACGGTCTGAGATAATCAATAGTGGCACTCCATGCTTGGTCACTATTTCGTCGATGTATAGTGGGCTAACTTTTACAAGTCGTAGTCCTCTCGGATTGGTAAGAAGTGGGCTGATTTGGTAAGCCTATCCATTATTACCCAAATAGCAGCATGCCCTGTAAAAGTTCTTGGTAACTTTGTAACAAAATCCATCATGATTTTATCCCATTTCCACTCTAGAATTTTTGGCTGTTGTAAGGTTCCTGACGGTTTTTTGATTTTCGGCTTTTACAATCGCACACGTCAGACATTTCCCCATATAGGTGGCGATTGATTTCTTAATTCCGGGCCACCGGAAAAGTGCCTTTAAGTCTTGATACATTTTGTCACTTCCTGGGTCTTTAATTCCTCCATACTTTGGTACCCACGTCCTTCCTTCACACTTGTATAAACCATCGTTGTCCAATTCTAAATGCTTTTCCATTCCCGTTAACATCTACTCAACTAGTTTATCCTCCTTCAGGGCTTCACCTTATGCTTCTTTTAATCTAGCAATAAGGCTAGTATACACGCTCATCCTTAAGGCACGGACGCCGAAGGGGTTTTTCTCTTTCCTTTCTACTCAAGGCATCCGCCACCACGTTTGCCTAGGTGGGATGGTACCGAATTACACATTCGTAATTGTTCAACAGTTCTACCCATCTTCTCTGGCGCATGTTCAACATCTTCTGTTCAAGAATGTGTTGCAAGCTTCTATGATCGGTCTAGATAATACACTTGGTACCATAAAGATAGTGCCTCCATATCTTGAGTGTAAACACCATGGCACCCAATTCCAGATCGTGAGTCATGTAATTTCCTTCATGCTCGTTCGATAGTCTGGACGAGTAAGCAATCACCTTATCTCACTGCATTAGCACACATCCTAGTCTCTGATGTGAGGCGTCATAATAGACTACGAAATCCTCAACTCATTCCGGTAGGGCAAGGATAGGTGTGCTGCAAAGTTTCTCCTTGAGCGCTTCAAACGCTTTGTTCTGTTTCTTTCTCCATACAAAAGCTGTATTCTTCTTAGTCAAGGCGGTTAGCGGCTGTACGATTCATGAAAAGTCTTTGATAAACTTCCTGTAGTATCCAGCCAAACCAAGGAATTGTCTTATCTTGGTAGGAGTTTCAGGAATTTTCCAATTCTTGATGGCCTCTATTTTCAAGGGATCTACTTCAATCCCATATTTATTCAGTACATGCCCTAGAAACTAGATTTCGCGCATCCAAAATGCGCATTTGGAGAACTTTGCATACAATTGCTCATTCTTGAGCAACTCAATAAACAGTTTAAGATGCTTCTCAGGCTCTTCCTTGCTAAGAGAGTATATCAAAATATCATCAATAAACACAATCACAAACTTGTTTAGATATGGGTGACATACTCGGTTCATGAGATCCATAAACACCGCTGGTGTGTTAGTCAATCCAAAGGGCATGACGAGGTACTCATAGTGTCCATATATGGTTGCTCTCTTGGGTATGTCTTCTGCCCTTATCTTTAGTTGATGGTATCCCGATCTTAAATCTATCTTGGTAAAATAACTGGCTCCTTGTAGTTGATCGAATAAGACATCGATTCTCGGAAGAGGATAACGATTCTTTATTGTAAGCTTGTTCAATTCTCGATAATCAATGCACATTCGTAGGGTTCCATCCTTCTTTTTCACAAATAGCACCGGAGCACCCCACGGAGAAACACTTGGTCGTATAAATCCCTTGTCAAGCAACTCTTGGATTTGTAGCATTAGCTCCTTCATCTCGGGTGGAGCGAGTTGGTAAGGTGACTTGGCCACTGGTGCGGCACCAGGCACTAGATGTATTTGGAACTCAACCTGTCGGGTTGGAGGGAGTCCTCGCAGATCTTCGGGAAATACTTTCGGGTACTCAGACACCACAGGTATTTCTTTAATTTTTTCTTTTCTTCTATAGCCTTCATCACGTAGGCTATGAAAACTAAGCATCCCTCGTTGAGACTTTTGGTGGCCTTTAGGTGGGATATCATGGGGTATAGCGTGTTGCTTCTTTCACTGTGAACAACTAGCGTTTTCCCATCAATTAATGGTATTTTAACCAAACGTTCATCACACACGATTTCAGCCTTATTTTTAGCTAACCAATCCATCCCAACGACCACATCGAAACCTCCTAACTTTATAGGCATCAAGTCTATCTTAAATGGATTACCCTTTAATTCAATAGTGCAGTCCCTGATGATTTCATTAGTTTCTATTATGTTACCATCAGCAAATTCTACGGTATATGCATCGGTTAAGGTGCAAGCTTTCTAATCAATCAAAGGCTAAAAGGTAGTAGAAACAAAACTATCTATCGCTCCAGTATCAAACAGAACGGTAGCAGGATGGATGTTTATGAGAAACGTACCGTTAACCACATCGGGTTCCTTACGATCACCATTTAGGTCCATCACGAACGCTTTTCCCTTGGGTTTGTTTGGTTTGGCGTCCTTATGCCTTGCTAACTTGGGAAATTTGTTCCTCATATGTCCTGGATCTCCATACTCGTAACATTGCTTACCCGGTTCATATGTACAGTCCTTAATCAAATGGTGAGTTTGTTTACACCTAAAACAGGGCATCGGGTTGCACTCCCCTTGGTGATGTAGTTTGCACTTGTTGCAAAAGGGGCTTGTACCTAAGTACAGCTTTCGAGCCCTTCCACCATGATCATCACGCCTTGCTCCTTCACTAGCTCTCTTCCTTGAGCTACCACTATTGCCAATCGTCTTCTTGACATCAAACCACTTCCTTCTCTCACCCAGTGCTTTCTTCTTGTCCTCCGTCTTCACATGTTCTGTCCATCTAGCTCTAACTAGGTCGTCAGTCAAGCTACTTGTGAAATCCACTGCAGCTTGTAAGGTTGTAGGCCTTGAAGACCGGACCATGCCTCTAACCCTGGGATGTAATTCCTAGATGAAACGGGCTACACCTTGGCTTCTGGCATCACTAGGTGTGGCACTAGTCGAGACAAATTTTGGTATGTATTCCGTATAGTTTGGGCCTTTCATCTCCAAGCTCAAAAATTCAGGCTCCAGCTTCTCAAGTTGATTGATTGGACAGTACAAGTTGGTCTTTAACTCTCTGAATTCAGACCAGTTCATTCGTCCTGCAGCATTTCTGCCTTGAGGCCGAACGATAGTTTTCCACCACTCTAGTTCTGATCCTTTGAGTGATTGAGAGGAAAACCTTACCATCTGCTCAGTCTTGCACTCACTGATGTCCAACACGGCTTTAATCTCATCCAATCGCTGGTAAGTCTCGATCGCACCCTCAGTGCCACAGAAATCCTTTGGTTTGCAAGCCATGAAGGTCTTGTAGAAACACCCATTCCTTATCTCCTCTGTATCGTCATTGTTGCCTTCATCATTCCCGGGTCCACTATTCCCGGTTGCATTACCCCGATCTCCGTTGATCTGGGCCATGATAGTTGGAATGGCATTAGCAATTTGCTGAGCCACCAGGCTAGCAATTCTTTCTTCATTCTCGAGGTTGACATTCGATGCGCATGGTGTCTCTTGTGGAGTAGGTGGTTGGTTTCCACCCTGGTTCCTTGTTTGCCTAGCTTCCTCATTTCTTCACCTAGTTACTCATCTCCTTCCGGTACGAACTCCTCATCTTGATGGCATTCTGGTGTCATCATAGATAAACTTATTTAGCATCTCATAAATTGGTTTCAAGTATCTCATTACATCGATTTAACTCCTATTAGTCACGTTTACCAAGCACATGAGAATTCTATTACACACTGCATGACATGAATAGATGTTTCATTCAATTAACATGGGGTGGATTATTTTACGGGGCAACAAAATTATTTTCGTGTTACATGATATTGCACATTCCCAATGAATCACCCTGCAAAAGTTAGAATTATAAAGCAAAAGTTCATACGTAGTTAAATGTAGTAACAACCAAACAAAGTAGTAGTACATCGTAGTTTCACAAGTTGGAAGGTGCCATCACCCCCATAAATAATAATAGTGTCTGAAATAGATAAAATAGTTTCTTCAAATAGTTCAGTAGTCTCTTGCCCAACAATCAGATATCCCCCCGTCATCACTACCACTTCTTCTTCAGCCACCCAAACCAACCCGAACTCTTTTTTTTCTGCTCCTTCTCCAAGCGTTGAACACCATGAGACGCCATCATTGCCTTGAACTTGGCGGACTGGGAGGTCTGTGTAGCGTGCTGAAGAGTCACCTCGTGATGCTAAATGATCTGGAGTATTTCTCCAAGTGTAGGGTCGGAAGGACCAAAATCACTAGCCCGACGGCTAGACTAGGGGTAGGGGTCTCTAGCAAGGACACTCGGGGCCGTCATACATAGTATACCTAGGCGGCATCCAATACTCATCATGCGGGAGGAGTCTGGGCGGGTCAATCATTAGAGGTGCTGGTGTAGGAGCCATTGTAGGAGGAGGTAGGGGGGGCATCCTAAAGGAAAAAGATGCTCCTCGCCTGGTGCTCTTTTGGGGACGAGTATTGACACGCACGCCTCTATTCCTGATAGGCGGAATTGGTGAGAGAGTAGGTGCAGTGACATGTGGCGAGTGGGAACGCGTTCGGCTCCTATCCAGGGATGATGGTGAAGAGTCCTCAGTGTCATCAGAAGTCACTGAAATCCATCCGGGATGTCTGCATCTTCGCACGTACTCCTCATACTGTGACTGAGGCATTGTCCACCTAAGACTTCCAACTGGGGTAGTGTCGTCAAAACCAGTAGTAGCATCAATAACCAGTAGTAATAATAGTAGTGATGGCAGTAGTATCAATAACCAGTAGTAGCACCAAGTTATAACAGCGGTAAGAGTTAGTTTTAAAAAAAATCAGACCACACAAAGAAAAAAAATAAATAAATAAAAATTTTCTTGAATCATCTACCCAAAAAGAAAGATTTCAACACCACCTAGGGTTTCATGCCAGAATATACACGTCCGATAAATTCATGATTACGTTGATCAAGTGTAATCATCAATTTACCTAACCCGCTTACTCCGACACATTCCAAACAAGGACAGTCATAAGGTATCAGGGTTGTAGCCTAGGGTCTATTAAGGTATTACCGACTTCTAAACAACCTTTGGCTCTAATACCAATCTGTCACACCCTGGCCCAAGGAGGGTGGAACATCACAGACTTGCAACACACATGGCATCAGAAACTAACCATCATAAGAGCACACAAGGAGAGAAATCACATGTCATTACATTTAATTAACAATCCAAGTTACAAAAGTCAAGCCCCGGGTCACAACAGTAATAATCTAGTACAAAGTAAATCCATGAGTTTAATAAACATCTAATTAAGTTGTCCAACAATAAATTCAAGCTAAGTAATGCCATGTGGTAGTCACGGAACTAGGTCATTTGAAGAGTTCTTCAACCCAACCAAGCTTCCATCAAGGATTACCTGAAACATGCTCAAAAAGATTTTTGTGTCAACTAAAAATTCGGTGAATTAAAGTGCTAAAGTTTAAAAACAAAAGGACTCTTTAGAATCCATAAGTTGATTTTAAAAACATAAGTATCTTTGCTGTGGGATCACAATCAACCCTACACTCAGTCCCGGCTAGGCTTTTCGAAACTTGTGTTAATGCCGCTTAACCTGTAGGGAAAACTGAGACTCAGATAGTGGACCATACCTGCTGGATGGTTCACCTTAGTATCTTATAATACCTGTTACATGACACAAAAGACCCCGCAGGATCTCACTGTAGTGCCCTTCCCATTAAGTCATTGGGTCATGATGAAAGGCACTATGTGTGGGGGATTCCCCAAGTAGATTTACCAATATAGGACAAGCGGTTCACACAATAATTAATGACTGTGATAAAAGTAAGAGCAGGTTCTAACATTAACCATAACATATAAGTATCTCACAATAGCACATAAATGATTTCAGTTCAAACATAGCATGTTTCATATAAAAAATAGTAGTAAAAAGGGGAAACGAGAACTCACCTTAGGGTTAATCAACGGTTCTTCAAGCATAGAAAAGATTCAATCCTAGCACCCTAGCATCAAGATTCAAGTGATAAGCTATATGTTCTTAAGTCATTATAGGTGTAGCAAGGTGTTTTATGGTCAAAGTTCAAGTAGCTTTGATTTTTTAATGCTCGCGTCAAAAAGTTTCCTTTTTAGGAAAGTCAGGGTTTATTTATGTAAATGGAAAATTTTTATAATTTTAATCTGTTTTTTAAAGTGATATTAAGTTGACCAAGTATTTTTAGTCATAGGATGGTCGGATGTTTGGTGAAATTGCAAAATTTACACTTTAGTCCCTTAAGTTTCAAAATTTACCGTTTTAACCCTAAAGTTTGTTTTCTTTCATTTCTTGACTCAATATGGCCGTTATTAGTTTATAGAAATTTTAAAATCACAATCAGGTCTATCTTAACTTCAATTCTCCAGAATTTATTTAGGGGAATTTAAAACACAAAGTTTTAGTTACTAGTTGCGGTAAAACCGACAATTTAAGCGTCTAGTTTTAAATATTTTAATTTCAACCCATAAGACTCAAGTATTACTTTTTAAGGACTTCAAATAAGTTTTACAATCTTTTTTAAAAGAAGTTTTTAAGCAATTTGAGCAAAAAGCTTTGTTTATACAAGAAACCGTTCAAAATTCCTTTTTACCCATAACCAAACAACCTAATCCATTTACTTCGAACTTTCCACCAAAATTTCATCTTGGGGTTTCTAACTTACTGAAAGAACATGAATTTTATTGGTTTTAGGCTTGTTACACCATTTTTAGAATTTTATCCAAAAATCTCCCGATTTAGGCTTATTTTTGTTAAATAAATTCATAAAAATCATATATTAATCTAATAAATCACCAAATTAGATTTTTAACTCTAAAATACTTATTTTAGGGCCTGGAACCTTTTAAACTTGTAACTCTTTAATTTTTAACCATATTTGAGAATTTTACCACTTTCCGGGTCCTTATTTTCACCCATTTAGTCCATATTACTACTCTTTTCAGCATGTTTATCAAATTTCACTAATTTTATATGTTTAATATAACCAAACAACTGGAATGAAGCATTAGATCACCAATTCATACATACATAGCATCTTTGTTGCTTTTAAAGGGTGTTAAACACCATTTACACATGTGTAATCGTCATATTTTGAGCATAAACATCACCAAACCTTTTTGCAACTTTTACCCAGGTTAATATGATGTTAATAAACTGTTTTTGAGTAAAATTTAACATGAGTTGAAGGGCTTTTCAAAACAGGTGGGTTTTTGGGGCTAAAACCCATTAAAAAGAGGGTTTTCAAGGTGAAATCGGGTGCACCAACCCTTGGTCCACGTTCATTCTAAAAATATACATTTTAGAAAGTCATGAGTCCCACAAAGATAGTGATATGGCTGCATGTTTTTGTTTTGAACAAGAAAAGTGAGATTTTGGTACGATAGAGAAGTAAAACTTAGGAAATAACTTCATTCGGGTATAATGATGCTTACATTCCAGATGTTCCATGTTTTTGGGAAGATTTGAAGGGTATGAGAGCTGTTGGGTCAAGAACTAGGGCTGGAGCTTCTTGTTCTTGCAAGGACCTTGCCTAAAAGGTCACCAAATGCCACTTTCTAGCTTGTTTTGAGCTTGGTCGATGGTGGAATGGTGTTGTTCTTCGAAAATCTTGCTAAGCAGAAGAAAAAAATGCAAAGAATTTGGGGGAATTGTGGCTGATTTCGTGAGAGAGGGAGAGAGAGAAGAGGTTGGTAGAAGTTTGCATGTATGGGGAGATGAGGGAGAAGAAGTGTGCAGGTGGTTTTGTGGGTTTCAAGGGGACAAGGGGTTGGTGGATGTGGGGGGCTGCCGAAGCAGTGGGTGTGGTTGTTTAATTAAATATTTTTTTTTGTAATATGTTGTGTAGTGTAATTTATTATGTAGTGTAATTGATGATAATTTCTTGTTTATAGGTTTTTAAGTGTAACGACATATGAATGTATGTGAGCCGTGAATGTGTGTGTGTGTGTGCACACACATACTTGATTTGTTTTATTTTAAGGTTTTAAGATTAGAAAATATTTAATATTTGTCTGAAGCATTTAATAATTTCTACACTAAGGCTAGTCATAGAGGAATTTTCTAAGACAATTAAGCATGTAAATAATTAACATGGAAAAAAGAAAATCATATTAATAATAAAAGTGAAAATAATTTCAGATTAAACTAAAGTTAAAGGTTGGACCTAAGAGTCGGTTGTTACACTGACCAAGGTCCCGGGTCATTAGATATAGCCTCTGTATCCTTTCTTGACCTTTTAACCCGATCTGATGAGGATATCATGTTTCATCAAGGACATGATGTTGATCTATCTCACCATTCTCCAGATCAACTGAGCCATAAGGAACCTCTGATATCTAGCCCACATCAGCTAGACCAAACTTAAGTGAGTCCAACCAGTGTTGAGGTGACTCATGTACACTCAGCTGCCACTACTGAGAGTGTTTCAGTAGCCTCTTAGGACAATGGTAACATCTGTGAGACTGAGTCTACGGCAACCTTGCCAATTGATGCCTTTGAAAGAGATATCAGTACGCAAGGGTATCCAGGGCTCCAAGAAACCACTACTGGTGGTGATGATGAACATACTAGGTATGTTGTCTTATCTCCCCATGATTCTTCAAAAGAAGATGAGGGTAGTCTGTAACTCAAAATTAGAGACTTACTTTCTAAAGTATCAAACCTTGAATCAAAGGTTAAGACTTTAGAGGATAGGTTTGCCACTCAGCAACTTGAGATTGAATATATCAAGGCTAAACTAGCTGAAAAACAAATTGAGAAATCTGTTAGGCATGTACCAACCCAGGTTTCTTTAAGTTCTTCCTCTAGCTCGTCTACTTCTCAAGATGATGCTACCAAAAAGGGGGAGAATGTACAGAATCAAAGACATGTGGAACCCATCCCTACCATCACAACTTCCTTTGATGCCATCTCTTCATTTTATCCCACACAGCAACACCCTACAACCATCTTCCCTCAACCACCTCCTATTACCATTCAAGTGGATCCAAGGATGATTATAGACCTTAACAGATTTTTAACCAAATTTCTGATACGCTCCTCCCTTGAACAACCCTCCCCTAATGTATCCGTTGCCTACTTTGGGGCTGAAAAGCTTTAAAAGATGAATGCACCCCCTAACTCTGAGGAGGATGTTGGTCAACCTAACATCTCTATTGAACCTGAGATTAACTTCGAAGAGGAATACAGACTGATGGCCCTGCAACCAACTTAGAAGGGACAGGTAGTGTTGTTCAAATTACTTTGAAAGCAGAAGTCCAAGCTACGAAATGAATAATGGAACTATCTTCCTTGTCCGATGACCTGTGATGAACAGAGGCCATTCTTGATCTAGCCTCTGAGGTAAACAGTAAAGACTTTCTTACCACTCATCTATCTCAAACACCTCAAGTTCAACTCCACTCTCCCTAACCTGAACCCTCTAAAGCTGAGTCTCCAAAAGCTAATCCTACCGGAAAGAGAAAACTCACTACTAAAGAGCTTTTAGAGGAGGAAAGGTTGGAACAGCTCAAGAAGAAAGGAAGAGTTGATTCTGGGAAGCTGCTGGCTACAAGCAGCAAAGCAGCAGCAGTCGCTCAAGAAAATATCTACAATCAAAGGAGAGTGGAGGTCATAGACAGGCTCATCAGCCTAGGAGTAGGCGATGAAGAAATACTTCTACTCCCACTTGATGAACTTGTAAAAATAGAGAAGAAAACCCTGCTTTAGAAAGAAAAGGAGTAGGCAGCAAGGTTGGCCTTAGAGGAGGAAGAGAGGAAAAAGGAGGAGTAAGCAATAGAAAGGGAGATAATGGATAGAATAGCATTTCTCTGTACAAGAGGCTATTCTCTGGAGGAGCTAGCCCCTCATGATCACGATACGATCTTGTTTCTTTTCCATAAAGAGCAAGATCAAATCAACAAGGAGAGAAAGAAGGCTGCTAGAGAAAAACTGAGGGAAAAGAAGAGGAGGAGGAAATGGCATAACTTGCTAATGCAAAGAAGGAGGTGATAAGGACTCGATGAAAGCCTATCTCAAAGTACATGGCTTCACCGGTAGGCAAGTGGGTCCAATGTCTAAAAAGAAGGCAAAAGGTAACTGAACAACAAAGTGTTCAGAAGATGGCACCCAAATCAGCACTCAAACCACAACCTACAAAACCTATGCCCACACCTTTTCCTTTTCCCATCAATACTAAACCAACCATTGAACCTTACACCCCTGAACCTACTTCATCAGCCTTACCAACATCCTCATCTACTGCTTCTCAACAACCACCACCACCACCATTTATCGTAAAACCCAAAACACAACCCCGAACCCAATCTCTACCCAAACCATCTTCTGAACCATCTAAGCCTCTGTCCATGGAAGAATTCAACTAGATCAAAAGGAAGGTCACCAACAACACAACTTTGAGCGACATTTCCTATGAAGAAGAGTCTGTTCAACTGAAATACATTGATGGATCTTCTTGTTCCCTCACAAGAGATGCATTTCTTGATCTGCCTAGGGGAACACTAGACCAAGCACTCCAATTTCTTGCAACTAATTCAGACACACTTAATGAAGAAGAGAAGAAGTTAAGAAGGAGACTAGTGACTCTGTTGGACACTAGGAAAGGGGACAAGCTACCAACCAAGCCACTCAATCCTAGAAGTCAAATTGTCCAGTGGAGGTTCGATGAACCTTCACACAGCTTCGCTGTGGAAGGAGAGAATGGTCAAGTAAACAGACTTGATACATCATCTCTGCTACATTCCAGCAGATTTGATATTGTTGAGTTAGCAGAAAAACCATTCTCTAATCCCTCCAACTCTCAGATTGCTGCTCACATCAAAAATCATCTAAGCATTCTTCGTCTTGCTGAGCTTACTAAGAAAGCCAAGATTGAAGAGGAGTTGAAAATGAGAGCAAAGGAAGAAGAAAAAGGTTTAACCACAGAAGAAAGAACATTCCTATAGATGGTTGTAGGCCCAACTTCGGATCCTATAGTTAGATGGGAATATGACTACAATTCCCATCAACTAACTCTCTTCAGAGGGACACAGCAAAGAGTACATGTCATTCAGAGCAACAGGTTAGATTTACTATCTACAAATGACGTTCGAAAGCTTCTCACCACCATATTAGGGAAGAACAAAGAGACAAACAAATATCTGCTTTCCCTGGTGTTGAAGGTTCTAAAAAGTAGAAGGAAGTGAAGTTTTGGTAGCATCAGCCTAGAGGGAGTTTGTTGGATCATATGAGGCTGATGCAACCAAAAAAGCAGTTAAGAGTATTTTGAAGTAAAATTGAAGTGGTCTTCCAAAGACAAAGCTGTTCTTTCGAAGACAAGTCAAAGATCTTCCGAAAGCTTAATCATGAAGAACTTTCGATGGTAAAACTCAGTCTTCCGAAGACTAAGAAGTTTTCCTTCCAAAGTATACATACATAGAAGATCCAAGTCAAAGTTTTCCGAAGGATAAACTTATGAAGGCTTGTAGAAGACTCTGAAGAACTTGTTTCTTCCGAAGTATAAATGGCCTCAGAAGAACTTATTCTTCCGAAGCCATTTAGCTTCAGAAGAACCAACTATGAACTAGTGGACATAAGTATGGTCGATCTGACATCCTCTCCCACCTCTGATATATTGCATGGTGCTTTCCCACGCCCATGTAGTTGACCATACTTTAATCCACTGTTCACTCCTTATCAATTAGTATAGCTACCATCTTTAGTTGATGACAGAAGGTAAGTTATGAACCTTTCATGACTACCTAATCTAGGATAGTATTTTATCTTAGATGCTTTACTTCTATCAATGTAGTATTTGTCTAGTTGTAAATTCCAACCGGTTATCTAAGTATAACCGGCTGCAGATATTAGTATATATAGTTTATCATTGTAACTCATCAAACATGCTTGTAAGAGTCTTGTAATATTGAGTTGAGAAGTAATATATACAAGTATCTTGAAAACCATTCTTGTGTTCATTAATTTATTATATTATTTGTCAACTTAGTGATTCTGCTTCATCAACTGAGGGAGATTAAGTGAGCTTGTGAGATAAACTTGTGTTTTGAGACCAACACCGATCCTGCAATGTTTTTTTCAAAAAAAGACCAGGCTTCTAGGACAACCTTTTTTTGGCTTTAAAGGGTCTAGCCGTTAGGCTTAACCAGGACTCTTAAAGCCTTCAGGCAGACTAGTCTTTAGGCTCAAACAAGCCAGGCCAATTTGGGCACCTACTTGTAAACAGTTTGACCATACATGCATTCAAGCAACTACCAATCTAAGATGTTAAAGAATCAAAAACATTAATAATAGGCCTACTTGAAATTTTCAATGATGGCATTTTAATTATAATTATTAAAATGGGCCGTGTTTAAAATAGGCATATGCCGAATAAGGTTAAGACTAAACGGGACGGGTAAAAAAAGCTAAACAAAATTCCTATCATCAAGATGAGCACGGTAGGATTGTTTACTACTTCACCCTAAGTTTGTTTAATAATTAGCTTCAACCAATTTACTAATAAAAGGGTCAAAGCAAGCTATGCTTTATCTCTAATGGGTCAAACATGTCAGAAGTCACCAAAGTGTTTCTAGGTTGATCTAACATGATCCGTTTTGACCCCGTACTCAACCTGCCCATCTGCTCACTTTATGTCTAATAAATCTCCAAATATTCATCAACATATATATTAGAAATTGCACAAAACTTATCTGTAAACTATTAATCATTAAGTTCCAATTTGATGAGGTAAAGGCATTGAAGGGTTAATAATACAACTAATGAGATTGTTTATCCAAGGATGGAATAACATTGAAACAATAACGATACGAAACAAGAAAGATATGCGAATCAAATACTTAAACAGGAATGTATGGCAACTTGCAATGCCATCACCTGGTTGCTGGACCCTATATTGAAGTTAATCAAAGATGAGCAGGCCAAGGCAGTAGACCTAACCGAGTACAAGAGAATTACTGAAAGCATCCGCTACTGATCTTAGTTTCTCAGTAGGAGTCATAGCAGGTATATGCAAGCTCCCAATGAGAGTCACTGTGCAGCAGTTAAGTAGATTTTAGATACATAAATGGGATAGCAGGGTATGATCTGATGTATGGTCTGATGTATCAGAAAGGGATTAATGGAATGCTTGTAGGCTACAATGACAGTAGCAACAAAACAGATTGTGAAGACAGGCGTAGTACAACTGGTGTGGTCTTTCACAACTCATACGATATTTTTTAATGAATAGGTCAAATTGTAATTCTAGAACATGTCAAATTGTTGTTGTTTTTAAAAGGGTCAAACATATCAAACTTAATGTTTGATGATTCTGGTAAGACTCTTTTTCTTCCTTTATTGTTCCGGATCGTATTTCTTTTTTCAACCGGTTCATACAAGTGAATCAAAGCTTTAATACATAATTAAGCTTGTTATTATCCATATGGTTTTGTTCTTTTGTTTGAATAGAATACATTCCATCTTTTTTCTAATTTGGCATGACAATTGATTTTAAGAAATGTTAACAAAACACCTAAATCTACAATCACATTACGAACACATGAAATTTATATTTAATTTGAAACTAATAAACATTCAAAACTAGCATCGTTTACTCAACAAGTGGAGATTATAAATAGTGAATATATATGAAACAGCCATGGGAAAACCTAGCCTGGTTAATTTGGGAGTATCTTTCACTCAATTGAACTCTCAAGAAACCTAAAACCTGAAAGCACAATCAGTATTGAAACATGTTCATAATAGTGATCTTAACAAAAAGTTCATTCAATCAATTTCATGTCATGACTTACAAGAAATCAAACATATAAACTTACTACTTCATGTAAAACGATTTTACATATGAAGAGAGCAACAGAGAGGAAGAAACGTGAAGCAAATTGCAAATGAGGGTAGAGAGGGTTGGGATGAGGCTTCGGTTTCCTGAACTTTCAGATGTTGGTTACGAGTAGATAGTGGGGGATTTGGAGGGAAGATGAAGTCAACATTAAAGAAAAATGGGTATGAAACTTTCTCAGGCCATATCCATGATCATTTATCTTTATCAATTTTTTGTTGTATTTGTGTTATATATTTATTAGTTTAAATGGTTTTTAAATTAATTCTTTTATGGATCTCCTATTTGTTATATTTTTAATTATATATGTATATATATATATACACATATATATTGAACTGGTAGTTGTATCACTCGTGCGCCATTGACTCATCCGATCATCTCTATTACTCAAATACGAAACTTGAGACTAGCCTTAAGAGGAAACTTACATTAGGTGAAAAAACCTCCTAGTCCACCTAGAACTCCCCTTTATTTTTGTCAAAGGTGGAACTTGAAATTTAAAACCTTTCCCTACTTTTGATTTTGATATTTAGTTTGTACTTCATTCAAGATAGTATTTATTATTATGATGATTGGTTATTATTTTTATATGAACTTTTTATATTATATTATTTAGTAATTATTTGTCATAAAACAATTGTGTTTACCGGATAACACGTTTAACACGGTTACTTTAATGAGTTAATAATGTCATAAGTGGTTAAGCGAACTAAACCCATTTATACTCAATTTTAAATGCGACATTAACGTTTTGATCTATATATGATAAGGAGTCTTAACAGGCCATTTGCACCCATGTTTGACTATAAATCGCTATATTAGGCACTGATTGTTTATGAATTATCATTATTAAACGAATATTTACAATGTTTGTATATTAATCACGTCGATTGACGAACTTTGAACTACATTGACTATGCATGACCTAACATGTTGTATTATGTCAGAAGTGTAACAATGGGTCATTATACATCATTAGGGATAGTTAAAAGTGATAATAGTCTATAACGAGTATTAATGGGTCATATGTACCCATGCATGACTGTTGATCCTTATGTTGACTAAGATTTTACCACCATTGGTGATTATACCTTAACCATGTTTCATCATGTAACATTATGACTAACCATGTTTGGCCTACATCACCTATGTTTGACCTAATAAATTATATTATGTTATAAGTGTCATTATAAGTCATAATGGTTTATACTAGATCATAATATATCATATGCATCCACTTGGAAGTAACTAATCATGATTGTAACTAATTATCCGTAATTATTCAATCGATCCTTGTTGATTTTCCTTGGAATTATTGACGCTATTTGCCTTATGAGACACTAATTGGTGATCATTAATCAAAATTAGCCTTAATTGACCATGTGTGACCAATTTCGACACACAATCTCCTCTAATTGATCATATTAACATTATTTCACTTTTTAATCAGGTCAATAGCCCCTAGCTAAACATATTTACCATGATCTCATCATAAAAGTCACTAATTACATATAATAAAACTGATTAGGGGGTGTTTAATATTCAAATCGGATTCGAAAACCTCGAAATTCAATTCGATTTGAGTCGAAAATTACTAAATTGAATTTCAATTCGAATTTTCAAATTCAAATTCGATTTGATTCGAAGTCTTATTATCGAATTCGAATCAAAATTCTATTTTTTGCCTTATGATTTTCAAATTAAAAATATACATACTTACATTTATTTATTTTATATATTAATTTAAAAATATGTATATAAGAAATTAAGAATCAAAAGTTCAAAAAATATATAATCTAAAATTCTAAATTTT
The DNA here is from genome assembly GCA_025506415.1 of Flaveria robusta. Classification (NCBI taxonomy): domain Eukaryota; kingdom Viridiplantae; phylum Streptophyta; class Magnoliopsida; order Asterales; family Asteraceae; genus Flaveria; species Flaveria robusta. Next base: position 6,873,522 of record CM046467.1, on the reverse strand, counting down.
AATCGATACATTTTTCCTTATTAGGCACTTGAAATATTTGTGTGTTATGCTTGTATTTTTATTTTGATCATTTGAAATTGGATTTTTAAAATAAATTAAAAACAACTTATTCGATTAATTACTTCTTTTTTAAAATATGAATCGAGTAATCGAAATTTCTTTCAAATACTAATTGAATTTAAATTCTGTTTGAAAATTTCATATTAGATTTGATTTGAAATCGACTTACCTTTTACGAATTCAAATCGAATTCGAATGTTGTTTGGAAAATTAAAAGTTCAACTTAATCGATTCAATTAACTTGAATTTGGTTCGATTCGATGAACATCCCTATAAGTAATTTTTATTTTTCATTAGTTAATCATGATTAACTGAAATCAAAGCTAAGTTATTTTATTATACCATCATTGACTATTATTGACGAACATTGACCCTAATTGATCATCACTAACTATTATTTACCCTAACTGATTATCATTAACCATTATTGACCTCCGTTTAGTATATAATATTTGTACTATCTAACCCTAATTCATCACAATTGATCCGAAATGATTTATTATTAATTCTTTGTAAGTACATTCACATTTAGCTAACTCGATGGAACGTTGAAGCTGGCCAGCTTTGAAGTAATAGGACTTAGGTAAGAAGCAAGGACCGATTGGACAGTTATACATGACTAACTACGAGTGCAAATTTTTTTAATAATTTATAGCGAGTCTTGCACCTTAATGATTTGTATTGGTTCTTGAGGGTTATATATAATAGCTTTTAACAGGTCATGATAAGTCTCACTTGATCATATTTAATATTAATTTATTATGTTTGATGAATTATGTTAATAGTTAATCAAAACTCACTTTCTTATATATTTACTATAATTTTTATTAACTATTCTGTTTATTTATTTAGAGTTGTATATATTTCTTGATTTCGTAATAAATTTTACAAATATTTTTTACTGTGTGACTTATTTAGTTTTCAAGAACTTATTTCTTGATTCTAATATGGCTTTCTCTATAAATTTAACTAATTTACTTTCAACTATTCTAAATATCTATTTTCTTAATTTTGCTAAGGATTTTGTTACAGATTTTGCTATAGGTATTAATATTTATCATGTATTATTTTCCTAGATTTTGGTTTTGCTGTGGATTTTACTATGGATTCTTTTGATGATATTTTTTATCATTATTTAAAATCTTATATTTTCACTTTTGCTACTAAATTTACTACTGATTTTATTAAATTATTAGTTTTAATGTTTATTCCTTAGTCTTGCTATGGATTTTGCTACGGGTGTTGCTAAACTATTTTTAGTTATTTTTTTCAACATTTATCTCTTGAATTTGCTACGAATTTAACTAAATCATTTTTAATACATTTATTTTAAAACTTTTGCTATGAATTTTCTTACTGGCAAACCATAGCAACATGTATCCATAGCAAACCGTAGCTAATCCATATCAAATTTGCTACAAAATTTTTCCATAGCGAAAATTCGTAGGAGATAATTGTTTGTGTAGTAGTGATAAGTGCTTCTTCTCCGGTGATGGATACGTATAATCATATCCCATACGTGATAAACAGTCTCTCGCCACATCATCATCCAGCTTCATTCGGGCATTTGGCTAATTCTCCAGCAATAGTATACTCTTGATGATCTCCGCAGTAATAACAATCTTCTTTCCCTTCATTGTTGCAGAAATGAAAGGTTCTCCTAGAGTGTCTTTCTTGTTAACAGCAGATAGCCAGAACTAATCAATCACATTAGTATAGATAGTCGGATTGGCTGTAATAGAATGATGTAAACATGAAGTCTTCAAGGCGTCAATAAGTGATTAGTATCAACACATAATAGTTCATTATTTCAAACTTAGAAAAAATTTAAAATTTTTGAAAAAAAATTAAACATTTCATGCGAAAAGATAAATTTTTTGCATGCGATAAGTTTCTTTTTAATTTAATTTCTCGCGCGACAAGTGAGTTTATGCACAAATAGTTTTTGACCAAAGTCAACTATTCGCGTGAATAGTCAAAGATTCTAATGCTATAAGTTCATGCGAATTTGAATGTTTTCACATATGTTCAATAACTTTGTAAGTTTTTGCAAGCGATATCTTTAAAATTTTAGATTTCAAATCAAGTGTTTTCAGAGTGTTTTAACCATTAACATGTGTTCTTTTATGGTCAATTTGTGTTGTGTTATAGTTTAATATGATTAATTTTGTTTAATTTTTAAGTTTATTATCCCATTAAGATTTGGTTTAACATCAAAGTCACATAAACTCAAACAATGTTCATTGATTTACCTTGTGTATATCCAATAAATCAATGGGTGACCCTAATGAATGGAACAAATCAAACTAAAATCGATCAACACTTAGAAAAGCTTGAAGTGACAATAACAGTATCAAATGCGAATAGTTGCCTATTCGCATAACTGTTACTTATGTAGTGACTTCTCGCGCGAGAAGTCAAACTTTTTGCTTGAATGAACTTTTCGCTTGATTGAACTTTTGGTATGACAAAACTTTTTGCTTGAGATAAATTTTCACACGTGAGAAGTTTAATTTTTATGAATTTTTCAAACTTTTTCAAAAAAATTTTCAATTTTATTATTAATTTTGAATTATATCTTTAACCAAGAAATTAATTTTCACCGGATATGTTCATTTTACCTTTGTATCAAAATCAAAATAAAACAAGACGTACAAAACAAATCTTTTTGAATTTTTATATTTTTATTTATTAAAAAATAACCAAAACCTATCAAAATTTATCTAAGTATAACTTATCTATTTTTGTGAATTTTCTGTTGTAGAATTATATTTCTTAAGACATTGATTAATTACATATTTAGGCACTAATCACAACATAACTTTTATGAGTTTAATTACTAATACAGAATTCATGCTTCCAAATATATAAAGATATATAACTTGTGATTTTATCATGTTTTCATAATTTTTTTGAAATCTAAGAATTACACAATCACAAAATTTGTATAACAGCTTTTCATACTTCAAAACCTTTAAGACACTTAAGTCACCCCAATTTGACTTAACCCATTCATTTCTGATAAGTGATTTCATAAGATACTATTTTCCTAATATATCTAATGGAGTATAACTAGCCTGAGAAACATTTGGCTTATTTTAGTACTCATTGATATCTTTTATTTCTATATGTACTTTTGGCTTATTTTAGCTCCTTTAGATTTTTTTTTTCTTTTTCTCCTTTAGTTTTTATCATTTTGTATATTGTATATATATATTTATATATATATATATATATATATATATATATATCTATTTGGTTAAAAATCACTTCATCAAAAGATGACGGGCTTGAGTATGACAATAGTTTGTCTCTTAGTTTGTTTTAGTAGAGTTCCGTGTTATCACAAACTCATGAAGTGTAAGTGTTACACTCTTCATTCATGATTGATTTACTTCAAGTGTATCATAACTTATACATCTTTCCAATGTTGAAGATAAAGCCTATCAAAAAATCAAAAACAATCAAGTTAGTTCTTTTCGAGCCTTAGTATGTTCTTTATCAAAATTAAGAAATGTGCTATTATTTCCTACTTTATATAGAAAATTCATTTACAAAAATTACCAAAAATCAAAATATTTTTCATTATATTTTCAGGTTTTTTCTCCCCCTAAAACCAAAAATCCTTTTTATTATATTTTCAAGTTTTCACCCCCTAAAACAAAAAATCTTTTTTTATATATTTTCAAATTTTGCCCCTTAAAATTATGATTATCTCAATGAAAATTACATTTTTAACAAACTAAGTAAAAAATATTTTTGGTGAAAATTAAGCAAAATTTAATCATTCCCAATGACTTAACAAGAAAGTTGAATCAAGATTGATCAAATGCCTTGGTAAACAAGTCAGAAATGTTTTCATCTTATTTGATTTGTTCAAGATATATAAGTTTTCGATCAAAACAATCACGGATAAAATACATTCGGATGTCAATATGTTTTGTCTTTTAGTGTTGGATAGGATTCTTCGTGATGTTTAGCACAACAGAATTTTCACATCAAAATTTTAGTGTTATGGATGTTGAGACCATAATAAAGAAGTTGTTGTTAAATCCAAACTATTTGATAACAACAGCTTGATGTAGCCACGTATTCAGCTTCTGTAGTGGATGTCGATAAAGTATTCTTCTTTTTGCATTGCCACGAGATTAACTTATTGCCAAGAAATTGACATCCACCTGTTGTTGATTTTGTGTCCAAGTTACATCCACCATAATCACTGTCAGTATAAGCAAATAAATTAAATTCAGAGTTTATAGGATACCAAAGCCTAAGTGTTGGTTGGCCTTTGAGATACTTAAAAATTATTTTGATAGCTTTTAGATGAGATTCTTTTGGATTACTTTGATATCGCGCATACTGACAAACTAGAAACATGATATATGGTCTGCAAGCAGTGAGATACATCAAAGATCCGATCATTGATCGATATAAGTGTTTATCAAATTCTTCACAAGAAGTATCAGGAGATAAAGTAGGACAAAAAGACATCGGAGTCGGTGCAATTTTGGAATCTTGAAATTTGCACTTTTCCAAAATGTTTTTGACATACTTTTCCTGATTAAATAAAATACCTTGTTCATCCTATTTAATTTGGATTTCCAAGAAAAATTATATTTCACCAAGAGAATTCATTTCAAATTTCTTCTTCACCACAGCTTCAAACTCTTTGCATAATTCTTCGTTTGTCGATGAAAAATAATATCATCGACATAAATTTGGATAAGAATTATATCTTCACCGGTCTTCCTTAGAAACAAAGTTTGATCAATTGCACCCTTCGAGTATCCATTTGCAAGCAAATGTTTGATCAATGTGGCATACCAAGCACGAGGTGCTTGATGTAGTTCATAAAGTGCTTTGTCTAACTTGTAAACATAGTCTGGATGATCTGGATCTTCAAATTCAGGTGGTTGACATATATAGGTCTCTTCTTTCATTTCGACATACCAAAATGCAGTTTTGATATCCATCTAATAAACTTTGAAGGTCATGTATGAAGCAAATGCTAGAAAAATACGTATTGCTTCAAGTCTTGCAACTGAAGCATAAACTTCTTCATAATCAAGACCTTCAATCTTATAGAAAAATACGTATTGCTTCAAGCCTTGTTGCGAACAATAACACCTTTTTCATCCATTTTGTTTCGAAAAATCCATTTTGTTCTAATGGGCAGCTTATCTTTTGGTAGCTCACATAGATGTCAAACATTTAATTTCTTGAATTGCATCAATTCGTCTTGCATGTCTTCAACCCATTTATTTTCTTTTTATGCCATTTTAACATTTTTAGCATAATTCGAGAAATAAAACAACTGTACAGGCATGTATTTATTGCTCCTGATTGACTTCTAGTTCAAACGCCTTGTGATAACTGACCAATGATTGCTTCAGTTGGATGATCTTTATGTATTCTCAATTGTTGAATAGTATCTTCATAATTACTTCATCTAAATTGGACATATAACAGGTTCTTCAATATTGTTTCAATTTTCAGGTTGATAGATAATTTGTTCTTCTTGATTGATTTCATTATCAACAGATAATTCTTCAAATGGAACTTGAATTGTATCAATCAGAACATCTTGTGTTAAAGAAACATTTTGATCAGAATCTCGTGGAACTTGTTCAATAACTAGATCAACCGAAGATGATTCAACTTCTGGAATCTGAACAAATGATTGTGTAGAAGAAAAAGCAATGTCTAAAGCTTTTGTTGTAGTTGATGAAGAAGTGGATCCAACATCATCATAAAAAATATCTTGAATGGATAATGTCAAAGGTTGTGTAGTTGTAGAAACAACAGTAGAACGATTAACAGTTTCAAACAATGATGAATAATCATATATCCAAGAAGGAGGAGATCCTGCATCTGTTTTGTTAGATTCATGTCAATCAATATCAAATGAATCGATAATCTTTTTAGTTCTTCTATTATAAACCCTGTATGCTACTTTGTTAGCTGAATAACCAACAAAATAACAATCATCAGATTTTTCTTCAAATTTTGATTTTTAATCAAATATGTGTAACAGAGTACAACAACATATAAATGTTTTAAAATATTTGACTTTGGGTTTATGTTTAAAGAATATTTCATAAGGAGTCATTTTTTGTTTTTTGTTTAATAAGACACGATTCTGAACATAACAGATAGTATTCACTACTTCAGCCGAAAAGAATGAGGGTAATTTGGCTGCGGATAGCATTGTTCTAGATGCTTCAATTAATGTCTTGTTTTGTCTTTAAGTAACTCCATTTTGTTGTAGAGTTCCTGTAGAACTGAATTGTATAGTTATCCCCTACGAATCGCAAAAATTCATTCAGAATGTGATTGCAAAATTCTATCCCATTATCCCTTTTGATGCACTTGATGGTTTTATCAATATGATTTTCCACAAGAGTCAGGAACTTTATTAGCAAATGAGGTGTCTCATCCTTTGTTGCTAAAATGAAAATCCAATTAAATCTGGAATAATAATCAGTAATAACCAAACAATATGCACAACGGCCCAAACACAAAACATTAACAGGACCAAATAAATCCATATGTAACAGTTGAAGGATTAAGTCGATTTTGGTATGACTAACTTGTTTATGAAGAAGTTTGTGTTGTTTGCCTTTTAAACATGACAGACAATGTTCAATAAGATGAAATTCTTTCAATGGTAGACCAACAACATGATTTCCTTTAACTAGTTTGTTCATATTCTATATATTTACATGCACATGATTTCCTTTCCGAGGCTTTTGATAACAAACAGGATGCTGTTACAAATGAATGTGAATCATTCATATCTAACAGATAGGTGCCTCTGTCTCTCGGAGTTCTCAATAAAACCCATTCATCAGGTATCACAAAACCGGGTTTTAAAATTAGGCATTCTTTGTCTGTAAAATGTGTTGAATATTCTTTGTCATAAATTTGTGAATTCTTCAACAAAGCTTACATCTTCAAAGTTCAAAACACCGTTTGAAATTGTACCTTTCTTAGTTATTTTCCCTTCTTTATCACAAGCAAAAATAACATAACCACCGTTGTAAGGTTGAACGTTGTTTAATAGTGAGATGTTACCTGTCATGTGTCTAGAACAATCACTATCAACATGCCATACACTATTGAGAACTGGCCTGGGTTGTTCCTACACATATTAACGAATGCAATCAATTTTAGGAACCCAAGTCATTGTTGAGTTGAGCATATTATCGTCATCCAAATATGACACTGATTTCTAAACTATAAATCTTTTATCGTTGAAGATATAATCTTTAATAATATCAGGTTCTGATAGTTTTTCTTTAACTTTCCATTTTTTAATTAGTTTAATTAGTGAATGTACCATCTTCTTCAAAGTGTTTTGTACTGGAGTGAAATTGTTTTCATCAACATACGAAGATTTCATTTTTGAATTTTCTTTTGTCACATCAGAATTAATTTGTATATTATTTTTATTGAAAAAAATGTTTGACTGATTTTTATTCTTATTAAAGTTGACATTTAAAAAGAATTGTTTTTGATTATGTGAAATAGAATTATGAAATCTTTGCTTGCTTATAGATTTATGTTGATGAAAGAAATTTCTAGCTTTATGATTTGACATTCCACAAACATAACAACACTTTTTATACACATTATGCACTTGTGTATTTTCCCTGAACTGTTTGTGATAACCACCAAAGTTATCATAGAATCCAGCTTTAGTATATATTTAACCTTGTGATTCTATCACAGTCACTCGTTTCTTTCTTTCATCTAAACTATTCTTAGCTTACTTTGAAAGAATTAAGGTATAATCTTCCTTATCTATATTGACTTTAAAAACAAATCTGTTCTTGAAATTTGTTTTCAAGTAAGATACAGATGGTGTAACTTGTTTTCTTTCATTATTCTTATGAATGATTTTTAAATTTTAATTTTTGTTGTTTGTTAGATATTTTAGAACAATCATTTGTGGAAACAGAAATAACACACTTTTTATTCATAACTAATGATGATATACATGATTATTTTTCATTACAATTCTTATTTTTAATATCTTGAAAATCTATTTCATCATCACTTCTCCAATCTTCAACCAAACCATCAATCTTCACACTTTCTACAAAAGAACAATTATTGTTGAATTTAATTTTAGTTTTTGTGATTGGATCTGATGATAACTCAAGACAAGATCTCTCTAAATATAAGAACAAGATGTTATATATTCAACACTTAATAATTATGGTGCGGAAACCCATGATTAACAATATGATGATCCGTGTGTGAATGTGTGATTGTGTGTGATTGCTAGTGATTGAATGCTTGAATGATAAATGCTTGATTGTATTGATAAATGTTCAAAATCTTACGAAGGGTTAGGGTATCATGCTATTTATAGCCTATACAAAAGCTATGAACAATTACTAAGATACCCTTATGTAAAACAAAATTACATAAAAATCCAAAGTCTAAAAGCTGTCCGATGTGGATGATATCTTGTCTGCTGTGGATGTTTAGTCGTCCGCTGTAAATAATAAGTACTTGTTCGCTGTGCATTGGATGTTATCCGCTGTGAACACTTATGTGCTTTGCTTGATAGATGTCCGCTGTGGAGTGTTCATCCGCTATGGATGAACATCCGTTGTGAACTGTTCATCAGCTATGGACTAGGTCATCAGCTGTGTGTGATGTTCATCCACTGTAGAAACTTGGACTTGTTCTTCATCCGTTGCATAGACTTGTTCATCTGCTGTGGTTTCATCCGCTGTGGACACTTGTGCAAAATTTATTTTATCTACAAACCTCAAAAAGAAATTTAAACAATAATTAGTGTATGTTATGAAGGTTTATGATACTAATGTGTTAATTAATGATTGTTTGGATGTTAGAACACATTATGTTTGATTATGGCAAGCATTATCCTTTTAATGCACTTGTTTATTCCAACAATACTCCTCGTAAGGATGATGCTGCCATCTTTTGATGTTTGCTTGGTATTGTTGTGTTTGTTAGTAATGATGTGTGTGTTTGTGTTTGTTATGAATGATTACAATGGCTGTGTGATCAACTTAGATTGTTTGATTAACTTGTTTGAATGTTTTACATGATTGAATAATTGACTGTTATTCTGATTACACATGTGTAATCAGATTGTAATCTATATTCTATTTAGAATATATTTGCTTGAATGATGCATTTCTTGCAAGATTTTTGCTGTGTATGTTTATATGCATGATTTTAATGAAGATTGATTTTTAGATATGTTTGATATATCTATTATGCTTGGCTAGTTATGTATGACTGATTTGATTTTTTGTTTAACTGATTAAACTTGTGTAATCAGATTACATTATTTATGTTCTGATTCATGTATGCTTATTTGTATACCTTGTTTCTTGTGTGAGTGTTATGATTGAAGATATGTGTGGTATACATGAATAATTGATGGTATGATCTGTTTGTTTGTCTGTTATGTTTGATTTGATGTTTTGATTGTTTGTGAGGTTAGCTATGTACGATTGTTGTTTTTGCCTGTTTGATTATTAGAAACCATCATGAATGAGATGGACCAGCTTTATCAGCACTCTTTTGTACTTCAGATGTAGCTTTCAAAGTCTCTTCTACATCCTTCTTAGTGATGAGATCTTTTTCAGCTTCCTTCACTTGACCAGCTAAAGGTGTAATCTTTAAAGCATTGAGGCAGTTCACTATGTGTTCAGTGAAGTACTGAACTGCACTCTTCTGATCATCATACTTATAGGTGATTGGGAGCTGCACCATCTGCTTTAAGGTTGTGTGATTAAGGCTTTGAATTTCAATGTTGCTAACCAAAATGGTTACAACTTGTTCACCCTTAAGTACTTCTTGATTGTTGTTCTTGGAAATTCTTAGGCTTGTAATACCTTCAATGTGTGTCAATGCCTGTTGATTTGTTTCTAATCTTTGTTTCAGAGCAGCATTTACATAAATTGTGACTAAGATCCTTAACATGTGGATGAAATAACAATAGTCACCCTATCATAATACATCTTCTATAATAGGGAATGACTTTGTCTTCAAAAATAATACATATGATGGATGTAGCAGCTTGATCTCAACAGATCAAATAGTGTGATATCTTCTGCTTCTCTTCCTTCAAGCTTTCTCTCCAACACCACATCAAAGTGTGCTTCAGCATAATACCATTTGGTGATTTGATGATTGTACTAATTGCCTTCAATCTTCTTCATTATCAACTTAAGATAAGTTGGTTTCAAAGGATATCCAACTCTCTTTAGCAATTCAGTGTCAATGTTTTCATCATGTTGTTCTGCTTGTTTGCCTCATGCTTTTGTTCTCTTCTCAATTTCCCAATATTAAGCTTGTTTTCTCTGTCTGCTTTCCTTTTAAGCTTATGGTATTGTCTGTTTCTGTATGATTTGAGGATATGAAAGAAGTCTGCACCCCTATGATTGTTTGTGTGATTGACCATTCACAACTACATAAGGTGTAATCTATCCTCATAGCTCAGAGATCCCAGTTCGGATATGAATGATAAGTACTGGACAAGGCTAGATACTCTTTTGATAGCACAACATCCCATACTTCATCATATTTCCATGCAATTATCTTTCTTTCATTTGCAGAGGCAGTCAAAGTGATTTTGTCATAAAGCTTGACAAAGTTTGTGTTTTCATTAATCATCTCTCTCACTTCATTACCTTCAGGCCATAGCCTATGAGGCACGAATTGCCTTTGTTGCTCAATTGAGTGTAGCTTAGGTGGAGCTTAATGATATGTAGACAATGAGGCTGCTAGATGAGGTCTTGAGATCTGAGGCTTTAAAGCACTGAGGCTACTGGATGAGGTCTTGAGATCTGAGGATTTAAAGCACTGGTGAACATGTTCCTGTTGATTTCTCTAGCAAGATCCTTCATTTGTGGTAACAAGCTACCAGCATATGATCTGTAAGGCATCCTGGTGTGACTCAACCAGCTTTTGACCACGGAGTATGTCATCTTGTCCATTTGAGGATCGTTTGGCAAATTCTTTTGAAATTCTTGTTGGTTTTTGATCTCTTTGTATCTTTTATAAGTTTGCTCATTTTCATTCTTCATGACTTCTTGAAAGTCTTTGAGCAGATCTTTAACCTCAGACAGGTTAAGATTCATGAATGTGTAATAGGGAAAGCCTCTTCATGCTAACTCAATTCCTATTAAGGTTTTTGGATCATCTGGGAATAAATCTTGAATGTTTTGCAACTCAATTTCTTTCCTTTCTTCATCTTCTTCATCAGAATCACTTAAAATGATAATTGGCTCTATTTGTTGATATTGTGTTTGGTCTATTTCACCTTCTTCTAACATAATAGCCTCTGATTCTTTCTGTTTGGGCTCCTCTTCTTCAACTGGTTCTGTTTTACCTTCAATAACTAAAGAGGATGGGATTCAAGTTAATCTTGTTGAATCACCTTTTCTTTACCTTTAACTAAGGCAGCTAAGTATAACCTTTTTCTGTTTCTTGAATAGGTTTTGAGGGGTTGCTGTGATGATGATGATGCTTGATGTTTAGAAGAATCAGACTGCTCTTTTAATGGCTCAACAAATTGTCTAATAAGCTCATTCTGTTTCTCAAACAATGGGTTCACTTGAATGATGCTTTATTGAGATGTTTGGATGTCTGGTGTATGAAAATGTTGTCTCAGTATGGGTGAGTAGTGGATGTTCTCAAATGGATTAGGTTCACCAAATAATTGATCCATTGAGCAAGTCTCTTCAAGGATAATAATTACATGTTCAGATTCCCCTGTGCTGGTTTCTTTAGCATAAGACATGATCTGTTCTTCAAACTTATCACTCAGGTCTTATTTTTGACCTTCTGAATGTTCTTCCTCATTCAGGAGAGTGTCTGCATAGACCAACTCTCTGTTTAGCATCTTGATTTCTTCATTTTGTGCATTGACCATGTTCTTCAAACTTATCACTCAGCTGTAACACTCTTCTTATGACTTTTTCTAAGATGATGATCTGTTGATTACGCATGGTAGATACTATTACTTGCTTGTCATTAATCTGCTCAAGATGAGCATGAGTCCAAAATTGGACAATATGATCTTCAAAAATATCAGGTCTTGCTGTCATAGCATGTAGAAGCCTAGTCTATCTGATAGCTTGTATATTGTCTCTATAGTTTTAAGCCTTAGGTGAATCAGGGTTGAGGAATGCACAGAGATTATGATCTCTAATAATCACTGGGTTTGCCATATCTGCAATGAAAAAGAGTATGTTAGTATCTTGTATGATAATGATCTGTGATGATGATATGTGATGAAATGTTGATCAAGTGTTCACTAAGTTGTTGTGATTGTTAAGGAATGATGTCATATGTATGCTTAACACTTGTGATTTGTTTAAGTGTATGTTTGATTGACATTAACAAATGTGTTAGTTTGACTTACTAAAAGTCAACTGTTTGATTAATTTTGATCATGAAAATTGCAGGATCGGTTTTTATCACTCAACACAAGTATTGTGTCTCGAACTCACAAAGTCACTCAGTTAGATGAAACAGAATCTCTTAAGAGTTGATAATAATATACTAAGTAAGTAAAAAAAACACAGAAAGATAATTTTCAAGATACATGTATATATTATTTCTCAGCTCAAAGTTACAAGACTCTTTCAAGAATCTTTACCAAGTTACAATGAGAAACTATATATACTACTATCTACAGCCGGTTATACTTTGATACCAGCTGGAAACTTACAACTAAAGCAACTACTACATTGCTAAAGGTAAGGTGTCCTAGATAAAATACTATCTAAGATTTGGTAGTCATGACATGTCCATGACTTACCTTTTGTCACCAACTAAAGTTGGTAATTGTACAAACTGATAAGGAATGAACAATAGAATAAAGTATGGTCAACTACATGGGCATGGGAAAGCGCCATGCAATGAATCAGAGATTGCAGCGGATCTATCAGAAGGACCATACTTATATCCAATGTTCATAGTAGGTTCCTCCGAAGGTTAACCGGCTTCGAAAGAATAAGTTCTTCCGAAGCCATTTATACTTTGGAAGAGTCTACTTCTTCTGAGACTTGATGATCTTCATACTTCGAAAGTCTTTGTCTTGAACTCTTCTAAGTGTTAAACTTTGGAAGAAGGAAGACTTTTTCTTCGAAAGTTAAGTTTATCTTCGGAAGCTCTTTTAGCCTTGACTTTCAGAAGTTCACCTTTTGCCTTCGGAAGTTCTTTATCAGTTGCACCAAAAATGTTCTAAGTGTTTGTTTTGGTTGCACCAGCCTTACTTGATCCAACAAACTCCCCCTAGGCTGATGCTACCAAAACTTCAATTGTTTCTTCTTCTCAAAACTTTCAGCACTAACGAAAGAAGATATTTATCTGTTTCCTTGTTCTTTCCAGAAGTAGTGCTGAGAAGTTTGTACAAATCATTCGTAGACAGGAGATCCAGTCTATCACTTTGAATGATATGTACTCTTTGTTGTGTCCCTCTGAAGAGAGTTAGTTGACGGGAGGTGTAGTCATACTCCCATCTAACTATGGATTCCGATTCAGTGCCTTCAACCATTTGAAGAAAGGCTTTGCCTTTAGTTGCTGACCCTTCCTTTTCATCCTTCTCTCTCAGCTTCAACTCTTCTTCAATCTTGGCCCTTGCAGTTAGTTCTGCCAGATGAAGACTGCTCAGATGATTTCTGATGTGAGCAGCTATCTTAGAGTTGAAGGGATTGGAGAATGGTTTCTCTGCTAACTCAGCAATATCAAATCTGTTTAAGTGTAGCAGAGAAGTGGCATTAAGCCTGTTGATCTCACCATTCTCTCTTTCCACAACAAAGTTATGAGAAGAGTCTTCGAACCTCCACTGGACTATCTTTTTTCTAGGAGCAAGAGGTTGGGATGGTAATCTGTCTTCCCTCCTAGTGTCGAGCAGAGTCACCAGCCTTCTTCTCAGCTTCTTCTCTTCTTCTTCAAAAGAGTCAGAGTTAGTTGCCAAGAGTTTGAGAGCTTGGTCCAGTGTTCCTCTGGGCAAATCAAGGAATTGTTCTCTTGTGAGGGAACATGAGGAGCCATCTATGAATGTTAGCTTGATGGACCCCCTCCTCGCAAGAGATATCACTTAATGTAGTACACTTGATGATCTTCATCTTGATCTCCTTAAATTCCTCTGAGGTCAGAGGTTAGGAGGGTTGAGAGGATGACTTGGGTGGTTGTTGGGTAGTTGATGGTTGGGTTCGGGAGAGTGTTTTGGGTTTGAGAATAGGTAGTGGTGGTGGTTGTTTTGATGGAATGGGTGTTGTAAAAGGTATGGTTGATGGTGTGGGTTCAGGGGTGTAAGGTTCAGTGGTTGGTTCGGTTTTGATGGGGAAAGGAAAAGGAACAGGTTCAGGTTGAGGTTGTGGGATTGGTGTTGGTTTAGAAGTCATCCCCTGTACTCTTCTGTACATCTCTTTCCTTCTACCTGAGCGAATGTCAGCCTTGATGTCACTGACATGTCGTTGCAGGGTCTTTTCTGACATGGGGCCAACTTGCCTGCCGGAGAAGCCATGGGCCCTGAGATAATCTTTCATCCAGGCTTTATCACCCATCTTCTTGACAGCCGCAAGTTGAGCTTCTTCATCTTTCTTCTTCTTTTCTTTCAGCTTTTCCCTTGCAGCCTTCTTTCTCCCTTTCTCCATTTGATCTTGTTCCTTCTTGAAAAGCCACAAGATCGTGTCATTGTTGTGAGGAGTTAGTTCCTCAAGAGAGAATCCCCTTGAGCTTAGAAAAGCTATCCTTTCACTCCTAAGCTGTTGGTCAGCTTCTTCTTTCTTTCTCAACCTTTCTTCCTCTAAGGCTAACCTTGCTGAATTGACGAGTCTGTCAATGATCTCCACCCTTTTTTGATTGTTGATAGCCTCCCAGTTGGCTACAGCTGCTTTGCTACGTGCAGCTAGTAGCTTCCCAGAGGGGAGTCTACCGATCTAAATCAAGCAGGTTTTACATGAAGAAGATTTGGCTCAACGTGTTCTATTCGATACGGGTAGGAGAAGAACCCGACCCGGTATTTTCTTCTTAGTTTCTACAACCTTTCCTCCTCTAGAAGTTCTTTCGTGGTCAACTTCCTCTTTCCTTTAATGTCTTCGAAAGTTTGAGACTTTGGAGGTTCTTGTGCAGAGGTTTCAGGTTGGTGGGAGGTGATTGAAGCATGTGGTGATGATGGTGTTTGAGTGAGAGGTAAGTTGAGAAAGTCCTCACTATTTACCTCAGATGCTAGTTCAAGGATTGCATCTGTGATAATTAGATCATCAGACAAGGAGTGTAACCCTTCTGTAGCTTCCACCTTAGCTTCAGAAGATTGGACTGGTTCTTCCGCAGCTTTGACTTCAGCTTCGAAAGTTTGTGGGATTGCACTATCTGTCCCAACTGTTTTAGTTGCTGGGCCATCAGTCCCCATATCCCCTTCGAAATCAATCTTGGGTTCAATGTGGACCTTAGGTTGACCAACTTCCTTGACAGTGGTAGATGGTGCATTCAACCTTTGAAGCTCTTCAGCCCCAAAGTATGCCACAGCAACATCCGGACTCGGCTGTTGAAAAGAAGATCCTATCAGGAACTTGGTTAAGAACCTGCTTAAATCTTTAATCATCCTTGGGTCCATTTGAAGGATGATTGGAGGAGGCTCGATATCTAGAAGACAGTGTAGAAAGAGCTAAGCTTTGAGGCTCCACATGTGCTTGTCTCTGAACATTCTCCCCGTTTTTGGTAGCATCATCTTGAGAGGTAGATGAGCTAGAGGAGGAAGTCAGAGAGACTTGAACAGGTACATGCCTAACAGATCTCTCAATCTGTTTCTCAGCTAGTTGAGCCTTGAGATTTTCAATCTCAAGTTGCTGAGTGGCAGACCTATCCTCTAAAGTCCTAACCCTGGATTCAGGGTTTGAGACTCTAGAAAGTAGGTCTTGAATGGTGAGTTGCATACATCCCTCATCTTCTTTAGATGAATCATGGGGAGATGAGGTAACATACCTAGTATGTTCATCCTTACCACCAGATGTGCTTTCTTGGTGCCCTGGTTTCCTTGCTTAATGATGTCTCTTTCAAAGTCATCAAAAGGCACAGTTGCCGTAGATTCAGTCTCAGATATGTTACCACTGTCCTGAGGGCCCAATGAGGCACCTTCAGTAGTGGCAGCTGAATCTACATGAGTGCCTTCCACACCAGGGGAACTCACCTCAGTTTGGGTTAGCTGATGGGGCTAGAAATCAGAGACCTCCGTAGGCTTAGTTGATCTTTAGAGAGGTGTTGTGGATCAACTTCATTGCCTTGAAGAGACATGAGTTCTTCATCAGCACTAATAAGAAGGTCAGTAAAGGATAAGGAGGTTAAGCCTAATGACCCGGGACTTTGATCAATGTCTAATGGCATTGAGCCTATGATGGGGCTGTCCGTTTTTGGCTGTTCAGGAGAGTGTCGGGACTCAACCTAAATGTTTTCAGCTTGGATTTGGGGCTCGTGGGATTGAGACTGAGGAGACTCAATACCCATATTGAGGTCAATTGTGAAGGAAGGTGGGACCTCAGATTGAGTGGGAGCCCATGTTTCCACTCTAGCCTTTTTGGGTAGAACAGGGGGAACTTGTTCAATCAGAGGAGATTGAACAAGGGTTCGCTTGGGGCGTCTCTGATATGTGATCTTTATGGGGTGAGAAGAAAGAGTTGGCAATGTGTTGGTTATTGTTGGTGTGGGTTCATCACCAGTGGGGTTAACTGGGATGTCACTAGGAGCCAGTAGCTCAATCATACCTGGAAGTAGCTCAGTGTGTCTTCCAGTAAAGTTGGTGGATACCCTCTTCAACACCTTGAAGATGGTCGGCCTCATGTGAGGGACAGTAAGAGCAGCTGCACAGACAAGCTTACTCTGATCCAGCTCATAATTGATTATGTGCTGAATGAACCTAAGATACATGTAGAAAGTCTCCCTTTGAAGATTTCCCATCAGATTGGTCAGCACAAATCTTGAATAGTTGAAGCGAAGGCCTTTCACCAAACTATGAACTAGGCATCCTAGGTCATAAGGAATTTGATCCCAACCCCTAGACTTATTTGACAGTCAGTGAAGGACTATGTGAGGCAGGAATTTCCAGTTGTATGAGAAATTGAACTTGTAGACCGTGGATCTGCTCACATCGCCACCATATCCCATCTGGATATATGTATCATCTAGGTCTGTTTTGGGGAATTCTGTAGGAGAGCCTTCATCATAAAGCTCGAGATGCTCCCTGATGATTTGTTCTGCTATGATCAATTCTTGACCACAAATGCTTGACCTAATCACTCGCTCCCCGTTCAGGGTTACGATCTGACCGTTCCCCCAGAACTCTGCCATTTGGTTTGAGTAAACAGTGGGGTTGACAGTTAGGGCAGTGAAGTAGGTTGATTGGGTAAGGAAGTGGATGATTTCGGCAAAGTCAGCATCCTTAGAAGAGTCAAGGAGTGCGACTTGATTGTGCTGAGGGTTTAGTGCCATTTTTGGGGAAAGTTACAGAGGAAATGAGGTTGATTTTGGAAGTAAAACTGGAGATGAAGGAAACTTAAGGCTGTGAAATTGGTAAAAAGATTAAAAGGATAGATCGGAAGTATTTGAATAGATGAAATGGCGGATGGATAAGGCGAAATGACAGTTGGGTGTAAGATGTGACAATGGCGGTAAGGTTAAATTCATTTAAATATTCCGACATCATTAATAAAATCTTTGCCTTTTTCAGAGTGGGGCCCAAAAGATTTCCGCTACACAGTAAAGTTTTCTTCCGAGGGTAAAAGCTTTTCCGAAGGTAATCTTCTTCTGAAGCTAAACTTACTTCCGAAGGTAAATTTATTCAATTTACTTCCGAGAGTAAGAAGGCCTTCCGAGTGAAGAAGCTTATTAAGTTTCGGAAGTAGATTTGATAACTTATCAAATGCTTCTTCAGAGACTAAAAGCTCTTCGGAAGATGATATTAACCTTGGAGGAATTATCCTTCGGAAGAAATGTATGACATCTTTCGAGGGTAAATTTCTCTTCGGAAGAACTCTCACTTAGTAAAATTTTGAAGAAAAACTTTTTGTAACAGGGCTGAAATTGTATTGACAAGAACAAGACACAAATTTAAAAGGTTTTTCAAATGAGATACACTAATCAATGTTTATCATCCCAATAGCCGTAATAAGATACTTAAATCTTTGGTCATCAAATGCCTTGGTGAACAAATCAGCATATTGTTCATTTGAATCAACTTTGACTAGTTTAATCAGATTTTTCTCATGAATATCTCTAATGAAATGGTACCTGATATCAATGTGCTTTGTCTTGGAGTGCTTGACTGGATTTTCTGTAATAGAAATGCCACTCTTGTTGTCAATGTGGATAGGAGTCTCCATGTAGTTGAATTCATAATCTAACATCTGGTTTTGAATCCACAACAGCTGAGCACAGCAACTAGCAGCAGCAATGTATTCAGCTTGAGCAGTTGATGTTAAGACACAGGATTGCTTCTTGCATTGCCATGAAATTATCCTTCCACCAAGAAATTGACATCCTCCTGATGTTGATTTCTTATTGATGTTGCAGCCACTATAATCACTATCAGTGTAGCCATAGAGATTGAAGTTGTTGTTCCTTGGATACTAGAGACCCAGATTAGGTGCTCCTTTGAGATATCTGAGGATTCTCTTGGCAGCAACTAGATGAGACACCTTTGGAGCAGCCTGATATCTTGCACAGATGCAGGTTGCAAACATGATATCAGATCTACTTGCTTGAGATACATGAGAGATCCAATGATTGCCCTATACTGATGTTGATCAGTATCCTCCCCCTCAGAGTTAGGACAAACATTGTGATTTCTGGGTATAGGAGTCTTCGCTGGCTTGCAATCTTTCATATCAAATCTCTCTAAGATGTCTTGAACATACTTAGATTGATTGATAAAGAACCCTTCTTTCATCTGTTTTACGTGAATTCCAAGGAAAAAGTCCATTTTTCCCATAGAACTCATTTCAAATTTCTTCTTCATAATGCTCTCAAAGTCCTTACACATTTGGTCATTTGATGAACCAAATACGATGTCATCAACATAGACTTGTACGAGCAGAATGTCTTTCCTAGACTTTCTTATGAATAAAGTCTTGTCAATGGTACCTCTGGTGTAACCATTCTTCAGGAGAAACTGAGACAGAGTCTCGTACCATAGCCTAGGTGCTTGGTGCAGCCCATAGAGAGCTTTATCCAATTTGCACACATAAGTGGGGTGCTGTGGGTCTTCAAATCCTCGAGGCTGGCACACATAGACTTCCCTATCTATATATCCATATAGAAAGGCGCACTTTACATCAAGCTAGTAGACTGTAAAGTTCTTGGATGCTGCATAAGCAAGAAATATCCTTACTGCTTCAAGTCTTGCAACAGGTGTAAAGACATCAGTGTAATCAATTCCCTCTTCTTGTGTGTACCCTTGAACTACCAGTCTTGCTTTGTTCTTGATGATCAGGCCTCTATCATCTCTCTTGTTCCTGAATACCCATTTGGTGCCTATTGGTACTTGACTGGATGGTAGAGGACATAAGTTCCAAACCTTTTGTCTTTTGAATTGAAGCAATTCTTCTTGCATTGATTCAATCCAGCTACTATCTTTCAAGGCTTCTTCTACCTTCTTTGGCGCCATTTGCGATAAGAAGCATGAGTACAGGCAGACATTCCCATTATGAGTCTGTCCCCTTGTTCTCACGCCTTTAGAAACATCTCCAATGATGTTCTCAACTAGGTGAGTGTTATGAATCCTAAGCCTAGGAATTACATCCAGTTGCATGGATAGATCCAAGTTGGACATATTTTGCTCAGGAACCTGAACATTTGGTCCAGCTGATGCCTCACATTCATTCAATGAGAATTGATTGAATGAAGGAGAGACAGCATCAATATTAGTTGGCTGTGAAGTAGCATCAATAGTTGCTTGTTCCTTCAAAATGCTGCTTCCATCATCTTAGTGTTGTTCATTGTCATAGGATGAGTTTTGAGGCTCACTTTGTTGACAACTTGTTGAAGCTCCACTGGTTCTTGAGACAGATATGGTATCAGATCTTCCAATTGAAGGAGCTTGATTTTCAGCATTTCTTGGAGAACCTGGAAGAGGTCTGGGTAACTCAAACAGTTGATCATCATCAGAATCACTTTGAGTACCTATTCCAGCTGAAACATTCACACAAGAAGGTTTAGAATAGTTTGGAAACAATTCTAAATCAAAGATATGATCAGGTCCATTCCCCTTAACACAAGGAGTGTGCTCATTAACAACAATGTTGGATGATTCCTCAAATTGTTGATTTTTAATGTTGTAAACTCTATAGGCAATAAAGTTGGAGGAATATCCAACAAAGATAGCATCATCCAACTTTTCAGCAAATTTTGCCAAGTTGTCCTTTGTGTTAAGTATGGTACACCTGCTGCCAAAGGACCTAAGAAATCCAATGAACGGTGGCCTCTTGTTCCATAGCTCATAAGAGGTCTTTCCATATGGCTTAACAACAAGAACTCTGTTCTGCACATAGCATGCAGTGCTGACTGCCTCTGCCCAAAATATTAGAGGCAGCTTTGAATCAGCTAACATAGTTCGAGCAGCCTCAATAAGTGTCCTATTTCTCCTCTCAGCAACACCGTTTTGTTGAGGAGTTCTAGGAGCACTATATTGTCTGGCAATCCCTTTTGAGTTACAGAATGAGTCAAGAACTTGATTCTTAAACTCAGTCCCTTTATCACTTCTTATGATCTTAACCTTGTGATCAATTTGATTTTCAATTTTAAGAATAAAAGATTTTAAGGTTTCAGCAGTTTCATCTTTAGTTCGTAAAAAGAATACCCAAGTAAATATAGTAAAATCATCAACGATCACAAGGCAGTATGATTTCCTTCCAATGCTTATTATAGTTGTGGGACCGAAAAGATCCATGTGCAATAAGTGTAATGGAGTGGTGATAGAGTTAACTATTTTGGATTTATGAGATGCTCTGTGTTGCTTTCCTTTCAGACATGCAACACAGTTATCTTTGCTAATAAATTCCTTTTTAGGCAAACCATGTACCAAGTTATTTTTAACCAATTTATTCATGGTTTTAAAATTTACATGACACATTCGTTTATGCCATAAAGTTGACTCATCACCATCAGCTTTGGAAAGAAAGCATGATACTCCACCGAATGGGGAAGCATTGTTCATATCCTGCTTGTACATATCCCCTTTTCTGGGAGATCTAAGAAGCACCAATTCCTGAGGAATTGTCATCCCAGGTTTGAAGATAATGCACTCATGTTCTGTGAAAAGCATTTGGTGCTTTTGATCACAAAACTGAGAAACACTCAAAAGTTGTGTTCAAGCTGTTTGACAAAGTTTACTTTGTCAATTCTTAACTTGCCATTGGATACACTTCCTCTGCCAGAAATGTATCCTCCAGCCTCACCTCCAAATTGAACAGGACCTCCATCAAAATGTTGAAATTGTTGAATAAGAGATCTGTTCCCTGTCATGTGCCTGGAGCATCCACTATCTACAATCCATACATTGTTGTTTTTATCTTATAGATGTCCCTGCACATAAGGTGAAAAAGTTAGTTTTTATTAGAAACCCAAGCCTTGCTGGTCTTGGGCTTTTCCAATGATGAGGATTTAATTGAACCAAAATATATGCATGGGGGTTAAATAGATGTTTGTGAAGAGGAGGTTTGGGCTGCAGCATCTTGTTGATCTTCCAATCCATTCCTTGGCTGATCAATATAGATGAGCTTGATGAAGCTTGGGCAGCATGGCATACTTCCGAAGCTTCTTTCTTCTCTGAAGAAGCTTTCCTCACCTCTTCTTCCGAAGCAGTCTTTTTTTCTGAAGGTTTCAAAGGGCTCTTTTGTTCCTTTGAATTTTCTTAGCCTTATCTTCCGAAGCTATTTTCCCTTCGGAAGAATGAGTTTCTTCCGAAAGCAACTTTGCTTCGGAAACAAGCTTTCCTTTCCTCATCACTTGAACCATGTGATAGGGTCCAAATGTGAAGCCTTCCTTGACTCCTTCTTTCTTAACATTATTTGCATAATTTGTGCTTGCAGGATTGTAGTAACAATCTTTAGCCATATGGTTTTGCAGACCACACATTATGCATGAAATGTTAACCTTTGGGGGATGTGAAGACTGTTGTTTCTTGCTCTTCTTGTCTTCATCAACAGTCTTCCCCTTCAACTACTGATCCTTTAGCTGGACAGGGGTGCTGGTATTACACTTCTTTCCAAGATCAGAATTTCCAACCACCTGGAACCTGGCTGAAATGAACACACCCTTTTGTTTTGGGTCTATCTTTATCTTGGATTCAACCACTTTCTTCGTAGTTTTTCTGGCTGCCTTAGCCCTGTTTCTTCTGGCTTTGGTGGTCAGGGTTTGATCATCACCGGTGGGAATAGGTTGATTTACCTGATCCTTCCCTGTGATGGTCTCCATAGTTGCATCACTCTTCAACTCATAAGGTGGTGGGTCAGCAGTTGGAACCTCTTGCTTTTCAAACCCACATCTTGGTTGTCTGATAGACTCATAAGAGTGTGGTGGAGCAATTTCATTGGTTCCAACCCACCTTTGTTTTGATAACAAGTTTTTGAGTGGGAGGTTGATGCAAGAATGGCTTGGAAGTTTTGCTCAGAGATAGCATGCTTCCTGGCTTGTGCCTCAGCTATGACTAGCTGGGCTTGAGTCTCACTCAATTTGGAGATTAAATCTTTGATTTGAGTCTTATAATTGGTATGTTCATGTTTTAAAAAGGACACAGTTTTCTCCAACTCTTCAATTTTCATTTTATAGTCAGATTCAGCCCTTTTAAAATCACTTTTAAGGATATTCAAAGACTCAATATCAGATTTAATTTCCATATTGTAGTCCTGATACAATTTAACTTTAGCAATGCAAGCTGGAGTACAGAGATGTTCGAATACCTTGCTGTCATCAGTTCCAGCTATCAATGCTTGAGCAGGAGTCACATCTCACACCATGAAGCTCCAGTCCACCTCTTGAGCAACAACAGCTGTGTATTGTTCAGTTGACTTCCCGGTGGCTTTAGGTGTGGAGGGATTTGTGGACGCTTGAGAGGTTCCCGGATTGGACTTGGGAGCCTTGCATTCCCTAGCAAAGTGGCCAAGTTGGTTACAGTTGTAACATTTAGCCTTTGTCTTGTCAAACCAGAACTTGCTGTTGGTTGGGTTTTGGGGGAATTGCCTTCCAGTTCTCTTAAAGAACTTCTTTGCCCTATAAGTTAACAGAGCCATTTGTTGGACAATATCCACGTATTCAACATCATCTGGGCTGAAACATTCCAGATCATCAAAACAAAACTGAAAATCACTAGAATGCCCATTTCCTGAGACAAAGGCACAGCTGTCCTGGAAATGACTTGACTGAGCCTGTTGAGACCTTGGAGTCTCAGGAAAGGTAATGTATGGCCCAGAAGAAGAGGATGGCTATTGGGAGTAAGTCAGGTACTACTGAGGTTGAGGGGTTCTTGATCCTTTAGCAACCAGTAAAGCGTTGCTAGCAGGATGGCTTGAGGGTCTGCTCACCTGGTGGCCTCTCTTGTTCTCCATCACTACACGGTATCCATCAAGGATAACATATAGTTCCGTCATTGTTAGAGAGTTTAAGTTCTCTGTCCTCTTTATAGACACACAGTAAAAAGTCCACTTATTTGGAAGTGCACTCATGAACTTTCTTGAGAGATCTCTCATCTCAAGATTCACTCCCACAGACTGAAGTGATGAAATAAGATCCATATACCTGAAGTATTGCTGGCTAAGGGTCTCTCCAGCAATATAAGTAAAGTTTTCAAACTGTTGCTTCAGGGAATCTTTCTTGGAGTCATTGGAGCCGGCATACATCTGAGACAAAGCATCAAAGAGTTCTTTGGCTGACTGGCAATGCTCAAATCCCACCATGATGGAGTTGGGTATTGCAGTCATAAGAACAGTCATAGCTTTTCTATCGATCTCTAGTCGCTTGAGGTCTTCATCAAAATAGTCTTCAACATCCATCTCTATCATAGCACCATTTCCGGCCGGTGCTGCAACCTTTGGCTTGTAAGGACCAATGGTGATAGACTTCCACATCATGTTGTATTGATACCTGATGAAACCTTCAATACGTCTGCTCCAAGATCTGAAGTTCTCAAGAGTGATGATGGGAGCTTTAGACATCGTTCTCATTTCACTTTCTGATGATTTTTGGTTGAGGTCCATTTTGAGTGAAGTGAAAGTATGAGTGAAGAACAAAAGGTTGATTTGGATGGTAAGATCTCACAATCAAGAGCCTAACAAGCTCTGATACCAATTGCAGGATCGGTTTTTATCACTCAACACAAGTATTGTCTCTCGAACTCACAAAGTCACTCAGTTAGATTAAACAGAATCTCTTAAGAGTTGATAATAATATACTAAGTAAGTAAAAAAAACACACAAAGATAATTTTCAAGATACTTGTATATATTATTTCTCAACTCAAAGTTACAAGACTTTTTCAAGCATCTTTACAGAGTTATAATGAGAAACTATATATACTACTATCTACAGCCGGTTATACTTTGATACCAGCTGAAAACTTACAACTAAAGCAACTACTACATTGCAAAAGGTAAGGTGTCCTAGATAAAATACTATCTAAGATTTGATAGTCATGACATGTCCATGACTTACCTTTTGTCACCAACTAAAGTTGGTAATAGTACAAACTGATAAGGAATGAACAGTGGAATAAAGTATGGTCAACTACGTGGGCGTGGGAAAGCGCCATGCAATGTATCAGAGATTGCAGCGGATCTGTCAGAAGGACCATACTTATATCCACTGGTTCATAGTAGGTTCTTTCGAAGGTTAACTGGCTTTAGAAGAATAAGTTCTGCCGAAGCCACTTATACTTCGAAAGAGTCTACTTCTTCTGAGACTTGATGATCTTCATACTTCGGAAGTCTTTGTCTTGAACTCTTCTAAGTGTTAAACTTCGGAAGAAGGAAGACTTTGTCTTCGGAAGTTAAGTTTATCTTCGGAAGCTCCTTTAGCCTTGACTTTCGGAAGTTCACCTTTTGCCTTTGGAAGTTCTTTATCAGTTGCACCAAAAATGTTCTAAGTGTTTGTTTTGGTTGCACCAGCCTTACTTGATCCAACAAAAATCTTGTTTGTTTCAATTTGTTTTGATCCAAATTGTTTTGCATTGTGTTTGATTTATCACAATGAGCTGTTTGTGTCATATTATACACTGATTTCAATTCTTAACAACTCAACTTGAAGATTTTAGTTTGACTGTTAAAGTCAAATCTTTCATTGAATCCATATTGAATGCTTGTGCAATTTTGAAATTATATCAACTTTTATTTAACAATTTTGAAGATCAAAAATCTAATTTTGACATGAAAATCATGACTGTTGTTCAACCTGATGAACACTTAATCAAATAACATCAAATAAACAGTTATTACACATTTAACTAAGTACATCTAACATAGGTTCAATGATTGATTTCAGTTAAAACATTAAATGATTCATGTTTGGTCACTGTTCATGGTTCGACTTAGGTTTTGTCAATGTCATAATCAAAATCATTCAACAGGATGTTTTAATGATTGTTTGTAGATTTGAGTCATGTTATTATACCTATTCAAATAAGAATCAGTAGAAACATCGACCATAATGTATGCTTGTGATTAATCAGGGTTTTAGGGGTTTAGAGCACTGTTATAACATTTCAAAAATTTAATTTTTCTCTCTCACACTCGTAATGAATAAAAATAAACAAGTGTTGAAATATATATACAAACGGACAAAGTGAATATTTGCTCTATATACAGTGTGTATGTGCGCTGTGTAAATAGTGATCTTAAAAATTAATTTTATGTCATGCACTGTGAAATACACATGCGCTGTGTGAACAGTGCATCCGCTGTACCCTTTTAAACTTGTACACTTTGGATCCCTTGTATGTTTTACTATGTTCACATCGGATGGTCAATTGCTCATGCGCTGTGCACACTTGATTGAAATTTGAAGTTCACAACTGATGACTAAAAGTTATACACTGTGAGTGTTCACTGTTCACAAAGTGGATGAACATTTGTTCATGTGTTGTGTGCTCTTTAATGATTGTTTGATTGTTCACAACAGATGACAAATTTGTCATGCGCTGTGGACACTTTGTGTGATCATGAAGTTGTGTACAACGTATGATTACCTGTGTGCATACGCTGTATACACTTACACTATTTAAACAACGAATGACTAAAGTTAGTCATGCGCTATGGAATGTTACTATATTCACAGCAGATGCTTTATTATCATCATGCGCCAGGAACACTTGTATGTTCTTTGGTGCATAGTGGATGCATGTTTGTTTATCCGCTATAAACACTTGGTGCATTTTACATGATTATTTGTTCACTATAGCTACAGCTGATGTATGTTTGTTTATCCATTGTGTCAACAATTAACAAATTTTCAACAATTTTGTTTATTTTGAAAATTTTGCTCATCAGCTATGTAATTTAATAGATACGCTGTAGGAAAATTTAATTTTCTATTTTACTTGAAAATTATTTTGAAATGTTCAAAATTTAAACGTTTGTTACAATTTTATAATTTTAGCATGATTAATATATGGATGATAAAATATCACTCGCAAGCATTATTGTGCATGTATATGTGTCACACTACTGTGTTTGAGTGCTGGCTTGACTTGGCTTTAGTTAAAACTCAAAATTTTAATATTTTAAATTTTAAAATGTATGATTATGCACATATTCTACTACCTTTGATATTTCATGTTCATTTTCTCCCCCTAAATTTTTGCATAATTATAAAATTTCATAAAATGACAAAAATTTGAAGTTGTTGTAATGGAAATTAACTTACTCCAACTTGATTGATTGCATGAAAAACTTTTAGACAGATAACCCTTTATCTAACTAGGAGATGAATGAGTTTCATGCTTGGTCATGAATCATTTGCACATGACATGAGATCATACTAGTCTTAAATCCTCATTGAGTTGTTTGAATTGATGTTGATAGTAGACATAGACTACTACAATGTTGATTGTAGAGTTGTCCACTTAAACTCATGCATGGTATAAATGATTGATTGAAACAATGAGTGATTTATCATGTTTTGGGTGTATTGAAATGATTTGTATTTACCCCACACTAGAGTGTATGGTATGATCAATCCTCCTCAAAATAAACTAGATAGTACTTGCAATACTTATGCTACTTACTTAGGAGTATAAATGCTCAAATGTGATCCTTATTGTTTGATCCACATTGGGATTATTTTAACTTCACTTTGGAAGGTGATCCACTTTGGGATTCATTTTGATTCATTCACTAGGAATGTAGTCTCAAAGCTTTATTGATTGTTTATCCAAGAAGGATGTGTTCTTTTTAGGAATCTTTTTGGATCATAACATAGGTCATTCAGGTGTGTGCTTAGCACAAAAAGAAATGCCTGTGTGTACTCCAGCTCTATGATAATCATAATAAAGGAGACACTTGTATGATTGAGCAATTTATAAACTATTTCGCTTGGTGTATGACAGTTACTTTATAAGTAATTTATATTGCCAAGACCAATACTTAGCATAAACCAATATGGGTGTTTGCTTACCACACAATCATGAGATTTTAGTTCTTCACTATTGTATGTGATGTTATGTGTCCCATGCTGAGCCTATCCACACATCAAACAAAGTATGGTCAGTCTTTATTAGTGGAAAATGAAAATGACTCAAATTAAGAAATAAACTAGTGTACTATCATATCTCATGT
This sequence comes from Flaveria robusta, assembly GCA_025506415.1. Taxonomy (NCBI): domain Eukaryota; kingdom Viridiplantae; phylum Streptophyta; class Magnoliopsida; order Asterales; family Asteraceae; genus Flaveria; species Flaveria robusta. The sequence goes on along the minus strand of CM046467.1, from coordinate 6,845,648 downwards.
GGTATCATGTATTTTTCAAACTTGCTTGTTATTTTGAAAACTGAACGGTTGTTTAATATTTTGTTGTATGTTAATGTTTGAAAACATTACTTGTTTGGTTCATAGTTGATCATACCAAGTGATTGAACCAGAAATTCAAATCTTGTTGAATTAAAAGGTTTTGTAAAAAGGTCAGCCAATTGGTTATCTATATGAACCTTGATCAACTTTATCACACTCTTTTCTGAGCAATCTCTCAAAAAATGATATCTGATGTCTATGTGTTTGGTTTTAGAATGTTGAATAGGATTATCAGTGACAAACATGGCAGCATAATTGTCTATGCGTATGGGTGTTTTAAGAAAATTAAAGCCATAATAAAGCATTTGGTTTTGAATCCAAAGCACTTGAGAACAGCATGCAGAAGCAGCTATATATTTTGCTTCAGCTGTTGACACATACATATTTGTTTGTTTCTTGCACTTCCAAGAGATCAATCTTGATCCAAGAAACTAACAACCTCCTGTTGTGGATTTTCTTTTTTGATTACATCCACCATAATCACTATCTGTGTATGTAAATAAAGAGAAATCTCCATCCTTGGCATACCACAAACCAAGTGTTGGTTTGCTTTTTAAGTATCTAAAGATTCTCTTTACTGCATTGATGTGTGATTCTTTTGGATCTGCTTGGTATCCGGCACACATGCAAACTGCATACATGATGTCTGGTCTGCTTGCTGTTAAATACATCAGGGAGCCTATCATAGATCTGTAAAGCTTTTGATCAACTAATGTGCCTTCTAGATTTGGACCAAATTTCAGTCTAATTGCAAATGGTGTTTTGCTTGATGTATAACCAGTCATATTATATTTCTTTAAGATCTGATTCATATATTTGCTTTGGTTGATGAAAATTCCTTTAGCAGATTGTTGAACTTGTAGACCAAGGAATAAGGTGAGTTCTCCCATAAAGCTCATTTGGAATTTTGATTGCATAAGAGCTTCAAACTATCTACAAAGTTGAATGTTGGTGGAGCCAAATATGATGTCATCCACATAGAATTGTACAACTAACAAGTCTTGTCCTTTTCTCTTCAAGAATAATGTCTGATCAATCTTTCCTCTTGTGTAACCATTCTGTAGTAGAAACTTTGATAAAGTTTCATACCACTTCTTGGGTGCTTGATGAAGACCATACAGAGGTTTATCCAACTCGTAGACTCTATGAGAAAAGTCTGGGTATTCAAACCCTAGTGGTTGAGCTACATATACCTCTTCATCTATCTTTCCATAGAGGAATGCACATTTGACATCCATTTGTAAGACAGTGAAATTCTTGGATGAGGCATAAGTAAGAAACACTCTGATTGCCTCTAGTCTAGCTATAGGGACAAAGACGCCATCATAATCAATGCCTTCCTCTTGAGTGTATCCTTGGGCAATAAGCCTAGCTTTGTTTCTAATGATAATCCCTATGTCATCTACTTTGTTTTTGAATAGCTATCGTGTCCCTATGGCATATTGACCTTCAGGGAGGTCAACTAACTGCCAAACCTCTGGCATTCTGAATTTTCATAGTTCCTCGTGCATTGCTTCTATCCAACTGTTGTCTTTGAGTGCTTCAGTGATGTTTTTAGGTATTGTCAAAGATAAGAAGCAGAAAAACGAGCAAATGTTTGTTGTATTATTTTTACTTCGTGTCAATCTGACATTGAGGTCACCAAATAATACTCTCCAAAGGATGATATTTGTGAGCTCTAAAGGTTTCAATCTGATCAACAGGGATAGTAAAATCAAGATTGTTGATTGTTTGATCTAGTGTTGATGGACGAGCAAGGGTATTTAAAGTGGTGGGATTATCTAGCTGAGATGGTTCATTGAATGTTTGTGGTGAATCATGAAAAAAATCTAAAATTTCATCATCATGATATGTATCTGGTAATGAATGATAGTCACCTTCTTCTTCAACAGTGTCCGGATGCTATGAACTTTTTGTTTACTCTGTTGAGGGCAGTTGGTTGTGGTTGGTTGATCACTCGAGTTGAAGATGATGGATTGGGTGTTGATATTCCTCTGGATGTGTTTGTTTGATCTTGAGGAGGTGTAACTGTAGTACTCGAAGGAGTGATGTTTGTTCTTCTTGGAGGATCAATAGTTAAAGGAACATCATTTGTTGGAGGAGGTACCATTGGATATTCAATATCTTGTTTTGTACTTGAGACAACAAAGTAAGATGTGTCAAATGATTTTGTTAGAGTATCAATATCAAACAACCAGTCTGATCCAATGACTTTCTTTCTGAAAGAATGTTCATTAAAAACAACATCCGTTGTTTCTTCCACAATATTTAGTCTTGGATTGTATACTCTGTAAGCTTTTGAGCTTCGGAATATCCAACAAAAATCCTTCATCTGCTTTAGGAGCAAACTAGGATAAATGTTATCTGGTGTTTAATATTGAAACTAATCATCCAAATGCTTTAAGAAAGCCAATGAATGGTTTTCTTTTAAACATTAACTCATATGGAGTTTTGTTTTGTTCTTTAATGATTAGTGTTCTGTTTTGAATGTAATAAGCTACATTGATTGCTTCAGCCCAAAAGGATATGTGCAATAGAGAGTCAGCTAGCATAGATCTGGCTGCTTCTATTAATGTTCTATTTCTTCTTCAGCTACTCCATTTTGCTGAGAAGTTCATACTACATTGAATTGATGACTGATTCCTTTCTCTGCACAAAAAGAGGAAATTAAGTCATTCTTGAATTCAATACCATTATCAATTCTTAAAGATTTAACTTTAAGATCCAATTTATTCTCAATCTTAGCGATAAATGATTTGATAATGTCTGATGTTTCTAACTTGTGTAGTAGAAAGAAAACCCAAGTGAATCTAGAATGGTCATCTACTATAACAAGACAGTATTGCTTCTTTCCTATGCTTAGGTTGTTTATTGGACCAAATAAGTCCATATGAAGCAATTTAAGTGCTTTGTTGTTATAGTTTACCAATTTTGACTTATGGGACACTCTGTGTTGTTTCCCTTTCAAACATGCAGTGCAGTGGTCTTTACAGAAGAATTCTTTTTATGGTAAACCTATTACTAAGTCTACTTTTACAAGTTGATTCATTCTGTTAAAATTTGAGTGACCTAATCGTCTATGCCATAATTAGGAAACATCTTCTGTTACTTTTGATAATAAACATGTTTCAGGTGTTGATGTTGAAACAATGTTCATATCAACTAAGTATGTGTTGTTCTGACGAGGTGTTTTCAAAAGGATACAGTGTTCAGGAATTTGAAAACCCGTCTTGAGGATGTAGCAGTTGTTGGAGTTAAACAAGGTTGCATATTCCTTATCACAGATTTGGGATACACTGTGAAGATTGAACTAGAGATTACAGCAGCAGTTGACATTTTCAAGGCTTATCAACCCGTTGGATACTATTCCTTCTCCAGTAATCTTTCCACCTGCTTTATCACCTCCAAAGGCTACGTTTCCTCCATGTTTGCTTTTAAAATCCCAAAAGAGGGAACAATTGCCAGTCATGTGTCAGGAGCATCCACTATCAACATACCATATGTTGTCAGGCCTTCTTTGTTGTCAGGTATTGTCTGATGGTTTAGGAGTTCTAGATACACTAGATTTCCTTTGTGTTTGTTTGGCTCTTTCTGGAAAAGTGCTCTAAGCTCTTATCCTTTGAGAGCTATGCCAGATGTGACTCTAGTTTGAGACTTATGTCTCCTGTTTGTTTTAAAGTTATCATAAAATGATTTATCATTATTTAAAGCAACTTTTGTGTGAGGAGTTTGTCTTGGTGCTCCTTCTTTGTTCTTGTTAGGAACAAATGTCTGTTTCTCAATTGACTTTTCAACTTGATTTTGTTTGGTTTGCTTCTTATTTTTCTTGTTGAAAAAACAATTTGTAGTACTGTGATTGTTTCTTTCACAGATTGAACAATATTTGTGAAAATGACATGATTCAGTACTTTGATTATTCATGTTATAGTACTTGCAGAACTTTCCATATTTGCACCACTCTGTAGTATGAGTGTATTGATCACACCACTCACAGTAGGGCACATTTGTATTACTTTGTTTGTTGGAAATTTTTGATTTTAAATTTGATTTCAAATTTATTTCAAAAGTTACAATTGGTTGTTTTGACTGAACAGGGATTTTTACTTTTCCTTTGTTTGAGTGTTTGTTGAAAAAAGTGGAAGATTTAGTCTTTCTACTACTTGAGCAGATATCAAAAACTTGTGTCTGCTTTGTTTCTTTGATTGGTGCATCAACCACAGTTGAAACCTTTTTGGTTTTAGAAATTGGTTGATCTGACTCATCATACAATAAGTCCTCATCATCTTCATCAGTTGTTTGTTCATCATACTCATTGTTTTCTCTTTGATAAAAGTCAGTTGATTTGATTTGTGGTGGTATTTGACTCTTAACAAATTTTATCAAAGGTGTTTTGGATATTAAAGCTAATTTGGATGATGATGATGATGGTTTGGAGTCACCAATCATGTCATGAGGATCAATTGAGTCTCCTTGTTTGTTGGTCATGGATTCAGGAAGTGGAATATAATTGTCGTTATAAGGTGGATTGACCTTATTGTATCCCAATCCCGAAGGGTCTTTAAAAACCCTTTGTTAAGCAAGAAGTTCTTCAAACTTCTTATTGCTCACCTTAAATTTCTGAAGATTCACTTCAGTTTTAGCCAATAATGTTTTTGACTGAGTCAATGATTCAGAGAGTTGCTCTACTTGAGCTGCAAGTGTTGATTTTTTAGACAAAAGTTTGTCTAAATCATTTTTAAGTAATAGTATTTTAATTTCATATTGTTTTTGCTCTGTTTTTAAACTGTCATTTAAAATGATTGTTTCAATCACTTTTTTTGAAAGTTGATCAGCATGCTCTCTATATCTAGTGACTTCGTCAATGCATGCTTGTGTACAGAGATTCTCCTTTACCTCTTTTGGGATTTTAGAGATTTTATCCTTTATGTTTGCCATAAGAGCATGATCAGGAGATTGGATCTCTGCCTAATACATACTCCAATCACATTCACCATCTTGTTTGATAATCATGGCATATGATTTTGAATGTTGGTTAGGGCTGTATTCAGTGATTTGGGCTGGTGCTTGGGAAGTAGGAATACTGATGAGTTGTGGTATTTGTCTGTTTGAGTGACAACTACTGGATGTTTGTGTTTGTTGGGTGTTTCTGTCAACTTTAGGTTGTTGACATTCTCTGGAGAACTGATCATACAGTTGATAGTTGTAGCAACCCAATCTTGGTTTTCTTATCCATGCTTAATCCCCTGTTCCTTTGTAGGAACTTCTTGGATCCGTATGCTATCATTGCCATTGACCATTAGGCAATTCATCCAAGTCTTGTTGTATGATTTGAGAGGGAGTCATGTTGGCCCCTAAGTAAGCTTCAAAGCTTGTTGAAAAAGCTGATTTTTGCTCCTCACTCTGCCAGATGATTGTTAGTGCATTCATGAGTTTCTCAAATTTGTGAATGTTTTGAGTCTTTGCTGTATGTTATTTGCTAGAGCTAGAAGCTTGTGGATGTTGTTTGCTTTAAGGTGTAGCATCATGGGAAGCATGTACACCAGTCTTTTTGGACTGTTGTTTGTTCTGTGATGATTCAGGAGTAGAAAAGAATGATGTTTCACTAGAATCCAATAATTCTTCATCTTCCTCCTCACCAGTGCAAGTCATGAAAGCACTGTCTGTTTGTTGCATTTCCTTGAATTTGTAAGATTCAACATGTTTGATTGTACTTTTGTTTCTGGATCTTTCATCTTACTCCAGAGCCTTTACTTTGGCAACTAGAGCATCTAGTGATAATGCTTCTAGATCTAATGTTTCTTTCATCAAAGATACTAACTTAGTCCAGCTCTCTGGAAGTGTATGCAACATCTTTTTGTTAATCTCCACAGATTCATATTTGAGACCATAGACTATCATCTCATTTACCAATTGGACAAATCTGTGAAGTTGTTGTGGTATGGATTCTCCTTGAACATGATGAAAGGTTTCATATTGAGTTCTCAATTTTTCCTTTTTGATTTCCCTTATTTCATCACTTCCTTCACACATAATGTGAAGAACCTTCCATAGTTCATAAGCTGTTTTGAAGTTTTCCACCCTTTTTAGGATCTCAAAGGGTAAAGTCATAGCCAAGATGCTATGAGCTTTCATGTTTGTTTTGACCTTCTTGAGGTCATCACTAGCTACATTTTTTAAGCTAAGTGATTTTTGTATATATGTTGTAATCTGGACCTAGAGTCACATGAATGTATGGTCCCTTGGTTATGGATGTCCATAGATCCGGGTTTTGGAAAATAATCCAGTTTCTGAACATGATTTTCCATTGTAAGAAGTCTGCTTTATTCTTGAGTCTTGGTAGTTTAAGACCATTATTTTGTCCTGAAATTTCATCAGACATGGTTGTTAAATTTTTTAAACTTAATGGTTTAAGTTAGAATTTGTTTGTTGATTTAGCTTGGTGCTAAATTTATTTTATCCTAAAGTCACTAGTATTTGTTTGTTAATAATTTTGTCACTTTGATGTTTACCGAATAAAGAAGATTAATTAATTTGAAATGAGTTAATTAATTAATGTCCAAGGTTAAGTCACTATCAATTCTCGATTGAATAAAAGGAATATTTTGTTTGAGGATGTCAATCAACCAATAACTTTTTTTAATGATTTCAGTCAAAAAGTTAAAACTTTAAAAACAAATGATATGTTTTTAAAAGATAACTTTTTGGATCAAAAAGTGACATTTTCAAAATTTCAAAAGAAGATTATGTTTCTTCTTTGATTTTGATGATGAACCAACACAATCACCGTAGATTGTGAAGGTTTGTGAATGATCAAAAACTAGGGTTTCTCCTAGGGTTTGTTGGCGGCTGAATTGTTCTTCACAAAATCAACAATCGGTTTATTGACTGAAGAGAAAAAACCGGATTCATGTGTGTATATACTTGAATATGATGATTTTAAACACTTTGAATGATTCAAAATGCTCATAACAATGATTGAAAGAAGAAAACCTGATGAAATAGTGCTCGAGGACTGTTTTATCAACAACCCTTAGAACCTATGAGGTTTTTGTGGTTTTGAGATGATTCTGTTTTGAAAAACAATGTTGAATGTTGTTTAGAACATAAACAACATAAAATCTTCTACAATATGCTCAAAAACAGATTAATGAATCATGTTTTATTCGTTTGTTGAATGTTTGGAGTAAAAGAATGTTTTTGTGAAGATTTAAAGCTCAAAATGTATGTTATGAAGCTAATGAACCACGGATTTCATTATGTTGAATGAGAGGATCGAAAATCAGTGTTTGATTTAAGTCAAGGCTCTGATACCACCTGATGAAAACTCAATAAACCATCACTTGAGTTCTCCCCAAGGATCTTTTCAATCTCTCTAAATATAACAACAAGATGTTATATATTCAACACTCAATAATCATGGTGCGAAAACCCATGATTAATGATATGATGATCCGTGTGTGAATGTGTGATTGTGTGTGATTGCTAGTGATTGAATGCTTGAATGATAAATGCTTGATTGTGTTGATAAATGTTCCAAAAGCTTACAAAGGATTAGAGTGTCATGCTATTTATAGCATATACAAAAGCTATGTAGAGTTACTAAGATACCCTTATTTAAAAAAAAATTACATAACAACCCTATGTTTAAAAGTTGTCCGATGTGGATGATATCCGGTCCGTTGTGGATCTTTAATCGTCCGCTGTGAATGATAAGTACTTGTCCGCTATGCATTGGATGTTGTCCCTCTGAACACTTGTGTGCTTTGCTTGATAGATGTCCGTTGTGGAGTGTTAATCCACTGCGGATGAACATCTGCTGTGAACTGTTCATCAGTTGTGGACTAGGTCATCCGCTGTGTGTGATGTTCATCCGTTGTAGACACTTGGACTTGTTATTCATCTGCTGCATAGAATTGTTCATCCATTGTGGTCAGGACTTTATTCGCTGTGAACATTTGTGCCAAATTTTTTTTATCTACAAACCTGAAAAAGAAATTTAAATAATAATTAGTGTATGCTATAAATGGTTATGATACTAATGTGTTGATTAATGATTGTTTGGATGTTAGAACACATTATGTTTGATTATGGCAAGCATTATCGTTTTAATGCACTTGTTTATTCCAACAGGATCGACAGTCAATGGAATTTTGACTAAAGTTTAAGGTCAAAAGATGGTTGATAACCCAATCCATAGTTTAATTCTTCATCTGTTGTTGTCAAAGATGAAGGTAAATTAGTATAGTTATGATTAATTGGTGGTGCAATATTAGAATATCCAACTCTTCTTTTACCACCATTAATCTTCTATGTCATTTGAGATTTGATTATTCCTTCAACCATGTTTGAGGATAATTTAAAATTTTCAAGTGTTAACTTCGCAGACAAGAGTTCAATATTAAGTTTATTAATTTCCAAAGCAAGTTCATAATTTCTAGAATTCTAATCATTAGTTTGACATTCTTTATCATGAAGATTTAATTTTGAATGATAAATTGATTTGTTTAAACCTTCTATTTTCTCTTTAAACAATTTTTCATCTGCCTGGAATTTTCGAGCTTGATGTTGAAGTTTTTCAACTTCTAAGATCAAATGCTCGTTGTGAACTCTGTATCTTTGAACTTTTTCTATACATGAATTTGTACATAGATTGATGTATACTTCTTTTGTTTCTTCAGGTGGTGCATCTTCTTCTATTTGTTCTTTCATCACAAATGCTTTTAACACATCTCTTTTCACTGCTTCTATTGGTGGAGTAGTCTCAACTAGTCACATCAGATTGAGCAGGTGCTGGAGTAATCTCAACAGCATTTGAAGGAGCTAGAGTAATCTTAACAACATTGGATCTTTCTTCATTAGCTGGAGTAATCCCAACAGCTTCATCTGTAAGCATCTTCTCACCTTTCTCGACCACCTTTTCTTCTGCAAATACTCCTTCAAGCAAATCTTTTGAAACAAATTCAGCAAACAGATTTTCTTCAACAATCTATTCTTTTTCTTCAATCTCAGCTAGCAATGCTATGGATAGCTTGATATCTAAAATCTCTATTTGATCTGACCGGTCATAGTCTCCATATTTTTCAAAAACTAATGCCTTTTTATTGAAGAGCTTCCCTTTTCACCTTCTATTTGCACCTCTATAGTCACCATTTTCTTACCATGATCAGCAGGATTTGCTTTTGCTTTAGTGCACTCGTTACAAAATGACCTGGTTTTTCACAATTATAGCATCTAAGATTAGTCTTATCAAACCCAATTTTGCTTGAATTGTTCACTCCAAACATTTTTCTTCCGGTTATTCTAGCAAAATTCTTAGCCCGGTACACCACCATGGCCATTTGATATTTGATATCATTTATTCAACATCATCGGGATTCACTTGTTGCAAGTCATCAACTAGTATGTTAGGGGCACTTAATCTACCAGCCATGAAAGATTCATAACTTGACATAAAAGTTGTGAATAAACCCAGGTGTTCTTTAATGATTTCAATCGTTTGCTTAGAAGGGTTTGAGTTAACAACAAAAGCTTGTTGACTGAGTTGTAAGGGTTGATTCTGAGGACATGAAAAAGTTTGTATTGGAGATGGTTGAGATTACAAGCATGAGAATTGGTTTGAATTAGGAACTTGATATTGAGGGATAGCGGTTTCTTTTACACTAGGAATGGCAAGGTTATTTGACTGTCGTTGTTGTTGACACATTTGAGAGTAACTAACATAATAATTAGGATTGCATGCCATTTTAGCCTACAGAGTAGACACTTCAGCTCCTATTGTGTTTAGATGATTTGCAGCTCTCTGTTTGCGATCCATCTTATATGATTTGATTGTTGAAATTAGATCACTCAAAGAAAGTGCAAACAGATCTTTGGTTCTTTTGATGGTTGAGCAGTTGTTGTTCCAGCTATAAGGCAATGAGTTAAACAACTTCTTGTTGACAGTTATATTTTCCAGAACAATTCCAGCACTTTTCATTTTGATGATCAGCTTGACAAATCTTAACATTTGAGCTTCTAACGTTTCACCCAACACATGATTAAACATGTTGAATTCTTGATTTAACATGTCTTTTCTTATTTCCCTCATATCTTTATTTCCTATAATTTGTTCCTTCATTGCATCCCATAACTCTTTTGCACCTCTATACTCTTTGAATTTCCAAGAAATTTCAGTAGTAAGAGCCATGGTAAATACAGCATATGCCTTGTCATCAAGTTCAAGCTTCATCATGTCTTCTTCATCCGATAACTGTTCGAGCTTAAGAACCAACTCTACTTTGCCATTTGTGTACATAGGAATGTGTTGTCCGTACTTGATTGACCGTAACATCCTTGGTTCGGTGTAAATGACATGGTTTTTAAACTTGTACACCCAGTCTTGATAATCGTCTTCACTGAGCAGTCTTGGTAGTTTGGTGCTTTTTCCAATCTTATTTTCAAGGTTTAAGGTGGTAGTGATGTTCTTTAGATTTCCCATTTTTGGACATTTGAAAATCAAACTTTCAATAACTTGTAGAAACCTTAAGTTCTTACACGAACAGAGTTTCTCAAAAACTTTTCGCGTGAATACTAGCTTCAAGAACTTCTCGTGCGAATTGTTTATGAAACTTTTCACGCGGATAGTTTTATAACTGATTTTTGTGATCAGTTGAAGTTTTCGCATGAATGGAATATTTATGTAACAAAGTTTTGCGAATTGTAGAAGTTCTCGTGCGAAAAAAGCTTTTCACGTGCAAATACTTACTTTTCGCACGATCAAATTCTTGCAATTTTGAGATTTCCAGACTCAAACTAATCACCAATTAGTCCAAAATTAAATGATTAATATTCAAATTAGTGATTTAGGTTTAAATTCACTCCTAATTATCTCTAATTGATTCAATTAGGTTCATTTAATCCATGTAATCACCTTTACATCATCAATCGAGACATTGACATCTTCAAAATTGATTAAAATTGAAAAAATCAAATTTATCTTCAAGAGAAATGTGAAATCGTGGCTTAAGAACACTTTAATAGTCTTCAAACTTCAATCCAATCGATCTAGAGCACTCATGACTCTAATGCCAATTGTAAGGATCTTGTAGAACAGTAATCGATTGATCTCGTTACGAGAATACGAAATGTAATCGTTCACGACATAGAAATTGAAGTATAAAGAGAAGAATCAAGCAACAATGTAAATAAACTTTTAGTATATTGATCTCTGATTTCAAAGTGATTACAATACACATCAACTCAGGAAATTTCTATCTTTATTACAAACACTATTAAAGCAAACTATTTATACTAACACAAAAAGGTCTCGCGCGAGAGGTAAGTTCTCCGCGGATCAAATGTTCTCGCGCGACTTATCTTGATCTTCAATATCTAGAAATGATTTCCCGAGCTTCTAGGTTTAATCCCTACACTAACCGCTCATCAGGTCAACCCATACCACCACCACCATCTCTCACCACCACCATAGCTTCCCATCTGGTCAACCCACACCACCACCATCATGCCTCACCACCACCATAACTACCCATCAAAGTCAACCCACACCACCACCATCGTCATCCATCACCACACCCCCACCACCTTTATAGCTACCCATACCATAACATCACCACCTTCACAATCGCCTATCACCACAACCCACTCCACCTATTGACCAAGAAATGACCACCTCCACTACCATCATTCTTAGCTCTTCCTTCTTTCTCAGATCTACAATTTCAGGTTCTCCACTAGTGATTTTGAATGTGAGTTGGATGGCGAAAACGATGGGGGTGGGTAGTTACATGGTGAGCGAAAGTGGTGGTTGTGGTGGCGGTAGTTGTGATTGTGGAGGTGCAGGTGGAGGTGGCAGTGGCTATTGATTTTCTCCAGAAAAAGTGAGACTAAAAGAGAGAAAGAGAGAGAGAGAGAGAGAGAGAGAGAGAGAGAAAGATAGATAGATAGATAGAATATATATATATATATATATATATATATATATATATACACACATATATATATATAGAGAGAGAGGGTAGGGGTGGGTTGAAGGGTTTTGTTAAATTAATAATTGTGACACATGTGGGTTAAGGATATTTTTGTCATTTTATATAAAGTTAATATAATAATTTAATAGAGTTGGCTTTTGGATACAAATGAATACAAAAATAAAATATTAGGGGGGTAAGTGGTGATTTTGAAACTGTAAGGATGCAAGTAGTTAAAATGCACAAACATTAGGGATTCAAATGTTAATTTACTCTTATTATAAATATGGAGACCAATTGGGTGTTTTAAGTTTGATTTTTGTTAACGTACGTTAGAGATCGATTTCACTATTTTGGTTCTAGAATATATTTAAATTATACTAATTATACAATTGTTTATGCATTATGGTATTGCACCTTATGGTTAAGGTGTTTTTAAAAAAAAATTTTATGTTTTACTTATAACCCAAAGCTTTTTATGTTTTGCAATTTAACCTCGAAAAATTTGATTATGTTACTTTTAACTTAAAATTTTTCATCTTTTACGTTTTAACCTTACAACTTTTTTATATTTTTAACTATGGTCTATTATACTTTTTATCTTTCGCAAAATTTTGTTTTAAGTTTTGCAAGTTGACACAATTTAACATGTATATGTGGCTCAATATTTTTACGTTTTACTTTAGATTTTGTTTTAAATTTTGTGAGCTAACACGACATAATGTGCTTGTGTGGTTCCCTGTTTTTACATCTATTTTTTCGTTTGATAGGTTTGTCGTAACGCGCTGTTCTAAATCGACTTAGTTATACTTTTAATTGTTTTATATTTTGATGTAATTTATTCTAATTAACTCATCATAACTTTAGTGTTGGTGGTAGCTGCTGATGGTGTAAATTGATACTGCTTGGTAAGGTTTTACGCTCGGCCGCAACGCGATGGGCTTAATTGTAGTTGTTTTCTAAAAATAAACAAAAAGAAAAATTTGGTGAAGAATATATATAACATAATTTTGAGGCTTTACACCCAAAAAGATAACCAAAACTAAACAACACAAACAACAATAAAAGTACTCGATCCATAGTTTTTATCATATGCGGCATGGACAACCATTGTTATTTACTATAGTATATATTATTTTATGCTTTAATGAACACTTTTCAACAATACTAAAAGTAATAAGAATATTGTAATTTACAACATCAAAGTATACAACAAATAACTCCAAACATATTTAGAAAACTCAATCTAAACATATAATTATCACCTTAAGGCGATTAAACAAGATTTTCTTTCAAAGATACCTGAACAGTATCCAAAAAACTGAAACTTTTAATGTCTTGAGTAATTAACAAAGTATATTTGTATCACCCTTTCTTTCCCATTCTATCTGCATACCTCTTGTACGGATCATGCATCCTCTGCACATCACTCATGGCACCAAAAACTCCATAAGCATCACTTTCGTCATAGCGAGCGCCCTTTCGATCCCCACCATAATCATCATCATCATCATCATCGGAAGCTTGATCCATTGCAATAAGATCATCACCATACTTGACACTCTTTAACCTCAATTGCATTGCATTCACTTTAGGTTCTTGCCCTTTAAGCAGTCCCACAACTTCCTTCATGTTAGGCCTCCTTTCGGGCTCACTTTGCACGCAAAGTGCAGCCGCGTTTATGAATTGTTTCAATTGCGTCTCGTCGAAATTGCCTCTTAGTTTTGGGTCAGCCAACTCGCGAAACCTGCCTTTTTCAATGTAGGGTTCAGCCCATTCAGTTATGGTGCGTTTGACGCCTCCTGGGAGTTTTTCGATTGGTTTTCTTCCTGTTACAAGTTCTAGGAGTAGAATGCCGAAGCTGTAAACATCACAGCTTTCGGAGACCTTGCCCCACATGGCGTATTCGGGGGCAAGGTACCCTAGTGTGCCCTTGACCCTTGTGGTCATGTGGCTAACGCCATCTGGGATTAGCTTGGCGAACCCGAAGTCGGCTACTAGTGGTTCGAAGTTCGAGTCTAAGAGGACGTTACTTGCCTTTATGTCTCTGTGGATTATGTGGGGTGTGACTTCATGGTGCAAGTACCTGGGACATCCAATATGTTAAAAGATATAAGTCACTCTTTATAAAAATTATTTTGAACAAATTTCCAAAATAAACATATTGAAAGTCAACTTTTTTAAAATAATCTTTTACTATATATTCAAGTTCCACAAAATAATACGTACTATATAAACGTACTATATAAACAAAAATGGGCGAACACACACCCCGCAAGAATCAACCTATGTGTGAAAATACACTCCACGTTAGCATCCCCGTTGTGACACGTGTAGTATGAGAGTAAAAACAACATTGGATGTCCACATATCGCAATTTGTAGGGTGCCCGCTAAGATTGCACATGTCGAGTACTTAGGCTATCAACCTAAAGTGCGTTTTCACACACGAAGATCTCCGCTTATAAGAGTAAGTATTATTTTGAGAAGCTAAAGTTTTCACTTTAAAAAACTCTTGTGAATTTCCTCTATTATTTAAGCCAAAGTTTTGAGTTTCTTTTTGAAAGTTTTGTCATAACAACTTGTAAATAATAATTATTTCTACGATATGACATTTGTAATAGTTTATAGCTAGCCTGCTTCATTGACATTTACTCTAAACCTTTTGTGTTACATTTAAATATTTGTTTACTAACATCATTAGATCAAATTGATATTTATTTTATTTTATTATTACTTTTGAACGGCTGATATTTATTTTATTTAATTAGTGAACATAACCATTTAAAAATGGACTAAAAGTTAATTAAATAATATGAAAACTCACAAAGACGGCCTTTCACAAAGCTTTCATCATCCACACAATATTAACTTTTAGCAATATTATGTTAAGCGAAAAGCCAAAGATAGCAGTTGAAGTAGTTTGTTTACGAAGCTTACAGCAGGCCTTCGGCCGAACCGATGGCGATTTTCATCCTCTTTTTCCAATCAAGTTGAACATCAGCAGCAAACTGGCCATGAAGGTGAGATAACAAGCTAAGATTGGGCATGTAGTCATAAACTATGAGCCGTTGTTCAGCTGAAGCGCAATAACCCCTCAGTCCTAACAAGTTCTTGTGTCGAACCCTTCCAAGAACTTCAACTTCTACGGCAAACTCCATCTCGGCTTTCGAATTCATAGATTTCAATTGCTTCACTGCTATCTGAAACGTATGAACAAAACCATATAATGATTGGTGACCTACGGTATTTATGGTGATTTGAGTACTCTGTGCAAATCTAAGTCAAACATTAGATGGGCTATTTTTTTCACTGATTTAGAGAAAGTCCATATTTAAAGTAGCTACTTTAGACATGAGAAAATAATATTTTCTCTCTCTTTTCACTCTTTCTCAAGTTTCATTTACCATATATTTCTAAAGAATGACAATTCTATCACAAACAGTCACAATGTTTACAACCAACTATATTATATGATAAAAATGTCGCAAAATTTGCAAGTGTTTCATTTTAGTCACAAATCAGTCATAAGAAATGAAAAAAAAAAATACATCAAAAATACAAATAAAAGGTATGCCCGTGTTACATTTCGGTCGCAAATCAATCACAAAAGAACCAGAGAAAAAATAAATAAATAAATTCAGTCGCGGTTGCAAAATTTAACCTTCTAGCAAATTAGTCACAAACCGGATTAAAATTCCAGTCTATAAAACACGGTGGGAAACTGGTCGAAACGATCGGTCCCCCAAATCGTTAATCTAGTAGTGAACATTGTAACATATCATATGGTGATATCTTATAGAAAACATATCAATATATCTGACCTGAAGACCATCAGACGTTTTGCCCCAGTAAACGCTTCCAAAACCGCCCTCTCCAAGCTTGTTATCTTCACTAAAACCATTCGTCGCTGAATGCAACTCCTTGAAAGTAAAGATTCGCCATTGCGATTGCCCATTGCTCGACGGAAGCCTATAAAAAAACATGAATTACCTTTCAAAACTTATGAAACAAAAGAAAACAACTTCCTATAACATTATAACACCAACTATGATTATTTTCATACCCTTCATTAACCTTGTCTGAATCACAACAGCTGAAGGAAGAACCCATGCTTTGGTTATGGCGTTTTCCAAGAATATTGTTTTTACTATCATTCAGTTTAAGCAGAAGTCGATGACTATCATGTTCATATTATATGTACCACTGCCGACGTCGGCCGGCTGAGCTTCCGTATTAAAGCAAAATTAGTTTACTTAAATCAATCATCAATGAATTCAAGTGGGTGCTTTAATAAATTACAAATATATATATTGTGATGATTTATTATAAAATTATATGAATATGAGTGATGTTTTCACATGACTTTTTGTTTCATAAGTGATGAAAATATAAAAAAATAAATTCTCATTTTTAGAAGAACACTAAAGAGAAATAAGGGAGAAGAAGGTTGTTTCATTCATCTATCTTCTCACATGTTCATAAAGTATATATAAATGTAAATTTACATAACATGATTGGTCAGTTAGATCTATCTACTCAATCAAAACATGATTATAAACATGAGGTCTTGATGTATATATTATATATTAGGCCTTGTCATAGTTAGATTTACACATCTGAAGTGTAATTTTTAAATCGTAAATATGGTTCATCATAGCCACATAACTTTATAAGAGTCATTATAAAAACATTTATTTAAAAGCATAACTTAAACATACTATATTTAAATGCAACTATCAAGCTATAATACCAGCCTAGAACCGTATCGGGTAACCTCTCAATTAATACCAAGCTGTCAACTTTATTGTAAATTGTAAGACCCTTTTTCATACCTTATCAACTACTTAGTAACATTGAATATACTCACGATTAAACATTAACTATCTTCCCTTAACAATACTTTAGTACAGAATATATCACATATTTTACTTTAACATTGCTTTATATATACCTTAGATCTATATATATATATCTACACTACTATATAATACATATTAGAAGGATAAGATGGTAATTTCATTTAAAGTGTAAGATACCTACACAACAGTTTAAGCATAAAATACAAGTGTTCTATGCAATAATTCTATTTTTGCCCCCATTTAATTAACTTTTTCTAATTATTGTATTACTTAATACACATTATTAAAACATTATTTAATAATATGATATTATTTAATTCACTTCATTAAGTTTTATTTTATATATGATAATATAAATTGATATTTAAATTTATAATTACTAATCATAATTTTAAAACTAAAGTTTTATTTTATTTAAAATAATATAAATTGATATTTAAATTTATAATTACTAATCATATTTTTTAAGTAAATACTATTTAACTTAAGAATTATTTTATTTAAATACTTATATCTATACTACTTTATAATAAATCTCCCTGCATAAAGATGTAATTTTGCCAGACATGCAAGTTTTGGATCAACATATACAATGGAGTGCAACACATTTAAGAAGGATAGAACAATTAATTGATTAAGACTTTAAGACACTTGCAATATGGTAAATTTATCAATTAAATTTTAGAGTTACTTTCAGTTTTACTCCCTAAGGTTTAAATAAATTAACCATTTTACTCCAAAAGATTAAAAACATCAATTTTTACCTCCAAAAGTTTCATATGTTGTTTCAATTTCACTCCAAAAGTTTTATTATTTTGAAAAAAATTAAAACAACTAATGAAATTTTTGGATTAAAATTGAAACAATTTATGAAACTTTTGGAAGTAAATTAATGCTTTTAATATTTTGAAGAAAAATAGTTATTTTTACAAAAACCCAGGAAGTAAAATTGAACTTAACTCTAAATTTTATATAACTTGGCATTTTTACCCTTATTTCTTTCATGTATTTAATAAACATTATTTGTACGTTATTTAATAATATAATATTAGTTAATTCACTTTATTAATTTTTATTTTATTTATGATACTATAAATTGACATTTAAGTTTATATTTTCTAATTATATTTTTATAACTAAATATTATTTAAATTAAGTGTTATTTTATTTAAAAATTTAAGTATACAACTTATATATATATATATATATATATATATATATATATATATATCTTCATGTTTATAATAACTATAATACTAATATTTTTCTAGGGACATGTTGTGAGTTTAATAATTTTAATATTTATCTATATCTTTTATAATAAAAGTGAAAGGAGGATTGAATTATAATTTTACATTTGAATTAAGAAACCCATATGAAAAGTCATGCTTAAATTTCAAAAAATTAACCATTTTATTTTATTTATACCCTTATAATAAAGTATAATATATGATGCTTATAATACAAATGCTAAAACATATACGCGTGGCCAAACAAAACCGACATTTACTTTCAATTTCGTTTATTCACTGCGATTGAGCACTAATCCCTCTTCCCTTTTCCCTTGTTGGTTGTTAAAAGCTCAATAACAATCAATATGGTAATTTGTTGTGACGATTTCTACATTAACTTTCTTCGGTCTATGCAAATCACCACCAAAAGCTGCCTCCGATGATTATAAAACTCTAACATACATTTATAAAACAAAACCCCTCTAAAATCTAGGTAATAAATGATTTCTTACCACAAATACCACCCATGCTTTCACTAATCTTGTTGAGATAATATAGTTATCTTAAAAAATTTTGTAATATACGTAATTGTTTTCTTTCATTCAATTTTTTCAATAATTATATTTTGATTTTTTAGTTAACATCATAAAGCATCGAGCCGATAATGACTATAATCGAATTACCAAAAAATCACGCAACAACCGTATGGCGGCAACGCGCGGGCATTTCCACTAGTTTAAGCTTATACAAGTACAAAGATCATTTAGTTAGTGAGCTTGAAAGAAATATAAAACTTATGTAAGCCTAATATAGACAGACTAGGTTACATACCCGTGTAATACACGGGTTGAAAATATATATGAAAACTATAATTTATAAATGTATAAATATTTCGTATGATTAATTTACATATTATATAAAACAAATAAAAATAAAAAGTTATATTTTTAAGTTATATATATTCGAATACTTTTTTAAATAATATAACATATAATTGATCTGTTTAAAATAAATAATCAGTTGTTTAAATTGATACTAACCCAAAATATATAAATATATCAATAAATGTTTTTCTTTAACTTTTTTAAATTAAATCTTATTTGACTAAAAAAGTATGTATAATTCAAAATAACATATGATTACATAATTTAGTTGATAAAATAAAAAAATAAATTAAACACAAATAAATTATTAATTTAGTTTCTTAAATTAAAAAAGTTGACTAAAATAACATATTAGTTTAGGCAAGAAATTATTTTTGAGGAGTAACAAGAGAGTGTCATGTGGCATACTAGTTATTTTTTTATTATATACTATAGATATATTATTATAAAAGCACATAGATTTGTGTAAAAAACACAATGAAAGTTGTAGAATGATGGATATTACCTAAAGTATACTAATTAAACATCATATAACAAAAAATCTAGACTTTTCAACTTATATGTCATATAATAGCTCTAAAACTCATAAAAACAGAAAGAAATCAAAAATGAAATAATTGAGCAAGATGTAGGACAAAACAACACGAAAGTATACAATACTGGATTAGGGTGGCCCCTAGCCTAGGCCTTTCCCTTAGGTTGTGGCTAAGGTCAACAAGAAGGTCCCCTTTGTTTTATTTTCATTCTTTTTTCACTTCTTTTCTCTCAATTCTCTGTAGCAAAGCCTAGCCACCACACAAAGTCTTTCTTGTTCTTTGCCATTATCCCAAAATCATCATCACCTCCATCGATATGGTTTAGTTCAAGTGATCAAGACTTGATATTGATCATCAAATAAGCGAACCAATGACACAAAATATCATTTAACAAGATGGAACTTATTCCAATAGGTTAAGTAACAGTCAAATACAGTAAATGGGTTAAGTGGAATATAAAATAAGTTTATGGATTGAGTCTTGGGTCAAACACATCAGTTTAGGATAAATTTGGTCAATTATTAGGATTGATAACTTGTGTAAGTCATACTCAGTCATGCAAGGTCAAATTAAGTTGCAATTTATATCTAAATGTAAGTTCAACCCAAGGTGTCTCACCTTAATCCAACATCCTTTGTGCAGGACCGGTTGGGGAGGTCAATGTAACAGTTTCACAGATTGTTTGGAGAGAGAACCGGCTAAACACTTACAGGATCAAATAGGGAACCAGCTATTTGAAAACTAAGAATTTAAAAGTAAAGAACACAAAAACACCAAAGATGGTTTTTAAGAATGTTATATACTGCTCTTAATTTCTTTTACAAAAGTTACAAAGGATACATAAGAATACAATACCTGAGATACTTTATACTACATCCTACAGCCGTTCGTACTTTGAAGGTCAGCTGGATACACTAATCTAGACAACAAGATCAATGTACAGTCAAAAGCCGGCCTTACCTTCTATGTTTTTAGTAAAGGGCCTTTTCAATAAGGCTCGCGCTAGGCTCTCATGTTTTTTGGCTTCCCTAAAATAGCCTATTTTTCAGTTGGTAAAGACCCGCCCCTTGTTTCAGTCAGATTGAGTTCTCTGGGTCGGCAGATTATATTTTAACTTGTGACTATGACATGCCACAGCTTAAATCCTAATATATTATAAAATTAAATGAAGATGAGACAAGTTTTCACATGGCTTTTTGTTTCATAAGTGAACAAGAAAATATAAAAAAATAAATTGTCATTTTTAGAAGAACACGAAAGAGAAACAAGGGAGAAGAAGGTTGTTTCATTAATCTATCTTGCCACATGTACATAAAGTATATATAAATGTAAATTTACATAACATGATGGGTCAGTTAGATCTATCTACTCAATCATAACATGATTATAAATATGAGGTCTTGATGTATATATTATAAATTAGGCCTTGTCACATTTATATTTACACATCTGAAGTATAATTTTTAAATCGTAGACATCAGTTCATCATAGCCACAAAACTTTAATGTCATTATATAAACATTTATTTAAAAGCATTACTTAATGATGCATGTGAAAAGTATATATATTTTGGTAAAGATTTTTCGCACAAATTTAGTTTTAATTGGTTGTTACTAATACTAAACTAATCACATAAAAGGCAAGTATACCTATCGTGAGATAACATAGTGTTAGTAAGAACCGAGTATCAATCCGTGGACACACCGAGCCTACTCAACAATCTTAATGATTGACTACCAGATTTGATTTTTGTTTAAAAAAATGGTAAGTTGCATTGATATAATCAAGATTTTTAGGGTTTAAAAACTATAATTAAGATAAAGTAAAATTAAGGTTGAAACTTTTGGATTTAAAACACGGAATAAAGGCTATCATACTAATTAGATTACACTTATATAACTGTTTTGATTTGGTGGTGTGGTTAAAAATATTGATTAAAGTAATTATGTTAATGTTTATAAGGGTGAGCTAGCGTGATTTCTTGTCTATCCGCTCCGTAATGACAAGGACATCATCAGGGGTCACTTGCAGAATAAGTCAAAGTCGCTAGTGATGTAGGTAAGTCTCAAGTGGCCTTTTGACATACGATTTCTGAAAACATAACTTAATGTTAAAAAAAGAGTTGATCAGGTTTTTTTTGAACATACCATTAATTTTAGAAAACCATAACAATTACCATAGATTTCTCAGACTAATAAAAAGGAACCCGCAAGGTGATATGATTTCTAATAACCATTTCTAGTTCATTAGCCATTGATTTATTATGAAGACCAGTTTCATGAACAAAAGTTAGTTCATACGTTTTTCAACCTTGTATGACATTCACAATTACAAATCATAAGTTTATAACTTCCCGTCCAAATGTAGATGCTACCAATCAAAATTTTTCCCAAGATTACCATAACATTAACATAATATAAAGCACACCATTAGTTCATCATAAATTACATACGTTTCATCCAATTAGGATGATAATGAGAGTTTAGCTCATAATGAGCTGGAACATAACAACAAGTATCATAGAAGATAGATATGAAATCATCAGTGAAATGGAACAATCAAATAGGTGATCCATAATGGATGATGTTTCGACAATCCCGAGCTTCTACTAAGTGTTGTATGCACCTCTCGGGCTTCCAAATGCTCTTTAAGTCTTGATTCCCGAGAGCATTCAACAAGTAATTCTCCCACCAAAAGCTTGCCAAAATGGTGAACTTTGGCCTCTATTTATAGGCTTTCTACAGTGTTTAAGCACGACCCCGTGCTAGTACAATGCTTACGAAAGATGGTCGGCTCGTACGTGCAAAGTATGTCGGGCACGACCCCGTGTTTGAGGTGGGGCACGCCTCGTGACTCATGGCGCATGGCCCTGTGACTTCTGTTAGATGTCCAAACACGAGGGTGTGCCAATTTAAGCATGGGGGTGCGTTCAGGCAAGTTATGGGGCCGTGCTTAGTGAGGCACGGCCTCATACTTGGACTCCAAAGCTTAGTTTTCTTCAAATTCTTGTTAAATATGCTTATTTTATCAATCTTGCCCTTTTTAATTAACACCTGAAAACACAATTTAACAAGTTTAAGCACTTAATCATCACTTTAGCGAAGATATTAAGGAATAATTGATATGCTTTTGATAGGATTTTAATGTATAATTTAGAGCACATCACTTAAACATACTAAATTTAAATGCAACTATCAAGCTATAATACCAGTCTAGAACCATGTCGGGTAACCTCTCAATTAATACCAAGCTATCAATTTTATTGTTCTTTTATTTGTGAAAATAATATACTACTAAAGTGAGTTCTAGTTTAAATTTAACAAAATATGTTATATATTGTAAATTGTAATACAGTTTTTCATACCTTATCAAGTAGTTAGTAACTATGCATATACTCACGTTTAAATTTAACTATCTTTCTTTAGCAATACTTTAGTACACATTATCACATACTTTACTTTAACATTGCTATATATTTACTTTAGATTTATGTTTTAGCTCATACAAGTACAAAGATCTTTTAGTTAGTCAGCTTGAAAGAAATATAAAACTCATCTAAGCCTAATAGAGACATATTAGGGTTTGGACAAAGAACATAAAAATTATAAAATCACACATATTTGAGTAAAAAATGCAATGAAAGCTGTAGAAGGGTGGACGTTACCTAAAGTATACTAATTAAACATCATATAACAAAAAATTAAGACTTTTTGACTTATATGTATAGAAATTAAATATCATAATAGCTCTAAACTCATAAAAACACAAAGAAAACAAAAGTGAAATAATCAAGCAAGATGCTGGACAAAACAAGACGAAAGTACACGACACTGGATTAGGGTGGCTCGAGGCCTAGGCCCTTCCCGTGGGTCACGGCTAAGGTGAATAAGAAGGTCCCCTTTGTTTTACTTTCATTCTTCTTTCACTTCTTTTCTCTCAATTCTCTCTAGCAAAGCCTAGCCACCACACACTGTCTTTCTTGTTCTTCACCATCATCAACCAGATCCATCATCAACCAGATCCATCATCACCTCTATCGACTTGGTTTAGTTCAAGTGATCAAGACTTGATATTGATCATCAAATACGCGAACCATTGACACAAAATATCATTTAACAAGATGGAACTGATTTCAATAGCTAAGAAACGGTCGAATACAATAAATAGGTCAAGTGGAATACAAAATAAGTTCATGGATTGATTCTTGGGTCAAACACATCGGTTTAGAATAAATTTGGTCAATTATTTGGATTTGTAAAGAAAGATGTAAGAAAATTGGGTCAACTTGAGTAAGTCATATCTTAGTCATACGAGGTCAAATTAATTTGCAATTTATGTCTGTATAAGTTTAAAGAATCCTGTAACTAACCCAAGGTGTCTCACCTTAATCCAACATCCTTTGTCCTATAAAAAATCAAAACAAAATAAAAGGTTTGAGCTGAAAGTTCCAAGCAAAATGTTGGTCCATGTTCATGACATCATCTTTCACGTACTTTATGCATTTTAGTTGATACTTTTTCTAGGATTTAGTTAGGGTCTTAGGTTCCCAATGATACAAAATTGTGATATTTTATTATTGTTTCAACCTTTAACCATCCTACACAGGTACGGTGCCCATACATTTCAATATACTGAAATGTTACGACTAATATTCATACTTCAAACTAATTTATAAACAATAATGATGAATCAATAAACATGAACAATGGTGGAACGTAAGTTGTTTAATGTTATGAAACCCGAAATTAGTTAATCATTGAAGACAAACTAAGACATGTATATTATTAAACCTAACCTATCATAAGAACGTGAAGTGATCAGTGAATATACAAACTCGATATTAGAAACCCTAAAGATGAGATATTGAACTTGAACTATTAACTAACAGTTCAGTTTAGTAGTTAAGTACAAGGTTGGACAATGGGGACTTGACTATGAAGATTACAACCAATCGGGGTAGTTCGATCTTCTAGTAATCTAGATTTTGATTTGATATTCTAGTTGTTTGGTGACATTTGGACTTGTTGGACTTGTTGACTTATAATATTACTAAGGTGAGTTTTAAGGCCCCTGCTTTATATGTTTTACTTGAGGGAAAAGTGTGTTCAAATGTTTGGAGTATCTCTTGGCTTTTTGGATATAGTTTGGACTAACGTTTATGGTTTCGATCATAAGATTGATTCTACATGTCCTTCAAGTGTGTTGTTGTTCTTATCTCCCCATGTTCTGAATAATGACCGTTTAACTCTGGTTTGAGATCCGTGGAGCGCCATTGTTAGTACTAACGAGTTAACACCGATACCTTCAATGTTAGTATGTAGCTAAGACTAACTCGGCCTGGACGAGCCCTTTGGTGAAAATAATCCTTTTGAGTTGTGCTTGTGCTTATTCTTGGGGCACGTACGTAGTTAGGTTTGCTCTTGTGCCTGTGTCGGATTCTATGAATGCTTATGTACGTCTTTACACATATTTATCATACTTAACTTACACAAAAACTTATTTTGTCTTGTTAAACCTATGAACTCACCAACGTAAGTTGACATTGTTAGAGCATATCTTCTTAAGTAATGATCCTTGAGACTAATTGTTCATATTAGAGGGGATTAATAGACGAGACCCCTAACTTGTGAGCATTAGATATATATTTAGTTTTGTGTTTTGTTTGATTGTTGGTTGTTTTCTGACATTTATTGTTTGGTTTGATGTTAGTTCTTAGTTCGGTGTGTTTTGTCCTTGATATTCTGGTTTAAAACTTAGACAAATTTTATGTTTGATTAACATTTCATTATGTTAATGGCTTCAATTGAAACTAATTTTTACGTATCAGGCGATGTCATGATCTACTAATAGAGAATGAATTTAGTGATTCTCTTAAATACACACTGTGTTATGACGATACCGTCCATTGCGTACTCATGTTTTCACTATCAGAGGGATGTGATAACTTAAGCCCGTGATAAAAGGGAATGGTAAAAAATAATGTAAGGGGGCTAAAAAAGATTATTTTTGAAACCTACCCTTAATCTCTCCAACCAATATGAAGGTTTTGTTTCTTTTTTGGTGCCTTAAACACATAGTCCGACATTATCTGAAAAAGCTTAGCTTGCATACAATGCTTACCATCGACAAGGATGCAAGGTTGAAGAGTAGGAGGCATTACTATGGTTAATATAACTCATAAACATAATAGGAAAGTTAAGGCTAGGAATGGGTAGTGGGGGTGCCATGAACGTGAAGGCAATGACTAATGACATATTAGTGGGCAAGAGGCATAACTACAAGCCAATGTCGGAAGTCAAAAAATGGCATATTAATAGGCAAGAGGCATAACTACAGGCCAATGTAGAAAGCCAACCAATGGAAAATGTAAGGGACACACACAGTGGCCTTGAAGGAGGCAAAAGGCGAAGCAATTATGGAATCTGTAACGATCAACACAATAATAAGATCGATCTCGTGATAAAAATGCGAAATGTTAACATTACGAAATAAGATTGAATAGTAGATGAAGAACACTAACACAAATGTAAATAAACATTGAAGTTTATTTCTCTCTGATTTTAGTGAATTACAATGAGTGTGAAATCAGGAAATGACAAAAGCTCTAAATATTACATTACAAAACTTCTATTTATACTAAAGTAGAAGTTTTCACGCGACTTGATGTTGTCGCGCGAGAAGCAAGTTGTAGCGCGGCAACTTTAGGTTTTCGCTTGACTTGATCTTGATCTTCATCTTGATTTGATTTCCCGAGCCTCCAATCCCTACAATCTCCTTCTAGGCTCGGTAAATCAATGCTTTTAGAAGTCCACATCATCCATCTTGTAACTGCCTCCGTATGCATACATCTTGTTGTCCAAGGTTTTGGTGATCATCCAACCAAATTGTACTGCTACGAAATGAACAGATTCATCAGCTGCTAAAGGACAAGCCTGCAACCTCATCAAATCTTCCTTTCCAAACTTGAGCAAGTGAACAAGGTCAATGACACGGTAATCTTTATCCTCACAATGTATTAATGCATGCCCCGTCTTCTTTTCACAACTCCACCACATTAGCTTAGACAAGTTGTTAACTTGCACAGGAGCATGTATAGGGATCTTTCTTGCATATCATGGATGCTTAAACATTCGTATCTTCATTGGTATGTTTGTCAAAGGATCAATACGGGTCTCATCTTCAATGACTTTAGATTTGGCTGTTTTGAAGTCCTTGAAGTTGGTTTTACTTTGCCTCCATATCATATTTCTGATCCATTACCCTTTCCATAGTTACTAGGGTTAAAAAATGGAACTTGACCCACTGCATATAAATCCGAGGCTCTAAGTGTATGAAAGTCGTGTTCATCTTCATAATACTCAATTGCCCCTGCTCGTCTCTTAATCACATACATCTTTTTTTCAGCATCATACACCCAACTAATAATAGGTTCTGAGTTTTCGTACCTTGTGAAAGGTTTAGAATGTCTCCGCGTGTGAATATAAGCAGGCGGTGGAGGAGCCTCAACTGTAATATTACCGACCTGACGTACAGCACTTTGACCAGTTTGATCTGCTATATTGTCAGTCGTTTCTCCAGCACTCGTCTCTCCAACTCTCTCTCCTTCTTCAACCAAGATATCAGAAAATAAGTCCTTAAGACTATTTTCGTATATGTCTGTGAAGTCTACAATCTCTTCCAAATCATCAAACAAACCAAAATCTTCGTCTTCTTCCTCAGCAATCAATCTTTGCTAGAAAGAGTAAAATTCTTTCTCATAGGCTTCTTCTACAGCTGGATCTAATGGTGTATAATCAGTGGTATTATCGTGACTTGGTTCGGAGACATTGTCAGTGCCAGATGACTCAGAAGCACCAACTATAGAACCCAAATCTCCTCCTTGATCATCATCATCATCCTTTTTGTCATCATCTCTTTTATTATCATCTCCTTCATCTCCATCATCACCATCATCATTCTCATCATCATCATCATTCTCATCATCATCATCATCATCATCATCATCATTCTCATCATCATCATCATCATCATCATCAACATCATCATCATCATCGTCATCATCATCATTCTCATCATCATCATCATCATCATTATCATCATCATCATCATCATCATCATCATCATCATCATTCTCTTCATCACTAAATCCATAATCTAGCAAATCCAAATCATCATCATCATCAATTGGATCAGGAATAGGCATAATATGTTCAGGCTCCGCAAACGCCTCTCCAGTTAACTATAAAGGTAGATCCTCAGTAGCCTGAATCGCAACATCACATAAAAGCTCTTGATCAACCTTAGCAGTGTCTGTCATCCTTTCTGTATCAACAAGATCAACAACACGCTCTGTATCAGTGATAATATCATTGATTCTCCAACAGTAAAACACTGTTAATCACTTCAGCTCTATAACAACCCTTTTGCCCTTAACAGTGGCAGATATACAGGGTTCACCATCTTCATCTATCTCGTTCATAGCTGAAATCCAAAACTAATCTATGACATTAGTGTATATAGTGGGATTTGCTGAAATAGCATGATGAATTCGGGATATCTTTAAACCGTCAATCAGTGATCTAAACAAAGCTTTGTCATCCGGAATATCTCCAAGCTATGCTACAACATTATGGTTTTGGTTAAAAACCATAGGTCTCGCCATCTGAAACATTAAAAAAACTTGATAAGTACACAAAATACTTAAAAAAATTTCAGACTTAGAAAATTTCAAACACTTAGAAAAATTTTGAAAATTTAGACTTCTTGCCCGAAATCTCATAGTACTCGCGCGTAAACATCATGTTTTTAGTTCATCTTTTCGCCCGACAAGTTAGGTTATCACATGAATTTGAATTTGACCAGAAATCAACTTCTCGCACGACAAGTCAACTTTCCACGCGAATAGTTCTGCGTGATTTTGAAAGTTCTCGCGTCTGTTCAAATTCAAACTATTTTTCGCATGCGAAAAGTCTGTTATTTTTTAGATTTTCAATGTGACATTTTCAGAGTGTTTTAAACAATAACACATGTTCATTAGATGTCATATAAGTCATTATTAAGGTTTATTATGTTTAATTTGTTCAATTTAACATGTGTTTGTCCTTTAAGAATCGTTCAAGTTTCAAACACATTCAAATCGAAGTTATTCACATCAATATACCTTAACAACTAGTTAGTAATCAATGGGCGAACACTATGAACAATACTCACAAGTTTAACAAAGTTTCAACACTTAGAATTTTTGAGAAATTTTTCAGGAAGTTTTCGTGCGAATAGTTAACTTTTCACACAACTGTTCGTTATATAGTACTCTGACTTCTCGCGTGAGAAGTCTGAGTTCTAGAATCTGGAACTTTTCGCATGACTTGAACCTTTTTGCGTGAAAAGTTCAAATTTTTTCTTTGAAATTTTAGACTTTTAATTTTTCAATTTTTCACTTTTAATCATTTTATTGAGCCTTTTTACTTGTTATGAAAAAGATTGTGCTTAACTAAGTGTTTACAATTATTCAAACACCCTTAATTGTGAACATTTTCTAAAACTATAACTAAAACATGTAAACAAAATACACTTTTAAATTGTAAAACTATAGCTATTCTAATAACTTAATATTTTTGATAAATTTTCAAGTATAGGATCATATTTCTTAGAAAATGATCATTAACATCATCAAGTATTATTATAAATAATACTGGTTATGTTAATTGTCAATATATTGTATCCACGTTAAACTTAGATTTCAATTTTTACTTCGACACATAAACTGTGATTTTTATCATGTTTTTGGTTAAGTTATATGAATTCAGTGGTTACCACAGTCAAAAATCCTACAAAACCCTTATCCAGCTTCAAGGCACTTTCGAAATTTCAGGGCACCCCAATTTGACTTAAACCTTTCACTTCTGATCAACTTTCTCAAAATCAATTATTGTATTAGATAATATCTATTTGGAGCATAACTAGCACGAGAATTTTTTCTGAGCATAGAATATTAACAAGTTGTAGGACTTATTAACTGCCAGACGGGCTTATGTTTTGCCATCACAAGACGTTTAGGACTTACAAGCCAAGTCGGACTTACATGCCCCATCTTTTGATTTTGTCTCCTGTGTCATAACATATTCTCAAAGAAGAAAATATTAACATATAGTATGTATGTCTATGACATATCTTTTATTAATATGCTCATTGGCATCTTTTATTCCTAGATGACCTTTTGGCTTCTTTTTGCTCCTTTTGTTTGTTATTTCTCTTTTGTATTTTGTTTTGCTTTTGCATACAATTTTATATTTTGATGCTTACATATATATATAATCTGAAATAAGCTGAGTCAGAAAGTAATTAGCTTGAGAATTACTAGACTGTAACTCTCAGTCTGTTTTAGCATAGAATCAGTGTTATCACAAGACCTTGATTAGGTACCCACTTCAGTCATAGAAAGTTACTTTCAGTGCATCACAGTACATAGTACTTTTCATTCTTGAACGTCAAGCCTATCAACATATCAAACATAATCCAAGTCAGTTTCTTGTATGCTTTCGAATGTAACAACTCAAAAACAAAAAATGTACAATCATTTCCTATATAATCTTGAAAATTTAATTTTCTCAATCTTTGAAAAACAAAATCTTTTTGTACTTTTCTTTAAGCTTTCTACTCCCCCAAAGAACAAAATCTTTTTCGAAGTTTCTAATTTTTTCCCCCTAAAATTGTGATTATCTATTAAGAAAATAACAATTTTAACTAAAAACAAAGACAAAATATTTTTGTAAAGGGTGAAAGAATAAATGTTAATCAAAGTTAATCATTCCCAAAGATTGAAATAAAAATTCGAATCTAGAATGATCAAATGCCTTAGTAAACAAATAAGCAATGTTGTCATCGGATTTGACCAATTCCAAATGAATAAGTTTCCTATCAAAACAGTCACAGATAAAATGTATGCGGATATCGATGTGTTTTGTTTTTGAATGTTGAATCGGATTCTTCACAATGTTTAGTACTATAGTGTTGTCACACCAAATTTTGGTATCATAAAGGTTAAGGCCATAATGAAGAAGTTGTTGTTGTATCAAAACAATCTGTGAACAACAACTTGAAGCAGCCACATATTCAGCCTCTATAGTTGATGTGGATACTGTCTGCTGCTTCTTACACTCCCATAAGATCAACCTATTGCCAAGAAATTAACATCCACCAGTAGTTGATTTACTGTCCAAGTTACATCCTGCATAATCATTATCAGTGTAAGCAAATAAATTGAAATCGGAATTTTTAGGATACCACAAGCCGAGTGTTGGTTGACCCTTGAGATATTTAAAAATCCGGTTGACAGCTTTCATGTGAGATTCCTTTGGATTACTCTAATAACGTGCACACTGACAAACAGGAAACATTATGTATGGTCTGCTTGTAGTAAGATACATCAGAGATCCAATCATTGATCGATACATATGTTTATCAACATCTTCAATTGTGTGAGATCTGGAGTCAAAGTAGGACGAGAAGACATAGGAGTTGGAGCTATCTAGGAGTCTTGAAACTTGTATTTGTCTATGATACTATAAACATACTTTTCTTAATGTATCAGTATACCCTTATCATATTGTTTAACTTAGATTCCCAAGAAAACTGACATTTTGCCAAAAGAACTCATCTCAAATTTCTTTTTCATCACTGCTTCAAATTCCTTGCACAAATCATTATTGGTACATCCAAAGATGATATCATCGACATAAACTTGAACCAGAATAATATCATCACCAGTTTTCCTTAAAAATAAAGTTTGATCAATAGCACCTCTTGTATAACCATTTGCAAGCAAATGTTCACTGAGAGTAGCATACCAAGCACGAGGTGCTTGATGTAAACCATAAAGTGCTTTGTCTAACTTGTAAACATATTCAAAATGATCCGGATCTTCATAATATGGTGGTTGACAAACATAGGTTTCTTCTTTCATTTCGTCGTACAAGAATGCACTTTTGACATCCATCTGATATAATGTGAAGTTCTTGTATGAAGCATAAGCTAGAAAGATTCATATAGCTTCTAGTCTTGCAACAGGAGCATATACTTCTACATAATTAAGTCCTTTAACCTGATAGAATCCTTGAACAACAAGTCTGGCCTTGTTACAAACAATCACATCTTTTTCATCCGTTTTGTTTTTGAATATCCATTTTAGTAACTTACCCTTTGGTAGTTCACACAGATGCCATACATTGAGCTTCTTGAATTGCATCAACTCATCTTGCATAGCCTCTACCCAACTGTTTTCTTTCAATGCCATCTCAGCATTCTTTGGCACTATTTGAGAAATAAAACATGAGCACAAACATTTATTTATTGCACCAGAATGGCTTTGAGTTTGAACTCCCTGTGATAATAGACCAATGATTGCTTCAGTTGTATGGTGTTTATGAATTCTCAACTAAGGAATAGCATCTTCAGAGACAACTTCATCTAACTTAGGGGCTGTTAGGTAGCCTCTTACTCGGACCATTCAGAGGCTACCTCTGAACCATTAAGTAATGTATGTGTTTGTTTCAGAAAAAAAAATAACCTCTTAATGGTCCCATTCAGCACTGAATGGTTAAGTGATGGGTAAGTGTTGAATGGGAAACATTACCCATATACCCTTCAACATAAACAAAAGAAAGTCTCACACCATCGGTCCCCCATTCTCGTCGCCTACCATCGCCGGCGACCGTCTGCCGCCCGCTACCCGTCGCCCGCCGTCCGCCGCTCGTCGCCCGCCTGCCTTAGTCAACTCGTCGCCCGCCCGCCTCCGTCCGCCGGCCGCCGACAGCAAGCAACCACCATCCGCCGCCCACAAGCGTGCTTCAAGTCTCAACCCGCCGTCCGCCGTCCGCCGTCCGCCGCTCGTCGCCCGCCTGCCTCCGTCCTCCTCCCGCCGGACACCGACCGCAAGCAACCACCATCCTCCGCCCACAATAGTTCATAGTTCAGAGGGGTAATATAGTCGTTCTGCATATGTATTCAGAGATTCAACCAAACAACCAATTATTAGTTCAACACTTAACTATTCAGTCATCTTAATCATTTAGAGCTCTTAATCATTCAGCACTTAATGGTTCAGATTCAACCAAACAGCCCTTTAGACATATGACCCACTGGTTCTTCAATAGTGTTCCCTCCTTCCGGTTGATAAACAATGTATTCCTCTTGATGATTATCATTGTCAATACATAAATCATCAAATGGAACTTGAATGGTATCAATTGGATCAACTTGAGTAGTAGAAGAACTCTAAGAAGAATCTTGTGGAGCTTGCTCAACAATTGGCTCAAAATAAGATGTATTAGATTTAGAAACCAGTGGAACAGCTAAACTAGTTGAAGAAGAAGGTATATCTGAAGATATTCCTTTTACTTGAGTAGGAATAGTTCCAATATCATCAGTAAAGATATCTTGAATTAAGAATGTCAAAGGCAAAGTAGTTGTGGAAACAACAAACGATCAATTAAATGTTTCAAATAATGAAACATAATCATATACCCATGAAGGTGCAGAACCTGCATCTGTTTTGTAAGATTCATGCCAATCAACATCAAACGAATCAATTATTCGTTTATATATTTTATTATAAACCCGATATGCTACATTGTTCGCCGAATATCCAACAAAATAACATTCATCAGCTTTTTCATTAAATTTTGACTTTGAATAAGATACGTTTAATAAAGTACAACAACATCCAAAAGTTTTGAAATATTTAACTTTGGTTTTATGTTTGAAAATATTGTTTATTGATTAACACACGATTCTGAACATAACATGTAGTGTTAACAGCTTCAGCCCAAAAGAATGTTGGTAGTTTGGCGGCTCGTAACATTGTTCTGGTAACTTCAATTAAAGTTCTGTTTCGTCGTTTAGCAACTCCATTTTGTTGTGGAGTTCCTGCAGAACTGAATTGTCTAGCTATCCCCTTTGAATCACAAAACTCATTTAATGTATGATTGCAGAATTCGGTTCCATTGTCACTTCGAATGCACTTGATTGTTTTGTCAGTTTGATTTTCCACGAGTGTCATGAATTTTATCAGCAGATGAGGTGTCTCATCTTTAGTTGCTAAGAAGAAAACCCATGTAAATATAGAGAAATCATCAGTAATGACTAAACAATATGCATGACATCCTAAACTCAAAACACTAACAGGACCAAATAAATCCATGTGTAACAGTTGAAGTATAGAGTCAATTTTTGTATGAGGAACTAGTTTATGAGGTAGCTTATGTTGTTTGTCTTTTGAACATGATAGAATATGTTCAGTTATTCTTTCAAAGATAGACCTACAACATGATTTCCTCTAACCAATTTGTTCATATTTTAACATTTACATGACCAAGACGACGATGCCATAACAATGAATCATTTTCTGAGGCTTTTGACAATAAACAAGACGCAGTTACAAATGAATGAGATCCATTCATATCAAGTAAGTATGTGTCTTTGTCTCTCAAAGTTCTCAATAAGACCCATTCATCAGGAATTACAAATCCAAGTTTTAGAATAAGACATTCTTTATCAATGAAATGTGTTGAATACTGTTTGTCACAAATTTGAGAGACACTTAACAAGTTATGTTTTAATTTATCTAAAAAATTGACATCTTCAAAACTTAGCACACCATTTGACACTGTACCTTTCTTTGTAATCTTACCACCTTTGTCTCAAGCAAATATAACATATCCTCCGTTGTATGGTTTTATGTTGTGTAACAGAGATGTATTACAAATCATATGCCTTAAACATCCACTGTCAACGTGCCAAACACTGTTGATGCTGTGTCTTGGATGTTCCTGTATAAATAAATGATTTATTCAATTTTAGGAACCCAAGCCATGGTTGACTTGAGTACACCATTTTCATCTAAATATGATACGGATTTCAATATCATATCTCTTTTATCATTGCAAACATAATCTTCAACAATATCACGTTCTCGATGAATTATTTTAATTTTCCATTTTTGAATTGATTTGATCAGATTTGTAACCAATTTCTTGAACATGGTTTATGTGGAAGATGAATTGCCATCATTGACATGTAGAGATTTTTTGTTTGTATTTTCTTTTTGCAAATTTGTGTTTGTGTGAACATTTTTTTTATCAGTAAAAGAGTTTAACCGATTCAAATTCCTTTTAAATTTGACATTTATAAAAAATTGTTTTCTATTATTTGTAATAGAATTGTGAAATCTTTGTTTACCTTTCAATTGACGTTGATGATGACAATTTTTAGCCATGTGATTTGGCTTTTCACAAACATAACAACATTTATTATGATGCACGTTATGCTCTCGATTCGATTTCCCAAACTGTTGATGATAACATCCACTGTTATCATAGAATCTGGCTTTAATATTTATTTGGCCTATGGTTTCTTTAGCAGTCTCTCGTTTTTCTTTTTCACTATGAATTGTCCTAACAGAAAGATTCTCTTCTGAGACTAACGAGGCTTTAAGTTTAGCTTTTTCCTTGTGAATGGAAAGTACTGGAGTAGGACCAGCTTCTTTTGTACCTGATCTACACACATCTAGTTTCACACAATTAGCAGTAATAGATGACAATGAAATCATAATGGATGCACAACAGAGCTTATAGTATTGGGCAAGATGGATTTCGAAATGGATAGGGACGATATAATATGATATGATATGCTACAATGAAGTACTTAAATGATGTATTGAAATGTTATTGAATGTCAAATTATGTTTTTAAAGTTAAACTAGAATTAACTAAGCAATGTTAACTTTTTAGTATGCATATTAGGTTGACTAGGAAAGGTAAAGGAGATGAGAGCTTGACAAGAAAATAAGGGTATCCAACATGACAAAGATTGGAATCCAAGCTTCAAAGTTTAATAGAGAATGTTTGATAAGATATGTTTTAAAGACAAAAGTTAATGTAGAGATTTTTTATGATCCACTACTATTGTCTATAGTTATTTAAAGTTTAGAATTATGTTTCTAAGACGTAAAACCATTTGTGACGACTCCTAGAAACTGGCCTTATAATTCTAGAAAGAGAAATAGTTAGAGAGAGAAATCTTAATTTCTACAAAAAGGTAGGGCTTTCACATCCAAATTTTTCATTGTTGTATAGATCTAGCTTGGATATCATGAGATCTAACATTCAAAGCTGGTTTCCATGCAAAAAAGGTGAATCTTGAAGTGTCTTGATGAAAAACATTATTTTTCTAGCGTTTTATCGTAACTTTCATTTAGAACGTGATTTCTAGATGTCCTTTTTACATATTTTATGTTTTGGGCTGTTATGCATGCTTATAAACATTTTGGTTATAGGTTTGTATGATTTATATGAAAATTTCAAATCTTGGTGTCTACATGTTGGTTTTATCATAACACGTGTTGGGTCCTGTATGCATCATGCATGCCAATTCAAGTAATGGCTGGTCAGTTGTTCTGTTTTAGTAAATTACTACTACTTTCTAGTTTGATGCGGATGTGATGTTGTGGATAAAGAACTGCCCAAGTGTTAAACGAATATGGGTACTCAACATTGATGCTTATGAAGACAAAAGCACCTAAGTGTTTATTCAATGCGTGTCACACCTTCAATATCCACAAGTGGGGTTTTTCTGTCGGGCATGTGACAAATCAGGATCTCATTCATGAGTTATACCAAACAACACATTTATTACAAATTCGTTTACATAAAATCTTTCTTTTCACAAAACCATTGCTAAAATCATGTTTCATAGTTTGAAAATGTGGAAGCAAAATAGTAAAGTAATTCCAAAATAATAATGTGCAAGAACACGTTCCCCAAATCATATTTTAATTATTGAAACAAAATTCATTACTTTTAAAGAACAATAAATGCATGTAATTCTGATGATGTGCTCCTAGCCTTGTAAATACCTTTTTTGACCTGAGAAAAACAGGCTAAAGTGTTAGCACAAAGTTGGTGAGTTCACAGGTTTAAAAAACATACAAAACAATTTAGTAAACAAATATGGTAAAACAAAGTATATCATAGTAGATAGCTATTCTACATTTCATGTCACTACGTGTATATAGTTCACAACCAAAGCTGACTATGTGTTTTTAAGAATGCCTTGGTCGTGTTTACCAAACAACAGAAGTAATTAGGTCAATTTTACACTCGTTTGACCTTCAATCATGCTAATGCGACTAGTCTGGGTGGGATTTGTCAAAACAAGTAGTAGTACTTAGAAATTAACTCGCTATAAACCATATATTGACGGTTATAAAGTGAGGACTTAATTGGTAACAACACTAGTTTAGATATGATCATGCCGTTGTACTTAATCTTAAAAAAAAGTACGCTTAAAGCATGCTCTCTTCACCAAAAATAGTATATTAGTAATTCGGGCTATAAAAACTCAGCTCGAACACACATCTACAATTACAAGTAAGAGACGTTTAGGTTTCCCAACAACCTAAATTTACATATTGTATTAGGTTATAACCAAATCTAAAGGTTTAGATTTGTACGGTTTCATGTTCTCGACTTGTTTTCATACTAAACATTATCATCCGTACACACTCACATAAGCACATACATACATGAGCCTACCCACCAACCCTTACGCACAACTATATATATAATCAAATTCATATTCAACCCATCATTACATGCACAATCCACCTCCATACATACCCAAACTTGCATAAACCGGCACATTCACATCCGCATATGCATACATACACTAGTACCTACCCTAACCCACACACACACCTCATACTTGCATATATATATATATAAATGCCCGAACACCAACATACACCAATCTCACGCTTGCACTTGTACCGACATTGCATGCCCATGCATACACACACATCTCATGCAAACACACACAACCCATGCACGTGCACCCACACACCCAAGAACACTACACACACACACACACCCAATCACTCACATAACCATGAACACCATACCTCCCACTCTCGATCACCCCAACAACCAAGAACACACATACACAATAACCGCTTGTATACCTTTGGTTCCAACTTAGGGCACTTCACATCACACACCCAACATACTCATACACATAATCATACACACATACACACCCACTCTCTCAGATGAACCCTAGAAGACACCCACAACATTGAAACTAGCCGAAACCCTAAAACCCTTGTACCACATTGAAATTGAATCTCACAAACATATAAACTGAGTGCGAACAAGAACTAACAAATAACACACTAACCTAGCGAAGCATGACAGAAAGCCGAGGGAGATCGAGGGCTTAAATAATTAATCCTAATTATATAACAAAGATCAGATAAATCATGTTGAAACATTCAAAACAACCAAACTAAGTTAATGGTTTTACCCTGAAAGTACGAGATGACACATCATCCCTTTGTTGAAAGAGTTTTCGTCCGTAAAATTTTTCAAACCACCGTTAGAAATCTGAAACATGCGTAAAGAAAATTATGAGAATTTCAGGAATAATCTTAAATGAAATATTCTTAGAGATTTTGTGAAGGGTTGTGACATCATACCCACGTTGAAAGAAATTTCGCCATTAAATTTAAAATTACCTTAAGAAGTTGATGTCTGATCCTTGAACAAATGCTGATACTTTTTCATCATTTGAACTTCATGATCCCAGGTAGTTTCTGGCCCATGCTTAGATTTCCATCGAACACGCGCGATGGGAATTTTTCTATGCTTTAGACTTTAGATTTCCCGGTTCATATTTTCATCACAGTGAAACGGAGTTCCTCATCAACTTCTAACTCCTCCAATGGAATGATAAGTAATACATTAGCTAAGCCCTTTTTAAGATTTAAAACATGAAATACGTTGTGTGCTCCATTAAGTTCATCTAGTAAGCCTAGCCGGTAAGCTACTTGACCAATCCTTTTAACTATCGTATAGGGTCCAACAAATCTTGGATTTAGTTTACCAAAAGGCGAAGCTTTCAGCAACTTTTTATTGCCCACTTTAAATTTCAAGGGTCTATTTCTTTTGTCAACATAACTTTTCTAAACGATCTTCTCGGTGGTTTCATGAATAAGCCTCGGACAAGTCAACTGACTATCACTGACTTCAATCCAACAAAGAGGTAATCACTTTCAACCCTAGAGTGCTTCAAATGGTGCGGCATAAATGCTCGTGTGATGGATGTTATTATAAAAGAACTTAACTAGAGGTAGATGAGTTTCCAAGATATTTCCAAACTCTATGACGCATGCTCTAAGCATATATTCAAGAGTTTGGATTGTGCATTCAGTTTGATCATTGGTCCATGGATGGTAGGTTGTACTCATTTCCAGTCGTGTACCTAAGGATCTTTGCAATGATTGCTAGAAATAGGAAGTAAATTGCAGATCATTATCGTAGATGATTGAAAGCGGTACACCATGCAAGGACACAACATTTATTTGCAATAAATTTGTGCCATTTTATCTATCTTGAAATTCTCATGAATGGCAAAGAAATATGTTGATTTTATTAAATGATCTATGATATATGAATAAACATACATGTTAATAATGCATATCCTTCTCCATTTTGAGTGTTTTTTGTCACAACTCCATTTTTATCATTACTTAAGAGTGATTAATTTGTATTTTGTAGTTTTGGATAGTTACTTGATGATCTTGAAAGAAAAATACAAGATATCAAAAGACGATATTGGAACTTTAGTGGCTGTTTATGGTCGTGACTATTTCTGTCATGACTATAATAAGCATAAGGCCTTATAACTTGCTTATTAGGACCATGATAATTTCATTATGACAATAACACGCATCAGATCTCCTTTTTAGCCTTTCTTCCTGCCTTCCTTGAGCTTCAGTTTTGAAGGAATTTCACAAGATTAGAAGCCAAGATTGAAGATCAAGCAATCCAAGGAAACTCTAACATCATACAACTTATCTTAGCTTGATTTGTTTTGATAACATCTGCATCAAACCATGTATCTCCTTGATTATTCAAGTTGTTTGGGTGAGTTTGTATCTAATATGAGCTAGACTCTTTGGTTCACTTAGATTTTGTTAGGTTCAACATGACGAGAAACTGAAGTTTTCCTAGTCACAATCATTGTCGACTGAAGATTGAATTGTACAAGTTTAGAGACCAAGTTGATCATAACAAGAAAAACAATACAAGACCAAGTCAACATCAAGACAAAAATAAATTTCAAAATTAGGTCATGATGTAACAATAGTATAAATGGACCCACTAGTGCATTTTTTTCAAGTGTGGTTTTTGTGTGTGTGTTTCTTATGGTGTGAATTACCACCCAAGGAGAATTCCTCCTTTGGGTTAGTTTGATCTTCCATCTATCATCTATGATTCTCATTGTAATTTGTTCATCAACATCAATTAAATCATAACAGTAAACATTATCCATCTCTTTGTTCTTTAATTCACACATATACACTAATCTTAATTTTGATTTCAAGGTCAAAAACATGAGGAATCCTATGATCCAAACTCGTTGAGTCTAAAATATTTATTCAACAAAATCGTATCAGAGTTGTTGGTTGCTAGATTCATCTAGTTTTTAGATCTTATTTCAGTTTTAATGACGTAATGAACAAAAAAGACAACAACAAAAATAAAGAACAAGGTCAATGTTCATCAAAACATATGTGTTCAAGAAATCAATAGATCTTGTCAATATGGTACGATTTGAAGATGATAAATCATTCCATAGATTTTCACTTCAAAATTCAATGCAATTGAATCATATCCAAATCAAATACAAGAAGAAGATGAGTTCAAACAGCTTTTCATCTAAGATTATCAACAATTCAATCGATTCACAAGGTTTCTTCAATCGATCTGATTTGAAGTTGATTCAATTGACTGGGTTAGAATAAATGATAATCGAATATATCAGATGATTTCAAAGATAATTTGCAGCGAAAATACAAATATCAATGATTAAACAATCAGAAATACAATAATAATGTATTGTATTGATTTCAGTGTGTAAAAAGCTTTTTGTGTGAAAATTTGGGCAAAAGTTTGCAAAAGTTGCCGAGAGTTACAAATAGGGTAACAAACTTATAGGTCAGACAATATGACGTGTACAAAGACCTAAATACTCTCACTTATAATATAGGAATACTACGTACAAAGTACAAAATAGTAGTATCCGCAAAAATGGTTTCTTCACCCGCATTTGTATCTTATATATCCGCATTTGTTTTTCTGGGTGTACAACTTTTTTTCGCATTTCGTGTGTTAGGCATAAGCATTTATTTTATTTCACACGCATTAGTTCTTTGTAGTTGGAAAAATTCTCATGTGTATTTGTCTTTATTCACTCGTAAAAACTAATGCGGCTGAACAAACACTTAGTCTTTTCTTCATTCGCATTTAGTCATCATTCATCCGTATAGATGCATCCGCATAAATCCAACCCTGTATATTTTCAACAAGAACATAATCCATCACACCTTGAATTGGCATGCATGATCATTTGAGGGTCCAACAATACTCCCCTTAAGGATTACGCAGCCTAAGTACTTCAAGTTTATTTTGGTGATGGAATATCTTAACATTTTGGTGGATCTTCATGCTTGTTGTTTTGATATGGATGCATGGAATGTTGTTGGAGTTGAAGCTAATGTAGGTATTGTTGATGTTGCTTGTGTTGTTGATGGAGCTTTTGTTGATGTTGTTGTTGGAGCTGCTGGTGTTGTTGTTGTTGGAGCTGTTGGAGGTTCCACCTCAAAAGGATAATAAGGATATTTGGGATTGGTAGGATCTAAGAAGAAATTAATCATGTTTGAGAACTCTCTTGCCTCTTTTATCATGTTCCTATCAAGCACTCATATTGTTAGTTGCTTCATCCTTTCCACAGCTTCAATAAGGAGTTGCTTAAGAGATTAAGGTTCAAAGATAGCAATAACAGATAGTCCATCTCTATGAATTATCAAATCACCCTTAGAGCTTACCTCTGACTTTACTATGTTTGAAAAGTTAAAAGGCATTCTCTTTCTCTTCTTTGTCTCTCTCTTCTTATTAATCCTATCATAGGCAATCTTTAAGATCCTTATGCACTTTAGGAAAAATAAAAGATCATTTTCTGCTAGCTAGTTGGTGGGGCTATCAAAGTGCCTAGTGAACATATAAGGAATATATGATTCGTCTAGCACCCGTACTTCATAGGCACTAAACACTCAAATTTCTGGCCATGTCTTCCCTTCCCAACCTCTGACAATAACCAAATCATATGTCACTTCATC
The DNA here is from genome assembly GCA_025506415.1 of Flaveria robusta. Lineage (NCBI taxonomy): Eukaryota > Viridiplantae > Streptophyta > Magnoliopsida > Asterales > Asteraceae > Flaveria > Flaveria robusta. The sequence goes on along the minus strand of CM046467.1, from coordinate 6,803,878 downwards.
ATACTTGACATATAAGATTGGCATTGTTTGATATGTACTAGTAAACTCTTTTTCTTTTCAACTCTTTTGTTGGTTTTAACTTCCTTTTGGGACTACCAACTCTTTTATTGTCTTCTTTAATTTTTTTTTGGTTGGTCAAATGGGTTTCTGAATGTTCTATCTTTCATCATACACATATCTTTCAGTGCTTTGAAGTTGTTGGTTCTTTTGAACATCTTCAAAATATCATGAAATTGATAACCCTTTGACATTGAAGCATGATTGATCAACTCTAAGTCAGCAAGTTTTTTCAGGTCATGAATCTTTAGGGAATTTACAAGTTCAATATATTCTATGAAGAATTGAACTAAACCTGAGATCCTTTTGACCATAAACATATTCCAATTAGAGTCATACTTCCAGGTAATGATCTTCACATCCATTTTGCCATTTGGAGCTTACACACCTTAGAACATCTTAGAAGTGGTTAGCCCTTCTTGTAATTGTAGTTAAGATGGTTGTTTGAATCACTCTAGTTGTTTGCTCAACAAAGGTGCTAGGGAATCATGATCTACACTAGATACTTGTACTTGTTGTGCTGATCCTCCCTGTCTAGGCTGACTAGGAATGATTTCTTCTTTAACAGCTCTAATCTTTTCTCTCAAGTCATGAATGATTCTAAGCATAGTAGCTCTAAGAGAGTTGGTTTTCATTGGACCCAACTTCCTCTTTGTAAATCCATTCCTTGAAATCCTTCATTTCCTTGTCTATCATCTCATAAGGATCAAGAAATAGATAATGTAGAGGTGGTTATCTTGGAGGAGAAGGTGTTGTAGTAGAGGAGGATGTGGCTTTAGCTTTGGCTTTCTTTGTTTCTTGTGTTTTCCTCAACTCAAACTCAGTCTTAATGGAAGGATCTAACAATCTTTACAACTTCTTTATTTCCTTAGACATGGCCTCAGATGTCATGCTAAAGACTTTATGAGCAACATATCCTTGCTAAATAAGAAACATGCTTTCACCATCAACTCATCATTCTATACTTTTTCCACCATTTCTTCAATAGTTGACTTTTATCTTTGTGGGATTTCTTTAAACTCTGGCTCATCCATCATGCCTTCTTCAATACTATATCCACCTTTAATCTCTCCTTTTTCAAGATTGATCACTTGTTGTTTAATTGCTAGTTGCTCAGTTGCTTGTATGTATTCTTCCGTGGACTGAGGAACAGTACGAATGCTTAGTTTATCTTTGTTGTATAACTTCTTAGGCTCAGGAGCAGCCTCTTCAACCATAGGCCTCTTTCCTTTCACCTTCTGAGCTAGATATTTCCATCTTTTAGAATATGTCTGCAATTTAGATAAACCATACTCAATCTATTCCACTAGGTTAGTAGTCTCATACACTACTATTTCTTATTCTAATTGTGTTTGCGTAGTGAATTCTTCAAACAGTCTTCCAATGATTTCCTTCTTCTCCTCAGTAAGAGCTACAACAGGAATCATTTACAATTGCAACTCTATTTCAAACACTATTGGCTATTGAGGAATAACAATAATAGGGTATATAGGCACACTTGCTTCTCTAATGATCTTCAATATGTCTTCATCAATGAAGAAATCACTAGAAGTGTATGCAATAAGTTTTTCTATCAATGGGCTCATGGCAACTTCCTCTTCAGTTTGACTAGGAGTTGTGTATGGAACTATGGCCAAAGATTCTTTTTTGATAGGTTTGCTTGATGTACTTGCTTGTTTAGTAGGCATATCTTGTTGTTCAGTCTTTTCCGTCTTGGGTGATTTTAATCTCTTACTTCATCACCATCATCATCATTTTCATCATTAGAGTCTAACATCTTGTCAACATTATCTCTATTTCTATCTTTATCCTCATCTTTCTCTTTCTTGATTAGCATTTCTTCAAGTAGGTTGAGACTATGAGTAAGATTAGTCACTTTCTTCTCTAGCTTGACTATCTTCTCTGACTATGTGTTGTTCAACCTATCTTGATCATCCATCATAATGGTTTGTATATTAGCATTCTAGATATGCTCATCAATCTCATTCCTCATCTTCTCAATAATGGACTCTAACTCCTTGATCTTTTTGTCTTTAAAGATCAATTAGTCGGTCCTATTAGCAATAATTTTGTCTTTGCTTATCATAATCTTCTCTATTCTATTGATCTTTAGTTGAAGTTCAGATATAACCTCATCTCTGTCAGACTCATTAGATTTTTGAGATTGAACTTGACCATCTGATTCCTATGTGGCCTTAGATGGTAAGTATTCTGATGTATGTTGTCTTCTTGCTTGCTCTAGAATCACAGGTGTTCCTTCTTATCTAAAGATGATTCAGAACTATCAGTTGAACAAATAGATTCACTAGTTTTAGCTCATTCAGCAACATCAGTAGTAGGAGATGGGTGAAATGGAGATGCAAAGGGAGATGGAATAGGAGGTTGTGCTTGATCTAGAGAAGCAATATGAAGATCACCACCTACATATCCATGTGGTGACATTGCCTCCTAACCTTCAGCAATGAAAGCTTCTTCTTCTTCTATGACAAGCATATCTGAGATTATGGCTTCATCCTGAACAACTTCTTCACCTTGTACTTCAGCCAATTGTTCTTCTTTTCCTTCTTGTACTTCTTCTTATTCTTCTTATTGTTGTTCTCCAACTTCTCGATGCCTTGACCAATCTGTTCAAGCATCTAAGGTAGAAGTAGAAAGAAAGCACCACCATAATAACTTCTTTGGTCTTTCTTTTTGATGTATCTATATGATTTAGCTGAGTGATGAGCTAGGTTAATTACAGGTCCAATGCCTACCAAATTAGGTAGGCTTGGTTGATAAAACACTATAAGAACCTTGGATACAGAAGGAACATAGATCTTCTTCTTTCATAATTATTTAATAACATCCCATTAAACACATAAGCAAACATATTGAATGGTCTGTTAGTGCATAGGGAATATATAGCAGATGATGTTGTGAGGGGAATATCATTCCAACTAGTCTTTCTCTTGGACAAACAGTGTTGGAAGTAGTGAACTAGAAATCTTCATTGCAGATCCATTTGGCTTTGACTATTTGCTTCCCTTCAAAACCACCTTCATACCCAATGTCAGCAAAGAATATAAGGAGCTAATCTTCATCTATTTCTTGTGGTTGACCAATATCATCTCCAAATTGTAAACTTTATCTTATAATTTGTTAAGAGATAACAAGCATATGATGTTCATCAATCCTACAAGAAATGGTTGGTACATCATCAACCATATTAACTTCAATAGTTCTTTAACATGAACTAATAAAATTCTCATAGATCATTGGCCTCACTTTAATGGCATAAGCTAATCTAGTATTCAAGATGAATCTGATTATGTCTCTCAAGTCAGCAGCCTCAAGCACATCTGGGTCTAGAAAACCACTAATGTGGTGACTTTTACTCTAACTAAGATTGGTCATTTTCTTCACAAGATACAAATGTGTAAGTTGACATGATGATGATAGTTCATATGATGTTGATTTTGTGTAGTATCAGTTTGACTTTGACCAATGTTAGTCAAGGTTTGACTCTCATAAGTCAAAATTAGTTTCATATGTCATTGTTGTATTCCATGCATAATTATCAAACTAATGATTATCAATCTTTTGTGTTTTAATCATGTTATTTTGTCCTTTTAAGTTCATAACAACTATGTTTAAGCATTATAACACTTGAATTTCATGTTTGATTTATTCAAAGGAAGAAACCCTATTAAACCTAAGTTCATCGGGAATTCTTTTATTTTAATCTTTGAAAGAATCAACGTTATAAACATTTGAATATGTTTGTAGTTGTCTGAATTATGTTATTTTTTGTTTAATGTTCATCCTTTTTTATTCAAAACCTAGGGTTTCGAACAGATATGGGTAATCACCTCTTAATCGAGATTACTTTGATCGATGATCGATTAGGAAGATGAAATGGTAAAAAGCTTGTTTTGAATCGATGACCAATGGATGATTTGTGTGTCTGAATACTATTGAATGCTCAACGCACTATTTGGCCTCTCTAAGATATAAAAAGCATTAAATGGGGCCTAAGATTGACTTTAAATAGGCGGAAACTTATGTTTTTGAATTTTTACAAGTGTTGGATAAACAAATGCGCACTTAAAATTTTGAACCGCAAAATACACTATTTATCACAAAAACAAATGTGATTGAACAACTGCTTTGTTCGTAAAGTGTAATGTTCACCACAAAAAAATGTGATTGAACAAATGTTGAGTTATCAAAGTTTACTATTACTCGCAAAAACGGATGCGGTTGAACTAAAAGTTTTCAACAGTAGTTAGTATAAACAAATGCGATGAACAGTTTTACACTTGCAAAAACAAATGCGGTGAATAGTGATGTTCGCATTTGTCCAAACTTAATGAGCCACATTAATCTTGTTTGTCCGCATTAGTTAAATACTAATGAACAACTTAGTACTAAGTACTATGCTTCGCATTTATTCATTAGTATTTTTATAATGCTTTCAACACTTAGAAAAACAAATACGGTTGAACATATACTTATTCGCATAAGCATTTTGGTCATTCGAATTTCTGTTAACATTGTTACCCTTATTTCTTTTTCTTTTTATTATGTAAGACTGCCAAAATGACTATCCGCATTGATTTAAATGCTTGGGTTACCTTCACCCACATAAACCAATACTATTATCCGTAATAAATTTTGCACTACTTAAAAATTTAATATTTTAGATATGAGAAGTCTGATGTGATGTTTGCACCGCTAATGTTGTATTAACTTTGACTTTATACTCTTTTGTACTGATGTTGCCAATTTTTGTTTTGAATGATTCTTTCACCAGTGTGATACAACGTTCATTTTGACTTGTTAATGGCATGTTGTGCATATGGAAACTTGTATTGACTGAAATGCACCTGTGATTTCATAAATTTTGCACACCAACACAATTGTTTATCATATTTTTATGTTTTAATGTTTTGAAAAAGTGAATCAACTGTGCAAAAATAAAATAAAATATTTTTGTATTTTCAAAGGTTTTTTGAGAGATTTTCTGAAAATTTTAATTACTCCCCCTAAAGTTTATATCTCACAGAAATAAAAACTTTAAAGATATAAAAATTAGAAAAACTTAATGACACCACAAGAAACATAAAATGAAATCAAAATATTCTTGTATTTATGGATATTTTCTGTTCATGATTATAGAAGTATACCTTTTGTGACATCATAATACACCTTCACAAATGCAAATATTTTAGAAGGTTAGACATAATCACACACACATATTGAGTGAACGTATATTTGTCCACTTAAACTCAAGCAATGGTTTATATATTGCTTATACTTTGTGATGTTGATCATGTTTTGTTTTTGTTGATCATTCTTTATGTGCCTCACATTCAGAAGCATAAATAGATCAACCACTTGTATGAAATACATGGTAGAACTTTGTTACAACTTGCTTGAACATGCAATTTAAGTTATGAAATCTCATTTTATTGTAAATGAGGGAAATCCCTTTGCGATTTATGTGATCCTTTTATAGGCTCTATTTTGGAGTTGATCCTCTTTGGGATTCTTTTTGGTTGTAATCCAAAATGGACTTTATTGTTCATTCACTTTTGGAATGTGTTCCCCATTGAGAATCTTTTTGGATCATTTACATCAGCATTTTGTGCTTTGTTTACTCTAGTTCTTTGCTTAGCAAAACAGAGTAGAAAGTGATGTGGGTGAATAAGATTCATAAAGTATCATTACCAGGTTTGTTTAGGTTCCTACACACACGCACTTGAATGATTTAATTCTTACCCATACCCTAAGATGATAGCTTTCTTGTGAAATGAATCTTCAATTCCAAGCTGAGCCTACCCACACATCAAATAAGGTATGTCAGTCATAGTTAGATTTTGAAATGCATTCCTAATGATATAACGACTGTAGCTATATCATTTCTTTTGGTATATCCTTTGTAATTATAATTCAAAAATATATTTTTCCTGTTTTTCTTGAGTTTTCATTGTTTTTGTCTTTTTGATATTTCATCAAAAGAAATGATATCATTTTATACTTTTGTTTGTTTTCAAATGTTTATGTATTTTGATATTGTAAAACAGAAGATGGGTCATTAGCAAAAGCTATGAAAGTGTATTTACATGTTATTCAAGATTAATCATGCCCATTGCTTGAACTAAGAACTCAAACCGACTAGGCTCAAATGCCTTAGTAAACAAATCATCTAGTTGATTGTCTATGTGTACTTGTATCAACTTGATTAAGCCTTTTTTAGAACAATCCCTCAAAAATTGATATCTTATCTCAATGTGTTTTTTTAGTGCTGAAGTGTATTGTTTGTGATAAACATGGCAGCTGTGTTATCAATTAGCACTGGTGTGTGCAAAAAGTTGAAACAATAGTCAAGCATCTAGTTTTAAATCCATAGAACTTGAGAACAGCAAGCGGATGCCGCTTTGTACTTAGCTTTTACAATTGAAAGCAACACATTTGTTTGCTTCTTGTACTGCCACGACACTAGTCTTAGACTAATGAATTGGCAACCACCAGATGTGGACTATCGATTAAAGTTGCATCCCCCATAATCACTGTTTGTGTATGCATAAAGGTTGAAGTTTCTTCTTTTGGATACAATAATCCTAGTGCTTGTTTGCCATTAAGATATCTTAAGATCCTCTTTACAACATTGACATGAGATTCTTGGGGGTCTGCTGGATATCTGGCACAAACACATACTCCAAACAAAATGTTAGGTCTAGTAGCTATAACATACATGAGTGATCCTATCATTGAACGATAATGTGTTTGATCAACCAATTTGCCATTTGTATTCAGACCTATCTTCATCTTTGTATCTACAAGAGTGCGTTGAGACTAACAATCTGAGAAATGGAACTTCTTCAACATTGAGTCCAAATACTTGGACTAGTTAATAAAGATTGCATCCTCTGTTTGTTGTACTTGCAGTCCTAAGAAGAAAGTCAATTCAACATTAGCACTTATCTAGAACCTAAAGTGCATGAGATGTTCAAAATCCTTGCAAAGTTGCTTGCTTATTAAGCCAAAAATGATATCATCTACATAAATTTAGAATAAAAGTAGCTCATGACCTTTGTTCTTTCTAAATAAGGTTTGATTAATCTTTCCTCTTTCGTACCCGTGTTCGAGAAGCAAAGATGATAATGTCTCATACCACTTCTGCGAGCTTGATGTAGACCATACAAAGCTTAATCAAGATTGTACACCCTATGAAGGAAATTCGGGTCTTTAAAGCCTGGTGGTTGACGGACATACATTTCTTCAGAAACTTTCCCATAGAGGAAAGCATACTTCACATTCATTTGGTACACAGTGAATTTCATTGATGCAGAGTAGACAAAAAAGAGTCTGATTGATTATAATCTAGTAATAGAAGCAAATACTTCATCATAATCGATACTTTTTGTTGTGTATAACCTTGTGCTATCAGTCTTGCTTTGTTTCTGATAAAAATTCCTCTTTCATCATTCATATTCCTTTATAGGCATCTGGTTTTGATAGGATACTATCCTTTAGGAAGGTCAACTAGTTGCCATACTTCTTGTTTCCTTAATTGAAGCAATTCTTCCTGCAATGCTTCAATCCCACTATTGTCTTGAAAAGCTTCCTTGATATTCTTTGGTACGATTTGACAAAGAAAACATGAGAAAACACAGATGTTGTTGTGCTTGACTTGTTTTTAGTCACGCGTTCCTCAAGGTCACTAATAATGTTTGTGATTGGATCGTTTCTGTGAATCCTTGAAGTAGGAATGGCATCTATCCGCATGGTTGCATCCAGGTTTGAAAACATTCATTTTAGTTAGGTTAGCAGCATATTCTTATGGATTGAAATGAGTTGGTGAGTCATGAAAGAAATCATATGATTCTTCATATTGAATATCTGAGTCTGAAGCATTTTGATAAGATTCCTTTATTTGATTCACCACTCCATCAACATCAATTAGAACAGATCCAGTGTGCTGAGAAGTTGTGCGTAATGAACTTGAACCAGCCTCGGTTGATGTAGCTTCAATTTGCGGTTGTCTAACTTGACCAGCTTGCAGAGGAATTTCTTGTACTTTTACATGAGTGGATGATGGAGTAATCATGGGAAAATCATCTTGTACTATTTGTGATGATGTAGTTCTAGCTGATATTCTTCATTATACAAATTGAACTGATGAAATGATTATGTGAGAGAGTCAATATAAGACAACTAATTAGGACCATTAGAGCACTTAGGAAATAAATGTTCATTGAATTCAACATTTGTTGATTCATCTATTATGTTTAATCTAGGATTAAATACTCTAAATGCTTTAGATGTAAATGATTATCCAACAAAGAATCATTCATCACACATTGAAGTAAACTTTCCTAAATGGTTTCTAGTGTTTATATTGAGACATGGGAGCCAAATGATTTAAAGAAGCCAATAAATGGTTTTTTTTTTTATAAAAAAGCAGTTCATATGGTATTCTTTTTATCTTTTTGACAAAATCTTCTGTTTTGTACATAGCATGTTATGCTAACTGCTTCAGCCAAAACGTGATTGCAGTTTAGCATCAGCAAGCATGGTTATTTCTACTTCAATCAATGTTTTGACCATGATAATTTTGTTACGGCCATAACACGTATCAAATCTCCTTTTTAGCTTTTCTTCTTCCCTATTTTACCCAAGCTCCAAGAAGATAACAAATTCTAGTTTCTCTCCATCCTTGAGCTTCACTTTTGAAGGAATTTCACAAAATTAGAAGCCAAGATTGAAAATCAAGCACACCAAGGAAGAATGTAACATCATACAACTCATCTTATCTTGATTTAGTTTGATAATCTCTAAATCTAACTATGTATCTCTTTGATTATTCAAGTTGTTTGGGTGTTTTTGTATCTATTATGAGCTAGACTCTTTGATTTACTTAGATTAGATAAATCATAGCTAATTACTGATGATTTACATGATATTTATGATGATGATTATGTGAATGACCTTAATAATGTTTTGAATGTTCTTTAATGGGTTATGTGTGTTTGCTTGACTTGGCTATATGTTTAATCTCATGTATAACTTAACCATATCATGTTGGAAAACCATATGTGCTAAGATATTTATTCATGAATGTGCATATGTATGTATGTGTATTCATGGGATTTGACTAGGAATGGTGGATGGCGATTAAAACATATATTATTGTTGTTCAAACGTGCATCCTTATGAATATGCTTGCAAAGGCCATTACATTTGTTGTAAATTTCTACTGTCATTGTGTATGTGTGATTATTTTAGTAGTGAAAGTATAGGTTATTTTACTTGTGGTATGATATTCATAAGTTGGAAGAGTTCATTATGTTGTTTTCATTATGTGATATGAGGTGGTTGTTATGGGTTTATCGTGTTAGCTTTCCAAAGGATTATGAGATTAAATAACCTTGACGGGAGTTTAGTCCATATATATATTCAACAAAATGTATCATTGGAGTTTCATAAAATGACTTTAGGTGGTTACTATCTTAACAACGTTTTAATGTTCCAAATAGTCATATAAGAAGGTAGCCTTAACGAGGGTCTAGTCTATTTTCATGTTACACGGGTATAAAGTGATCTCATCATAAGTTTGTGTATATTATGATTACTTAGCTAGGAGGTTTCAAAGTCTAAGTGAACATAACTTTTGTTGATTATCTTTCTTGATTTCTATTTATTCTTATTATTTGTCAATTTAGTTTAAAAATACAAAAATACTATATCATCTATATTTATCGGTTGAATAATAACAAAGGTTTACTATCAATAGCTATCATTTCTTTGGATAGATACTTGGTTCTTGCCAAACCTATGCTACATATACAATAGGTACACTTGCCTATTTGTGTATGGTTTAGTTATAAGGGAAAAATCGTTTTTATAAATTTAAAACTAAGTGCTGAGAAAAATTATTACTAAAAATATCTATACACCGCACACATCAATCCACTATCACCAAGGTAGTGTCATTTCCACTTTGGGACCGAGGTAACTTAGTGATAAAATCCACCAAGATGTTTTCCCATTTTCACATTAGGATAACTGGTTGATCTAGTGATCTTGATTGTTTCTAATATTTCACCTTTACTTTTGAACGGATCAAGCATTTTGACACGTAAGTGGCAATATCAGCTTTCATATCAAGCATTTTGAACTTTCAGATCTTGATACATTTTTTCAGATCCCGGATATACTGAATACCGAGACTTATGTGCTTCATCAATCACTAATTCTCGGAGATTTCTAAACTTGGGAATTCATACTCGCTGTTTATGATAAGAAAGACCGTCTGACCTTTCCTCAAATAACTTTTCTACCCTTTTTATTGACTTTGACTTGATGTTTAAATACTTTATAGCCTCTATTTGAGCATTCTAGATATGAGCTGGCAAGTCTGAATGAAGACCAGGGATGAAGGTTTACCATCAAGCATGTGACAAATCATGATCTCAATCATTAGTTACACCAAACGACACATTTACTACAAAGTCATTTACATAAAATTATTCATTTAACAAAACCATTGCTAAAATCATGTTTCATAGTTGGAAAATATGAAACCAAATAGTATAGTATGTCCAAAACAGTAATATGCAAGAACACATGCCCCAAATCAGAGTTTAAGTATTAAACACAATTCATTGTTTTTAAAGAATGCTAAATGCATGCAATCCTGATGATATGCTCTTAGCCGTGCAAATACATTTATTGACCTGAGAAGACATAATAAAGTGTTAACACAGAGTTAGTGAGTTCACAGGTTTGCAAGAAAAGATAAAACAATTTGATAAACAAATAGAATAAAACAAAGTATATCATTGCAGATAGCTAATCTACATTTCACGTCACTAAGTGTATGAAGTTCACAACCAAAGCTCACAATGTATACTTAAGAATGCCTCGTTCGTGTTTGCCAAACCCCGACAACAGTAATCAGGTTAATTTAACACTCGTTCAACCTCTAGTCATGCAAACGCGATTAACCTAGGTGGGGTTTGTCAAACCCAGGAATAGTACTCAGAAATTACCTCGCTATAAACCATATATTAACCGTCCAAAAGTGGGACTTCGTCGGTAACAACATTAGTTCACATATGATCATACAGTTTTACTTAATCTAAGAAAATTATGCTTAAAAGTGTTTGTTTTCCCAAAAAGAGTTTATTAGAAAGTGGGGCTGTAAAAACTCACCACGCACGCACAACTACAATTACAGCAACTAAAAGGCGTTTAGGTTTCCCGATAACCTTAATTTACATATTTTATTACGTTATGACCAAATCTAAAGGTTTAGATTTGTCTGGTTTCACGTTCTCGACTCGATTTTATACAAATCATTATCATTTTTATAACCCGACCTTAGGGGTGTCACAATGCAGTGTTAACCTGAAAGTAGGGGTGTCACAATGCAGATGATGACACTTGATGTGGGTAAAGTGATCAAGATGATGCCGACAAGGCATGGTCATCCGCATGACCCAATGCGCATCAACATCACCCAATACGATTGACCAAGTCATTCAATGCACACACAAAGTGTTTATCCACATTAGTCAATACGGTAAAAGACCAATGCGGATGTTTACTTCGTGAATGTATAATCTGTTTTTGTACTTTTTGACTTATGTAATTCTGATGTTATAGATTTAGTCAGGGTTCATTGAATAGTACGGGCCATGTTTCCGTCCTATAAGTAGAAAGTTAGCGATCTCATTTTGTAACCATAGCAACCATATCTTGTATTTTTAGCAAGTTTAACAATATACAAAGAGAATTTATCGGTATCATCATCTTTATTCATATATTGATTATTCACTATTGTAATTCCACTATAACGATTCAATAGCAGCAATCAACATTTCCATCCGATCAAATCTCACCCGGTCAACACGTGAATATGTGCATGCATGTATGTATATGAATGTCAAAATCATAACAATGGAATATTTGAGCTATGTAATTAATGATACGATGACATGATGGTGATTGTATGAATACAAAAGGTTAGAATGCCTCCATACGTGATACAGTGCTTGTAAGTGGGTTGAGTACACCTTCGTGAGTAATGTTGACGTAGTAACTAAGTTTGAACATTCGTAGATAGGTTGGCCTTTGTCTCGATGTAGTTGGGAAGAAAGGGATAAAGTCATGTTATTAAGAGAGGAGTCATAACATCCGTATGTAAATTCCAAGAAGATGATTGACCCTAAAAATATTGTATTTAGAAACTTAATATAATCATGTCTACTCATTTTAAGTACTTCAAATCTCATATTTTACTTGTTTCTTCGAAAAGGATTTGTAGTTTGATGATTACAACTGACGATACATATATATATATATGAGCTCAAAAGCACTAATATGATAGTTTGGGGTGGGGGGATTTTCAAATATGTGACACTAAAAGAAGGAAGACTCTCATCTATGAAAAAAGAGAGAGAATGAATGTGTGGTGGGGATCAAGTAGAAAGAAAGAGGAGCCATTTGTGTAAGATTGTCGTTGATGATAAGCTTCTCACGTGAGAAGTCTATATGTGGAGAGCTAGTGTAACTGCTCTTATACCCCTTTTTAATTTCATCTCTCTTATATATATATATATATATATATATATATATATATATATATATATATCTTAATTTACATTTTAACGGAAGAAAGGAGAGTCATCCTTGCATGAGGTGGTGGTTGTGATGTTTGATTAAGAAAGAGATGATTAGATGTAGTTTCCTGATTGATGGTAAGAATAAAATTAAAATTAAAAAATAATAAATGTTTTCTCGCGATCCTTTTTTCTTTAGTTACAATAACGCCTAATCCCAGCATGCCCAGGGGCGGTTTTTTAGAGATGATAGTGGCTCCATGTAAGCATTCACGACGAGTTTTGGAGGGGTCTTGTGCAATTGGTTACACTACTAATATGCAAGTCCCATTATACCTTTATTTGTGTTCTTCATGAGCTTTTTTCTTTTTTTTTTTTTTTACCAAAGAAAGTGAAATGAAGTGTAGACATTTATGTGTTGGAGTTCTTTTAACGAGGGAAGTGAAAGAAAGGGGTAGGAATTGGATGTAAATCTTTCTAATAATCTTCTCTTTTGGTTTTTCTTTCAAATTAAAAGGAAGCGACAGAAAGTACATGCAAATTTTTGTAATAATCATTTATTTTACCATTTTACCCTTGCAAGCTATTTAATTAAAGAGTTAAGTTTATTTTTGCTACCTAAAGTTTGACAAAAATAATTATTTTCCTCCAAAATATTGAAAACATCAATTTACCTCCAACTGTTTCATAATTTATTTCAATTTTGGTCCAAAAGTTTTACCATTGTTTCAACTTAAATCCAAATTAATAAAACTTTTAGACTAAAACTGAAACAACTTATGAAACTTTTGGAGGTAAATTTATTTTTTTAATCTTTTGGATGAAAATTAATATTTTTGTCAAATCTTAGGGAGTAAAATTGAAATTAACTCTTAATTAATAGATTACTAAGATATAATTGTAAAATTATAATTTTTTTTCTTTTCCTTCCTACTCGGAAACTTATAACATTTTACTTTGTTTTATTATTTCATTCGAACTCTAGAAAACAAAATAAAATACCTTTTTCACTTTCTATCACTTTCTTTTATTTTTTCAAATGGCAAATGAATACTTTTAAGTGCGGTCACCCCGGTAAAACCATTGGCGAAATGCCACCCATGCTCACGAACACAAACAGCACTGGTAACCTGGCACGCCCATCAATCAAGGGGAAATCTACCACCCAAAGATACACTTTGCTAAAACCCCTGTCCCAATTGTAGCATATTGCATCAAGTGAAACTCGAAACCATGACCTCTACTTTACAAAGTCACTTTGGATTATTAAAATCTAACTTTTTAATAATCCGAACTATTGGCAATTGGTTAATATTAATTATAACTAAGAATTTGACTAATATTAACCTCAGCGTTTGATTTTGTTAGTAACAATCTTGGTTTAATTAACTTTTCATTAACTCCGTTACTTTTCTATGATGTATCTCGTGACGTGGCTCGTGAAGTAACGTATAACTTAGTTATAATTAAAATATAAATATATTATTCAATTGTTTTATAAAAATCATTTTCCGAAGTTGTTCATCGTAACTTTTTTGTCGCTAGTTAAGTAGTTTGGAGACAAAGAGACGAAAAAATTGAGTGATATATTTATAATGTTTATTTGAATTATGTAATAAATTATGTCACAAGACACGTCACAAGCAACGTCGCGAGATACGTTACAAAAAAATCAATTGAGTTAACACAAACAGTTAGACTGTAACTGTTATTAGTAATAAAATCAAAAGTTGAGATTAACACCGATCAAATTTTTAGTTGAGACTAATATTGCCTAATAATAAATAGTTTGATTATTAAAATTCAATCTTCCATTCTACAAATTCGTTTCTTTTCAATTCTAAATTTCGTTTCTTTTCTTTTTGGTAAACTCGGGAACTCAGCGAAAGTAAAGAAACCAGGCTTATTTCGTTTACTAATCCAAAACAAATCAGCACACTGGTTTATATATATATAAACCGAAATAAGATAGCCGTGCTACTTAATATACTCTTCTAACACAAAATCATGAACATTAATTAATCCAAACTCTTCTAGTCGATCGAAATCAATACTTTTTCCAATTCGTTTAACCAAACCAAATCATTTTTGGCTCAATTGATCAAACAAAAAAGTTATAATTAAAAAATAGTTCCACTGACATATTATTTGCATGATTCGCCGGCATTTTAAATCTGTTATTCAGTTCCATAAACTTTCAAAGACCCTAGGAGGAACATAATGGATCAACCCTTGATCATGTCCATACCAAATCTTGTTCAAAATTATTTGTTGAGTCAAAATCAAGAATATAAAATGTAATCTGCTTATGTTTATGTTACAATTGTAGACCAATTATACACCGGCCTTTCTTTTAAATCGTCCCAATTTATTATAGTAACCGGCCCTTGTATTGTTTAAAAATGTGTTGACTTTGCTATATGGTCAAAAAGAATAAATATATAAAAATAATATTCATAATCTATCTTCTTACTCTAATAAAAAATATTTTAAGTGATACTTGTCAACATCATATTCTTTCTCACTAATTTTTTCACGCTTATATCTTCTATTTAATAATCACATTATTTATTAACAATAGTATTTAATTTTTTTAGATTAAAATAGTTTCTTAATAAATTAAAAAAGAGATTTTTTACTAATGTTATTTTTAAGGAAATAATTTTTCATAAAATTAAAAAAATTTTTAAAACATCAACTTTTTTAAAAATACAAAATATTTTATAATTGGTGTTTTTAAAAAGTAAATTTTTAAGTAAACAAAAAACAATTAAAATTGAGAATTAAAAAAAGAAAGTTTTTAAGTATGACATTTTCTAAAATGTTTTGTGTTGAAATAAAACTTTTATTTTATTTATTATAAGAAAGATTTCAATCATATTTTATTTTATAATATCAATTTATAAATTTTAATTTTTTATTCTATTAAATATTTTTTATTCAGACCATGTAATATACGGGTTTACTAAATCTAGTTTACTATATTATAATACACTAGTAGAAAACTTGCGTAATGCGACGGTGACGGCAATTTAAATCACAATATTCATTATCTTTTAATTATATATTTATATCAATCCTCTTGTGATATTGTATAATGTTTATGTTAGATTACCTTACCTTTGTTTTAAACTTTTAACACACGAAGGTATATTATTTAAACCCGCGACTTTACGATGGGGTAAATGTAACAATAATTTCATAATGTTATCAAACACATACTCCTCAAAGCCAATCTGGACTTAAAAATGTAATCTAATAAACCACTATGTTATTTATCTCAACAGGCCTAGCTCTCACAAAAGTATCTTCATTTAAATGATTGGTCTAAAAAATTGTTATTAATAATAACTATCACTAATGATCCTTAACTCAAGTAGTTAGTGTGAGATATTTAAGATCTCATAAAAATAGGAGGTCTTGAGTTCAATCTCCACCTATGTCAAAATAAAAGGAGAGTCCAACTGGTCGGTGTGTTTTGTCACCTAATATGAGTTTACTCCTGATAGTGGTTGTAGATTTCGTACTTAAGTAATAGAAATGATCGGGTTAGCCTAGTAACTAAGAAAACTATATAACCTTATTTTTCAAGATCAACTAAAATCCATCAAACAACAACAATATAACCAATCCGAAATAGACCGAAACACTAGTAATCCCATAGATCAGCAAGCATAAACATCATCAAACAGCAGTGAAAAAAGGAACATGTGCTCCACATCAATAAGCATTAGGGCCTCATCTCCACATAAATATTAATAACAAATACCCAGAAAAGACACCAAATGAAGGAAGATTAAAACTTGTACTTCACACAAACTAAATAGATATAGAAGAACACATAATTTTGTAGACGCCTGATTATTATTTTTATCAAGCTAGCTAAAAGCAACTATTTGGTAAAATCCCTACATCATTAGATTAGTATGTAGTTATAACTAATTCAAAGAGCTTTTACGCACATGGTGTGATGCGGGCCATTCTAGACCAGCCATGGAATTAGCCCAACAAGCTGCATTAACCCAGGTTAGGCCCAAAAGAGACATTAAGAAGCCCACTAGGTTTTTTGAGTAATTTAAGTTGCACGATTCCATGTTTCTGTTTACTGCATTATGGATTTCCTTGCATGTTTTAATTAATTAGGTACATGTGCTAGTGCATGGTAGTTAGAAGTTAGTGGCATAAAATAAGAGAAAGTGGGTGATGAATCATCTTTCTCTGCATATTTAATTCGTGTAAGTTGCATTAGTGAAAAATTAATGAAGAAAATTGTTCCAAAAATTCTCTCGTATCTCTAACTCTCTCCCTTTCCTTCTTGAGGCTATCATTCTGGTGCTTTCATTCACGAACCCTCCACCATGCCGCCCCGTCGCGACACCACCCCAGACGAACCCCCACCATCACTCAACAACCTTGCCTAACAACTCCTCACCGCCACAACCTCCGCCTCATCGAATACCAATGCCCAACTTGCTGCGTTGGTCGAAGCCACCAAATCACTCACCACCAAAATCGACTCACAAACCGCCACCACCGCCAACCTAGTCACCCACATCACATCGCTCTCCGACCAACTTTTCGGTGACAAACCTCAATCTCCTCCGGTCCAAATTCCCAAACCACGAGAACCACTCTCCTCATCTTCACCTCCGACTTACAACCCTAAACCACCCAAAATTACCCTCCCCTTATTTGACGGTTCCAACCCGCTTGGATGATCTTTCAAGCCGAAAATTACTTTTTTTACTACAAGATTCAGGCAGGAGAACACGTCTCTCTCATGGCATTCTATTTTGTAGGAGATGCTTTGTCATGGTACCAACATCTTGCTAACAACGACTTGTTGGGCTCCTGAACGCAATTCAAACGGGAAGTCGAGCTCCGGTTCGAGCCATCAACTTATGAAAACCATGAAGCAATGCTTTTGAAACTCCGACAGACGACTACGGTTACTGCGTATCAATCCGACTTTGAACGACTAAGTAACCGCATCACAGGGTTATCCCAAACCACCCTTCAGAATTGTTTTATTTCCGGCCTCAAAACCGAAATCCAAGCTGAACTAGCCATTTTGAAGCCCATAACTCTTCATCAGGCATGTGCATTAGCCAAATTGGTGGAAGACAAATTGGGCTCACTACCAAAGCCCAAGTCCCTATTTCCTTCAAAACCCAGCCACACACTTTCCTCCTCCTCGACTATCTCCACCACCACCCTTACCCTACCCCCTTCTTCAACCAACAAATCACTTGAGCCCTTGTCCAACACCAACCTTCCATCCCCACCGAAACCATTGCCATTCACCAAACTTTCCCCGGAAGCCATCCAACAACGCTGTAAGGACGGCCTTTGCTTTTGATGCCCCGAAAAATATTTCCCCGGTCATAAATGCTCCCCACCCCAATTCCTCCTGATCGTTGATAACGACGAGTACAGCACCATGTCAAAAGAAGTTGATCTGACCCCTACCGATGCCTCTAACCAGCCACAATTCCTTTCCTTATCAGACGCAGCGTACTTCGGCCTCTCATTTGTCCAAACTTTACGCCTCACAGGGTTCATCAACAATTCTCCGGTAACTGTTTTGATCGATTGTGGGAGTACCCATAACATTGTTCAACCGCGAATTGCTCAAAAGTTGCAAGTAACTTCCACCCCATTGGCACCATTCACGGTCATGGTGGGTAACGCCAGTTCATCCACTGCAATAGCTACTGCCAAAATATTACCCTGCAACTACAAAAAGCTCAATTTAACTTACCCTTCTATGTTCTACCCGTAGAAGGTGCAGACGTGATCCTCAGCATCTCCTGGCTGGGAGCACTCGGACCCATCACAGCAGACTTCTCAGTCCTAAAATTGTCGTTTGTCAAGGACGGTTCGACATATACTCTCCACGGTGAACCGCTATCCCAGCAGGTGTCTGCTAGCTCCTTATCCACCCTCCTTAAACACGGCTTAATTGCGTCTCTTCACACCCTTGTTATGGAACAACAACCACCCAATCACCCTACCCCAACCAACAATGACCCCAACATCACAGCCTTTTTACTTCTTTTCCATACCATTTTTGAACCGCCACAATCCCTGCCCCCATCACGTCCCCATGACCACCACATTCTTCTACTTAACGATAATCAACCGGTTAACGTGAGACCCTACCGATACCCCCATTTCCAAAAGAAAATAATGACCCAACTCATCACCGACATGTTGAACAACAGGATTATTAGACCAAGTCAAAGCCCATTTTCATCCCCTGTTTTATTGGTTAAAAAAAAGGACGGCTCATGGCGATTTTGTGTCGACTACCACGCACTAAACATCATCACGGTTCGTGATAGATTTCCCACCCCAACCATTAACGACTTAGTGGATGAACTCCATGGAGCAACCATTTTCTCCAAAATCGACTTACGTTCCGGTTATCACCAAATCCGCGTGGCTGAACAAGACGTCCACAAAACCGCCTTTTGTACAACCGACGGGCACTACGAATTTCTTGTCATGCCATTCGGTCTCACGAATACGCCATCCACATTTCAATCAGCCATGAATGATTTGTTTCGAGATGTACTTCGCCAATTCGTTTTGGTGTTCTTTGATGACATCCTAATTTACAGTACCTCCAAGGACGACCATTACTCCCACCTTCGTTATGTTTTTCAACAGCTCCACCACCACCAATTCCATGCTAAAGCATCCAAATGTGTATTCGGGGTAACTGATATTTCCTTCTTGGGACCTAGGATCTCCGGCTCGGGAGTATCGCTGGAACCGGATAAAATCGCTGCAATTCAACAATGGCCACAACCGACATCCTTTACCACTTTGCGGGCCTTTCTCGGTCTCATCGGCTATTACTGACGGTTCGTCCAAGGGTATGCACAACTAGCCGCCCCTCTAATCGATATTTTAAAAAGAAAGGACTTCACGTGGAGCCCAGCAGCCAACTCATCCTTTATCGCCCAGAAGAACCACATGCAAAAGTTGATTACCCTGGCACTCCCTAATTTCAATGAACCATTTGATGTGACAACGGATGCCTCCAGCCAAGCCATTGGTGCGGTATCATCTCAGGACAAAAAACCAATTTCCTTCTTCAGCAAGAAGTTTTGCTCAACCATTCAAGGTCAATCGACCTATACCAAAGAATTGTATGCAATCATGGAATCGGTCAAGAAGTGGAGACAACATTTATTAGGTCGTCGGTTCCGCATTTATGCTGATCACCATAGCCTCAAGCATCTACTCACCCAAACCATCCAAACCTCTGAGCAACAGAAATGGGTTACAAAACTCATTGGATATGACCTTGAAATCCATTTCAAACCGGGCAAAGAAAATCATGTGGTCGATGCATTGAGTCGGATTGATCTTCATACCAAGTTAGCTTTATCTCATCTGACTGCCAAGTGGTTACAGGAATTGCGTGACTATTATACTGGTGACGTTACCGGACAGCAATTGATCACCAACATTTCAGCAGATCCGACTTCTTTCCCGCACCACACGTTCAAGGAGGGGTTGGTCTACATTCATGGAAAGCTGCTTATTCCACCAATTGCCGACCTTTGACAATGGGTAATTCATGAATTTCACTCGTCCTTTGTTGGGGGCCACGCAGGCATCAATGCTACCGTGAAGCGTCTTTTACCATCTTTTACCTAGTTAGGATTGAAAAAGGATGTTTCACAGTTCATCAAGTGTTGTAAGGTGTGCCAGGCTATCAAAGTTCCAACCCACAAGCCATATGGCTTACTTCAGCCACTAGCGACCCCACCGTACCCATGGCATGGCATGACATATCAATGTACTTTATAACGCACCTTCCTCTGTCCAACGGTAAGATGGCAATTTGGGTTATAGTCGATCGTTTAACGAAGTATGCTCACTTTATCTCATTACCCCCGAAGTATACGGCTATCTCTTTAGCTTCTGATTTTATGAGAGAGGTTTATCGCTTGCATGGCTTACCATCCACAATAGTCTCGAATAGGGATCCACTGTTTTTAAGCCGCTTCTGGAGGGAACTTTTCAGCGTAATGGGATCCAAACTACTTCATTCGAGTGCATACCATCCTCAAACGGATGGACAATCAGAAGTTGTTAACCGCTGCCTCGAGATGTATCTGCGTGCATTTGTGTATGACGAACCAAGACGTTGGGAACGTTATTTGTATCTGGCAGAGTTCTGTTACAATACCAACCATCATTCCTCAATCAAAATGTCACCCTTTAAAGCGCTATATGGTCAGCATGTGACTTCCATTCATGAGTACGTACAGGGCTCCGCTAACTCCGCATCTATTGAAGACTCTCTGCTCGCTCACCAACGCCTCTTAGCCACCTTAAACAATTCCATAGAAGAGGCTAAAGGGAAGATGGTTACCCAAGCCAACAAGAAACGAGCTGACAAAGAATTTCAAATAGGCCACCTTGTCTATTTACGGCTAGAAAAGTATCGACAGTCTTCCGTCCCATTACGGAACAATTAGAAGTTAGCGAGACGATTTTATGGGCCATACCAAATGCTGGAACAAATTGGGAAAGTCGCATACAAACTACAGCTGCCAGCAGATTCAAAAATTTACCCTTTTTTTCATGTCTCTCTGCTTAAGCCGTGTGTCGGGACTGTCCAAATGGACAAAGGTAATATCAATGACTTTCGTCCCAATGTGGAGCTGTCGTATTTACCAGAGTCTATTTTAGACACTCGTTTATCACCGGATGGCAACACTCAGGTGCTAATTAAATGGGAAAACATCCGTTGGAGGAAGCTTCCTGGGAAGATCTAAGTTCTATTCAACGTGAATTTCCACATTTGTTTGACATTAAGGACAATGCCAAATCACAAGGTGAGGGGAATGATGCGGGCCATTCTAGACCAGCCATGGAATCAGCCCAACAAGCTGCATTAACCCAGGGAAGGCCCAAGAGAGACATTAAGAAGCCCACTAGGTTTCTTGAGTAATTTAATTTGCACGATTCCATGTTTCTGTTTACTACATTATGGATTTCCTTGCATGTTTTAATTAATTAGGTACGTGTGCTAGTGCATGGTAGTTAGAAGTTAGTGGCATAGAATAAGAGAAAGTGGATGATGAATCATCTTTCTCTGCATATTTAATTCATGTAAGTTGCATTAGTGAAATATTAATGAAGAAAATTGTTCCAAAAATTCTCTCGTATCTCTAACTCTCTCCCTCTTCTTCTTGAGCCTATCATGGTGTATCCTTGCATATTGTTTAAATTCAAAATATGACTACATTGCATTAAGTTTTCCGTATAAAGAGCTAGAAATAAATAAATTTACAACATTGAATGTTAGAATAATGTGCAAAAGTATAATGTAAATAGAATAAACGGTTATTTAAGTACTTAACTTTGTTGGTTTAAGCCCCAATAAAACACACTCAAAACACACAAGTATAGATTGGAAGAAGATGACTATTTTCTGCTACTAAAACCCTTTAATAGATTCATCAACCTAAAGTTACATAAGTAGTCAAATACCAAAACAACTATTTCCTAATTACTTGGAACCATCTCCCACTAAGTTAAAGACAACCATAAATATCGACCCCACTTGCTAACTACTTCTAAATTGACCCAACATCCAAAATAAAACTCCAACTAAACCGTAACCCAAAACTAATGACCCGAATTCATATTCTGTCAAGATTAACCCAACAAACTTATGGGTTATTACTTCTTACCAAAAAGTAAGCTTTAAAGAAAACATAATAAAACTATGAATATTGATTTTGTATCCATAAGCAAACTGTAGTTTCTATTGGTCTCCTCCATTTTGTGAATGGCTTCAAGGTGAGATTGGAACCATGACGTATTAATGTTGGCGGCTTCTGCATCCGACACCTGGCACTCTATTTCTTCCTATTTCTCTATGATGCCATCGGTTTGAATCCGTCGGACATCTTTGCAAACGACCTCAAGGAATGATGATCTCACAGAGTCTGTTTTGATAATGTAGTTAGCTGCAATGTCACCATGTTTCATGAAAATGGACACGTGAGGTCGGGTAATGGGTCAAACGGGTTTGGTTGACGAGTTAATTTTTGTGTTTTCTTTTGAAATTTGTAATAACTAATGCATGAAATTAAAATGTATTACTTAATATTAACCCAACTATAGCATCAAAAGATTTAATCTGGTGATGTTATGGGTTAAGCTTAAATGTACAAAACGCTTAGCTATCCTATGTTGTTTAACTAGAGAAATAACCGTATGTAGCATTCTATTTATATAATACTTAAGCACTTTTTTAATTATAACTAGTTTGAAAACACTATTTCACCCAAAAGATTAACAAAAATGCAGAAATTTACCAAGTTGTGTCCATTTGTGCCAAAACTGCCACTTCTAAATTCTGATAATAATCCTATGAATGCATAGCAAAAATGAGAGGTTGGGAGGTACATACAAAATTGACATAGGAGACGCATTTTCATCAAGCTCATGTTGATCCTGCTCGGGGTCTAATAGATTCATCAACCTAAAGTTACATAAGTAGTTAAATACCAAAACAACTATTTAACAGATCAAATAGGGAACTTGAACATTTAAGATGATACTAAGATAAACACAAGTAAGCAAGAGACAGAAACTTAAAAACAACAAGATTGGTTTTCAAGGATAATGTATATTGCTCTCAAGTTCTATTACAAGTGTTACAAAGCATACATTTTAAATACAAGGACATGAGATACTTTATACTACATCCTACAGCCGGCCATACTTTGAAGGCCAGCTGGAAACACTAATCTAGACAACAAGATCAATGTAAAGTCAAATGGCAGATTACCTTTTGACATGTGACCATGACATGTCATAGCTCACATCCTATTGTAATACAAAAAGGATAAAAGTATATAAAGTAGAAAGTTACACACTCAAGACCTTAATCTATAGCTTCCTAAAGCATGGACCTTTTCACCAACTTGTATAAGTTGGTGAGTCTGCAGAGTGGCAGCGGAAAGTTGGTCAGCTTTTCTGAAAAGTTGTTGATCATAGAGAGCATGTCTTCTCTGTCTCCGAAAGAAATCACGCTTCTATCTTTGAGGCTTCAGAAGACTTTGTCTTCTAAGCTTCGGAAGACTTCATCTTTGGCTTTAGAAGAATTGGTATTTGGCTTCGGAAGATTTTACACTTGTGTAATTTCTTTGTAGTATGTAAAACATCCGAAGTAACTTCTACCATGCACAAAGTGCATGCATGCAGAAGACTTCTTGACTGTTTTGTGTGCATCAGCCTCTTTGAAATACCTTACAAACTCCCCCTAGGCTGATGCTACCAAAACAGATAGGATGCTTAGCAGATTGCAATCCTCATGTCTTGATCAGCAGTATACAATCAGGACATGAATTGTCTTCTAGATGCAAGAGGCTCTTCTTCTGAATGGAATTGATTGAGCAGCCTTTTAACGAACTTTCTCAGGATGTTATTACTCATCCTGAGATGTTGAGGAGGATGCCTTGGACTTCTTTTTCTTCCTTTGTCCCTTCTGATGGCCATCCTTTTCCTTACTCTATACTTCAATTGAGGAGTTTGGCCTGCAGCACTAGATTGACTTTTTGTGCTCTCCTTAGTTTGGTCCTTATTCCCCATTTGATCAGTAGGAGGGGATTTAGAACCCTGCTGTGGGTCGGAAGATGAAGTTGGCTTGGGTGTAGCTTGAGGTTTAGGTTATGTTGTCTCTTCAACCTTCACCTTAACTTCAGGTGCAGCTGGACTTGGTGGAGAATGCAAGTCAACAAGCTGACCTTCTTTGATCTTCTAGTTGATCCTCCTGATGTGATTATCCATTATGGATAGAGACATAGGACCAAGTCTCCTTCCAGAGAACCCATAGAGCTTCAAGAAGCTCACCATCTTTAGTCTATCAGCAGACTTCGTCTCTTGAGCTATGATGGTTGCTCTTGTTTTAGCAGTTTCCTCTCTCATTTTTCTTTTAACAGCTTTTCTTTGAGTTTGAGCCTCTTAATCAAGCTGTTTTAGGTACTCAAACTCAATATATTCAAATGAGAGGGGATTGAGAGCTGCTGCCTGATAGAGACCTGTGGTACTCAGATAAGCTATCATCTTTTATCTTTCTTGTTCCCAGCTTATCTGAGTTTTTTCTTCTTCAATTACCACAGACTCTTTCTCGAGACTTCATGAACTTGAGAGAGGACAGGAGCTTTTTGTTGTTTTTTTCTTTTTCTCTCTTCTTTGATTTTAAGGAGCAGTTCTGCTGCCTCAGCCTCCTTCCTCTCTTTGTACAGTTTCTTGTCTGCAGTTCATCTAACTCTGCCAAGAGGAGAGAAATTATTTCATCTATGTTGTAGTTCCTGAGTCCTAGATAGTTCAATCCGGCTGCTCTTAACTCATCATTCTGAGTATCAGGCTTATGAGCAGCCCTAAGGTCTTAATAATGTAATCACTAGCAGTAGGGAGAGCCTCTTCCTTATGGAGCTCCTGAACTTGTTCAGGGAGGTCCACCTCAGTTTGGGGTGGATGATGTGGGCTTGACATGGGAGTGGCAATAGCACTCATCTCTCCTTGAGCAAGGGTGGAGAAGAGAGACTCATGGTACTCACTGAATCCCATGTCTTCATCATCATAGAATTCAAGGTTTGGGATTGGTTGGCTGAGATCTAGAGGCTGGGGATGGTAACTGTCCCCTGAAGGTTGTTCACTAGAGTTTTGAGATTCCGAGTGAAGGCTTGAGGTAGTTGGGGTTGTGAGCTTATCAGGCTGAGCATGAAGAACCTCAACACTGATAGAATGAGATATGGGAGTGGTTTGCTCCTCAAGAGAAGTGGGAGCTGCAATGTCCACTTCTTCTTGCATCGGTGATAATATGGGGGCCTGCTCAGACTGAATAGCTTGAGCAGGGATTCGTTTGAGTTTTCTTGAGTAGGTGATGGTTATTGTAGGTTGAGATGGTGGTTGAGAAACAACAGGTGTGGCTTCAACACCAGCTGGTGCTGCTAGGTTGTCACCTTGATCAATGAGCTTTAACATTTTTGGGAAAAGGGCTGTTTCTACCCTAGAGAATCCCACAATTGGTTTTCTCATTATTTTAAAGATGTCGGGCTTCATCTGTCCCAATTTAAGAGTTTTACATGTTCCCCTCAACTGTGAGCCCAATTCATAGTTGAGAATGTGCTGGACATATCTAGGGAACATGTAATATTCTAAGGGGTCCAAGTTTGAAAGTAAATTAAGGTAAACAAAGTGAGAATAACTGAACTTGACCCCTTGAAGCAGTCCATAGACTATGAAGGACAGATCCTCAGGAATCTGGTCCCATCCTCCATGCTTGTTGGACAAGCTATGTATGATGACATGGAGGACGTACTTTCACTAGGAAGAGACCTTCCCTTTCCTGAAGGTTCTGACTGAGAAATCTTTTTCATATCCCATCTGCGCAAAGGACTGATTAACAGCAGATTTAGGAAAGGACACATCACCTTCTACATCATCCAGCTAAAGAATGGTGTTAATAATGGCTGGAGTGATGAAGATTATCCTCCCCTTCACTGTGGCAGACAGTGCCTTCTCCCCGTCCATGGTGACCTCTTGGCAGGTTCACCAGAAGTCCAGCAGATGATCCTCATAAAGAGGAGGATCAATGGTGAGGGAGGTGAAGTAGTTTGACAAAGAAAGGAATCGGCAAACCTCTGAGAAAGCAGGATCTTTCTCAGAGTTCAGCAGAGCAACCTGATTGTGTTGCCTGTGAAGTTGCATGGAGAAATCGGGTTGGTTTCTGCGATTTAGGTTAGCCATTTCAGAGAGCTTCGTCAAGAAAAAAGATAAGAACAAGGGCAGTTTCTGGGAGAATTTAGGTTAGAAGGATATTGCAGATGAAGAATGAAAAATGAAAGAGGGGGAAACCGTTGAGTATATATGAAATGGATTTGAGACAAAGTTAATGCGAAAGGATAAACTTTGAAATTCGGATGTCGATCCCACCTCTTAAAAAGTGCCCAAAGGTAGTTTTCTTGGAATTCGAAATCTTCAGAAGGTAATTTAGCTTCGGAAGTTTTGATAAAAGCTTCCGAGGCCACTTTGGCTTCGGAAGATATTTCTAAGAGTTTTGAAAATTTTGCTTCGAAAGAAAAATACTTAGAGTATTTTTTTCTCTTTTCAGAGATAAGTACTTTCGGAAGAGAATTGTCCTTTAATATCATTTAAGTACTTACGGAAAATTTGGCTTCGAAAGATATTTAGAAAATTTCTTCCGAAGGTAAATTGTCATAAGTAGTTAGTTGATTTTAAGGACATAATTTGCTTCCGAAGGTAAATTAGTTTCTTCCAAAGAGAATGATGTTCAAAATTTTCAAAAATCTAAGTAATATTTTCTAAAAGAATCTTCTTCCAAGTCAGTTAGGGGCTTATGAAGGTGATAAAATAGACAACTAAGGACACACAGATTTCAGAAATAATATTGAATTTAAGTTTTAAGAAAAAGCTACTTAAAGTTAATCATCTCAATAGCTGATATGAGATATTTGAATCTCTGTTCATTAAAAGCTCTGGTGAACAGATTAGCATATTGTTCATTTGTGTGAACTTTGACTAGTTTGATTAACCCTTTTTCAAAATTATCTCTAATTAAATGATACCTGAAGTTGATATGCTTGGTCCTTGAGTGCTACACAGGATTCTCTGTAATAGAGATAGCATTATTGTTGTCTATGTGGATGGGAGTCTCCCTGAAGTTGAATCCATAGTCTAGCATCTGATTCTGAATCCAAAGCACTTGAGCATAGCAGCTTGTAGAAGCAATGTATTCAGCTTCAGCAGTTGATGCACATAAATAGGATTGTTTCTTGCATTGCCATGAGACTATCCTTCCACCAAGAAATTGACACCCCCCTGATGTAGACTTTGCAGTCATGTTACAGCCACCATAGTCACTATCTGTATATGCATACAGATTGAAGTCAGAATTCTTTGAATACCAAAGGCCTAGTGATGGAGCACCTTTGAGGTATCTTAAAATTCTCTTGACAGCAACCAGGTGTGACATCCTAAGATTGGCTTGATATCTATACATGTGGCAAACATGATATCAGGCCTACTGGCAGTAAGGTACATGAGAGACCCAATCATAGCTCTGTAGAGATGCTCATCTACACACTCCCCCTTAAGGTCAGGTCCAAGGGAGTGGTTTCTTGCTATGGGAGTATTTGCAACCTTGAAGTCAGTCATACTAAATCTTGTAAGTATGTCCTGAACATACTTTAACTGACTTATGAAGATGCCATTGTCAACCTTCTTCACTTGAATTCCTAGAAAGAAATTGAGTTCCCCCATGGCACTCATTTCAAATCTATTCTTTATCAGCTTCTCAAAGTCTTTGCAGAGCCTTTGATTAGTTGACCCAAAGATAATGTCATCAACATAAACTTGAACCAGCATCAAGTCATTTCATGTTCCATTGATGAAGAGAGTTCCATCTATAGTACCCCTTCTGTAACCATGCTGACATAGGTACTGAGATAGAGTCTCATACCACTTTCTTGGAGCTTGGTGCAACCCATGTAGAGCTTTATCAAGCTTGCAGACATACTCTGGATGATCTGGATCTACAAAACCTGGTGATTGTTTGACATACACCTCTTCATCAATCACCGCATATAAGAAAGCACACTTGACATCAAGTTGGTAGATCTTCAAATTCTTGTATGCAGCAAAGGCTAGGAATATCCTAACAGCTTCAAGTCTTGTTACTGGAGTAAAGACATCAGTGTAATCAATCCCTTCTTCCTGAGTATACCCTTGAACAACTAGTCTTGCCTTGTTCTTGATGACAAGTCCTCTATCATCTTTTTGTTCTTGAACACCCATTTGGTTCCTATAGTAGTCTTCCCTGGAGGAAGAGGACATAGGTTCCAAACCTTCTGCCTTTTGAATTGAAGCAGTTCCTCCTGCATAGCTTCAACCCAACTTCCATCTTTCACAGCCTCCTCAACTTTCTTTGGCTCTACTTGGGATAGGAAACAAGAGTAGAGACAAACATTTTTGTCATGGGTTTGTCCTCTTGTTCTTACCCCCTTCTCAACTTCACCAATGATGTTTGTGGTGGGGTGAGACTTGTGGATCCTTAGTTGAGGGATCACAGCAAGTTGGTGGGAGAGATCTAAATTTGAAAAATTTTAATCACGCAAAGTAGATTCACCCACCACATCAGCACACTTATCAAGAGAGACTTGATCCAATGAGTGTGTGACATCAATGATGTTGTCTTCCATGGAATGATTATTAGCATCAAGGAATTCTTGATCATTATCATCATTACCACTTTCTTCTACATTTAGAACTCCTTCCTTTTGGTTCTGTGCCTCTGAGCTGGAACTTGAAGGCACTTTAGATGTATCAGCAAGATTTGTCATTATTGTGCTGATAGGTGCTCCATCTGCAGAATTTGTTACCACAGGAGCTAAAGTAGATTGATTTGAAGGTCTTCTCAGCTCAAATCTTGGGTCAGGATCTTCTATTGATATGTCACCTGTAGATCCTGAAACATTCTCACAAGACTTGTTAAAACAGTTGGTAACTAAATCAAGATCAAACAACCAACCAGGACTAGAACCTCTCACATAAGGAGTGTGTTCATTAAAAGTCATATTGGCTGACTCATCAACAATTTTAGTTCTAAGATTGTATACTCTATAAGCCTTGGCATGAGAAGAGTATCCAATAAAGTATCCATTATCTGATTTCTCATCAAATTTGGCTATCTGATCTCTGGTATTCAAGATTGTGCAAGGACATCCAAATGATTTGAGGAAACCAATGAAAGGTCTCCTTTTGTGCCACAGTTCATAAGGAGTCCTACTATAAGTCTTAACTACCAAAACTCTGTTCTACACATAGTAAGCAGTGTTCACTGCTTCTGCCCAGAAGGTGATAGGAAGTTTAGAGTCAGACAACATAGTTCTTGCAGCTTCAATTAATGTCCTGTTTCTCCTCTCAGCAACACCATTTTGCCGAGGAGTCCTGGCATCACTATATTGTCTTGAAATACCCTTTTCATCACAGAATGTATCAAGGATTTGGTTATTAAATTCAGTTCCTTGATCACATCTTATGATCTTGACCTTGTGATCAGATTGATTCTCAATCTTTAGAATGAAATTCTTTAATATCTTAGGAGTCTCATCCTTAGTTCTAAGGAAAAAGACCCAAGTGAATCTAGTGAAATCATATATGATCACCAAATAGTATGAGGTCCTTCCTAAACTCATTACACTGGTGGGGCCAAAAAGATCCATATGTAACAAGTGTAAGGGAGTAGTGATGGAGTTTCTTTCCTTTGGCTTGTGTGATACCTTATGCTGCTTCCTTTTCAGGCATGCAACACAATGATCATTACTTGTAAACTCTTTTTTTGGCATTCCATTTATCAAATCATTCTTAATTAATTTATTAATGTTTTTAAAGTTTACATGGCACATTCTTTTATGCCAGAGAAAAGACTCATCACTATTTGCTTTCGACAGAAAGCAAGACACTTCTCCTGAAGGAGAAGTTTCATGCAAGTCCATCTTGTACATGTTTCCTTTTCTGGGGGCTCTGAGCAGGATATGCTCCTGAGGAATGACCACCCCGAGCTTGAGAACAATGCACTCTTGCTCAGTAAAGACCATGTTATGCTTTTGATCACAAAATTGAGATACACTCAACAGATTGTACCCAAGCTCCTTGATAATGTTTACCTTCTCAATGCAGAGCTTACCATTTATGACCATGCCCTTTCCAGTAATGTACCCTCCTGCATCTCCTTCAAAAGCAACAGGCCCTCCATTAATTTTCTCAAAATTTTAGAGTAGAGAGCCATTGCCTGTCATGTGCCTAGAATAGCTACTGTCAATGATCCACACATTCCTGTTAGTCTTTAGCTGTTCCTGCACAAAAAGCGATGTTTAGTTACATTTGGAAACCCAAGCCTTGCTGGTCTTGGGCTCATTAATATCAATAGAAGATAATACAATAGTGATTGATCCTGTGTTCAAGCTTTGAGGATCAGCAGCTGTTATTGATGAAGAACTTTCAGTCACATGGTCTTTCTTTGTCTTCCACACCACCTTTGGAAGCTTAGACTTGACCTTCAATACTTCGGAAGTTTTGACAACTTCGGAAGTTTTGGAGACTGGACCTTTGAAAGATCCTACTTTCACCGCAGCAGGCTTCAGTACTTCGAAAGCATTCCTTTCTTTCGAGACCAAATTTTCTTCCGAAGGCAAGTTTTCACTTGTCTTCTTCTTCACTTTGGAACTTCCAAGAGGAAAAGCTTTTCCTTCAGAAGTTGGCTTCTACTTGATCTTTTCAGAAGATTTCTTTTTGATCATGTGGACAGTGCTTTTAGGAATGTAGATGCAATCCTTAGCTAGATGAGAAGTACTACCACATATGACACAGTCAATCTGCATTCTTCTAGAAGCCTTCTTTTGAGAGCAAGACTGATCTTGACCACTTTCCACTTCCTTCTTCTTCTTTACAGATGAAGTAGCAAGCCTTTTAGGGAGAGACTTGCTGCTAGATGTGGATGGTTCAGGTTGTGCAGCAGTGGTACACAACAAATTAGCCTTCTTCTTGTTGTTGTTGGAATGAGGTTGGCAAGAACAAGAACCCCTCGTACTAGGATTCATAGTTGAGTCTTCAGCCTTTACCACTTCAAATCCTACAGAGATGAACACTTGTTTCTGCTTTGAGTTGAAAGTGGCCTTGATCTCTTGAGCTTTATTGGACTTTCTCTTTGCTCTTCTGATCAAGTTCTTCCTTTTGGACTTTGTCAACCCAACAGGATTCCTCTCCTCAGGAGAATAGTGACCCTTCTTAGGATGATATTTTTAACTTTTCTCAGATCCATCCTTCACTATCTCCTCTTCATCCTCTTCACTCATAGGGTCTATGAGGGAAAGCTCATCTTCACAAGTTCCACACCTTGAAGATCTTACTGATAGTAAGGAGTGCGGAGGAGCTATCTCAGTAGATCCTAGTCCCTGCTTATTCTGATTACAAACTTTGGGATGTAGAGATGAGGATATCATGTTCTTGAAGGTTTCTTCTTCACACATTTTTCTGCCCTGGCTTTGCTGATCACAAGCTCAGCCTAGCATTCAATTAACTTAGTGATGAGATCTTTGATCTGAGTCTTGTAGTTGGTGTGTTTATGTTTAAGAGTTGAAATGGTTTTCTCTAAATCTTCTATTTTTAGTTTATATCCATTTTCAGCTCTTTTGAAATTAGATTTTAAGATATTTAAAGACTCAAGATCAGATCTCATTTCTAAGTTATAGGACCTGTATCTATTAACTTTAGCAATACATTCACAGTACAAAGATGTTCCAATACCTTGGCTTCATCATGATCTGCCATCAATGCTTGGTTTGGAGATGCATCCTCAACCTGAAAGATCCAGTCAAAGCCTCCTTCTTCAACAGCAACTATAGCTTGCTACTTTGGCTTCTTATTCTAGTTGACTCCTTCAGTGTAGTTTGGTCTGGCTTGTGCTTGGCCACCATTTGTTCTAGGTGCCTTGCACTCCCTGGCAAAGTGTCCCATTTGGTTGCAGTTGAAACACTTCACCTTGCTTTTTTCCAGTCCAAACTTTCCACTGGCTGCATTGCTAGGAAACTTCCTCCCTGTCCTCTTGTAGAACTTCTTGGCTCTGTGAGTGAGAAGAGCCATCTGCTGGACTATCTCCATGTACTCTAGATCATCTGGATGGATATAGTCCAGGTCTTCAAGGGTGAAGAGAAAGTTGCCTGAACTCTCATCAGCAGACACAAAAGCATGAGAAGAGCTTGTCTCTTGGAATGGACTTCCTTGGATGTAGCTCTCCCTTGGTGTCTCAGGGAAGGTGATGAAAGGACCCTTTTATGAGTTGTCAAGGTAGCAGATGAGATGATGTTGTGGTTTTCTGCAATCCCTTTCAACCACATGGAGGGCTGAACTCTATTGATTGCTGGAGTTACCAGATGGATTTTGCATGTTCATCTCCATTTGGTAGCCATTGAGGATACCATACAACTCTGTAAGAGTGAGAGTCTTAAGGTTCTCAGTCCTCTTGATAACAACACAGTAGTGAGTCCACTGTCTTGGAAGAGAGGACATAAACTTTCTCACAGTGTCCCTGTTCTCAAGAGTTACTCCAACATCCATTAGAGTATCCACAATCTCAACATACCTAAAGTATTGTTTAGTAATGGTTTCACCTATCTTGTAGGTGAAGTTCTCAAATTGCTACTTCAAGAGGTCCTTTTTGTTCTCCTTTGCTTCAGCGGACCCCTCATACATGAGCTTTAGTGCATCCCACAACTGCTTGGCAGTTTTGCATTTCTTGAAGCCCATGTAGATGGAGTTGGGAAGAGCAGTTTGCAGGGCAGTGATGGCCATCTGATCGATATCTATCTTCTTTCTATCTTCTTCAAAATAGTCGGCCACCTCTTTGGGATCATGCCACCTCCAGCAGCAGCTGAAGAGGTGCATGGAATGTAAGGTCCGGAGACAACAGATTCCCACATCCTGGAGTCTTAAGACTTGATGAAGCCTTCCATTCTTTGACACCAAGTATCAAAGTCTTCAGGAGTGATTAGTGGGGACTTTATCATAGTGCCAGTTTCGATATCAGCCTTTGAAATAGCTGCCATTTGAGTTGTTAAGTGTTTTGTGAAAAACTGGAGAGATCTAAGATGGTGAGATCTTATAATCAAGAGACTGGAATGCTCTGATACCAATTGCAGGACCGTTTAAAGGTGTTTAATGCAAATTAGATTCACAATGAGGAGAGACCTAAAACACTTAACAGATCAAATAGGGAACTGGAAATTTTAAGATGATACTAAGATAAACACAAGTAAGCAAGAGACAGAAACTTAAGAACAACAAGATTGGTTTTCAAGGATAATGTATATTGCTCTCAAGTTCTATTACAAGTTTTACAAAGCAAACATTTAAAATACAAGGACCTGAGATACTTTATACTATATCCTACAGCCGACCATACTTTGAAGGCCAGCTGGAAACACTAATCTAGACAACAAGATCAACGTAAAGTCAAAAGGCAGATTACCTTTTGGCATGTGACTATGACATTCCATAGCTCACATCCTATTGTAATACAAAAAGGATAAAAGTACATAAAGTAGAAAGTTATAAACTCAAGACCTTAATCTACAGCTTCCTAAAGCATGGACCTTTTCATCAACTTGTATAAGTTGGTGAGTTTGAAGAGAGGCAGCGGAAAGTTGGTCAGCTTTTCTGAAAAGTTGTTGATCAAAGAGAGCATGTCTTCTCTGTCTTTGGAAGAAATCAGCCTTCTATCTTTGAGGCTTCGGAAGACTTTGTCTTCTAAGCTTCGAAAGACTTCATCTTTGGCTTCGGAAGAATTGGTCTTTGGCTTCGGAATATTTTACACTTGTGTAATTTCTTTGCAGTGTGTAAAACTTCCACAGTAACTTCTACCATGCACAAAGTGCATACATGCAGAAGACTTCTAGACTGTTTTATGTGCATCAGTCTCTTTGAAATAACTTACAATTACTACAACGATAACCATACACATGTTAGTTTACATACAAAGTATAATCAAAATGAAGAGTTGTTGTTTTTCATTTAATTTTTAAACAGGTTCTATTTTTCGTTTGTTTTCTTATCAAATTTTTGTATATGCATTCTTCATCTTTTTCTGTGTTATCATTCGAGTTTGAAATCAGGCTATGTCTTTGAATGCAGGTAAAAAATTGAGTTTGTGTGATTTTGGGTTTTGTTAATTGTTGAATTAAGATCTCAATTTACTAAATTTGAACTTTGTGATTAATTTACTACTTAGTATTGGTTAATTGTAGCATCAAAAAAAGAAGTTAATTTGTTGATGTTATGAGTTAAACTTAGTTTACTACTTAGTATTGGTTAATTGTAGCATCAACCAGAGCCGACCCATTTTGCCCATGAATTGTTTAGCATTTTCTTTATTCTAGCATGTTTGGAAACATTAAATCAACCAAAATACCAACAAAAAAGCCAAAATCACCTGGTTTTGTCTATTTAGGTCAAACATGATGGAGCAAGCTGTTAGTTTTTTTTTTTTTTCTTTTGTATTCCATAATAACCAATATATAGAATCCACTAACTTTAATAAATACTTGTATTACACGGGTCGAATAAATAAAATATTAAATAAAATTAAAATTTGTTAATAATAAAATAATATTTTAATATAAGATATGATTGAAATCTTATTTATTATAAATAGAATAAAATATTTTGTTAAAAAAAAATTTTATAAGATATCATTTATAAAAACTTTCTTATTATAACTTCTATTTTTAATTATCTTATAAAAAATTTTACTTTTTAAAAAACACCAATATTAAAAATATTATATTTTTAAAAAAGTTTGATGTATTGAAAAAATTTTATTTTATAATAATTTGTTTCTTTAGAAATAATATTAATAAAAAGATCGTTTTTTTTATTTATTAAAAGTTATTTTAATATAAAAAATTAAATAATATTAGTAATTAATATGATTATTTAATAGTAGAGAGAGACGTAAAAAACTTGATGAGGTTGATTGTGGTGATGCCATGTGTTTTATCTATTTAAACTTTTATTAAATTAGGAATATTTTAGAATCAACTACTTTATGCTTTATACTAGGTTATTACATCGTGTATTAAATGAGTTAAATAAATAAAATATAAAATAATTAGTAACAAAAATTTATAAGTTATAAAACCATATTTGAAGATAAAATATGATTATAATTACATATCAGTAGCTACATTAAGTAAATAAACAATAATGTATTTTTTTTACACTTTTATTTTATAAAAAAATATGAGTTTTAAATATTTTGTATTAAAATAAATGAGCACGAAAAATTATAGTACGATATTATAATATAAAATATGATTAAAATTATAAATACGTAATAGTTCAAGAAATAAAACAATTATAATATTTTATTAACTTTTTTATCTAAATAGTTTTATTTTTAAACATTCGTGTTAAGATTTTTTTTATAAAAATTTATTGTTTGTAAAAAAACTTGTTTATTAAAAACTCGGGTTTCTAATTGTTATAGTTATTTTAATAAAATTAAATTTAGAAAACTTCATACCTTTTATATTTTTTTTAAAAAGGACCAATTTAGAATTTTTGTTTCAAAAAAGTTTAGTGTTTTAGAAAATTTAATATCATATAAATTTTTTTTTTAATAATGTCTATGTTAATAAAAAGATGCGATTTTTGATTTCCTTAATAAAGTTTAATTTTATAAACATAGCTTGTTTTTAAAAAATACAGATGAGAGAGAGAGAAATGTATCAATTAATAACGTTTAATTAGATAGTCACCCAATCTAGCATATATGAACATGCAATAATGATTTGTACAACTTGCATGAATATGTGTACATCACTATTCATCTAGTTTGCAATTGTTAATATCTATAAACTTTCTTTTTTCATACATGTTTGGAAACATCATCTCACCCAAAAAGACTAATAAAAAGGCCAACATTTACCCGGTTTTATCCATTTGGGTCAAGCAAGTTAGGTCACCTATTAGTTTTTTTCTCTTCCATAATAACCAATATATGAAATGCAAACATTCTACTTGACTAATATAAAATTTAAGCTTAAAAGAATTGAACTAATTACAATGGTGATGTTATAGGTTAAGCTTAAAAGTAGTAAATTTTATAAGCAAACATTCTACTTGACTAATATAAAATTTAAGAAATATAACAAAGGTTAACACAACCCGACCCATTTGACCAACAAATTAAGCACTTTCTTCATTCTAGCCCGTTCGGAAACATTATTTTACCCAAAAGATTAACAATAAAAGTCAAAATTCACCAAATTTTGTCCATTTGGACCTAAATTGCCTCTTCTAATATTAATCAAATGAACGTATAGTGTAAATGAGAGGTAGGGAGGTAAAGAATCCAGAATAAGAGACACAATTTCAACAGGCTCACATTGATCTTGCTCGAGGTCTATGAGTTCTACATCATCATAATAGAGTAACTATAAATTTAAAGAAACACATGTTAGTATACATATAAAGTATACATCATCATAATTGAGTAACTACATATATAAAGAAACACATGTTAGTACACATACAAAGTATAATTGAAATGAAGAGTTGTTATTTGAGTTTGAAATCAAGCTATGTCTTTGATCATGGCAAAGGTTATGTGGTTTGGGTTCTATTATTGTTACATTTATAATTACAATTTACAAAATTTGGTGATTTGTGATTTGATACCAATTTACATAAAAGAACAGTTAAATTTTGAGAAACTTAGATGTGTAGGTAGAAAGTTTTCCTCCAAACCTTTTGTGCCTTTTTTATTTTGCATTTTAGTTTCATCTTTGGTGCATATGTGTTTTTCCAAGCAATCTCCTTTGTCCTACCCATATTTTGACCCATCTGCAATCAGACAAGACAAAGATTACTGGTGAATATGTAGACACATGAACTCAAATATATATATATATATATATATATATATACACACACACACAGGAGGGAAGATTTTATAAAAGCAAGCTTGGTGATTTTGGTTGATGCTTTAATTTGTTCAACTGCTAGAATTCTACTGATTTGGAGTAATAATGGAGCTAAGATTATGAAAATAAGAAACTGGAAAGAGTATGTTAACGACCCGGATGAGGACTCTATACATAATGCATCATGTTTTTTATGGTTGGTTATGTGGCTAGAGCCTATCTTATGTTTCCTACAAAGTTCAGTTGTGTAAATTTATAATAAATCATCCAAGAAACTCTACAACGGTTTTTAATATCGCAAGTAAATTCCTCGAATATGCCATGAAACGTGTAATTGATGAAAACCTTTATATGGGTTGTGGCTCAATCGACAAGGCAAACAAACATTGACCAATATAAGTAAAAAGGGAAATCAATCAGCGGATGTCAATTAGAAGCAAGCATAAGGAAGGTTTCAAGAGCTTAACTAACAAACTTAGTAAACCTTTATATACTGCAAATGCAGCATTAGATATATCTTAGATTGTTTTGGACATTTTTCAAATGGTGTAACAGCAACTTCTGCTGCCATAATTGTGCTATGCAGTACTTTTGGTGCACACAACTCTTATGTGGTGTTTTGTGTTGGTTCAACCCAAAAATATACACACAATACACACAAAATAAACTCACGTATATTTTGATGTTGAAAGCTTCTTATTATAAAAGAAAAGAGGTAATGAGTTTTGGAGAGGAAGTAAAATATAAAAAGAAAAAATTACTTTATTACATAGTAGAATCATGCCTTAAATAGGCTTCCAACTAAATAACAATTCAAAGATACCTGCACATGCTAATCCCACCGATTCAAAAGGAATCATCTAAAGAACCGTGAGACTCAACAAACCACTACCTAGTCTAATCTAACGTCACTTTGACTAGTTATTCAAACCAAATTTAGTGCATAATTCATAAATAAATAAACTAGTAAATAACGCACATAACCCATAACCCGTGACCCATCAAGATTAACCCAACTTTCTCCCCCTTAATCTTGACATGGCCCCATGCATGCATCAAAGTAGGGCCGGCTCATCTTCATGGATCAAATTGGCTTTTTCGTTCTTGTTCTTCCATTTTGTACACTCATTTGCAAAGTGTCCAAATGCTCCGCACTGATAGCATCTAAACCCGTTTTTGTCTCCTCGACTCGAGCCTCTTCCACGTCCTCTTTTTACTCTACCCGATCCTCTTCCACGTCCTCTTCCTCGTCCATATTGTTTATCTTCATGCTCACCACTAGTCAACAAAAGTTGCCCCTGATCTCATCCTTTTCATCATGACTTTTTAATCTTTCTTTGAACGCTTTAAGCCTTCCCACGACTTCTTCAAACGATATTCTTTCAAGATCGGAGTATTGCTCGATTGAGGCTATAATTGGTAAATATTTCTTTGGCATTGAATTGAGAAACTTTCTCACAATCAACTCTTCATCAAGACTTGAACCAAGAGTCTTGAACTTTGCTACTATACCACTAATCTTACCCGAAAAATCATTGGTTGTCTCATTCTCCTTCAGTTTTAGCATCTCCAATTCGCTTCTTAGAGTTTGCAACCTAGCTTTATGGACCCGATCGGCTCCTAAATACCGAACCCAAATCGATTCCCAAACATCTTTCGCGTCCTTGTGTTTTGCAACTTTTAGGAGGATGTCTTTTGGTAGAGTTTGAAAGATGATGGCCGGTGTAGTTCTTTTTCTCTTCCACACTTGCTCCGGTTACGGGATCCACCAACTCCCACAAACCGTATGCCCTTAACACTGTCTCAACCAAGATAGACCATGAAGTGTAGTTAATTTCGGTTAATTTTGGACTTTGAAGTGGTACATTACCTTGCTCACGGACTGTTACGGTTCCTTCATTCTCTGTCATTCTTATTTAAATCTTTATGTCTTGCACTTCTCTACTTCAGTTACTTGCTACTCTTGCTTAATGTTGGCGCCTCTTGCTTTACCTTGCTACGTCTTGCTTCAACTTTCTACTAATCCAACCGGTTTTCACCAATCAATTTTTTTGCTACTTGCTTTCATTTTCACGATCTGCTCACGTGATATCAAGGCCGCACTTGCTTCCTTCAAACCCTCTCGATGGTATGAGCCTAAAGGCTCTAATACCAAATGTTGGTTCAACCCAAGAATATACACATAATACACACAAAATAAACTCACATATTGTCACACCCCCGCTAGTAGCGGAAGCACGAGGATGCGATGGACGGGATCTTCATAACACATTGGGGGTCTAAGAGAATCTCTAAATGAATTCTCCGTCAATGGATCATGACGTCACCCTACACAAAAGAACAAGTGTCAAGAACAATAAATACCATAACGTTATTCCATAGATGCACAAATAATCCAGAAGTTCAAAACTAGAACAACCGGTACGAGATCAATCCAAAACATTTACAAGACCAACAATATAACATGTACAAATGTTGTATGTGGATAATAGTACATAGTGCAGGACCGTTTGAAGGATGAGCAACTTAGTTTTCACAATGAGGAGAGAGTTAGAACACTTAATAGATCAAATAAGGAACTTGGTAGGATAGTTTGATACTTTGAATAACACAAGTAAACAAGAGACAGAAAGCTTAAGAACAAGATAATTGGTTTTCAAGGAAGATGTATATTACACTCAAGTTCAATTACATGTGTTACAAAGCATAGGAATAAAATACAAGAACCTGAGATACTTTATACTACCTCCTACAGCCGGCCATACTTTGAAAGCCAGCTGTAAACACTAATCTAGACAACAAGATCAATGTAAAGTCAAAAGGCAGATTGCCTTTTGACATGTGACTATGGCATGCCATAGCTACCATCCTATTGTAATACAAAAAGGATAAAAATACATAAAGTAGAAAGTTACAAACTCAAGACATTAATCTACAGCTTCCTAAAGCATGGACCTTTTCACCAACTTGTGTAAAGTTGGTGAGCCTGCAGAGTGGCAGCGGAAAGTTGGTTAGCTTTTCTGAAAAGTTGTTGATCACAAAGAGCATGTCTTCTCTATCTTCGGAAAAAATCAGTCTTCTATCTTTGAGGCTTCAGAAGACTTTGTCTTCTAAGCTTCTAAAGACTTCATCTTTGGCTTAAAGAAAATGGTCTTTTGGCTTCGGAACATTTTACACTTGTGTAATTTTCTTGTAGGGTGTAAAACTTCCGAAGTAACTTCTACCATGCACAAGGTGCATGCATGCAGGAGTTACCCTGACTGTTTTGAGTGCATCAGCCTCTTTTATAATCCTTACAAACTCCCCCTAGGCTGATGCTACCAAAACAGAGAAGTTCTTTAGGAGTTGATAGTCCTCATTAGGAGCAAAAGCATTCCCTTCTTCATCAGTTGATCTGGATCCTTCGGACTCTCATAGAACTTTCTTATGTCAAAGAGATCATGCAGAGGTAGATCAAGCATGTCTTGCCAAAGATAGACATCTTGACCACCTTGATCTCTGACTACATACCATCTGTTTGGATTTGTAGCAAAAGTCCAGGACAGAATGGGTGTTCCTGATGCAAGACGCTTAACCTGAATTGGAGTTGATTGGTCAGCCTCTTGTTGCTCATCCTCAGGATGTTTTGACTCATCCTGAGGTGGTGAGGTGGATGCCTTGGACTTCTTCTTCTTTCTTTTGTCCTTTCTGATGGCCATCCTCTTCCTCACTCTATACTTTAACTGAGGAGCTTGGCCTGCAGCACCAATTTGACTTTTTGTGCTCTCCTTAGTTGGGTCCTTATTCCCAATTTGATCAATAAGTCAGAAGATGAAGTTGGCTCAGTTGTAGCTTCAGGTTCTGGCTGTGTTGTCTCTTCAACCTTTACCTCAAATTCAGTTGCAGCTGGACTTGGTGCAGAATGCAAGTCCACAAGCTCACCTTCTTTGATCTTCTGCTTGATCCTCCTGATGTGCTCATCCATTATGGATAGAGACATAGGACCAAGTCTCCTTCCAGAGAACCCATGCAGCTTCAAGAAGCTCACCATCTTCAGTCTGTCAGCAAACTTCTTCTCTTGGGCTCTGATGGTGACTCTTGCTTTTGTAGCTTCCTCTCTCATTTTCCTTTTAACTACTTTTGTTTGAGTTTGAGCCTCTTCATCAAGCTGTTTTAGGTACTCAAACTCAATATATTCAAATAAGAAGGGATTGAGAGCTGCAGCCTGATAGAGTCCTGTGGCACTCAGATAAGCAATCATTTTTTGTCTTTCTTGTTCCCTGCTTATCTGAGTTTTTTCCTTTTCAACAGCCACAGACTCTTTCTCAGGACTTTCATGAACTGGAGAAAGGACAGGAACTCTTTGTTGTCTTTTTCTTCTTCTCTCTTCTTTGATTTTGAGGAGCAGTTCTACTGCCTCAGCCTCCTTCCTCTCTTTGAACAGCTCCCTGTCTACCAGTCCATCAAGTTCTGCCAAGAGGAGAGAAATGATTTCATCAATGTTGTAGTTCCTAAGTCCTAGATAATTCAATATGTCTGCCCTTAACTTATCATTCTGAGTATCAGGCCTATGGGCAGCCTTGATTGCAGCTTGGATGAAGCTTGGGACTTCTCCTGATTTTTCTCCTATGGCCTTCCTCTTCCTCTCTCTCTTCTCCTCCTCAATCTCCTCAGGAGTCATCTTCCTTTTCCCTTTGTCAATTGTTGGCCTGTATGACTCAGGATGGAGAGAGCTTTGGCCTGCAGATGGTTGTGATGAGCTTGAGCTCTGGCCAGAAAGAGGTTGTGAGACATCTTTACCAGCAGGTGTGTCACTGAAGGTACTAGGTGTAGAGGGTGAGCATGTCTCAAGGTTCACAGGTTCTTCTCCTGGGCCTTCAACTGAGGTTTCCCCTTCGAAGCTAATCTTAGGGTCTGCCTCAATATCCAGCTAACAAACAGTTTTTCCTGCTAGCCTCTGTCTATATAAAATTGATCTTTGTCTGAATTCCCTCATAACCCATTCTTGGATCACCTCAGCTAGTCTGCCAGCGTGTTTGTTTTGGCTAGGGTTGATGAAAGGCAGACCAACCAAGTTCATACCATCATGGAAACTCAGGGTCTGAAAGTTGAAGAGTTCCTGCTACCCTTGAGCCCTTGATAGCACCAATGCCATTCTTGAAGAGTCATACCACCATCCCATTATTGGATTTTCAGCTAGATGGGATGGGACAGGCATGGACATTAGGATTCCTTACTCAAATAATTATTGAAGTAAGGCCTCCACATCAGTGTGAGCCTGAGAAAGTTGTTGAGTCTGGACAACTGCAAGTGAGGGTGGTGAATCCTCATTGTCCATACTCATGACAAAACTCCTAGGTTCTGTGGTTGTAGGGACTTTCTCTCCCTTTTTGGTAGCATCACCCACTTGCATAGGTGAGCTGGAGGTCAAGTCCACTACTTTCACAGGTTCTTGTGGACCTAGTTAAGCTTGTCTTAATGGTCACTCAGCTAACTTGCCCTTGAGATCGGTGATCTCAAGTTGCTGGTCATTGACCTTCTTCTGTAAGGCAGTCACTTGAGATTTCAAGTGACTAACCTTTGAGACCAAAGAGGTGCACATATTTTCTAGTTGTTACACCTTTAGTTTCAGACTCCCCTCATCTTCAGATGAAGAATCATGGGGGGGTGAGAGAGTTGGACTGATGTCTTCTCTCTTATCACCAGCATAGAATTCTTGGCTGCTGGATTTCCTTTACTCACTGACAACTTCAGGTGAAGTGTCAATGGGCTGAGTTGCCATGGTTGAGGTCTTAATGATGTAATCACTAGCAATAGTGAAAGCCTCTTCCATATGGATCTCCTGAACTTGTTCAGGGAGATCCACCTCAGTTTGGGTTGGATGATGTGGGCTAGATATGGGGGTGGCAGAAGCACTCATCTCTCCTTGAGTAGGGGTGAAGAAGAGAGACTCATGGTACTCACTGAATCCCATAGCTTCATCATCATAGAATTCAAGCTTTGGGATTGGTTGGTTAAGATCTACAGGCTGGGGGTGGTAATTGTCCACTGAAGGTTGATCACTAGAGTTTTGAGACTCTGAGTGAAGGCTTGAGGCTACTTGGGTTGTGAGCTCATCAGGCTGAGCATGAGGAACCTCAGCACTGATAGTATGAGAGATAGGAGTGGGTTGCTACTCAAGAGAAGTGGGAGCTCCAGTGTCCACTTCTTCTTGCATAGGTGGTAATATGGGGGCCTGCTCAGACTGAATAGCTTGAGCAGGGGTTCGTTTGTGTTTTCTTTGGTTGGTGACAGTTATTGTAGGTTGTTGGGTTGGATGAGAAACAGCAGGTGTGGGTTCAACACTAGCTGGTGCTGCTAGGTTGTCACCTTGAGCAATGAGCTCTAACATTTTTAGGACAAGGGCTGTTTCTACCCCAAGGAATCCCACAGTTGGTTTTCTTATTATTTTGAAGATGCCGGGTTTCATCTGTCCCAATTTAAGAGTTTTACCTGTTCCCCTCAATTGTGAGCCAAGTTCACAGTTTAGAATGTGCTGGACATATCTAGGGAACATGTAATACTCGAAGTAGTCTAAGTTAGATAGTAATTTAAGGTAAACAAAGTAAGAATACCTGAACTTGACCCCTTGAACCAGTCCATAGACTATGAAGGACAAATCCTCATGAATCTGGTCCCATCCTTCATGCTTGTTGGACAAGCTGTGTATGATGACATGGAGGAGGTACTTCCACTAGGAAGAGACCTTCCCTTTCCTGAAGGTTCTGACAGAAAAGTCTCCTTCATATCCCATCTACGCAAAAGACTGATTTACAGCAGATTTGGGAAAGGACAAATCACCTTCTGCATCATCCAGCTGTAGATGGCTGTTGATGATGGCCGGAGTGATGAAGATTGTCCCCCCCTGCACTGTGGCAGACAGTGCCTTCTCCCCATCCATGGTGACCTCTTCGCAGGTCCGCCAGAAGTCTAACAACTGATCCTCATAGAGAGGAGGATCAATGGTGAGGGAGGTGAAGTAGTTGAACAAAGAAAGAAAACGGAAAATCTCTGAGAAAGCAGGATCTTTCTCAGTGTCCAGAAGAGCAACCTGATTGTGTTGCCTATGAAGTTGTATGGAGAAATCGGGTTGGTTTTTGCGGTTAAAATTGGCCATTTTAGAGAGCTTTGTCAAGAAGAAAGGTAAGAACAGGGTAGGTTTCTGGATGAATTTAGGTTACAAAAGTGTTGCAGATGATGAGAGAAAAGTGAAAGAGGGGGAAACCGTTGAGTGTATATATATATGAAATGGATTTGAGACAAAGTTAATGTGAAAGGATAAACTTTAAAATCCAGATGTCGGTCCCACCTCTGAAAAAAGTCCCAAAAGTAGTTTTCTTGGAAGTCGAAATCTTCCGAAGGTAATTTGGCTTCGGATGTTTTGATAAAAGCTTCCGAGACCAATTTGGCTTCAGAAGATATTTCTAAGAGTTTTGAGAATTCTGATTCGAAAGAA
Source organism: Flaveria robusta (assembly GCA_025506415.1). Classification (NCBI taxonomy): domain Eukaryota; kingdom Viridiplantae; phylum Streptophyta; class Magnoliopsida; order Asterales; family Asteraceae; genus Flaveria; species Flaveria robusta. The sequence goes on along the minus strand of CM046467.1, from coordinate 6,759,197 downwards.
AAATACTTAGAGAATTTTTTTCTTTTCAGAGATAAGTACTTTCGGAAGTAAATTGTTCTTTAATATCATTTAAAATACTTAAGGAAAATTTGGCTTCGGAAGATATTCAAAAAATTTCTTCCAAAGGTAAATTGTCATACGTAGTTAGTTGATATTAAAGACATAATTTTTTTCCGAAGGTAACTTAGTTTCTTCCGAAGAAAAGAAGTTCAAAATTCTGAAAAATCTAAGAAATATTTTCTAAAACAATCTTCCTCCAAGTTAATTAGGGGCTTATGAAGGTGATAAAATAGACAACTAAGGACACACAGATTTTAGAAATAATATTAAATTTAAGTTTAAGAAAAACTTACTCAAAGTTTATCATCCCAATAGCTGATATAAGATACTTAAATCTCTGTTTATCAAAGGCTTTGTTGAACAGTTCAGATATTGTTCATTTGTGTGAACTTTGACTAGTTTGATTAACCCTTTTACAAAATTATCTCTAATTAGATGATACCAGATGTTGATATGCTTGGTCCTTCAGTGCTGCACAGGATTCTCTGTAATAGAGATAGCACTATTGTTGTTTATGTGGATAGGAGTTTCTTTGAAGTTGAATCCATAGTCTAGCATCTGATTCTGAATCCACAGCACTTGAGCACAGCAGCTTGCAGCAGCAATGTATTCAGCTTCAGCAGTTGATTTAGATACACAGGATTGTTTCTTGCATTGCCATGAGACCATCCTTCCACCAAGAAATTAACATCCCCCTGATGTAGACTTTGCAGTCATATTGCAGCCACCATAGTCACCATCTGTATATGCATACAGATTGAAGTCAGAATTCTTTGGATACTAAAGGCGAAGTGATGGAGCACGTTTGAGGTGTCTTAAAATTCTCTTGACAGCAACCAGGTGTGACATCTTGGGATTGGCTTGATATCTAGCACAGATACATGTGGCAAACATGATATCAGGCCTACTGGCAGTAAGGTACATAAGAGATCCAATCATAGCTCTGTAGAGATGCTCATCTACACACTCCCCCTTAAGGTCAGGTCCAAGGGAGTGATTTCTTGCTATGGGAGTCTTTGCAACCTTGTAGTCAGTCATGCTAAATCTTGTAAGTATGTCCTGAACATACTTTGACTGACTTATGAATATGCCATTGTCAACCTGCTTCACTTGAATTCCTAGAAAGAAATTGAGTTCCTCCATGGCACTCGTTTCAAAACTATTCTTCATCAGCTTCTCAAAGTCTTTGCAGAGCCTTGGATTAGTTGACCCAAAGATAATGTCATCTACATACACTTGAACCAGCATCAAGTCATTTCCTGTTCCTTTGATGAAGAGAGTTCCATCTATAGTACCCCTTCTGTAACCATGCTGACATAGGTACTGAGATAGAGTCTCATACCACTTCCTTGGAGCTTGGTGCAGCCCATATAGAGCTTTAGCAAGCGTGCAGACATGATCAGGATGATCAGGATCTGCAAAACCAGATGGTTGTATGACATACACCACCTCATCAATCACCCCATATAAGAAAGCACACTTGACATCAAGTTGGTAGACCTGAAATTCTTAGATACAGCAAAGGCTAGGAATATCCTAACATCTTCAAGTCTTGCTACTGGAGCAAAAACATCAGTGTAATCAATTCCTTCTTCCTGAGTATACCCTTGAACAACTATTCTTGCCTTGTTCTTGATGACAAGTCCTCTATCATCCTTTTTGTTCCTAAACACCCATTTGGTTCCTATAGTAGTCTTCCTAGGAGGAAGAGGACATAGGTTCCAAACCTTCTGTCTTTTGAGTTGAAGTAGTTCCTCCTGCATTGCTTCAACCCAACTTCCATCTTTTAGAGCCTCCTCAACTTTTGTTGGCTCTACTTGGGATAAAAAACAAGAATAGAGACAAACATTTTTGTCATGGGTTTGTCCTCTTGTTCTTACCCTTTTATCAACTTCACCAATGATGTTTGTGGTAGGGTGAGACTTGTGGATCCTTAGTTGAGGGATCACAGCAAGTTGCTTGGAGAGATCCAAATTTGAGAAATTTTGATCAGGCAAAGCAGATTCACCCACCACATCAGCACACTTATCAAGAGATGTTGTCTTTCATGGAGTCAGCATCAAGAAATTCTTGATCACTGTCACCACTTCCACTTTCTTCTACATTTGGAACTCCTTCCATTTGGTTATGTGCCTCTGAACTGGAATTTGAAGGCACGTCAGATGTATCAGCAGGATCTGTCATTGTTCTGCTGATAGGAGCTCCATCTGCAGAATTAGTTACCACTAGAGCTGAAGTGGATTAACTTGAAGGTCTTCTCAGCTCAAATCTTGGATCAGGATCTTCTGATGATGAGTTACCTGTGGATCCTGAAACATTCTCACAAGACTTGTTAAAACAGTTTATAACTAAATCAAGATCAAACAGCCAATCAGGACCAGCACCTCTCACACAAGGAGTGTGTTCATTGAAAGTCACATTGGCTGACTCATCAACAATTTTGGTTCTGAGATTGTACACTCTATAAGCCTTATCTTGAGAAGAGTATCCAATGAAGTATCCATTATCTTATTTCTCATCAAATTTGGCTATCTGATCTCTGGTATTCAAGATGGTTCTTCCTAAACTCATTACATTGGTAAGGCCAAAAAGATCCATATGTAACAAGTGTAGGGGAGTAGTGATAGAGTTTCTTTCCTATGTAACAAGTGTAAGACACTTTATGTTGCTTCCCTTTCAGGCATGCCACACAATGGTCATCACTTGTAAACTCTTTCTTTGGCATTCTAGTTACCAAATCATTCTTAATTAATTTATTCACGTTTTTAAAGTTTACATGGCACATTCTTTTATTCCAGAGAAAAGACTTATCACTATTTGCTTTAGACAGAAAGCAAGACACTTCTCCAGGGGGAGAAGTTTCATGCAAATCCATCTTATACATGTTCCCATTCTTGGGGGCTCTAAGCAGAATGTGCTCGTGAGAAATGACCACCCCGGGCTTCAGAACAATGCACTCATGCTCAGTAAAGAGCATGTTATGCTTTTGATCACAAAATTAGGATACACTCAGTAGATTGTACCCGAGCTCCTTGACAAAGTTTTCCTTCTTAATGCAGAGCTTACCATTTGTGACCACGCCCCTTCCTGTGATGTAACCTCCTGCATCTCTTCCAAAAGCAACAGGCCCTCCATCAATCTTTTCAAAATTTTGGAGTAGAGAGCCATTGCCTGTCATATGCCTGGAACAGCCACTGTCAATGATCCACACATTCCTGTTGGTCTTAGCTATTCCTGCACAAAAATAGATGATTAGTTACATTTGGAAACGCAAGCCTTACTGGTCTTGGGCTTAGTAATATCAACAGAAGACAATGCAATAGTAATTGATCATATATTCAAGCTTTGAGGATCAGCAGTTGTTGTTGATGAATAAATTTCAGCCACATGGTCTTTCTTTGTCTTCCACACCAAATTTGGAAGCTTAGACTTGACCTTCAATACTTCGGAAGTTTTGTCAACTTTGGAAGTTTTGGAGACTGGACCTTCAGAAGATCTTGCTTTCACTGCAGCAAACTTTAGTACTTCGAAAGCATTCCTTTCTTCCAAGACCAATTTTTCTTCCGAAGGCAAGTTTTCACTTGTCTTCTTCTTCACCTTGGAAAGTCCGAGAGGAAAGGCTTTTCCTTCAGAAGTTGGCTTCTTCTTGATCTTTTTAGAAGATTTATTCTTGATCATGTGGATAGTGCTTTTGGGATTGTAGATGCAATCCTTAGCTAAATGAGAAGTACTGCCACACATGACACAGTCAAACAGCATTCTTCTGGAAGCCTTCTTTTGAGAGCAAGACTTATCTTGATCACTTTCCACTTCCTTCTTCTTCTTCACAGACGAAGTAGCAAGTCTTTTAGGGAGAGACTTGCTGCTGGATGTGGATGGTTCAGGTTGTGTAGTAGTGGTACACAACAAATCAGCCTTCTTCTTGTTGTTGTTGGATTGCGGTTGACAAGAACGAGAACCCCTAGTACTAGGATTCATAGTTAAGTCTTCAGCTTTTACCACCTCAAATTCTGAAGAAATGAATACTTGTTTCTGCTTAGAATCAAAGGTGGCCTTGATCTCCTGAGCTTTCTTGGACTTTCTTTTTGCTCTTCTGATCAAGTTCTTCCTCTTGGACTTTGATAACCCAACAGAATTACTCTCCTCAGGAGAATAGTGACCCTTCTTAGGATGATCTTCTTCACTCTTCTTAGATCTATCCTTTACTATCTCCTCTTCATCCTCTTCACTCATAGGATCTATGAGGGGAAGCTCATCTTCGCAAGTTCCACACCTTGGAGATCTTACAGACAGTAAGGAGTGTGGAGCAGCTATCTCAGTAGATCCTAGTCCCTGCTTATTCTGATAACACACTTTGGAATGCAGAGATGAGGATATCATGTTTTTTAAGGTCTCTTCTTCAAGATCATATTTTTCTACCCTGGCTTTGCTGATCACAAGCTCAGCCTGGCATTCAGTTAACTTAATGATGAGATCTTTAATCTGTGTCCTGTATTTGGTGTGTTCATGTTTGAGAGTTGAATTAGTTTTCTCTAAATCTTCTATTTATAGTTTATATCCATTTTCAGCTTTTTTGAGATCAGATTTTAAGATATTTAAGGACTCAAGATCAGATCTCATTTCTAAGTTGTAGGACCTATATCTATTAACTTTAGCAATACATTCAGGAGTGCAAAGATGTTCCAATACCTTGGCTTCATCATGATCAGCCATCAGTGCTTGATTTGGAGATGCATCTTCAACTTGAAAGCTCCAGTCAAAGCCTCCTTCTTGAACAACAACTGCAGCTTGCTGCTTTGGCTTCTCATTCTAGTTCACTCCTTTAGTGTAGTTTGGTCTGGCTTGTGCTTGGCCACCATTTGTCCTAGGTGCCTTGCACTCCCTTGCAAAGTGTCCTATTTGGTTGCAGTTGAAACACTTCACCTTGCTTTTGTCCTATCCAAACTTTCCACTAGCTGCATTGCTAGGAAACTTCCTCGCTGTCCGCTTGTAGAACTTATTGGCTCCGTGAGTGAGGAGAGCCATCTGCTAGACTATCTTCATGTACTCCAGATCATCTGGATAGATACAATCCAGGTCTTCAAGGGTGAAGAGAAAGCTGTATGAACTTTCATCAACAGACACAAAAGCATGAGAAGAGCTTGTCTCTTGGAATGGACTTCCTTGGATGTAGATCTCCCTTGGTGTCTCAGGAAAGGTGATGAAAGAACCTTTTTGTGAGTTGTCAGGATAGCAGATAAGTTGATGTTGTGGTTCTCTACAATCCCTCTCAACCACATGAAGGGCTGAACTTTGCTGATTGTTGGAGTTGCCAGATGGATTTTGCATGTTCATCTCCATATGGTAGCCACTGAGGATACCATACAACTCCGTAAGAGTAAGAGTCTTGAGGTTCTCAGTCCTCTTGATGACAACACAGTAGTGAGTCCACTGTCTGGGAAGAGAGGACATGAACTTCCTCACAATATCCCTATTCTCAAGAGTTACTCCAACATCCATTAGAGTATCCACAATCTCAACATATCTGAAGTACTGCTGAGTCATGGTTTCACCTGTCTTGTAGGTGAAATTCTCAAACTGCTGCTTCAGGAGGTCATTTTTGTTCTTCTTGGCTTTAGAGGACCCCTCATACATGAGCTTTAGTGCATCCCATAACTGCTTGGCAGTTTTGCACTTCTTGAAGCCCCTATAGATAGAGTTCGGAAGAGCAGTTTGGAGGGCACTCATGGCCTTCTGATTGATATCTATCTTCTTTCTATCTTCTTCAAAATAGTCGGCCACCTCTTTGGGATCATGCCACCTCCAGCAGCAGCTGAAGAGGTGCATGGAATGTAAGGTCCGAAGACAACAGATTCCCACATACTGGAGTCTTGAGACTTGATGAAGCCTTCCATTCTTTGACACCAAGTATCAAAGTATTCAGGAGTGATCAATGGGGACTTTGTCATTATGCCAGTTTCTATATCAGCCTTTGAAAGAGCTGCCATTTGAGTTGTTAAGTATTTTGTGAAAAACTAAGAGATCTAAGATGCTGAGATCTTATAATCAAGAGCCTAGAGAGCTCTAATACCAAATGCACAACCGTTTGAAGGTGAGCAACTTACTTTTCACAATAAGAAGAGAGTTAGAACACTTAACAGATCAAATAGGGAACTTGGCGGGATAGTTTGATACTTAGAATAACACAAGTAAACAAGAGACAGAAAGCTTAAGAACAAGATAATTGGTTTTCAAGAAAGATGTATATTGCACTCAAGTTCAATTACAAGTGTTACAAAGCATAGGAATAAAATACAAGAACCTGAGATACTTTATACTACCTCCTACAGCCGGCCATACTTTGAAAGCCAGCTGAAAACACTAATCTAGACAATAAGATCAATGTAAAGTCAAAAGGCAGATTACCTTTTGACATGTGACTATGACATGCCATAGCTCACATCCTATTGTAATACAAAAAGGATAAAAGTACATAAAGTAGAAAGTTACAGACTCAGGACCTTAATCTACAGCTTCCTAAAGCATGGACCTTTTCACCAACTTGTGTAAAGTTGGTGAGCCTGCAGAGTGGCAGCGGAAAGTTAGTCAGCTTTTCTGAAAAGTTGTTGATCATAGAGAGCATGTCTTCTCTGTCTTTAGAAGAAATCAGTCTTCTATCTTTGAGGCTTCAGAAGGCTTTGTCTTCTAAGCTTTGGAAGACTTCATCTTTGGCTTCGGAAGAAAATGGTCTTTTGGCTTCAGAAGATTTTACACTTGTGTAATTTTCTTGTAGGGTGTAAAACTTCCGCAGTAACTTCTACCATGCACAAGGTGCATGCATGCAGGAGATACCCTGACTGTTTTGAGTGTATCAGCCTCTTCTATAATCCTTACACATAGCAGTCATAGATATCAACACAAGTCTAAGTCAGTCCAAGTCCATTTACCGGATTATATTCACCCAAGGGCAAGCCTAGGCCAAGTCAGTCTCGACTATTATACTGACGACATGGGTGGGGGTGTCAACCCGTTAGTACTAACAATACCTCTCCAGACGTCCAAGTCACAATAACAATCCCAAGTCCAAGTACACATTCATGAATGAACATCTAGACTTAAGCCATGACCCAAACCACATACATTGTCCCAAATTAGTCTAAAAGACACGACATAGTCCAAAACCATGAGCACGCTTTTCCCCCAAGTAAACATATTAAAAAGGGGCCGTGAAACTCACCTCAAAATAGTATAGTCTAAAGCTCACAATACGCAAAACAAGCACTAAAAGTATAAATCACAAAAGGATTAATAAAGACCAAAAAAACCTGACCAATATGGGTATAATCCTTGTAGTCCAGTCCTTAATACCCATCAAGGTTATCATTTAATGAAAACATGATTTATTTTCTAGAACAAGTTCGATGCCCAACATTAATTCCCAATCCCGATTCATTTTAGTTTTCATGTCCTCAACATATACCATTGTCATTCTTGTTTCGAAACGTACATTTATTAGTTCAAGTTTGTTGACATATGAACCATATATGTTCTTATCCTTTAATGCCTTAGAATTTATCTTTGGACCCTACTTTTAACTTATTCTAGTTAATTAGCCTCAAGTCTTAACATTTAAGGACTTTAAGTTAAACTTCAGAAAAAGAATCATCTCCATTGAATAAAATATGAGAAAGATATGACTCGACAAAAACAGACCAACCTGCTGCCCATATTCGTCAGTTTTGACCTTCAGTTTTGTTTGTCATGTTTGAAGGGCCAAACAATGTGAAAACGATACGAGACCACTTGGGTTAGTTAGAGGACTCATTAAACTTGTTTTTAGACTAAAAATTCGACCCATTTGGACTTATTAAGACCAAGTTATGACGCGTACAAAACGTCATATTTTTTTGACAATAAGCTCTCCTGTTCATTAGTCTTTTTCCTTTGCATCCCAAACCCCTATATTTGATTTTTATTTACCCGAGTACTTAAAGAACGTTTATTCCATGTTTTTACTGAACAAATCATGAATCAAACCCTTGGTTCATTCTAATTTTTCAGTCCCAAAACAGTTACTTTCGATTTTCATCTTGCGGTTCACATTATTAGTTAATTGATTCATAGTTTTGATTCCCAAACGCGTCAATTAATTCAAGAGGCAAGATTAATGTTTTTAATAAAATATTATGAACACAAGATGTTCATTAAGACCAGATCTCACAAGTTTTCAACCCAATATAATAGATCCAAGAACATATGAACATCAAAATCTAGACTTTTACCATTTTCAAAGAATCAACGCTCGGAACGCCTAATTCTTCACGAGCTAATGCCCAAAACCAAGAATATGAGATTATTAGATGATGATTTTGTGATTAGATGATGAATATCATCAATAACAAGATGAAACAATGAACAAAATCATCAGACAACGAGTTTTCTTACCGATAATGCGTAGTAGACCAATGTTTCAACAAGATGAGTGCTTGAACAACAAAAATTGATCAATAATGAGGAAGATGATGATGATTCACGATGAAGATGTTGAAGAACATGAAGAAAAGATGGATGGTGACTAGGGTTTCTAGAGAGAAAAATGAAAGAATAAAAATATAAAGAGAAGCCCATCCCTTTTAAAGCGAATTCGGCCAAAGAAGGCCAAGGGTGGGCCTCCTGGGCCGGTTGCTCGTCTCGTCCAATTACTTCTCGTCCCGATCGTTTTTTCATCCAACTTTCGCGTTTTTAAGTTCTATGCGTTATTACGATTCCTATGGACTATTATATGCTATATAATTATTTAATTTATATATTTTTAAATTAAATTATTTTTTTTAGAAGGCTTTAGGCAAAACCCACATGTTCGATTTTCGTTGCATTCTCATCGAAAGATTTATATTCTTATATTTTTTAAGTCTTTAATCCAATGCCAAGCACGCAACCATCATGCTAATACCAAATCGATGAACGTACATAGTCACCATGCCCAAGAGCCACTAGCACATGCTAAGCCCATTATACAAAATTATAAAACTTTGCGTGTTTATACGCGTCCAATGTACTATACTTAGATCGAGCCCACATTAGGTTAACTTTCAAGTCAAAGATCACATTAACACCAAGTCAAAGTCAAAAAGTCAAAGTCAAACCATAAAAATCAAAAAGTCAAAGTCAAAAAGTCAAAGTCAATGGTCAATGCATCTATTTAGGTGACGGATGTCACACGTATATTTTGATGTTGAAAGCTTCTTATTATAAAAGAAAAGAGGTAATGTGTTCTGGATAGGAAGTAAAATATAAAAAGGAAAAATTACTTTATTTCATAATAGAACCATACCTTAAATAGGTTGCCAACTAAATAACAATTCAAAGATACCATGCACATGCTAGTCCCACCGATTCGAAAGGAATCACCTAAAGAATCGTGAGACTCAACAAACCACTACCTAGTCTAATCTAATGTCACTTTGACTAGTTATTCAAACCAAATTTAGTGCATAATTCATAAATAAATAAACTAGTAAATAACCCACGTGACCCATAACCCATGACCCGTCATGATTAACCCAACATTTTGGCCGCGTACATTGGGTTTGCAACACCAACAGCTATATGATGATAAGAATTTATTTATTTTGTTCAAGTCCTAAATAGGCAAATTATAGAATCAGTTCTTAAAGACCTAAATGCTCTTGATTTTAATCAAATTATTTAATAGTGTCAGTGGGTTGGAGTTAATTTAGATCGATTGCTGATCATTGTAGTAAAAACAAGATTTTAATCGTTTGAAAATAAACCATTATCTAAAACAAATCATATGGAGCAATTGTATTGTTTATTCTAAACCATATGGGTTAATTACATGAAAGCTCTCTTGCTTAGCCCTGATTTCAATTAAAGTCTCTTTGCTTCAAAAATTTCAAGGTAGGTTCAAAGGTATTGATAAACATAACAAAAAAGGTCACTTACATGAATGAAGATTAATTTTTTTCGTTAAATGCATATAAAATAACCAAATCACCCCAGCCTATTAAAAAATTTAAACTACAAAAATTATGATTTATTTAAATAAGATATATTATAAATAAATTAAAGTAGGACCCCTCCCCTCACCCCATGGTCTTTATAACCCCCACTCCATCTCCCTTATTCATCCCGTTTCTCTTCATCATAAACCTTTGGGCTCCGACAACCTCTGTCAATCTTTTGATCAATCCTAATTTGCTTCACTTGAATTTCTTCTTTCTCTGTGTCTTCTTGATTCAATAGTTGTTTATACAGAAGATGATGATATTTTTTAGGATCCAGTGACCCTTACAACGATGAACACCAATGGTAAACTAGTTTTTATAAAATTTAAAATTTTCTATAAAGTTTTGAGTTTAAAAAAATTTTAGGTTAACGTAATATTTTTTCAGTGGTAACGTAAAACCGTAAAAAAAATTTTTTTACATAAAAACGTAAATTTTTTTACACTACAGCCTACCCCTCAACCCTTAATAGGTCCGCCCCTGAACACCATCCTCCTATTCCAACTTCAATTCAACAAAACACAACAAAAACTCAAGCAATTCCACAATTCGACCCTAATGCAACTGGTTGATTTCAAACTATAATCAAATTCCATTGCATGTGGTATGAGTAAGGTGATGATGGATTTTACTAGACTTTCTTCTCAAGGAGGTGGTCGTTGAAAGAAGTTGTGGTCAACATTGGTGGCGGTGGCTTTGAGTTTAACTTAGGGGTATTTTAGTTATTTTAGAAAATTTATTCTATAAGTTAACATCAATTCATGTTAAGGACTTATATGTTTCGTTTGTGCATATCTTTATACCAACAATGTAATTTTTCGAAGTTTAAGGACGTAAAGTGATATCAGGCCTAAGTCCACTAACCTTTAATGTAATTACTCAAACTATATATATAACTTTCAAAAGATAAGGATTATAAATGCAATATAACGAATTATGTGTAGTCTATGTGTAATTAACTCTAACAAATAATAAAACTTAGTTTCGATTTTTTTCTTCAACTATATCACATACGGTTTAACCTTCTGATAAATCGTGGCATAAGTATCTGTTTCGTAGTTAAAACTAGATTTATACCTGTCCGTAGGTCGGGTATGTAAACTAATTTCTTTTTGTAACGAAATTTCATGAAAGAACTATTCCTCTTGTTCTTGCTTTGTAAATGACTTCTTATGTAATTATCGTCCCCTAGAGTTGGACTATGCAAGAATAGGTCTTCATATATACCTGCAAGAATGAATGAAATGGAAACTAATTTCTTTTTGTATTAAAATATTTTGGTTGTAATTTCTTAATAACAAATCATCGACAAAAGAACATATTTAAAGCTTCTAATGCAATATTGTCCCCACATGCTACTCTAGTTAAAGCTTTCATTCTTGACAACAAAACTCTAATTAACAATAACATATTTATATTTTATAGCACTATAGAATGAAAAATAAATGATAAAAAAAATAATGATGTCTAAAACTCATGATAAAGGCCAACTAATTTGGAAATTAGCAAACCAAAAATACATCTTTATCCATGCTAATATCTTCCTAATCAATATTAGAATATATTCATAACAACACTACGATATTCTGATTAATAAATGCATACAACCTTGTTTTATCAATAAGCCGTTTATTTTCATGTAAAATTGGTCCGGTTATCGAGTTTTGGCATCACAAAGTTGCGATTTTGTCTCCATATCCATAGTACCTCAACAATCCTTCATGTTGTCTCCAATTCTCTTCGCCTTCAATAATTGAACACCAGTGTCATTACTACATTGACACATATACTATCACTGAAAATATTTAAAATATCATTAACCAAGTGACAATTTATGACCTTCAAATTTAGATGCCGGGCTGCAATAAGATCTTTGTGAAAAAAATAATATAAAGTGAACATGTTATGATCTTCATATATAGATAAGGAAAAGTATTCTTGAGTGAAAAGAAATAAAAGATCATAAATCATTTACTTTGTTACCTCGTGTTGAATGGCACAAAATTCTATTTACACCTATGTTTCATCTTACATACATATGTGTATATGTATGTATAGACAAAAAAAGTCCATTTAATATCACCTGAAAAGAAAAAATCATGGGATATTACAATCTTTATTTGCATGAACATGAACGACTCAATTTTCCATTTCAAAGTAATGTTGTAGCATGATTAAAATGTTGTGTCAAGAATACTTATACTGATTTCACATGAATTAGTGGAAAACCATTAGGAGTGAAATTCATATCTATATCAATGTGCATACCGAAACTCCCCAGGGCTACAATGACTTTCAAAACACTTCTTAGGTTTTTTTTCTTCTTTCACCGTCTCTCCTCTCATTTTCTTGCTCTTGGGCTTCCCACTCTTATAAGTTTGAAAACACTTGTCAAGTTTTTTTCTTCAATTGTCTCTTCCCTCATTTCCCAGCTCTTGGGCCTTCCAATCATATAAATAGCATATTAATGACTTGATGTGATCCTTTTCGATTCACAGAGGATGGCAACATAAAAGAACAATACCAAAGTGCGAATTAATTATGTAAAATGCATAATTGATCACGGAATACATTGTGTTTTGACCTAAATCGAATGATTAAAGCTTGTTTATAAGGAAGTAACCTGAAATCGTTGATGTGAACGAATTTCTGAAAAGCTGAAGCAACAGAAATTAATTACTACAGTGGCATCGCAAGAGAACAGGGGACATGGTTTAAGTGAAGATCGAAACGTTTCTAGGTTTTCATTTAAAACTGAAGATGAGTCATGGTAAGCTTTTCAAAAAGGAGGACCCAGAAAGAGAACTGAAATCAGGGATCGTGGGTTGGGGAGAACACGGTCGGAAACCGTAAAATTTTATAAAAACCGTCGACTTTAGACGGTTCTGATTTGTTTTCAGCTTCATCCGATGGTCACCACGGAAAGTTACGAGCGGTTACTTAAAGCAGGAGTAATATATTATATAATATAATTTATTCATCATTAAAAAGGTTTATGAACGTGAAAGATTTAAGAACCTACAAAAGTAATATTTTACAACGAGTTTATCGATTAAAATATACGTTGATGGCTGTGATTAAGTGCCTTAACTACTTTTACAGAAATTAAGAGGAAATTATGGGGGAGGGGGTCCCTCGGTCCGCTACAATAAGCAAGTCTCCATCGGGACATCCTGATGGTAATAATGTATTCATATTACCAATTGGTAAGAGTTCGAATACTATTGTGTGTAGGTTGATGGTGCTAGAGTAACTAATAGGATAAAGTTAGAAGTGTTTAAAAAAAAAGTTACAATACGCAGATTTTGTAACGTTAAGAGAACTGATCTAACGATTCGCGGCTCCCCTGCTTCTCAATCTCATCCATCAAATCAAAATCAAACGGTGCTGTTGAATTGCCCGTGCCACTGCAGCAATCACACAACGTAGCGCTACTCGAAACGTGTGTAGCCAAAAATGTCGGATTTGCGTGTCCAGCCATGATCACGAAATACTTTTTTTCGAAAACAGGTCGCGTCTTATAATTCTCCTGTTGGCCGTTCCCATGTTCAAGATTTTCATCAACGCGACCTACACTTTCCATTTCGTTAGAGAGCTTCCAGTAAGAATATGAGAGGATGATGAGAGCGAAAGCAACAAGAGTCAACATTGCAGCAAGGCCGCCGAAGAGGTATGGCACCGGTGAGCGCCACGGTGAACGGTGAATAGTAGCCGGTGGCGGCGGCGACGACGGAGGTGCTGAAGAAGTTACTTGAACTGTCATGTGTTGTTCTTGTTAAGTATATGGAAATATTGATTATAGATTTGGATATGTGAGGTGAAATAGTACTGGTCTTCCAGGTTATTTAAAGAGGAAAAATAGGAACAAAGACAAAGATTTATGATAAATAAAAGTGTGTATATATCAAAAGGTTATGTTCGTCCACTCATAAAGGTATTATAGAATATTGTATTATATTAAAAAGATCTAAATATTAGTTTAACGTTTTATTACAATTAGTATGTTTCCGAACACGCGCATTGCGCGCGCTGGTTCAGATAAACGAATCAGGCACAGAAAAACGATGTTGTCCATTGTGGTTGCGAACATTTTGGTTCACCACGCCATGACAACGAACCAATCATCTTTTAGCATCATCATCGCCTACAAAGTCCCACGGTATTATCTGCCGGTAAACACAATAACATTATATCCAACAAAACAACATTCGTCTCTGAAGAGCGACAACTCGTCGTCATCGACATACCCGCTACTTAAACAACGATGTGCCAACTTATAATCGGTCTCAGATGAGGTGAGATTCATCGTCATCGACACCGGTACAAGAAACGTTAAGCATCACAAACAGAAGACCCCTAAATTCAAATATGGGTCAACATAAGGGTAATGGTATAACCATCACCATTGCAACTGGATACACCAACGAAAAGGCATGTAACGCGCCGGCCGAAGACCGACGCCCGACGACACAATTAACAATGGCATCGGCCTATGGCCAACAACAAAATCTCAAAATGCAGATCTGAAAACCCTAAATGGGTTACATCAACAGCGATGGCCAACAACCAAGAACAAACACCCAAAATGCAAATTTGAAAACCCAAATTGGCCAGGACAACATCGATACAGCACACGCCATTACCCCGTGAAGGACACATGTTTCGGCGGGTGATACCATCGCCGAAGCAAGACCTGCCACCATCCACAACCCCGTTGGAGTAATGTGGTCGCGGCCCGTGCAACCCCGATAGGAGGCACCATCATTTTTTGCGAACAACAACGAAGAGCCCCAGACACGCCACCGCCGGCCGAATAACCCTCGGCTGAGGGAGAATAAGGCCGAGAAACCCAAATAAAGGGGCCAAGAAAGAGGCTGTGGTCGTATAGGGTACTCCTCGCCTTGAGTCCTCGGTGAACAACGACCATGAAGGCGGCGCATGATGTGGCTGGCGACATAAAAACCCTAAATTTTAATCACCATTGTCGCCACCATTGACACTCAGAGGGTCACCACCTGGTCCAACCAAAAAACAAATGGGCGGTGGACCGGCAAAGGCCCCTGTCGTCGTGTCACCGTCACCATCGAAACACCCACAACCATCACCTCTCTCTTTCTCTAAAATACTGTGCATCTGAAGCTCTTTCTCATTCTTTTAAAACCAACCATATGCAGTATGAAGTTGTTCCATATCGCTTAGCAGTTATAAGCATATCAACGGCGGTGGCCGAAGGCGGTACCGGTGAACGGATGTAACCACTGGGGTGGGGAGAAAACCCCTTATAAAAGACAAAAAAGAAAATGGCTGTTTATTTCAAATTGGTTTAATAATAAGGTAAATTTTATGTAATAATTGTTATATGACTATTATTACTCCATATATTTTAATAAGTTTTAATAAGTTTTAAGCCCTTGACGAAGTGCATCACTCTTCCTACGCTAGAAAGAGTTGTCCACTTCAAAGGGATGTGTGAGCTTTTGTTTCTTTTGTAGTTTTAGAGTTCAAACTTTCGTATTGATAAATCATTATTAATTTGAAATTATTAATTTTTAATTACTAATCTGTCGTTAAAAAAAACAAAAAAAAATGTCCACAATTTCAGCGGTCTGTTACATCATTTTAATAAGTATTATCTTTACTTAAATCTTATACACATGACATTCTTTTTTTTTTCTAGAATAGTAATTCAGAATTGTATTGTTAAATATTAGCAAAAGGGAATCAGAGTTTGAAGGAGTTTAAAATAATATTCAACATCAACATGATGAGGCATCCAAAAATATATAAATTTGGTTATAAAGTAGTGAAAAAAAAAAAACGTTAAATGTCAATCACTTTCTTATGTTTTAGTATTTTTGAATAATATAATACATCCGAAAAATCTTATCATTAAAATTCAATCAAACTTAGAATAATTGATTTCGTCTGGTTATAATTTGACAAATTATTTGAAATATTTTTATTTCTTAATTTATTTTAAAGATTAACTTTTCTGATCATTGAATAGGCTTTCCATAACTATTCCGTGAGGGCGAAATATGATGTTTAGCTAATAAAGGAGAATTGTCCCGTGAAGTCTAGGATGGTTAAAAGAAGTTCAAGGGTGCTTTCCCCCTTATTATGGTTAAAAAAAGAAAACTCTACTAGTATCTCAACTACATTGCAACAATAAATTTGGAGTAACATATTTTTTTTTAGATTAATTTTAATTTTACCATGTTTAAAACTTTATACAAGTGATTTCACTAGTTCCCTAAAATTTGCCTAACTTTTTTACATTTAACATTAGTTTATAGTGTAATTAAGTAAATTTTATAGTTGCTATCAGTGATTAGTTAGGATTAGTTAATGTGTAACTTTCCATCAACAATGTAAATATGAAGCAACTTCTAATGACTTCATCAATGTATTAAGAAGAAATTTAAATGCCCTCGAGCAGCGAAACCCTTGCCAAGGGCACCACTCTTGGACCCTACCTAGGAGCTGACCCATACCTCGACATAGGCGCTCCCCGTAGTGTAAACTAGAATATCATGATTTTTATGAACACAAAACAAAACTACTCTTTTGATTAAATGGATCTTGTACACGAAAACAATGACCATACCTAGTTTACATGCTAACCAATCCCTATTCTAATATAACTCTTATTTAATATATAATATACTTATGTAAACAAACTAGATAACACAAAGAAGATAATAAACAAACTAAATATTACTTAACACTTTAAAATCTATATTTTAGATGTCCTCCAAACCACTCCTTGACCACATACCGAATCACTCACATGATTAAACGTCATCATCCGTTTGAGTCATTATTGTTTGCTTTTCATACTCCCTCTCAATACCGACCTCTTTCATTTTAATAAAGTAAAAAGCAGAACTCTAATGATTGTTTTTTCTTTTTTTCCTTTCCTTCTTGTGGTCGATTCCTCTACTCCCAAAAGTCTCATCTCTTTTTGATTTTCTGCCCTTTTTTATCCTACTTTTCTCCAACTAATTCTCCCTTTTTTGTAGGGCTTTTCTTTAAGTTTATCTCTAAGGCTTTAATAATAAGCATTCCATAAAATAAAAATCCCAAACATTTAGTAATTTTCCTGCATCTTTAGAATTCAGGATTTTCTTCAATAATAATTTCTTTAAGCCTTTTTCTTCATTTTCAATTAACCTACAAAACCAACCAAAACACACCAAAGTAGATTCCATCCCACAAAAACTGCAATTATTTGAAATAAATGAGAAATGCATGCAAGAAGTGCAAAATAAATACCAAAATATACTCTAAAAATATAATAATTAACGTCTAAAAATATAACTAACATCCATAAAATGCGAAATGAATGATGATTGTAATGGTAAACACAATCACACAAGTCAAGACCAATTGGATAATTATGTAATTAAAGTATTCTCTCATTGATCACTTTTTGTTTACAAGCTTTAAGTATGAAAATTGACAAGTTCTGCAAAATACAAAGCAAAACATATATTTATACTAAAATAAAAGTTCTAGCCCCAACCATCAAGTTTTCACCCCTAGATGTTTTCCCACAGCTCCATGTTCTGGCATACATCACCAAGTTTTCACATGGACTAAATTTGTTTTCCCATACCACTAGGTTTGATCTCTACAATCTTCCCCTATGCTCGGTAAATGAATTCCATTAGAAGACCACATCATCACATTTATAGTCTCCCCCATAACCATAAATCCCCTTTTCCAATGCTTTGTTGATAAACCAACCAAATTAAGTTGTGGTGAAGTGTATAGACTTATCTGCTTCAATTGGACATACTTGCTACTTCATCAAATCAACTTTAACAAACTTTAAAAGTCAATCAGATCTTCCACTCAAATCTTTTTATCCATAAAATAGATAAATGCATGACCTATCTACGTTTCACATACCCAACTCATTAATTTAGCTAAGTTGTTTACTAGAACTAGAGAATGAATAGGAACTTTTCTCATAGTATTTAGCTAAGTTGTTTACTAAACCCTAATCATCATCCTCAAAGTATTGGTATTTGGATCACTTTGGTTATCATCTTTGATCGTTTTAGTTTTTATAAATTTGAACTTCTAGAAGTTTATCTTGCTTTCTTTCCATATTTTTTAATCTAATTAGCTTTACCACAATTGCTTGAGGTTCAAAAATGGAACTCTTCCCGCAACATACTATTCAACTACACGTGAAGTATGAAAGTCATGATCATCTTTGAAATACTCAATTATGCCAGCTCGCCTTTTGATAATATACAACTTCTTATCACCATTCTACATCCAACTCAAAAAAGGTTCTGAATTCCCAAACCTTGTCTCATGGCTTTCTTTCGTGTTTAATCATTTGGATGGACCAGAATCTTTGACTGTTATGAATGCTCAACTCCTAATGATGATGGTATCTCACCTTCTTCTAAATAGATATCATTATATAAGCCTTTGATGTTATTTTGGATGATATCTATATACTCCACTTCATTTATAAGGTCATCAAAATACCCAAAATCTTTATCAAATCCTTCAAGCGGAATTTGCTGTTGAAATGTGAAGAATTCTTTCTCACATTGACTCTCTAACTCAGAATCAATAGGATTATATGCTTTTGATTCATCTGGGCTAGGAAAGGAGAGATTGTTAGTACTAGATTCACCAAAAGTACCAAAAACATTTCCAAGATCTCCTCATTGGTAGTCATCACCATCATCATCAGCATTGTCTTTCTTAGTCTTATCTTTACTATAATCATTATCATCTTTATCTTCATCATCATCACCATTATCATTTTCTTCATCATCATCACTATCACCATAATCAACTTGATCAAGGTAATCATCATCCTTTGCAACTTCTTGCTCTTTCTCAACTGTTGTTTGTGGTTGACTCTTTTATAGGCTCTATATATATAAAGGAAGATGCTTCATTTCATTCTCTAAGCTTTGTGCATAATTATACATATATATAACTTGCTTGTCGGGTGTCTTGATTTTGGTTTCCTTGTGCTGACTATTAAGCTGTAGGATTTCAATCTTCTTTGCTGTTTCATTTTATTTTTCTCTCAAGGAATAGCATCTTTTCTTTCAAATCTTAAATATCATTAGGAGTCTGTGTTAAAGTTCCCTCATGCCTTGAGAGTTCTGGTGGAGTATTCAAATAATTATCAAGCTTGAGTCCTTGACCTTTAGTAGATTCTTTTGGTGGAATTGAAAATCCAGAAGCTAAAACAACATGAGTTTTAGTAAGTGTTATATAATAGTCACTTGAATCATTGAAATCTGGGTTAAACTTTTTAAAGCTTGTATATCTGCCATACGAGGCTCTTGATTGATATATTCTATAATCACTAAATCATTAGCATTTTGAAAAGAATTTCTCTTCATCGACCCCTTCCACGACTACTATTAATTTTTCTTCGCCTCGCTTTTCTTCCTTTTAGTGTTAGGGGAATATTCATGAACATAATATTTATCTCTTTGTTCTACTAACATTTTTTGAGCACCAGATGAAAGTGGAACGACTACTCTCTACTACAGTATATATGGCACATATCCAATCTCATAACTAGCTGTTTGTGATTAAGAACTAGGATCAAAAATTTTATTAGTCTCATCATCTATTGTCTTGTATTCATCTCAGATGAACTTCTCAGTGTCACACCCTCAAAATCCACGTGCGAGGTTTAACCACGAGGCGTGTGAACAAACCAGGATTCAAGTGATTAGTTACTCAGAACGACACTATATGTAATATTAAAACACGTCAGAGTTTAAAACTTTAAAATTATATGGAAGCGTTTTGTAAATTAATCAAACCCAAAGTATTTAAAGTGTAACATTGGGAAAACACGCGCAAAACCATTGTTTGTAGGAAATAAATTAAAAACCAAATGTCAAGACATAATATGCTTTTTAAAATGCATGCTGGACTTGTGATGTGCTCCTACTGGCAACCGAAGTTAACAAGCTAAGAATACCATACTAAAAGAGTCAACACAATGGTTGGTGAGTTGAAGAGTTTGCCTTTAACATAATCAGTGATAGTTCTAAAACATAAGAAGTGTATTGAAATAGATAGCTAGTCTATATTTATAAGTAATAACCATAGTGATTTCGCGATTGAAGCTGACTACGTTTGTCTGT
This sequence comes from Flaveria robusta, assembly GCA_025506415.1. Lineage (NCBI taxonomy): Eukaryota > Viridiplantae > Streptophyta > Magnoliopsida > Asterales > Asteraceae > Flaveria > Flaveria robusta. The sequence goes on along the minus strand of CM046467.1, from coordinate 6,738,985 downwards.
TTGCCTCCCGCCACGACATACCAGGTCGTGACGCTATTGGTTGTTTAGGACAATATTGCACCCGCTTGACCTCCAGTCGCACGGGTGGGGCTTTTCAGACCCAGTAGTACTACTCAAGATTTCCCGCTAGATTCCTTAATTAACGGTCTGAAAGTGTGAGGTATTTCAATGGTATATAATACTAAGTTATACTATGCACATTACATAATAATAAGCGTTTGTAAACAAGTATGCTATCTCCCCCAAAAGAGAGTGTTTTAAAGTGGGGCATGAACTCACCTTATGCGCAAACCAACAATAAGTGCAAAACTAGCGATGAGAGGAAAGACAACCCGTAAAAGATTACCTAGAACATGTGAGTGCATAAGTATATGCAACCAGAGAAACATAACAACCCTGTGTACTCTATAACACGTTAACCCTAGGGTTTTTGAAACCAAAATGACACATTTGACCTAGTTGACCCGTTTGACCGGTTGGTGACTTGTTAATTGAAATCTTGTTTAATCAAGTATAACAACTCATATACATAGTTATCACACATGTTATCACGTATGTATGTTCTACCAAGATCATCATACTACCTTAGCTTATCATAAAACTCATGCAAATCTCAAACAACCAATATGCTCAACGCAATCATAATTACATCACAGCAAATAAACCACACATGGAATCCAATCATACATTACATGCCATGTGAAGCCACTTACGACTTCACACCCTAAATCCTGCCAATCCTACTAAGTAGAGGCCTCAGATTCGCACGCGTTTATGACGATCATTATCACACTTCTCTACAAGTAGTCAAGTTATAAAGTGAAAACCATAAATAACACTTAACGTTCATGAATCACATAACCACATGTTAATAATCAAATTAATTAATTAGATTATTATCTGTTAACATAGTTAATTATTATTAGGTCACCAACGTTCAACGACAACTAGTGTGTGCTCACGACACGTGTATGCAAAACCTAACGGAACTAACGGAGTTTGGTAACGGAAAATTACCGGATGTCACATTATCCCCATGTTGAAAGAATTTTCGTCCCAAAAATTACGTTACATAGTTGTGTTACATCACTAGTTTACTGCGTTGGCATAATGAAATCGAGTGAGTTGTCACATCATCCCCATGTTGAAAGTAATTTCGTTCCGAAATTTAATTCGTACCTTCGCTGGTTGTCGTCGTCGTTTCGCACAATTGAGGATACTTAAGCTTCATCTGATCCTCACGTTCCCACGTGAATTCCGGTCCACATCATGAGTTCCAGCGAACTTTGACTATGGGTATCTTGCTTTGCTTAAGGGTTTTAACTTCACAATCCATTACCTCAACCGGCTTCGTAAGTGTTCATCTACTTGCACTTCTTCGAGTGGCATAACCAAAGTCTCATCACATAAACACTTTTTTAGATTTGAGATATGAAACACATTGTGAACTCCACTCAACGAATCAGGTAGGTCTAATGGATACGCCACTGGGCCAATTCTTTCCAAAATCTCAAATGGTCCAACGTATCTCGGATTAAGCTTGCCTCTTTTGCCATATCGAATCACACCTTTCCACGATGAGACTTTCAGCAAAACTTTATCGCCAACCTGAAACTCCAAAGGTTTCCGTCGCTTGTCTGCATAACTCTTTTGTCGATCTCGTGCTGCAACCATACGGTTTTGTATCTGCACGATCATTTCCATAGTTTCATGCTCTAACTCACAGCTAGTCAACTGACTATCCGTAATTTCTGCCCAACAAACTGGTGATCTACACTTTCGCCCATTTAACGCCTCAAATGGTGTGTGATAACTATTGTAGTAAGAAAACTCTATCAATGGCAGATGAACTTCCCAATTGTTCCCGAAGTCAATCACACAAGCTCGCAAGATGTCCTCCAACATTTGAATAGTACGCTCGCTCTGCCCATCAGTCTATGGATGATAGGCAGTGCTCATATCCAAACGCATACCCGAATATTTATACAATGACTGCAAGAAATGAGATGTAAAACGTGCATCACGATCAGAGATAATCAAGATTGGTACACTATGTCTCGAAACTACCTCCTTGAGATAAATTCGGGTTAACTTATCCATTTTATCCGTTTCTTTGATCGCCAAGAAGTGAACAAATTTAGTTAGTCGATCCACGATCACCCATATCGTGTCACAACCACTAGAAGTCTTGGGTAACTTAGTATTGAAATCCATAGAAATCTGCTCTCACTTCCACAAAGGAATCTCAGGTTGATGCAGTAACCCAGATGGCTTCTGATATTTAACTTTAACCTTAGAGCGGGTTAAACACTTGCTCACGTACGTAGCAACGTGTGCCTTCATATTAGGCCACCAATAGTACGCCTTCAAATCATGATACATCTTATCAGAACCAGGGTGTATAGAAGACTTAGACTTATATGCTTCACTCATAACCAAGTCTCTTAGGTATCCATACAAAGGCACCCAAAGTCTATCCATGAAGTAACGAATTCCATCAGCCTTCACTTCACCACGTAAGGATTCGGACCCAACATTTTCTGCTTTCAAAGCTTTTGTTTGAGCTTCCGTAATTTGTTCAGGTAATTGAGTGCTAATCGTAAGTTGTAAAGCTCGTACTTGTCGGGGTTTAGAAGATTCCTTTCTGCTCAAGGCATCAGCGACTACATTCGCCTTTCCTAGTTGATATTTGATAGCATAATCATAATCGTTCAACAATTCCACCCAGCGTCGTTGCCTCATGTTCAACTCTTTTTGCTCAAAGATATGCTGAACACTCTTGTGATCGGTGTAAATAGTGCATCTGGTACCGTACAAGTAATGTCTCTAGATCTTCAAGGCAAAAACTACTGCACCTAGTTCCAAATCACGAGTAGTGTAATTCTTTTCACGCACTTTCAATTGTCTCGAAGCATAGGCTATTACTTTGTCACGTTGCATCAGAACACATCCAAGTCCTTGGATGGAAGCATCACAATAAACCACGAAGTCATCACTTCCCTTTGGTGGTGCTAATATCGGCGCGCTACAAAGTTTCTGTTTCAACAACTGAAAAGCGGCTTCTTGACTCTCACCCCATTTATACGTCGTACCTTTGTGAGTCAAGGCAGTAAGAGGTTGGGCGATCTTAGAGAATCCCTCAATGAAATGCTGATAATATCATGCTAGTCCAAGAAATTGTCGTATCTCACTAGGTGTCTTCGGAACCGACCAATTCTTTATCGCCTCAATCTTTACAGGATCCACGTGAATTCTGTTTTTATTAACAATATCACCCAAGAATTGCACCTTGCATATCCAGAAATCACATTTGGAAAATGACATACAACTGTTCCTTTTTAAGCAGTTCCAAGATTAGACGTAGGTGCTACTCGTGCTCCTCCTTAATCTTAGAATAGATCAATATGTCATCAATAAACACGATAACAAACTGATTGAGATAGGGTTTGCACACACGATTCATGAGGTCCATGAATAGCGTTGGTGCATTAGTCAACCCAAATGGCATGACCAAGAATTCATAATGACCATAGCTCTTACGGAATGCGGTTTTCGAGATGTGTTCCCCTCGAACCCTCACTTGATGATAACCAGACCTTAGATCAATCTTGGAATAATAGCTTGTTCCTTGAAGCTGATCAAACAAATCATCTATACGAGGCAAAGGGTATCGGTTCTTCACTGTAACTTTGTTCAACTCCCTGTAGTTGATATACCTTCTAAAGGTGCCGTCCTTTTTCTTGACAAAGAGAACAGGGGCTCCCCATGGTGATGAACTTGGTAAAATAAACCCTTTATCCAACAGTTCCTGAAGCTATGCCAACATCTCCTACAGCTCGTTTGGAGCTAACCGATAAGGTGCTCTAGCAATTGGTGCTACACCGGGAGTCAACTCGATCAGAAACTCAACTTGACGGTGAGGTCTTAGTCCAAGTAGATCCTCTAGAAACACCTCTGGAAAGTCACGAACCACTGAAATATTCTCTATCTTCTTCTCCTTTTGTTGTTTGTCAGTTACAAGGGCTAATATGGGTAAGCGACCCTTGTGTAGCCACTTCTGCGCTTTCATAAAGGATATGATGCCCATCACAGCACCACTTTTCTCGCCCTTAACCGAGATAACTTCTCCCTTCTTGAGGGGAATGCGAATGATCATCTCATGGCATATGACTTCCGCCTGCTTCTCAAACAGCCAATCCATGCCCACGACCACGTCAAAACTCCCAAGTGTAACAGCCATAAGATTGATATCAAAGGTATGACCAGCGAGTTTTATCTTGCAACCCTTAAGGATGTGTGTAACGGAGATTTTCTTACCATCAGCTAATTCTACGGTGTATCTAGGCTCCAACGTAGAAGGCATTTCACTTAAAAGACTACTAAATTTAGTAGAGATAAAACACCTATCGGCTCAAGTGTCAAACAATACAGAAGCAAAAAGACCATTCACAGGAAATTTACAAGTAACAGTAGTAGGGTCGTTTAGAGACTCACCTAAACCCATGACAAAGGCTCTTCCTTTAGCACCTCCATTGTTGCCACCATTATTCTCGTCGTTGCCACCGTTGTTGTTATTGTTGTTGTTGTTTCCACCGTTGCCACCGCCATTTCCATTCTTCCTTAATTGAAGGCAATTTCGCTTGTAATGTCCCTCTTTTCCACACTCAAAATAGCCTTTTGGTGTTTCTTAAGGCTGTTGAGGCATCCTCATCAACTCACCACGTGTCCAGCTTTCCCAAAACGTTGGCATCGAAAATTATCACACCTGCCAGTGTGGTTGTAGTTGCACCGGTTGCACTTTGGATACTTCCCCACGTATCCACTTTGTCCCTGAGATGAAGAAGATGATTGATTGAAGCTGTTATTATTGTCAAACTTCCTTTGTTGCTGATGCTGCTGGGTCTGACTGTTCGACGATGAACTCTTGTTGCCATAACTGTCGCACTTACACTTGTTGTCGGGTACGCTTGCCATAGCCCCTTGTTTGGGTAGCTTGCCTTGTTCCACAACCTGATCCGTTACCTGTGAGCTAGCCAGATAGCCTGCTGAATAGTAGTGGGGTTTGAAGCAGTTACCATACTTTGTATTTCTCACACAAGACCACGCAGATAGAGCTCGATTCGTTTGATGGGCGGGTTGATCATTCCAGGGCATAGAGTTGCCAACTCATGAGACATTGTGGTGTAGGCCTCAATCTCTAATCCCTCCATCTTTAGCTACCAGAACTTAGCCTCCAACTTCTGGACTTTATCACAAGGACAATACTCCTCTATCATCATGGCATTGAACTCATCCCACGGTAATGCATTAGCCATGACTTGGCCCATCATTTGCACCTGAGCATTCCACCACGAGAGTGCCGCACCCTCAAGGGTCCCCGTGGCGTATTTGACCTGATCCGCCACCGGACAATTGCATTTAGCGAAGACCGATTCAGTCTTCTCAAACCACCTGACAAGGCCCACCGCCCGTTCAGCTCCACTGTAAGTATGGCGCATACAGTCCATAAATGCCTTGTACGTGCACGCTGGCGGTCCTGAATTCAATATTTCAGTAGGTTTAGTCAAACCGGGTGAATTAATCGTATGGTGAAATATTTGCGTAGTTGATAGCCCGGGTCATCGTTTACCTCCAAGCTGGGCAGCTTGAGCATTCACTGCTGCCTGCACGTGTTCATTGATGATAACTGCTAGTTCAGCCAGGGTCATGTTCACAGTCGCCGCACCGTGACCACGACCTCGTCCTCGTCCACCACCACGTCCGCCACCACGTCCTTCATTGTGTCCTTAACCACGTCTGTACATATTTCACTTTACATTCACAAATACAAAAATAAGTAACATCCAACATATTTATCTCATTAAAGTATGGTAAACAATAAGAAATAATGAATTCATCACAACCTCAAAATTTATAACCAAAATAATAACTTATGATAAATAAGTTGTAAGTAACTCATAAAATATCCAATCAGTGTCAAATTTTCAATTTCTCAATTAGGTGGGAAACAACCCTTCCCACATAGGTTTAAAAGCAAACACTATGTAGTCCAAGTAAGATAAATGTGAAAATCAATCCAATACATCAGATCCATCACTATCTCCCTCCATCTCTAAAGGTTATTCTTCCTCCTGGGCTTCCTCTGGCTCTTCCTCGAGTTCCTCTTTAGGTTCCTCCTCGGGTTCTACGGCAACGTGCATCACGGCAAACTGGGCTTCCAGATCATCGAGTCTTACCCCATAGTTGTGAATTGTGTTATCCCTAGCATCCAAGCGATGGATCGCCACACTATCAACTAAGGAACACTGATGGTTATAGCACTCAGATTGCAGCTCCTTCAACTCCGCCACCATCATCTTAGTCTCACATAAGTCACGTTGTAGATCGCCAACTACCTCATTCAGCTCATTAGTGCGTCGTTTCTCTTTGTCTAGAGTAGCAACCAAAGCCGCAATTACCCGCTCAATAGAACATCGTATCGTAGGAAGAGTAGGTGTCGATAACTCAGAAGTAGACTTAGTCCTCGGTCTAGTAGTCGGAAGTTCAGGAACACGCTCCTATGAAGCATACGGTTAACATAGATAGGATAGTAACTCCAATCCTGTGGAGCATCGCGTCCAGGTAGTGCAAATAGTTGATCCAAATCTATCTCCTCGGGAGGATAAGGAAGTCGGGGCCACTCAGGTACAGGAGAATGAGAAGGGGAATCAGAACATGCAGGCCTTTTACCTAAAGCCCGTGAAGAAGATGCCTTGTTGCTGTGCACGTGATGCGTATGCCAATGAGTATACATTAAGAGGATAAGCAGCGAGTAACTCACTAACTGTGTGAGGTTACAGACTAGAGTGTATGCAACCTAGTTCCCTATAACCAATGGCTCTGATACCAATCTATCACACCCTCAAAATCCACGTGCGGGGTTTAACTGCGAGGCGTGTGAACAAACCAGGATCCAAGTCATTAGTTACTCAGAACGACACTATATCTAACATTAAAACATGTCAAAGTTTAAAACTTTAAAACTATGCAGAAGCATTTTGTAAATTAATCAAACCCAAAGTATTTAAAGTGTAACATTGGCAAAACACGGGCCAAACCATTGTTTGTATAAAATAAATTCAAAACCAAATGTCAAGACATAATATGCTTCTTTAAAATGCATGCTAGACTTGTGATGTGCTTTTACTGGCAACCGAAGTTAACGACCTGAGAATAGCATACTAAAAGAGTCAACACAATGGTTGGTTAGTTCAAGAGTTGCGTTTAACATAATCAGTGATAGTTGTAAAACATAAGAAGTGCACTCAAATAGATAGCTAGACTATATTCATAAGTAATAACCATAGTAATTTCGTGATGGAAGCTAACTATGTTTGTCTGTTTGCCTCCCGCTATGACATCCCAGGTCTTGACGCTGTTGGTTGTTTAGGACAATATCGCACCCGCTTGACCTCCAGTAGTACGGGTGGGGCTTGTCAGACCCAGCAGTACTATCCAAGATTTCCCGCTAGATTTCTTAATTAACGATCCGAAAGTGTGAGGTCTTTCAATGGTATACAACACTAAGTTATAGTATGCACATTTCATAATAATAAGCGTTTGTAAACAAGTATGCTATCTCCCCTAAAATAGAGTGTTTAAAAGTGGGGCATGAACTCACCTGATGAGCAAACTAACAATAAATGCAAAGCTAGCGATGAGAGGAAAGACAACCCGTCAAAGGTTACCTAGAACATGTGAGTGCATAAGTATGTGAAACCAGATAAACATAACAACCCTAAGTGCTTAATAACATGTTAACCCTAGGGTTTTGAAACCAAAATAACACATTTGACCTAGTTGGCCCGTTTGACCCGTTTGACCCGTTGGTGACTTGTTAATTGAAATCTTTTTTGATCAAGTATAGCAACTCATACTCATAGTTATCACACATGTTATTCACGTATGTATGTTCTGCCAAGATCATCATACTACCTTAGCTTATCATACAACTTATGCGAATCTCAAACTATCAACATGCTCAACACAATCATAATTACATCACAGCTAATAAACCACACATAGAATCCAATCATGTACTACATGCCATGTGAAGCCACTCACGACTTCAAATGCCACTCCCACTAAGTAGAGGCCTCAGATTCGCACGCGTGTATGACGATCATTATCACATTTCTCTACAAGTTTCATACCAACTACCAATCACAACAATGATTTAATATAGTCCCAATCATAGTTCCATAATCTTCTAACATAATCCATCATTGTGTAGTATTCCATAAGAACCTAAATTCCCAAATTATGCATCAAGCAACCATACAACTCAATTAGCACATTCTACCACAATAGACATCACCAACAAGCATCCTAACATGAACCTAACTTCAAGAACATGCCCAATCCACAATATCCAATGATCTACATAAATAAAGTTTCCCTTTTGGGAAGGTAACATCTAAAATCCATCTAACACCCAATTAATTCATGAATTCATCAACTTTATACCTAATCAAGTCCATAATAATCATCTAGACATGAAAAACATCTTCAATTCATCAAAATTCACAAATCTCATATCTAAAAGTTTCTACTCATAGCAAGGTATGAACAACGCATCAAAACCATGAATTTCTTGCATAATCCATGTAAACTAACATCAATGCAATACACTAACACCAAAACATCATCCAACAACATCAATTTCGAGTTTAATCACACTCAATCAAACTAGGGTTTGTTCTAACACCAAAAATCATGAAAAACTAATCAAAACTTACCTTTAATCGTGAGAGGATCAAAGAATGACACTTGCTACTCGTTAGAATGATTGAAACTAATCAAAATTGAGTGTTCTTGTAGGTTGCTTGATCAAAATCGCCAAAGGGGATGGGGGTGGGGAAAGTTACGGCCAAAGGGTAGGGATGGGCCAGGGTTTTTAGGTTTCCAAATATAAATTTACTTATAATTTCTCTTTTAACCCCTTTTAAGTTTCATAAATTGTAAAACTTGTTTTTAAATGTTTTTAAATCATTTTTCACCACATAAAACATGAATCATTACCAACTAACAATAGTCATATAATCCCACTTGTAAACACTACACATGAATCATAAATCACACGTAGTCACGTTATAAAATGAAAACCAGAAATAACACTTAACGTTCATGAATCACATAATCACATGTTAATAATCAAATTAATTAATTAGATTATTTCTTCATTAACATAGTTAATTATTATTAGGTCACCAACGTTCAACGACAACTAGTGTGTGCTCACGACACGTGTATGCAAACCTAACGGAACTAACGGAGTTTGGTAACGGAAAATTACCGAATGTTACACTCTGAATGTCAACGGTAGTTTGAGAAGATGGCTGACCAACTAGTAACTATTGTTAGTGTTGATGTACTTCATGTTGTTGTTGCTAATGTGGTTTTAATTCTTGTTCTTGAATCTTTGAATATCTACCAATATTAGCAAAACAATTTCAAGACCAACTATATCCTTTAGTTTCCAACATATATGTAACACATCTTTCTTCATGACCATCATGTCTAATACAAGGGTATAAAGATATCATGAATCTGGATATATAATGTTGATGACCATCTGAATAAATGTAGGATACATTAGAAACTTCTTTCATCCTTTGACAATGATATTCTTTTGCATCTCAGAGAAAATAACTTTGGAGATGTTAAATGGATGGTCTTCGATCGGTGAACTCATCTATGAAGCAAATGTAGTACTCATACTGTCCATTTTAGTTTTTTAACTACTAAGCCAATGATCCTCCACATGAAATAGATAATTCCAGTATGGACATAAGTATTTCACCTCAAAAGATGGGTATTTGTTCTCATAACCAATTTGGTCCCGGTATGCCTTCACTACTGAATCATCAATCTTCAATTGTTCATTTGTTAGACCTCGATGTCATAAAACTCTACTAAGAATCTATATAGTAATAATTAAGCTTTTATCTTTGACTGCAGCAACGATGCAAAGATTTCCTTGTTCATTTCTCTCATTAGCTATAGTTCTTTAGAAATTGTTAATTAATTCCTCATAAGAAAGTATATTAGTTGAGATGGCATAATATATACGAGATCATCGTAATTCGTCAACCATCAAACAAAATAAAGCTTTATAATCGAGAACATCTCCAAGATATGGTTAAATTTTATGATTCGTTACATACACCAGTAGCCTAGCCATTTACAAAAACACATTGAATTAGTATCAGAATTCATTGCACATTAAAAGTATCAAAATTTTACAAAAATATTCAAACTTTAAAAACCACTTAAAATTTTCCATGAAAACACAAACCTCAATGTTTTCGCATATGTTCTCAAAGTCAGAACAATCAATGTTTTCGCTTATGGTCAATGTTTTCACGTCTATTCATTAACTTTTGATAGCTTTCACTTGCAACAGTATAAGCAACAACTCAAACCTGATGTCAATCAATTCACTCATTTTTCATGATTTTAACTAGTTATGATTATACCATAACTCTCGTCTATTACCATTGCATTGTTTTAAGTCATTAGTTAATAATTAAACACTCTAATAATTTATTTTAGTGTTAACTCAACATAAAACCCTTAAAAATCCAAATTACAATGATTTATTGTTCATTCAAGTAATGTTTTACCTAATAATATTCAGAAACACAACACAAATCAAGATAACCCAAAAATCAATAGCAATGATCAGAACATAGAAATTTGATTTTGAAAATTGTATATGCAAAAAGTGTGAGTAATGAAATGTTCTCGTCTTATGGTTCTACTTGTACCACAACCAACTTCTCATGTTAGAACACATATTCACTAGTTTTCGTATTGCAACTTATGTTTTCGCATACCCCTAAGTGTGAAAACATTTTACATAATTTGAATTTTTTTATCATTTTTTTAACTTATATTAATTTTTTAATTAAATAGATCATATTCAAGCAATGATAAATAATTAAACATGAATGTTTTATCTTGGAATTCTTATCTAATTAATAGTCATAATATTTTTGATGTTTTTTTTAGTATTTAAAATTTTTAGAAATTGAAATGATGCTTAAACTAAATAACTTATATTTTTGTGAATATTCTATTAACTGATCATATTTCATAAAATCAAATATTAACATCTGCTCTCTTTATTTACAATAATACTAGTTAAGTTGATTGTCAATATCTTTTGTCTATTTAAACTCATCCTTCATTCATTACTAAGACAAATATGTTTTGACGATTATCATGTTTTGATATGGTTATATAAAAGCAAATGCAACTAGCTCTCTATCAATTTTCTCAAATTTTTGAAGTAAAGAGCCATTGCTTGTCATGAGCCTGAAACAGTCACTGTTAATTATCCATACATTTCTTTTGGAATTAATTTAGTTGTTCCTACACATAAAAAGAGATGATTAACTACATTTGGAAACCCAAGCCTTGGAGGTCTTTGGCTCATCAAGTTGAACAGAATAAAGATTAAAAGCTATTGATCTGATATTCAAACTTATGGGATCCTTGGCTATTGTGATGAAGAAACTTCAGTCACAAGACCTTCCTTCATCTTCCACACCATCTTTGAAAGATTAGACTTGGCCTTCAAAACTTCGGAAGTGTTGGAGACTAAACCTTCGGAAGATTTTGCATTCACTGAAGCAGACTTCAGTGCATCGGAAACATTCTTTTCTTTCGAGACCAAACTTGCTTCCAAATATAGTTTTCCACATATCTTCTTCTGAGTTACCTTGATGCTTCCGAAGGAAAAAGATTTTCCTTCTGAAGTAGTCTTCTTCTTCTTCTTAGAGGTCTTCTTCTTGTTATGTGGACGGTACTCTTAGGATTGTAAATGCAATCCTTAGCATAATGAGAAGTACCACCACACATGATGCATTCTATAGTCTTCCCTATGAAAGTCTTGACCTTAGGAGAAGTGGTGCACATTTGCTTAGCCTTCTTCTCTTTACTAGAATGGTTTGGACTATCACCCGAAATCCTGGTACCAAAGTTCATGGTTGAGTCTTTAGTCTTTCTCACCTCAAACCCACCAGAGATAAAAACTTGTTTTTGCCTGGGGTTAAAGGCGGCCTTGATCTCCTACACTTTCTTGGATCTTCTCTTTGCAGCCCTAATCAAGTTCTCTGTAGCAGACTTGGCCATTCTTGGTTTCTTATCCTCTTTTGGGATATAGTATCACTTCTTAGAGTTAACCTCTTCACTCACATCTAGTTCACCCTTCAATATATCATCCTCTTCAACTTCATCTTCATCTTCATCCTCTTCTTGGACAGGATCAACAGTAGGTAGCTTATCTTCACAAGTTACACACCTTGATTATCGGACAGATAGTAATGTGTGTGGATGATTTAGTTCACTTTATTCAAGTCCCTACTTGTTAACACACTTTTGCATGCAAGGATGAGGATATGATGTTCTTGAAGGGTTTTTCTTCAAGAACATACTTTTCTTCCCTGGCTTTGCTGATCACAAGCTCAACCTAGCATTCAGTCAGTTTGGAAACAAGATCTTTAATTTGAGTGCTATAGTTTGTCTACTCATGTTTTAGATTGGAATTGGTATTCTCTAAATCTTATATTTTAATTTTATAGTCATTTTCTACTCTTTTAAAATCAACTTTCAAAATGTTTAAGGACTCAAGATTAGATCTTACTTCCATATTACAGGACCTATACATATATACTTTAGCAATGCATTTACGGAGCAGAAATGTTCCAATTCCTTTGAGTCATCATGATCTACCATGAGTGCATGATTTGGAGAAACATCCTCCACCTGAAAGCTCAAGTCAAAGCCTTCTTCTTTAGTAGCAACTACAGCTTGCTGCTTTGGATGGTTGGGCTTCTCAGATTTGGGGGCTCCATTAGTGTAGTTTGGTCTAGACTATGTATGGCCATCATTTGTCCTTGGTGTCTTACACTCCTTAGCAAATTGGCCTATTTGCTTACAGTTGTAATACTTTACCTTTCTCTTGTCTAATCCAAATTTTTCACTGGACACATTGCTAGAAAACTTCCTTCCAGTCCTTTTGTAGAACTTCTTGGCTCTGTGAGTAAGAAGATCCATCTGCTAGACTATTTCCATATACTCCAGATCATCTGCATGGATACAGTCCAGGTTTTTAAGAGAGAAGAGAAAGTTGCTTGAACTTTAATCCGAAGACACAAAAGCCTAGGAAGAGCTGGGTTTTTAAAAATGACTTCCTTGAGAATAGCTCTTCTTGGGTGTCTCCGGAAAGGCGATGAAAGGACCTTTTGGTGAGTTGTCAGGGTAGCCAATAAGATGACGTTGTGGCTCTCTTTAGTCTCTTTCAACCACATGAATGGCTTAACTCTTTTGGGTACTGGAAGAGCTAGGAGGAGGATTTTACGTGTTCATCTCCATCTTGTAATCGTTTAGTATACCATACACCTCATTAAGAGTGAGAGTAGAGAGATTCTCAGTTCTCGTGATGATCACATAGTATTGTGTCCATTCTCTTGGAAGGGAGAACATAATCTTCCTCACTATGTCCCTATTCTCAAGCTTGACTCCAAAATCTATCAGAGTATCTACAATCTAACATAGCTGAAGTATTGTTGAGTCATAGTTTCACCTGTCTTATAGGTGAAGTTTTCAAACTTCTACTTGATAATGTCTTTCTTGTTCTCCTTGGCTTAATTAGATCTTTCATACATCAGCTTATGTGTATCCTAGAGTTCTTTTGCATTCTTGCACTTCTTAAAGCCTCTTTAGATGGCGTTTGGAAGAGCAGTCTACAAAGCCGTCATGACTTTCTGATTGATATCTATCTTCTTCAAATCTTTTTCAGAATAAGCAGCCATGTTCTTTGGTATCATCCCACCACTATCAGTTGATAAAGTAGTGCTTGGGATGTGAGGTCCTTAGACTACAAACCTCCACATCCTGCTGTCTTGAGACTTGATGAAACCTTCCATTCTCATACACCAAGTGTCAAAGTCATTAGGAATGGTCAATGGAGACTTAGCCATAGTGTTGGTTTTCATATCAGCCTTAGTGAGAGCTGCCATTTGAGCAAGTAAGTGAGTGTGAAACTGAAAAGTGATTTAAGATGGGGAGATCTTACAATCAAGAGCTTGATAAGATCTAATACCAATTGTAGGACTTGTTAATGGGATCACAACAGTTTCACAATTGAGGACTTACCGGATCATATAGGAGCCAAGCAAAGAAACAAAGTATAACTAGTAAGAACAATCAAGAATAAAAACACAAAAGAAAACAGAGATTGGTTTTCAAGGATGATGTATATTGTTCTCAAGAGTTTACAAGTCTTACAAAGCTTAGTCCGGAGACTAGGTGACTGAGAAACTTTATACTACATCCTATAGCTACCTATACTTTCAAAGAGAAACTTTATACTACATCCTATAGCTAGCTATACTTCAAAGCCATCTGAACACTAATCTAGATAACAAAATCAATGTAACGCCAAAAGGCAGATTGTCTGTTGACAAGTGACAATGACATGCCATAGCTCACATCCTATTGTATTATAAAAGTACAAGAATAGAAAGTTACAAACAAAGACACCATAATAAGCAGTTGACAAAAGCAAAAGGTAATCATCAACTAATATAAGGTGGTGGTCTTCAAAGTGGTACGGGAAAGTAAATCTGCTTTTGTTGAACTATGTTAGAGAATAATTGTGTCTTCCCTATCTTCGGCAGAAATCTATCTTCAGACATGGGAAGATTTTGTCTTCAGGATTTTGAAGACTTCACTTTTGGCTTTGGAAGATTTTTGTTTTTGGCTTTAGAACATTTGACACTTAGTTGATTTCAACTTTGTGCATGGTCAAATATTCCGAAGTAGCTTGCTTGTACTTTTATACATGTTGAGAGATCTTTGGTTAGCATTAGCCGTTAAGATAACTCTTATAGTTGATCCAGACTCTAAGCCTTGTATCCTTTTTTATTTGAATAACCAATGAAAATATATTTTTGACGGGTTAGCAAACATTCTTACTAGTATTTTAACGGGTTAACACTTTGAATAAGAAGGGGCCTTGTAACATTTAATTAAATGAAGATACTACTAGAAAAACTGAAATAGATGACGGGCAATGCGCGTCATCTTTGGGGTACGCGTCAAGGAAGGGGTAGTCATAAATGAAAGATGACACGCATCTGCGTGTCATATATATACGACGCACAGAAGATGACGCGCATTTTATGATGAGTAACAGATTTGTAGACTTGGTGGAATCACCGATGACATAAATGACAAGATGACGAGCGTGCATATCATAAAACCCCATTGGTAAAACAGTTTGCTTATCATAAACTCGACTTCTTCTCATAAAAATTGATCTTTTTTTCTTCAAAACTCTGATATGTTGATAGTAATGCTACTTAAATTAGAAGCAATCATAAATTTGACCAGATGACCCGCAATTGTTAAAAGGAACAAATGAATTCATAGTGGATATCAACAACAAGAAGAACATGAAACAAAGACTCACAGATATAATACGAGAGGTTAGGGTTAGTCACCGATATGATCCTTTGGTCTCAAATCTCTCATCATGTAACCATTAGCAACCTCATGAGTATACAAATCAAACCCTACCTGTCCACCCCCCCCCCCACGAGAAGTCCTTCGCTAAAAGTTCTTCGCAAAACTCCGATGAGCATAAAATGCCTCAGCCTCGACAACCAATCGCCGGTAACCATAGCGTGCATCACATATCTAAGCGAACGGAGATCGGAAGCCTCTTAGATTTGGAGGGTGGCTGAGAAATTAGGTGAGGAGAATGGAGCGTATTTGAGAAATTAGGGTTAGTATGTGAGAAGCGGGGGACTTGAATTAACATGGGTGCGCGTTTTAAAATATGACGCGATAAAGATGACACGCGAAAATGCATGTAATTTTTTCTACAAATTTTGTAAAATACGACATAATTTTTATGACACGCAAAAATGCGCGTAATCTTTCTTCGCGCATCATATTTTGCACGTCATCTATTAATAGCTTTGTAGTAGTGACAAGTGCCAATGCTTTCTTTCGCCAATAGCATTTCCTTAGAGAGTATATGAACGGGTAGTTTAATGTATTATGCCATGAATTCTGTTAAATTAAGAAACATTTTCGTCACAAACTCTGTACCATTATCGCTTCTAAACATTTTATGGTTTTAGTAAACTGATTTTTAGCAACATTGTAAAACTTTCAATGTTGACAATTGCTTCTTCCTTATTTTCATTAAAAACACCCAAACATCCCTAGAAAGGTCATCAACTATCATTAAGCAATACTTAAATCCCTCTTTACTTGGATTTTTTTAGGAAACCCAAGCATCATGATGTGTAAGGTCACCCTCTTGATTGTA
Organism: Flaveria robusta; assembly: GCA_025506415.1. Lineage (NCBI taxonomy): Eukaryota > Viridiplantae > Streptophyta > Magnoliopsida > Asterales > Asteraceae > Flaveria > Flaveria robusta. The sequence goes on along the minus strand of CM046467.1, from coordinate 6,722,598 downwards.
TTTATAGTCACATGAAGGGGATGGCTCTTTATGCCGCTTTGCTTTGTGACACATATCATATGGTTTAGAGTAGATCGTGGATTTTAGGTTTAGACGTTCTTTTAAGATATGTAAGATTTGGTCAAAAAGGTGACCATGTCTATCATGCAAGTGATTATATGGTTTAGAAATGTGAAAGCACACATTTGTAGACTTGGTGGAATCACCGATGACATATAAACCATCAAACTAGTTAGCAGTCAACAGGGTTTTCATTAAGTGTAAATCCTGGATAGGAAAAATTATGATCATCAAATGTGACACATTTTATTATCATGATCCAATTTGAATATGGAAATTAGATTGACATTTTATTCTAGGGCAACAAAAAACAGTTAGAATTACTTTTTTATTTAGCTAGATGTTTCCTATTTTGGTGACAATTACACTATGCCATTTAGATGATTTACTTTAATCCTAAATAACAAAACATTTATAGGAATAAGCAATTCCTTTTCACTCATTATCATATTCTAATTTGCCCTAAAGTTAATGATCCATTGAGTAGGAATATTAGTATTCAAACTAGAAGTATCACTAAATATCACTAGTTAGAATTACTTTTTTATTTAGCTTGATGTTTCCTATTTTGGTGACAATGGCACTAGTGCCATTAGGATGATCTACTTTAATCCTCAATTCCAAAAGCATTTATAGGATTTTCATTGTCATTGACAATGGCACTAGCGTCATTTGTCGTTCAAAAAAAAGTAATTCATTGTTACTCATTGTTATATCTTAATTTATGCTATAGTCAATGATCTATTGAGTAGGAATATTAGTATTCAAACTAGAAGTATAACTAAATATGTTCCCATATGAAATGGAATTTGAGAAATTACCTCCCATGTTTGAACATTTAGATGACTAACCTTGCTTGTTATTTAAAACACCTAAGAATTGTGCTACTTGATCAAGTGTTAGAGCTGTTAGTTCAAGTGAAGAGGCAGAATTAGTTTTATTAGTAGAAATAATTGAGCATGACTTGATTTTGCCATGAGATTAAGGCCCTAACCTCATTTTTATTGGTTTCCTTAAGCATAACCTACAATCTCAAAGCATCTACCTATGGTCCTCTAATAATCTTTTTTATTATAAATATCTAATTGACTTAGACAAAAACCAACATTTTGACCAAAGATGAGTTTGAGTTTCGGTGAAACTCCTCTCTTGAAATTATTAAGAAAGAATTTTTTTTAGTTCGAAGAGGATCCTTAGTCAAAGGGCATGTTCTTAAAGCCTATTAAATATTGTCTAAACCCACGATAAACCACCGTAGCTTTATTAATTGGCTAAAATCATGGAATTGTTTGAAGCATTACATGTGCAAAGAGGTAATTGAAGCATATTATCCATTTGATTCCACATGGTGTTTCATTCATGGTAATATTCGAATATTTGATGGCCATTTTGTTGAAGTGAATTAATATGCTAATGTAAACCAAAGATTACAGACCAATCAATTCTGTCATATGTTTCTTTTAGATCAGTCCAGACTTTTCAGACGAGTCTAGAAAATACTTGCCCCACATATAATTCTTGGAAATAGAGTTCAATATCTAGGTTAATACAATTGAGTTATATCTTTCCCGTTGACCAACTAAAATATTATTATCTTTAGATTTTTAACATTTTCCATCTATGAATCCTATTTCATTTTTAACTTGTAATGCTAATTTCATTGCATTTCCACATACCATATAGTTTTTTGTTCCCTTTAATTTTATGTTGACTATGGTAAGTACACATGAATCACATTGATGTAGATATAATGGGTTGCTAGAGTCAAGTTTACCAACTACATTTTCTCTAGAGTTTTTAGGTTTATCACATTTTTTCTTGTTAACCTAAATAGAGAAAGATATACAAAACACACCAGCAAGAGCAAGTAGAACAACCAAGATCAGCGCTGGGTTTCCACTCCAATCGAGTTTCTTGATCAAGAATTAGTCAAGGCTATTTGATGCTGGCACACAATGACTCAGCCCATAAATGATGCAAAAATTATAAGTGAAACTGATGATAGGGAATGGCTCTCCTTGTTAGTAATCAATTTTGTTACTCTTAACTTGAAGAAAATATGTCTAAACACAACTTAATGTGAGCAAGAAAAAGGAATAAAGAACAATAAATTAAGGTAATGGAAAGATATGTCCTCATAACGGGTACCCTAGTAAAGGGAGTTTACAGATGAAGATTGCTAAATATTATAACATTCACTTAGGGTTACAACTTTAGCTCGTAGAAAGAAGATATCCAAGTCTTAATCCTCAAACAGCTTTGATCCTCCCACTGCCTTCAACCATATTAGGAATTTTTTAACCCTTCAAAGACAATAGCAAATAGTGACTTCAAACGAGATGCATCGAAATCGCAAAGGACTTCACACGTAGATCATAACAGGCTTAGGCTTTTTAATCAGGAGACCCTAAAACCTTCGTGTAACCTTTTGGTTTATAGCAAGAAGAAAGCATGAGTATAACCAACACAATGAACATAGTGAACAAGAGAAAACTAGGTTTTGTGACAAGACCCTAGATCTGAGATGGCAACACGTATCAACAATGATGAATAGGGAAAGTATAGAACATCATAATCAAAATCAAAGATCGGTCAGAGCCTAAGCTTTGCTACCATGTCAAAAACACGAATGATAATTGATTAATTCTCAAACAAAGTCCAAACGCTAAAACTTAAGGATAATCAGTACAATCCAAGACAAATCATCAGATCATCAATGTAATGATCTAAAGATAACTACTATATCAAGAACATAGCAATATCATCAACACAATTAAAGAATTTAGAAGACTAGAATAATGCGATTGAAGGCAGGATAAGGATGAACAAAATGAGAAGGATCAAGAATGGTGAATCCTCAAAATCTCTCTCTCTCTTCTATTGACATATAAAAGGCACTCAGACTATCTACCGACCCGCAAGCCTAGTAGCAGCACGAAGCCCAGGAAAACAACATCAAACCCATCCAACAACAGCCTATTGCTTGCACATATAAGGAATGGCTCGACAAGATAAAACAAATACAGAAAATATAAAATAAAGATATAGAATTATATTTTTAACAAATACTTTCTCACCCACATTGCTTTGCCACAAGTAGGTAAATGTCTATATAGAGTTAGATGCGAGGAAGTAAACGGATAATAGTTAAATAAAGACCATAAACATTTACTTCTAAAAAAATTTCATATATGAATTTAAATCGATGTAAAAGTGTTGAATATGGTTATGTAATTATGCATTTACTTGCATCTTTGATCACTATATTGTGTGAAATGTTAATAGTAACCCAAGCAGAGTATTGCACGTTAACAGTAATCCCAAAAGGGTGATACAATATTTCTCTTTAAAATCTGAATCACATGCAGCGTATTCTTTTCTAGCTTAATGAGTTTTAGGGTTTCTCATATTTGACAAATTATCTACCGCATCATTGTTTCATTGTTATTCATGGAATAATTTAGTGTGGAACTAAAATCTTTTTTGCAAATCTCAACAAATGCACAACTTGTGTGGTATCGGAAACCAAATAAAAGAATCCTTATACTCTAGATTTTGATAACTCTTCCTTTTTGTTCATTTGCACAATGGTTTTTATCACCTATTTAGATTCTTGGCCTACAAACCAAACATAACATATCCATACCATGATGGCGCAATTAATCATGTAATATACTCTGGCAATATATAACCTTTAGATTCTAAGTAGTCGTTTCAAATTGCTTTGTATATTAAAAAAATAAGAATGATATCGAATAAGCAACGATGGACCAAAAAAGGAAAATAAGAATGATGAAAAGAGCACTAGAAAAAGAGAGAAAAGGTAATGACTAATAGGAATAAGAGTAAATTACAAATGTTATCCTTTAAGTATTACTAAAATTACGGATCTTGTACTTAAACTTTGATAATTACATTGAATGTCCTCTATTTGAAAATTTGTCACACTTTTCATCCTTTACACTAACTGAAGTTAAATATTTCTGTTAAGTTAATGGTAAATTACTTTTTCGCCCTTGCCCTTTAAAGAACAAAATATGTAATTTACACTAATCTTGTATTTTCTTTCTTTTTTTATTTATTTACTTACTTTTCTTTTTTCTTTTTTTTTCTAACCACTTTTATCTTACAACTTATCCTAAATATAATTAATAAATTAATTTTAATTTAAAAAAAGTTAAATTCATCAATTGATTTAATATATTACAGTTTTGTTATTTGTTAAATTTAGTTATGTACTTTTCTACTAAAAAAATTAGAGAAATATTTAACTTCAGTTAGTGAAAAGGACGGAAAGTATGACAAATTTTCAAATAAAAGACATTCAGTGTAATTATCCAAGTTTAAGTACAAGATCCATAATTTTAGTAATACTTAAAAGATAATATATGTAATTTACTTTAGGAATAATATCCAATGTTTATTTATATATGTACCCTCAAACCTCAATGGGTCCATCATTCATGACTTTATGAAAGAACAAAACCACCACGTGATATGCCCTTTGAAAATTAAAGAAAATAAGTTAAAGCACATATGCTTGGGTTGAAATGTTACATCAAGGATATCACTTCAAGCAATTATTACTTAGTGTCCTTGAAGAGGCTAACTTTTTTAGACTTAATCAAAGAACAAATATTCCATAATACAATTCTTGTTGGGATAAAAATAATAGAATACTATTCAAACCAACTATTTATGGCCAATTAAAGAAAGTAAGCATTAAACCTTAAATTTCTCTTTCTTTCCCTTGTCTAAATTACCAAAAATATGACTTTCTAACTAAAGAACTACATGTACGTGAAGTTATCTCATGAAATATAAAGGATATTTAGCCTAATGGTATCTTGCTATTCTAAATGGTCCCTAGGGTAATATAGGTCATGGTAGTGGTAGTATAGGTCAGAGGTTCAATTCTTGCAATGATGTCAGAACTAAGAGTAGACTAAATAAATGTGTAAGTCTTCATTATAAAAAATCAATTTGTCATTTATCATTTTAATATATTTAATGTTATAAAAAACGGTATTTCTGTTAGGCTACAAACCCATTCAAAGGGTCATATAATGATAACGCATGACTCTATCATTCATACCAAGGAATAATTTTTGTTAAGTTCCCCACAACTCCGCAACTCGGAGCTCTTTACTTTGTATCCGACTGAAACTTTTCAAAAAATCATTTGTCTTGAAATTTCTCTTGTCCACACATCTTTTTTCGTAGAGTTGTGAAATTTGTCTATGGTGTCGATATATGAACTTTAATCATAATATATGAATGAAGAGAAGTGAAAGTAAAGGGAATAAAGGGAAAGTAAGAGTGAGTACAAAGGAAAAAGATGGGTACATAGTAGTATGCTTCAAAAGGGTTAGACAAACTTTGTACAATCCAACAATGCTGGAGGGCATAATTCACTTGTAGCACCTTTACCCTACCACGTTCAATTTAGAAACCATAAAATCTACACCATATCAGTATCAAATTTGTTATACAAAGGACAAGTCATTTTCATTTCTTCAACATGGTTGTCTAACTTGTACCTTTCAATAACACATTTATTCTAGACTTAAATATACATATTACACTATTACATATAATGAAAATATATTGATACGTACTCCACACACATCTTAGCCCAACTCTATGTTCACATGAATAAGCCTTTAATTTGTTTGTTTACAATTTATTTGTTTGAGATAGTATTAATTAGTTAGTGGGGTAGTTCAAGAAGTTTCCTTTAATATCCACGTACTTGATATTTATTTGTAAGTCTTTAAATAGCTTTAGATGTTTAATGGAGAAAACAGAGAAAATTGAATTAAATTTGGTTTCTATTCTTAATCTTGATCTTAGAGTCTAACCCACTCAACGGGTCTATCTATCGGGAGATTGACCATCTTGATCAGTCTCAATCATGTATGTTATATTTTAGTAGAAAACAATAGACACACATACAGGGAAAGCTACGGTATGTAAGCGAGAAAAGATTTTAAAAGCAACATATTTTCTATGGGTTAAAAACAATGTGAAAAACACCAATTTTATTTATGTAGTTTGTTAATTTTTGTGTGTTTAATAGTGTTTACTTATAGGGTAATAGTAAAAACACTATTTAATCTAAAATATTTAAGAAGAATTTTGTGCTTAACATGTATCCTAATTGTTTATAGGTGAGAACATTTTAGTTATTGTGTCAAATATGATACTTCATTGTTTCTAAAACGTCAGGTCATTGGATGAAATATCAGTTTATTTGTGTCAAATATATTTTATTATTTTTATATGTATTCATCGTTGTTGTTTTACGTTTTAAATCATTTTGATTAATTTTTTTTATTATTTTTTATATATTATATAAACTTGTTATCTTATCATTGTATATTCCAATTAAAGATAAATAATTATGTTTTTTCACTGATGTGTTTTCCAAAACAAATTGTATCTATGACAAGACAATTACGAACAAAAAACATAATAAGACATAACAGATTCGCATAACAGTGTTATTTCACCATTATTGTGTTTCACAATTCAATATTTTAAAGAAACACAATATAGTTCAGAAAAACATAACATTTAAAAAAAATACACTATAAACTGTACTAAAAACATAATGACAAACATATTTCATGTGAGCTGAATAACATAAAAAATTGTTATCTTTTATTTAACAATAATGTTCGCATTTTAAAGATAAAAACGCTTATTTTATGGTGTAATTTTTATAAAAAATAGTATGATATATAAAAGTTATAAACGTTTAAAAAAATTAAGAAACATAAAAAAATTCAACAAAAGTAGTCATACTTGAAATAATCATCTAACAAACCTTTTACCTATAATTTTTTCTTAACCATTGTTTAAGAAGATTGATGGTTAGGATTTATTCTTACATTTATTAAATTTATTACACTTTGTAATTGAATTGTTTCCTTGCCTAGTGTTTACGTCTTTATATATGTGAATCTAGATCTAATTATTCTATAAAGATTGAGGAAAACAAACACTCGAGGGAGCATGTTAAAATTATCAAACATAAAAAACCAGTGCTATGATCAACCATTTGTATACACGCGAGATCGGTAAACGTCTGGTTAAATGTAAAAGGTTTTGATGTAAATTTTGTTATAAAATTAGTAGGGTTAAATGTAAAACATTTTTAATCACCGTTATAAATCCGAGTTACTTTATGTTTTAATGTATTTTTAGTTCGGAAACAAGTCATGACGATTGTAAATCTATGCTTTATCACATCGCATACGGCGCAGCTGCACATGTTTTTTGTATATGTTTAGAGTTGGACTATATTTTAACATAATTTTATTTGAAACGGGTAAAGTATAACATGTTTTTAATTCGAGTAACTTTATGGTTCAACGTCAATTAAGTCCGAAGACAAGCCGGGTCTATTGTTAGTCTATTCGTTATCACATCACGTACAATGTCGTTGCATTGTTGCATTCGTGTTTTGATATTTGGGATCATGGTTGAATTCCTTGCGTAACGTTTGGGTTGGGAAAACCTAGTTTATTTTAAATAGAAGTCATATAAATAAGACAAACTTATGTTTGAGAATTAATGTCAAAATTTGAATAAAAACCAATTTTTTTTCGTGTCATTTTCTTTCACCATATTTATGTTCACTTTTTGCATTATCATTTGGTTATGCAGATTATTGATGACGGAGAGTTGAAGGAGAGTAGAAAAGTAACTATAACAACATGCACTCCCGATTACAACAACTATAGTCATTGGTGAAATTATTATGACAAATGAGTGGCCACTATAACACCCGGAACTTTGGAAAAGAAAAGAATAAGAAAAAGAACAATTTTAAAATAAAATGAAGGGGCTAAAAGAAGGCAAATGAAACCTGCACTCATGTGTGGGTATAAAAGAAAAACGCCGCCCCTTACACTCGTTCTCATGCACTCAAATTCTTCTTAAGTTAGAAAAAGAAAACTCCCTTCCGATTTCTAGAGAGAGAAAGTAAAAGAACTTGCCAAATGTATAATTTTCATCGTGATTCTTTATAGATCCAGGCTAGACCTTGGCTATTATGATGTTTATGATTTGTTTTCATGCATAAAGTTTGAAACTTTATGTGTGCATGCGTAGATCTCGGTTTCTACTATCTGTTCTATGGTTTTTGGTTTGAAATCCTCAAAAGGTGAGTTCTACATCCCTTATTTAGCTATTTTATCTACTTAATTTTAGGGTTGATATGCATACCCACATGTTAACCTTTTGTTAAATCTATAATTTCCAAAGGTGACATTTTTATGATGATAATGAGGTTTTAACATGTTTTGTGATGATATTCATGCATGACATGTTCTAGTAATGAACCCTAGCTATATGAGGTGTAGATCTATGGATTAGAATAATCAAGTACTAGATTATGGAGTAGAAATACAATGAATGATAGTGGGTATAAGGTTTACACATTCGCATTCAATATTGTTACATGTATTAACCAAGTGTTGGTTATCCACATTGGATGTTTGCATTGATTTCATAACATCCGCATTAACTACTATGAACCCATATAAACCAAGTGTTGGTCATCTACATTGGATGTCCGCATTGATTTCATAACATCCACATTCATTAGTTCTACCAGCATAACCAAGTCTTGGTAATCCGTAGTGGATTTTTGCCTTGATTTCATAACATCTGCATTCACTACTATTACCTACATTGACTATTTACTATATTGGGTATCCATCATCTGCATTAAGTGTTTGTTCACCTGGATTCACTCTTACCCGAACTGACTGTTATCTGTATTGACACCAACCAGCATTGAGTCATCCATCTGTATTCAGCCTGGTATTCATAATAGGATACTTTTACCCTTATTAGATGATACTTAGGCTATTTTAACCATGGGTTTCACTAAGTATTGACTAAGTGTTGACTATATAACAAAGTGAATGTTTAGTCTGTAATAGGTTCCTATATGTCTGGTTTATATAAATATGTTATCTAATGCTCCATGCTATGTGATGATATAAATGATATCCTATAAAGTATTAATTAAAGCGAAGTGGTACATTAAAGAAATGAAAAGAATGACAGTGGAACGTAATGAATAAGACCCATGCCTAAATGATGAATGAAAAGCCTTGGAAGCACAAAAAGGACTTCATTTATGTGAGTTTGATGAAAGGATATGGACCCTTTCATGACAAGGCCACATACCTTGTAGTGTAAGTTAACTATTAGGTGTTAGCTATCATCATAAATGTTTGCTAGTAGGGGTTGGCATTTGTTGACAAGCATATATTTTAGCTCTTGCTTTGTGCAACCCTATTTTTAGAAAAAAAAATATAATGAATGAAATAAATACAATGAATGCATTAAAGAACGATATAAAATTCAATTTGGCTGATATGAATAATAGATGAGTGTTCACTAAAAGAAATAAGAGTTTATTTTCTATACATATTATAAAACTAGAACTCACTCAGCAACGTTGACTTTCTATGCATATTAGTTGATAGTAAATGAAGAAAGCTGAGTATGGCACGGGATAACAAATCTACTTGGCATCAAGAGACTGGCATCCACGCTTATGAACTAATGATTTATTTGATGAAAATAATTTAACCATTTTCGTTATGGACAAATGTTTAATATGCTTTTAAAACATATGTTTATTTCAATCCAATTTATGTATGGAATGAATGTTTTAAGTTTTACCATTGCAATGTTATTCAATAATGTTTCATATTGTGTTTTATGTTATGACTAGCCAACTGTAAGGACTCTCGAGATAGAGGGCCTTTTAAGTTGGTATCAAAGCCAAAGTTTGAGAGGATTAGGTAAAACTCTTTTCAAAACCTAAACTTAAACTGAAATTGGGACCAATAGAAGGGATGCCGGCCCAAGTAACTACATCCAATCAGGTATAGTTTTTAATGCAAACAAATACTATATGTGTATGCTAATTGCTTTTATGTGCTTAGTAGATTTCAGTACTGATGTTTGTTAGGATAGGAAATGCTTAATGCATGAAAGTAATGTAAGTAGTTAATCACAGTTGGCCACTACAATTAAGAACTTACCATACTTGCAATGACTTAAGAAATTACCTTGAATGACCATGTTTGCATTTGAATCTTACAGTAAAATTATGGTTGGTAGGAGATTAGGAAAATAGACTCGTTAAGGTGCTCATGGCGGGCGTACTACTCGACCACATGGCATCAGCAGCCACGCTAAGACCATTGAGAATGTGCACGAAAAATCAATAATTCACAATCACCATGATGTTGAAGGAGCAACTATTTTTAAGTTAATTATGAATGAGACCATTACTGATGAAGTCTAGTAAGTCATGCATAATGTCTTAGCTGTAGTGGTGACGGAAGTGATAAAGGCAATTAGGGTGGTAAGAAAGCAAAAAAGAAAGGGAAGAAGAAGGTGGAAATAAAAGCGAAGGTGAGGAGGGAACTATGAATACAGTGGAGGAACCACTAGCGCCTAAGGTGGTGATACAGAGTGATGATAGTGAGGATAAATCGAAGAAGGAGCAGCTAAGGGGTGCAATTATAGGGCATTTCATAGGTGCAAACATCAAATGTTCAATGGAAATGACAATGTTAGTACTTTTTTTCATTGGGTAAGAGAGATTGAAGTATTGTTAGAGATAAGTGAGTGCAAGGAGGATCAAAAAAGGAAGTTTGCTACCCAATCATTCGTTGACTCAACTTTATGCCGGTGGAACAACATTGCCCAACTAAAGGAATACGGGTTATAACAAAGAACAAATAGTATGAGCTAAAGGAGTTGGTTCTAAAGGATTATTTTTCACATAAGGACTTGCACAAGATTGAAAAGGAATATATGTATTTGAAGACGGGAAATATGACTCACCAAGAGTACACCACTAAGTTTAACGAGCTGGAAAGACTTGTGCTAGAGTTGGTAACTCCTGTGTGTCTAGAAAAATTAAAAAAGTGCATGCAGGGTTTGCCTATGGACATCTGGAGCAACATGATTACCGCTAGGCTGAGTACGTTCTAGTCTATGGTGGATTTGGCAAGAAGGATATATGATGAAAGGGAAGAAGTATCAATTTATAAGAAGACTGAGAAGTGGAATGGGAAAAGAAATGGAAATAGGAAGTGGTTCTAAACGACAACATCAGGAATGGAGAGAAGAGGATAAAAGTTGATGATCATTGAATGGGTCATGGGAAGGTGATTGAATTGAAAGAGTGTAAGAAGTGTGGAAAGGATCATCATGGGGAATGCAAGTGGGGAATAATTAAATGCTTCATGTTTGTAAAAGATAGACATTATGCCTAAAATTGTGGGGCAGTTAGGTACTATTAGTGTTGAGAAATAGGTCATTTGGGCCAGGATTGTAAAAACGGTACGGCTGAGAATTCAGGCACTAAAAAGACGGGAGAGAAAGGAAATAAGGACAGTACTAAGGCGAAAGCAAGGGAATTCAACATAACCAAGGAGGAGGCTAGAGTGGATCTTTAAGTGGTTTCAGGTATCTTTCTAGTGAATCGATTGTGCGCTTTTGTGTTTTTTTACTCTGCTTCTAGTAAAAGCTTTGTGTCTATTTTTTATTGTATAATGCATGGTAAAAGTAGGAAGATCGGTGTGCTATTTTATTTTGAGAGTGCAATTGCAATTGATAAATCTACTAAAGTAATTGAAATAATTGATAATTGCCTTATAGAGTTGGAAGGACAAATGTTTCTTGCTAGGCTGTTTGTTATAATCATATGAGATTTTGATGTGGTGTTAGGAATGGATTGGTAAGCCACCATTGAAGTAAATATAGTGTGCCGAAGAAAGTTAATTTTTCTGGTATTGCCCTATGGCAGTCCGATTATGGTTTATGGGAACAAGGAATGTGTCATTCCAAGGGTAATATCTATGATGACAGCTAAGAAATGCATTAAGCGAGGGTGTGGTCCTTACCTATATTATGTAAATTATATTAAGGCTAAGGTGCTACAAGTATTAGATGTATCTGTTGTTTGTGACTACCCAATGTATTTCCCGAGGATCTCTTAAAAGTGCCACTCGACCGTGAGATTGAGCTCAGATCGATGTCTTACTAAAAGCTCAATGTATTGCCAATTCACCATATCACCTAGATCATTTCAAATTAAAATAACTGATGACTCATCTGCATGATTTGCTTGATAAGGTTTGTATTTGATCAAGTATCACTTTGTGGAGTGCTCTTATTTTGTTTGTAAAGAAAGATGGTAGCATGAGAATATGTATCAACTATCATGAACTATCATGAACTGAATAAGTTGACAATAAAGAATGAGTACCTTTTTCACATAGTTGATGATTGCAAGGATGATCATGATGATCACATTATAGAAGTGTTAGAAACTTTAAGGAGAGAGAAGTTATATGCAAAGTTTTCAAAATGCGCATTCTGGTTGCATAAGGTTTACTTAGGCCAATGTTATTCATTCGAAAGGGATTATGGTAGTTCCTGCCAAAGTAGAGGTAGTGATGAAATAGAATTCTCTGAAAAGACGCCATCCGAGATCTGTAGCTTCTTGGATTTGGTAGGTTATTAGAGAAGGCCCATCCAAGTCTTTTCTAAGATAGCTTCTCCGCATACAAAATTGGCATGAATGGATGTAAAGTTCGAATGGAGCAAGGACAAGTAGAATGCATTAAAGAGATGGAATCAATGTTAACATAAGCTCACGTGTTTATGTTACCCAAAGGAAATGAGGATCTGGTTACGTATTCAGATGCCTCGTATCCTGGCTTGCGGTATGTTTTGTTGCAACAAGGAAAGTTTATAGCCTGTGCTTCTAGACACCTGAAGATTCTTGTAGCCAATTATCCTATGCATGGTTTAGAGTTGGTAGTCGTGGTTTTTGCACTAAAAATCTAGACACGCTACTTATAAGGAATGAAATGTGCAACATTCATTGATCATTAGAGTCTAAAGTACTTCTTTGAGTAGAAAGATCTTAATAAGAGACAAAGAAGATAGTTGGAGTTAATTAAATGTTAAAATTATGAGATTCACTATCATCCATGCAAGGCTAACATGGTCATTGATGCCCTAACCCGTAAAGTGGGACCCGAGTCGATTCGAGTGAAGGCTTACCGATTAGAAGTAACACCAGACGTTATGCAATAGATTAAAGAGTTTCAAGATGAAGTGTTAAAGGTGGATATGATTTTTCTCACAAATGTTGTTTTAATTGGTTATTTTATATACTAAACTATACACATAAAAGGCAAGGGTACCTGTAGTGCGGTAATATAGTGTTGGAAAGAACTTAGTATCAATAGGTGGACAAACCGAGTCTACTCAACAACCTTTTCACTTAATATTAGATTAGGTTATTTTTGGGTTAATGGATTTAAATACTCCCAACTATTGGGAATTGGCCGCTGCCACCCCCAATTATCATTTTGGTGAATATAACTCCCAAGTAAACACTTCAGTGTCTGTATCACCCGCTGTTTGTCAAAACCTAACAAATGAGCTAATTTATTTCCTCTTTCTGTATTTCAACTGAGGAGATTGGCCTGCAGTGCCAGTTGTGCTTTCTTTATTCTCCTTAGTTGGGTCATTATCCCCCATTTGTTCAAAAGAAGGGGCTTCAGAACCCTGCTTTGGGTCAGAAGATGAAGTTGGCTTGGATGTAGCTTCAGGGTCAGGTTGTGTTGTCTCTTATGGTTCAACCTTCACCTCAACTTTAGGTACAGCTGGACTTGGTGGAGAATGCAAGTCAACAAGCTGACCTTCCTTTATCTTCTGCTTGATCCCTCTGATGTGCTCATCCATTATAGATAGAGACATAGGACCAAGTCTTCTCTCGGAAAACCCATACAGCTTTAAGAAGCTCATCATCTTTAGTCTATCAGCAGACTTCTTTTCTTGTGCTCTAATAGTGGCTCTTGTTTTAGCAGCCTACTATCTCATCTTCCTCTTGATAGCTTTTCTTTGAGTTTGAGCTTCTTCATCAAGCTGTTTGAGGTACTCAAACTCAATGTATTCATATGAGAGAGGGTTGAGAGCTGCTGCCTGATAGAGACCTGTGGCACTCAAATAGGTTATCATCTTCTGCCTTTCTTGTTCTTTGCCTATCTGAGTTTCTTCCTCTTGTACAGCCACAGACTCCTTCTTAGGGCTTTCTTGAACCGAAGAGATGACAGGAGCTTTCTGAATTTTTTTCTTCTTCTTTCTTCCTTCATTTTGAGGAGTAGTTCTCCAACCTCAGCCTCCTTCCTCTCTTTATATAGCTCTCTGTCTACCAGTTTATCTAATTCTACCAAGGGGAGAGAGATGATTTCATCTATATTGTAGTTTCTTAGTCCCAGATAGTTCAATCTGGCTACTCATAACTCATCATCCTGAGTGTTAGGCCTATGAGCAGCCCTGATTGCAGCTTGCATAAAGCTTGGGACTTTTCTAGATTTCTCTCCCCTGGCCTTTATCTTCCTCTCTCTCTTCTCCTCCTCAATCTACTTAGGAGTCATTTTCCTTTTCCCTTTATCAATTGTTGGCCAGTATAACTCAGGGTGGATAGAGTTTTGGCCTTCTGATGGTTGTGATGCGCTTGAGCTGTAGCCAGAGAGAGGCTATGATACACCTTCACCTGCACGTGTTTCACTGAGGGTACTGGGTGCTGAGGGTGAGCAAGGTTCACAGGTTCTACTACCGGGCCTTCAACTGAAGTTTCCCCTTCGAAGCTAATCTTAGGGTCTGCTTCAGTATCCAGTTGACCATAAGTTTTCCCTGCTAGCCTCTTTCTATATAATTATGCTCTTTGTCTGAATTCCTGCAGCACCCAATCTTGAATTTCCTTAGCTAACCTGCCAGCCTGTCTGTTTTGGCTTGGGTTGACAAGGGGCAGGTTAACTAAGTTCATACCATCATGGAATCTCAGGGTTTGAAAGTTGAAGAGCTCCTGCTGCCCCTGAGATCTTGATAGCACCAATGCCATACTTGAGTTGTCATACCACCATCCCACTATTGGATTTTCAGCTGGGTAGGATGGGGCAGACATGGCTATTGGAATTCCTTCCTCAAATAACTGTTGAATTATGGCCTCCACATCAGTGTGAGACTGAGAAAGTTGTTGAGTCTGGACAACTGCAATTGAGGGTGGTGAATCCTTATTGTCCATACTAATGATAGAACTCCCAGGTTCTATGGTTGTAGAGACTTTGTCCCCTTTTTTGGTAGCATAACCCACATACATAGGTGAGCTCGTAGGTGAGCTAGAGGTAAAGTCCACTACTTCCACAGGTTCTTGTGGACCTGGTTGATTTTGTCTTGATGACCGATCAGCTAACTTACCCTTGAGATCGGTGATCTGAAGTTGCTTGTCATTAACCTTCTTCTGTAAGGTAGTCACTTGAGATTCCAAGTGACTAACCTTGGAGACTAAAGTGGTGCAAAGTTGTTCAAGTTGTTGCACCTTTAGTTTCAGACTCCCCTCATCTTCAGATGAAGAATCATGGGGGGATGAGAGAATTGGATTGATGTCCTCTTTCTCATCACCAGCATAGTATTCTTGGCTGCTGGATTTCCTCTGCTCAATGACAGCTTCAGGTCAATGGGCTGAGTTGCCATGGTTGAGGTCTTAATAATGTAATCACTAGCAATAGTGAGAGCCTCTTCCATATGGACCTCCTGAATTTGTTCAGGGAGATCCACCTCAGTATGGGGTGGATAATGAGGGCTAGACATGGGAGTGGCAGGAGCACTCATCTCTCCTTGAGTAAGGGTGGAGAAGAGAGACTCATGGTAGTCACTAAATCTCATGTCTTCATTATCATAGAATTCAAGGTTTGGGATTGGTTGGTTGAGATCAAGAGGCTGGGGATGGTAACTATCCCCTGAAGGTTGTTCACTAGAGTTTTGAGACTTTGAGTGAAGGCTTAAGGCTGTTTGGGTGATGAGCTCATCAGGCTGAGCATGAGGAACCTCAGCACTAATAATACGAGAGATGGGAGTGGTTTGCTCCTCAAGGGAAATGGGAACTCCAGTCCACTTCCTCTTGCATGGGTGGTGATATATGGGCTTGCTCAGACTGAATAGCTTGAGCAGGGGTTTGTTTGTGTTTTCTTCAGTAGGTGATGGTTATTGTAGGTTGAGATGGTGGTTGGGAGACAGTAGGTGTGGGTTCAACACTAGTTGGTGCTGCTAGGTTGTCACCTTGACCAATGAGCTCTAACATTTTGGGGACAAGGGCTGTTTCTACCCCAGAGAATCCCACAGTTGATTTTCTCATTATTTTACAATTCTACATGTTCCCCTCAACTGTGAGCCCAGTTCATAGTTAAGAATGTGCTGACATATCTAGGGAACATGTAGTATTCTAGGGAGTCCAAGTAAGCAAGCAGATTTAGGTAAACAAAGTGTGAATACTTAAACTTGACCCCCTGAACCAGTCCATGAACTATGAAGGAGAGATCTTCAGGAATCTAGTGCCATCCTCCATGCTTGTTGGATAAGTTGTGTATGACAACATGGAGGAGGTACTTCCACTGGGAAGAGACCTTCCCTTTTCTGAAGGTTAGAAATCTCCCTCATACCCCATCTGCTCAAAGGATTGGTTTACAGTAGATTTGGGAAAGGACAAATCACCTTCTGTATCATCCAACTGAAGATGAGAATTAATGATGGCAGGAGTGATGAAGTTTGTCCTCCCCTATACTGTGGCAGATAGTGCCTTCTCCCCATCCATGGTGACCTCTTGGCAGGTCCGCCAGAAGTCCAGAAGATGATCCTCATAGAGAGGAGGATCAATGGTGGGGGAGTTGAAGTAGTTAGTCAAAGAAAGGAAACGACATACCTTTGAGAAAGCAGGATTTTTCTTAGAGTTCAACAGAGCAACCTGATTGTGTTGCTTGTAATGTTGCATGGAGAAATCTGGTTGATTTCTGCGATTTTGGTCGGCCATTTGAATAAGCTTCGTCGTGAAGGAAGATAAGAACAAGGGCGGTTTGTGGGTGAATTTAGGTTACAAAAAGGTTGCAGATGAAGAGAGAAAAGTGAAAGAGGGGGAAACCGTTGAATATTTATATGAAATGGATTTGAGACAAAGTTAATGCGAAAAGATAAACTTGGAAATCCGGATGTCGGTCTCACCACTGAAAAAGTGCCCAAAAGTAGTTTTCTTGGAAGTCGAAAATCTTCCGAAGGTAATTTGGATTCGAAAGTTTTGATAAAAGCTTCCGAAGCCAATTTGGCTTCGAAATATATTTCTAAGAGTTTTGAAAATTTTGATTCGGAAGAAAAATACTTAAAGTATTTCTCACTTCAGAGACATAAGTACTTTCGGAAGAAAGTTGTTCTTTAATAGCATATAAGTAGTTATGGGTAAATATGGCTTCGGAAGATATTGTAACAATTTCTTTCGAAGGTAAATTTGACATAAGTATTTATTTGACATAATTTGCTTCCAAAGGTAACTTAATTTATTTTGAAGGAAAATATGTTCAAAATTTTCAAAGATCTAAGAAATATTTTCTAAAAGACTCTTCTTCCAAGATAGTTAGGGGCTTATGAAGGTGATAAAATAGACAACTAAGGACACACAGATTTTAGAAATATTATTTAGTTTATGTTTAAGAAAAAATTACTCAAAGTTAATCATCCTAATAGCTGATATGAGATACTTAAATCTCTGTTTATCAAGAGCTTTGGTGAACAGATCAACATATTGTTCATTTGTGTTAACTTTGATAAGTTTGATTAAACCATTTTCAAAATTATCTCTAATTAAATGATACCTGATGTTGATGTGTTTTGTCCTTGAGTGCTGCACAGGATTCTCTGTAACAGAGATAGCACTATTGTTATATATATGGATAGGAGTCTCTTTGAAGTTGAATCTATAGTCTAGCATCTGATTCTGAATCCAAAACACTTGAGCACAGCAGCTTGCAGGAGCAATGTATTCAGCTTCAGCAGTTGATGCAGATACACAGGATTGTTTATTACATTGTCATGAGACTATCCTTCCACCAAGAAATTAACATCCCCTTGATGTAGACTTTGCAGTCATGTTGCAGCCACCATAGTCACTATCTGTATAGACATACAAACTGAAGTCAGAATTATTTGGATACCAAAGGCCTAGTGATAGAGCACCTTTGAGATATCTTAGAATGCTCTTGACAGCAACCAGGTGTGACATCCTAGGGTTGGCTTGATATCTTGCACAAATGCATGTGGCAAACATGATATCAGGCCTACTGGCTGTGAGGTACATAAGAGACCTAATCATAGCCCTGTAGAGATGCTCATCCACACACTCCCCCTTAAGATCAGGTCCAAGGGAGTGGTTTCTTGCTATGGATGTCTTTGCAATCTTACAGTCAGTCATGCTAAATCTTGTTAGTATGTCCTAAACATACTTTGACTGACTTATGAAGATGCCATTGTCAACCTGCTTCACTTGAATTCCTAGAAAGAAATTGAGTTCTCCCATGGCACTCATTTCAAATCTATTCTTCATCAGCTTCTCAAAGTCCTTACAGAGCTTTGGATTAGTTGACCCAAAGATGATATCATCTACATAAACTCGAACAAGCATTAAGTCATTTCCTGTTTCTTTGATGAAGAGAGTTCCATCTATAGTACCCCTTCTGTATCCATATTGACATAGGTACTGAGATAGAGTCTCATATCACTTCCTTGGAGCTTGGTGCAGCCCATAAAGAGCTTTATCAAGCTTGCAGACATAATCAGGATGATCTGGATCTGCAAAGCCTGGTGGTGTTTGACATACACCTCTTCATCAGTCACCCCATATAAGAAAGCACACTTGACATCAAGTTGGTAGACCTTGAAATTCTTGGATACAGCAAAAGCTAGGAATATCCTAACAGCTTCGAGTCTTGCTACTGGAGCAAAGAAATTAGTGTAATTAATCCCTTCCTCTTGAGTATATCCTTGAACAACTAGTCTTGCCTTGTTTTTGATGACAAGTCCTCTATCATCCTTCTTGTTTCTAAACACCCACTTGGTTCCTATGGTAGTCTTCCCTGAAGGAAGAGGACATAGGTTCCAAACCTTTTGCCTTTTGAATTGAAGCAACTTCTCGTGCATAGCTTCAACCCAACTTCCATCCTTTAAAGCCTCCTCAACTTTCTTTGGCTCTACTTGGGATAGGAAAAAAGAATAGAAACAAACATTTTTGTCATGGGTTTGTTGTTCTTACCCCCTTTTCAACATCTCCGGTGATGTTTGTGGTAGGATGAGACTTATGGATCCTAAGTTGAGAGATCACAGTAAGTTGATTTGAGAGATCTAAATTTGAAAAATTTTGATCAGGCAGTGAAGAATCTCCCACCACATCAGCACACTTATCAAGAGAAGCTTGATCCAATGAGTGTGTGACATCATTGATGTTGTCCTCCATGGAGTGATTGTCAACATCAAGAAATTCTTGATCACTATCACCACTACCACTTCCTTCTACGTTTGTGCCTCTGAGCTGGAATTTGAAGACACCTCAGATGTATCAGCTGGATTTGTCATGGTTGTGCTGATAGGAGCTCCATTTGTAGAATTTGTTACCACTGGAGCTGAAGTAGTTTGATTTGAAGGTCTTCTTAGCTCAAATCTTGGGTTAGGATCTTCTGTTGATAAGCTACCTGTATATCCTGAAACATCCTCACAAGACTTGTTAAAATAGTTGGTAACTAAATCAAGATCAAACAGCCAATCTGGACCAGAACCTCTCACGCAAGGAGTGTGTTGATTGAAGGTCACGTTGGCTTACTCCTCAACTACTCTAGTTCTGAGATTGTATACTCTATAAGCCTTAGCTCGAGAAGAGTGTCCAATAAAGTATCCATCATCTGATTTCTCAAAAAATTTGGCTATCTTATCTCTGGTATTCAAGATTGTGCAAGGACATTCAAATGATCTGAGGAAACCAATGAAAGGTCTTATTTCGTGCCACAGTTCATAAGGAGTCTTACCATGAGTCTTAACTACTAAAACTCTGTTCTGCACATAGCAAGCAGTGTTCACTGCTTCTTCCCAGAAGGTGATAGGCAGTTTAGAGTCAGACAGCATGGTTCTTGCAGCTTCAATTAGTATCCTGTTTCTCCTCTCAGCAACACCATTTTCCAGAAGAGTCCTGGCAGCACTATATTGTCTTGTAATAACCTTTTCATCATAAAATGTATCAAGGATTTGGTTTTTAAATTCAGTTCCTTGATCACATCTTATGATCTTGACCTTCTGATCAGATTGATTCTTAATATTCAGAATGAAATTCTTCAAGATTTCAGGAGTCTTATCCTTAGTTCTAAGGAAAAAGACTTAAGTGAATCTAGTGAAATCATCTGTGATCACTAAACAATATGAGGTCCTTCCTAGACTCATTACACTAGTGGGGCCAAAAAGATCCATATGTAACAAGTGTAGGGGAGTAGTGATAGAATTTCTTTCCTTTGGCTTGTGAGATACTTTATGTTGCTTCCCTTTCACACATGCAACACAATGACCATCACTTGTAAACTCTTTCTTTGGCATTCCAGCTACCAAATCATTCTTAATTAATTTATTCATGTTTTTAAAATTTACATCGCACATTCTTTTAGGCCAATGAAAAGACTCATCACTATTTGCTTTAGATAGAAAGCAAGACACTTCTCCTGAAGGGGAAGTTTCTTGCAAGTCCATCTTGTACATGTTCCCTTTCCTGGGGGATCTGAGCAGTATGTGCTCCTAAGGAATGACCACCCCGGGCTTGAGAACAATGCACTCATGCTCAGTAAAAAGCATGTTGTGTCTTTGATCACAAAATTAGGATACACTCAGTAGATTGTATCCAAGCTCCTTTACAAAATTTACCTTCTCAATGTTGAGCTTACCATTGTGACCATGCCCCTTCCAGTAATGTAACCTCCTGCATTTCCTCCAAAAGCAAAAGGCCCTCCATCAATTTTCTCAAAATTTTGGAGTAGAGAGCCATTGTTTGTCATGTGCCTAGAATAGCCACTGTCAATGATCCATACATTCCTGTTGGTCTTTAGCTGTTCCTGCACAAAAAAAGATGATTAGTTACATTTGGAAACCCAAGCCTTGCTGGTCTTGGGCTCATTAACATCAACTGAAGACAATGCAACAATAATTGATCCTATGTTCAAGCTTTGTGGACCAACAGCTGTTGTTGATGAATAACTTTCAGTCGCATGGCCTTTCTTTGTCTTACATACCACCTTTGGAAGCTTAGACTTGACCTTCAACACTTCAGAAGTTTTGACAACTTCGGAAGTTTTGACAACTTCGGAAGTTTTGGAGACTGGACCTTCGGAAGATCTTGCTATCACTGCAGCAGGCTTCAGTACTTTGGAACCATTCCTTTCTTCCGAGACCAATTTTTCTTCCGAAGGTAAGTTTTCACTTGTCTTCTTCTTCATTTTGGAGCTTCCAAAAGGAAAAGATTTTCTTTCAGAAGCTAGCTTCTTCTTAATCTTCTCAGAAGTTTTCTTCTTGATCATGTGGAAAGTGCTCTTAGGATTGTAGATGCAATCCTTAGCCAGATGAGAAGTACTGCCACACATGATACAATCCATGTGCATTCTTCTGAAAATCTTCTTTTGAGAGCAAGACTGATTTTGATCACTTTCCTTCTCCATCTTCATCTTCACAGATGAAGTAGTAAGCCTTTTAGGGTTTAACTTGTTGTTGGATATGGATGGTTCAGGCTGTGTAGCAGTGGTACACAACTGATCAGCCTTCTTCTTGTTGCTAGGATGAGTTTGACAAGAACTAGAATCCCTGGTAGTAGGATTCATAGTTGACTTTTCAGCCTTCACCACTTCATATCCTGTAGAGATGAACACTTGTTTCTGCTTAGAGTTAAAAGTGGCCTTGATCTCTTGAACTTTCTTGGACTTTCTCTTGGCTCTTCTGATCAAGTTCTTTCTCTTAGACTTGGTCATCCCAACTACATTTCTCTCCTCAGAAGAATAGTGACCCTTCTTACGATGATCTTCCTCACTCTTCTCAGATCCATCCTTCACTATCTTCTCTTCATCCTCTTCACTCATAGGGTCTATGAGGGGAAGCTCATCTTCAAAAGTTCCACACCTTAGAGATCTTACAGATAGTAAAGAGTGTGGAGGAGCTATCTCAGTAGATCACAATCCCTGCTTATTCTGATAACAAACTTTGACATGAAAAGATGAGGATATCATGTTCTTAAAGTTCTCTTTTTCAAGAACATATTTTTTTGCCCGGGCTTTGCTGATCACAAGCTCAACCTGGCATTCAGTTAACTTAGTGATAAGATCTTTGATCTGAGTCCTGTAGTTTGTGTGTTCATGTTTAAGAGTAGAAATGGTTTTCTCTAAATCTTCTCTTTTTAGTTTATACCCATTTTCAGCTCTTTTAAAATCAGATTTTAAGATATTTAAAGACTCAAGATCAAATCTCAACTAAGTTATAGGACCTATATATGTTAACTTTAGCAATACATTCAGGAGTACAAAAATGTTCCAATACCTTGGCTTCATCATGATCTGCCATCAGTGCTTACTTTGGAGATGCAACTTCAACCTAAAAGCTCCAGTTAAAGCCTCCTTCTTCAACAGCAACTGTAGCTTGCTGTTTTGGCTTCTTATTCTGGGTGGCTCCTTTAGTGTAGTTTGGTCTGGTTTGTGCCTTGCCACCATTAGTTCTAGGTGCCATGCACTCTCTAGCAAAGTGTCCCATTTGGTTACAATTGAAACACTTCATTTTGCTTTTGTCCAGTCCAAACTTTCCATTGGCTATATTGCTAGGAAACTTCCTCCATGTTCTCTTGTAAAACTTCATAGCTCTATGAGTGAGAAGAGCCATCTTCTGATCTATCTCCATATATTCCAGATCATCTGGATGGATACAGTCCAGGTCTTTAAGGGTGAAAAGAAAATTTCCTGAACTTTCATCAGTAGACACAAAAGCATGAGAAGAGCTTATTTCTTGGAATGGACTTCCTTTGGATGTAGCTCTCCCTTGGTGTCTCAAGGAAGGTGATGAAAGGACCCTTTTGTGAGTTGTCAGGGCAGCAGATGAGATGATGTTGTGGTTCTCTACAATCACTTTCAACCACATGAAGGGTTGAACTCTGTTGATTGCTCGAGTTACCAGATGGATTTTGCGTGTTCATCTCCATCTGGTAGCCACTGAGAATACCATACAACTCTGTAAGAGTAAGAGTCTTGAGGTTTTCAATCCTCTTGATAAAAACACAGTAATGGGTCCACTGTCTAGGAAGAGAGGACATGAACTTCCTTACAATGTCACTATTTTCAAGATTTACTCCAACATCCATTAGAGTGTCCACAATCTCAACATACCTGAAGTATTGTTGAGTCATGGTTTCACCTATTTTATAGGTGATATTCTCAAACTGCTGCTTCAAGAGGTCCTTTTTACTCTCTTTTGCTTCAAAGGACCCCACCCCTTATACATGAGCTTCAGTGCATCCCATAACTGCTTAGCAGTTTTACACTTCTTAAAGCCCCTGTAAATGGAGTTTGAAAGAGCAGTTTGGAGGGCAGTCATGGCTTTCTGGTCGATATCAATCTTCTTTCTATTTTCTTCAGACTAGTCAGCTACCTTTTTTGGTATCATGCCACCTACAGCAGCAGCTGAAGAGGTTCATGGAATGTAAGGTCCAGAGACAACAGATTCCCACATCCTGGAGTCTTGTGACTTGATGAAGCCTTCCATTCTTTGACACCAAGTATCAAAGTCTTCAGGAGTGATTAGTGGGGACTTTGTCATAGTGCCAATTTCCATATCAGCCTTTGTGAGAGCTGCCATTTGAGTTGTTAGGTGTTTTGTGAAAACTAAGAGATCTAAGATGGTGAGATCTTACAATCAATTGCCTGGAATGCTCTAATACAAAATGCAAGACCGTTGAAGGTGTTCAATGCAATCAGTTTCACAATTAGGGATGGCAATCAAACCCGAACCAGACGGGAATACGCGAAACCCGAGACATTTAGGACGGGCATGAGATCGGGTAAGCGGGTATCGGACCAGGTATGGGATTGATTTTTATTTTTTTCGCGGGTATGCGACGGGTTTGGGATTGCATTATATACCTGTTTACCCGACCCGATTACCCGATTAAGCATACCCGTTTACCCGATTATATACCTGGAGTTATTTTGTTTATTAATTTATTATATTTAATATTATACTATATATAATTATATCTTTTTATATTTTTTACTTAGTTTTTTTATTTAATAATTATATGTTAATATAAGTTATAAAACTTCATATCATTCGATCATATGACATCTTACAAGTTTACAATATAAATATAAAAATTTGATAGTATTAGTAGTGGAGTATAAACAAAAAGTATTAAGAATTATCAAAAAATATTATTTAATACCTATATGCAAGTATAGCTTTGTATGATGTATAGATACCCGATAGGTATACCGAACGGGTAATTTTTATAAAATTAACGGGTATACCCGATTACCCGCGGGTCTACCCGATACCCGACGGGTAAATACCCGATTCATACCCGATGGGTTTTGGGCCGGGTATGGGACACACTTTTCTAATGGGGTATGGGGTTGGAATTACTCATACCCGTCCCAAACCCACCCCATTGCCATCCCTATTCACAATGAGGAGAGACTTTAAAACACTTAACAGATTAAATTAGGAACTGAAACCTTTAGAATGATACTAAGGAACGCAAGCAAACAAATGATACAGAGCCAAGAACAACAATAGAATGGTTTTCAAGGATAAAGTATATTGCTCTCAAGTGTTTTTACAAGTGTTACAAAGCATGGAAAATAAGATACAAGGACCTGAGATACTTTATACTACATCGTACAGCTAGCCATACTTTGAATGTCAGCTAGAAACACTAATCTAGACAACAAGATCAATGTAAAGTCAAAAGGCAGTTTGCCTTTTGACTAGTGACTATGACATGCCATAGCTCACATCCAAATATATTACAAAAAGGATAAAAGTACATAAAGTAGAAAATCACAAACTCAAGACCATAATCTTCAGTTTCCTAAAGAATGGATCTTTTCACCAACTTGTGTAAGTTGGTGAGTATTCAGAGTGGCAGCGGAAAGTTGGTCAGCTTTCTGAAAAAGATGATCAGAGAAAGCATGTCTTCTCTATCTTCAGAAGAAATCAGTCTTTTATCTTCATGGCTTCGAAAGACTTTGTCTTCTAAGCTTCAGAAGACTTCATCTTTGGCTTCGGAGGATTTGGTCTTTGGCTTCGGAGGATTTTGGACTTAGAGTATTTTCTTTGCAATGTGTAAAACTTCCGAAGTAACTTCACCATGCATAAAGTGCATGCATGCAGGAAGCACCTTGAGTGTTTTGGGTGCATCAGCCTCTTTTGCAATCCTTACACATCCTAATTAAATTACACTAATGTAAATGTGATGAATGTTGTGGTGTGATTAAATATATAAGTTAAACTAGTTATGTTAATGTTTATAAATGTGAGCCAACGCAGATTTCCCTTCTACGATCTCTGTAGTGACTTACAATGCTAATCTTTCAAGCCACTAGTCATGTAAGTAATACTTGTGTACCTTTCAACATATGATTTCTGAAAACATAAATTAATATTAGAAAGAGGGTTGATCAAGTTACTTTTTAACATACCATTACTTTTAGAAAACCTTAAAAATTAATATAGATTTCTTACACTAACAAAAGGGAACCCGTAAATGATTAGAAAGTTAAGATGATATGATTTTTAGTAACCAGTTCTAGTTCATTAGCTATGGCATTATTATGAAGATCGATCTCGTGAATAAAAGTTAGTTCATACAATTTTCAACCTTGTTTGACATTCAAAAATACAAATCATAAGTTTATAACTTCCCGTTCAAATGTAGACGGTACCTATCAAAAGTTTACCAAAGATTATCATAACATTAACATAACATAAAACACACCATTAGTTCATCAAAACTTACCTAAATTTCATCCAATTAGGATGATAACAAGAGTTTAGCTCATAATGAGCTTGAACCTAACAACAAACAAGATAGAAGGTTGATAAGAAATCATCGATGAAATGGAACAATCAAAACGGTGATCTACATTGGAAGGTGTTTAGATAATCTCGAGCTACTTTTAAGTGTTGTATGCACCTCTCGAGCCTCCCAACGATCTTTAGGTGTTGATTCGTGAGAGAATTCAGTAGAGTATTCCCTCTCTAAAAGCTCTTCTCAAAGTTGAAAATGAGCTTATATTAATAGGTTTTCTAGAGTGTTTGAGCACGGCACCATGCCTAGAAGGTGCGACCACATGTTAATACAATATTTATGAAAGTTAGTCGGCTCATACTAGAAGAGTTGGTCAGGCACAGCCCCGTCCTTATGGGCATAATCTCATGCCTCATGGGCACGGTCCCGTGCTTGCTTTTGGGGAACAACCCTACAGATTGCCAAACACAGGAGAGTGCTAACTTTAGCATGGGGTTGTGTTTTAGGCTGGGCATGGGGGCGTGCTTAATGAGGCACGGCCCAAGGCTTGGACTTGAAAGCTTTTTTTTCTTCAAATTATTGTTAATTATGCTTATTTTGTCCATTTTAGCCTTGTGAACACCTAAAAACATAATTTAACATTGTTACATTTATTTTCATCATTTTATGCAAAAGATTAAGCAATAATTGATGTGCTTTTAATATGTTTTCTGCGTATAATTAAGAGCATATCAAAAGCTCACAACAAGAATATTACATAAGCAAGATTATTCTCCAAGTTTCTTTTTGGCAAACAAACATGTTCGTTATTAATTATTATTTCCTTTAAAGGCCTCAATTTAGAGATATGCTTTAGGCCCCCGAAACCCTTGTGCCAGCCCTAGTTTGAGCAGCTAGAGTATCGCTGATTGTCTATGCTAAGATTTAATCGGATACCATCAAAGTGGGAGTTTGTTGAATTTTATGTACGGGTTCGATTAGTTAAGGTTACCACCTAAGCTATCACCCGTAAGAGTTACACATTAAGCAATGAATGTCACAAATCACTTAATTTGATTAACTGGTACTTATGAACTAATATATATATATATATAATTATTTTATATAATTATTTTGTTTAATTGGGTATATAATAATTAATACTAATTATTAATTATTAATAAATGTCTAGTGACTGAACCGTTAGAGTTTCGGCTTTTGGCTTAAAGTGTCTGCTAGATATTAATCCGACCTAGCCCAGGACACGCTAGGGATTAATATAGCATATCATGGGATCATTAGTTCACTTACTCATTCCCAGCGCTCGACTAAACAATGGAGAACCATCTCCTCAATTCGACCGCCCCAAAAATCGAACAACCATCGAAATAAAGTTGTTCCCCTCTCGGCATAAAACCACCACGCCCCGTCACACCACTGTCATACCCTGCTATGAAAGTGATATCCAACCCGAGACTGGATTGTAACCCAAAACTCACCACCCTAGCCGTGTTTTACGTATACCCAGATTCTGTTTATGATTCTTCTTAGATTGAGCACTTGGTATCTCATAGGTTAATCATTAACTGCCAAGGTAAAATCATATTATCAATAGATAATTATTCAATACTTGTCTTTATTGTAACCTAGATCCTGTCGTGGTACCCCAAACCTTAATTTAATAGTTGTAAATGCGGGAAATATAAAAATTTTCTTTTATATATTGTCAAGTGTGTAAGTAAAGAGTAAGATGATTATTTAAATGATGAGAATTAACGACGAGCATTTACTATTTTAAAAGATCGTCTAATAGTAATAAAATTTATTATATTCACCCTTACTCTATTTTTAATATAACTTAGGTCGACTCCTAAAGAAAAATAAGGTTGTCAAAACTGCATAATCAAAATTTTATTAGACTCTATATTTTAAAAGTTATAAAAAAGCAAGTTAAGCAGCTAAATTAATTATAATAATATAATAATATTATTAAAACTCATATGATCATAGGAAAGAAAGCTAGCAGGCTAGCACTTCTTTGAAACCCACATCGACCAAGAGAAAAAAAAGGTTCTTCTATAAATACAAACCTTAGAGTTAAGTTTAAAATATAAGTTTTCTTGAGAACGCTTAATTATAAAGAGAATTTCGAGTACACAATAACCCACTGGGTGTGGAGTTGTAAATAATCATTTTAGGAGCACGAGTAGGAGTTGTAAATAATCGTTTTAGGAGCACGAGTAGGGATAATATACTTCAAGATAATTTAGAGCACGAGTAGGGATAATATACTTCAAGATAATTTACGTCAAATTACTATTGCAAATAATCGTTTTAGGAGCACGAGTAGGGATAATATACTTCAAGATAATTTACGTCAAATTACTATAGATAGTTTTAAGGTATGTTTTTATTTAAATTATGTCAATTTAATTATTATTTGTTTTAGTTTAATTACAAGGAGTAGTGTTAGTATAGTATTATTATTTTTAAGCGTTAGGGTTATTGTTAGGATTGAGTTTTGCGTAGTGTAGCCTTAGTTAGGTACGGACGCCTATTGCTGGTGGTTGTGAAAAGGTCATGGTTGGCACGTGTTGCCCCTGACCCAAAATATCACAACCCATATTGCATGCATATCAATTGCATTGTGTTATTTTTCTTAAACTGTATAACATGAGCTCACCATCATATGCCAGACGTCATTTTGAATATACATGTCACAGGCAATTAGTGAGACAGCATATGAATAATGTGGAGATAGTAGAACATAAAGTAATAGAAGTTTTTAGTCATTTGATATTGTAAATAAATAATGTATTGTACTCATAATTTTGTAAGTTTGAAATGTAAACTCGGTTTGCTTCTGCTATAAGTTGTATCTATTGCTCATGCCATCCTTGTGTACATGTTGGGTGTTACACTCGTCAAACCCAGTATTGACTTTTGATTCTGCCGCGCAAATTGGTTATTATTCTAAATAATGTACTATCAAAAGTATTTTTGATAAATAAAACCTAAACTAAATACCACTTAATCCAATAGTGGTATCAAAGGGACGCTTACTACATGCAAATCAAATTCAATCTTTTAATAAAGTATAGATCATAAACTTTAATGTTGTTTAAAGTTTCTTATCTAGTTTGTTTTAGTGCAACTCCTAAATTTGGTTAAATTTTAATTAACCAAAAGGTTGTTGGGTTTATTTTGATTGTGTTTAATATGTAAATTTGGCTAGACCCTATGGTTGACTGGTTGTGTTATGATTTGGTTTGTTTATTTTGGTTGTATGGTTTTGTCCCTTTGATAGCTCAAAGTTTTACTAGACTAGCATTTTTATTTTCATTTAAACATTGGTGAATTTTTTGTATCGTAATCTATTACAGTATTACGATAAACCGATGAACCAACGAACTAAGCTGATTATGAGTAAACATCATCGTTGCCGGTATAGGTATTATCGGAACTAGTATAGGTATTCGCTTTTGTGGCTTTCGATGAGCCGAGCCGACAACAAACAAAGTCACGTCACGTAAGATAGGGGAAAACAACCAAACTCCCGCGCGCGTAACGCCGGAGAAAACACTAGTTAGAATAAAAATACACACAAGTTTTCTAAAATAGTATTTGTCAACAACAATTACTAGTTGCCCATAACATGTATAACAATTTCATAATGTTTAAAAGATTAACGATACAAAATGAAATTTCTTCATTCTAAGTTCATTAATGTCACAAACTCGGATCTCAGTCATAAGTAATAAGTAATAGTGGGTTTTTAAAAAAACCAAAAAGAAAAAGTAAATTAATTTAAAATCACCCTAATTTTATTGTTCAAATAATCACAATGGTGTGAGTTTCAACTACCCTACAAGATTATAAAAGTCTTGCAAACAACAAACTCAAATTTGTTTGTAATCTAAAATCAAAAGAATAACAAAAAACAAAATCAAAACGAGGCAGCTAACGCATATTATATATACTACACAGATAATAGATCTTAACTCGAGACTTAAAATATATATTTGTTTTAGTTTACTTCAAATCACCCCTTATTCATCTGTCATTTCCTCCTGTCTCTAGCTTTTGGCTCCTTTCTTCTTTTTATAGAAAAAAATAGGTTTTCTTGACGTTTCAATTTCCATTTGCATGCAGCTCAAACTAAGGTTTTTCAAGATCAACTAGTGGTTCATGCTATCGGCGAGGCGTTTGTGGAGCCTGAACATGCCACTACTCCAATAGTGACTTGAGAGGATGATGATCTTGGTAGACTTGATTTTGATTTTTTTGATGAACAATATGAAGATGTTGATGATGATAATGATGGTGGTGATGAAGGTAAAGACGATAAGGGAAAGAAGAAAGGGGGCGATGATAATGATCAGGGCGTTGATATGGGTTTAACTGCTGGTCCTTTTGGTTCGTCTAGTTCTGCCAATGTCTCCGGACCAAGATCTAATGATCCAGATGACAATGTGACATTAGTTCTTCTATACATTTTAGAAAGAGATATTTGTGATGATGAAGAAGATGATTTTGGTCCTTTTGATAAATTAACTAAAGATATTGATTATACAGACATGTTTGGAAATAGCTTAAAGAGTTTGTTTTCTGATGTATTGATTGAAGAAGGAGAGATAATTGCTGATAGTGAAGGTGAACAACCAACTGACAAGACTAATGATCTAACCGGAAAGAGTGTAGTACGTAAGGTTAGGAATCATACAGTTACCTCCACTGCCGACTTATGTGCATACACTCAAACATTCCAAACCTTTCCCTAGATATGGAAATTCAAAACCGATTATTAGCTGGACATATGATGGTGAAAAGAAAATGTATGTGGTAAAGAGACGAGCAGGTGCTATCAAGTATTACAAGGACGAGCATGACTTCCATACTTTGAAAGCTTCAGATTTATATGCTATAGGTAGTGTGGCATTCTTCTATACAAGCAACTATGGGAAGGCTAATTGGATTGGAAACATGATATGGCATTAGCGTAAATTCAACTTTAATGATTTTAAGACTGTAAAATCAAAGGACATTGAGTATGAGACTCAGATTGACCAAAATACTAACATACTAACAAGCCAATAAAGATTCAGGTTTTCAAGCATCCTAGATATGCAAGGAAAATTCATATTCATGCTACAGTGCCAATTAACAGATTGTCTAAAGTTATGAGGTGGAGTTGTGAAAAAGAGACCGGGCATGCAGTTATTCATTGTGTTGATAAAGATTATTGTATCATCGACCCTGTGGATTTGCTAAAGTTTGGAAAAGAAGATTTGATGACGTTGTAGGCGTGTCCTATAGCGAGTGATAAATCTATTAGGTTTCTAGCTGCAGAGTATGGTTGAATGATTATGAAGGCCTTGGAGAAAAAGATGTATGCTTATGGCGGCATTTATAAAGTTGCAGACGTTGAATTTTGAAGAACTGATTCACCGAGCCTAGGGGGAGATTATAGGGATTAAACTTAGAGGCTCGAGAAATCAATTGATGACATTGAAGTTGAAGAAGAAGTCGCACGAGAACTTTTGATCCACGCGAGAAGTTAGTTCTCGCGCGAGACCTTTTGTGTTTAGTATAAATAGTTTGCTTTTGTAATGTTTGTAATTAAAATAGATATTTTCTGATTTTGAGTACACTTTGTAATCCTTTGAATCAGTACACTTGTCAAACATATGCAATTTAAAACTAGCACTACAAAAATTTCATACACACATTGATCATACAAAGATTTGGCTCAAGAAAATTTCTCTCTACTCTAATCTTTATACTAATAAATATCTATACTAATAAATAAAAATAAATCTGTACACTTGACACCATTTTAAAACATCTAATAATTGATTTTTCCGCTTCTTTCTCCTATTAATTATTAATGCTATAATAGTTATTCCTTAATTAATAACTATCCATAATTAAAATTTTAATTATGTTAACTTCAAATATTCAACTGTATAATACCTGGGTTTATTCAATGCGTATCATATATAATATTTAAAACATAACTTTTTATATTATTAACCATGTAATAATAAATTCATTTAGTCCGTATATTTCGCGGGATTGTAACCTAGTAAATGATAAATGTGAAGAACACATGACAATAACACATTACTTATCATCAACTTTTTCACGATTCTCTCTTATCTTTAATAGTTACTATAATTACTAATAATATTATTTAATTTTTTTATACACTAAAAATACTATTTAATAAATTAAAAAAGTTCTTTTTATTAATATTATTTATAATGAAAGAAATTTTTTAAAAATATTTGTGACTTTTAAATATACAAAATATTTAAAAATCGATGTTTTTAAAAAGTAAAATATTTATAAATAAAAAATAATTAGAATTGGAAGTTATAATAATAAAAAAATTTTAAAATGATTTATTTTGAAACAAAATGTTTAGTTTTTTTTACCAAAAAAGTTTAAAAAATTGATATTATTATATTATCACGTATATCTTTAATTATATGTAATTTTGATTATATCTTAAATTGGAATATCTTTTTAAAACCAATAAAATTTTATTATATTTAATATTTTATTTATTTAACACGTATAATACACAGGTTACTAATGCTAGTTTTTAATAATTAACTTTAGAACATAAAGTGATTCAGATAACATATAATGAGGTAATATGTAATAAGATAACATACAATAAGATAACATGTAATGAAGTTATCATCCAATGAGATAACATTCTATGATACAACTCACACGGAGAAACTATACAGTAAAATTAAAGGAATCAAAGTGTAGAAGCACGGTATGGTCAAGACAATGACAAAACAAGACTATAAAAAGTAAGCTAAGGCAAAGGCAAACTAAGGAACACACAAGCATAGTGATAAGCTAAAGAAAATATAAGGTAAGGAAATCAAGAGTGTGGACACCCAAAAGTGTACGACAAAGGTAAGCTAAGACACAAAAATATAGTGTAGGAAACTAGAGAAGCATGAATAGTTTATTATTTATACAAAACATGAAGTTGTATGGATATTTGGTGATGAACAATATGTACATCAAGAGTATATAAGTGAGTCTGTAAAGAGATAAGAGAAAAAGATAGAACAAATCAGATTTATAGAGGCTCAAGTAGTTATTAACAAACTCACTTTATGTCCATTTCCAGATCTTTCAATCGAAATGTTACATTAGTAGTTTCCCCAAAACAGTAGGGTTCACCTATGGTAGTGATCACCATTTTTAAGAAACTATGTCAAGATAGTGTGTTTTTACAAGTCTTCATTCCTTCCCTAAGTCAAGATAATGAATCATCACAACACTATGTGAATATAGTGTTCACCCGTCAAGTACAAATTATTAAATTAACATGATATTCAGATAATGTTTGTCTCCCCAAATATAAATTTAGCTCTATGTGAAGATAGTATTCTTCCTTACTAGTTCAAGCTAACGCTATATTGAAATATTGTTTACAAATAAACCTTCTAATACAAGCATGGATAAATGTTGTATCCTCAACTGTTTCTTTTTTGGTGCATTCATGAATTTGATTCTTGCACGTTAAATCTTGATCTTCAACCTTCATTCTCTTACAATATGTAGAAAATATGATAGAAACGGATAGCAATATATTTGATATAATCTTTTAAGTATTATAAAGCAAAAGGGTGAGCATGAAGGCTAGTCTATACTTCGTACATGTTGAAAAATTCAACTATCAATATTAGCAATACGATCGACCAATGGTTGATCCATTGTCAATTCTACTGTCTAGTGATAGATTTCTATCAGTTTTTTTAACATTGCATTTTGTCCGGTCTTATACTCTATTTTCATTTAAAGTATTTTTAAGAGTTAATTACATGAAAGGTCCCTATAGTTAGAACTGTTTCACTTTCGGTACTCAGATTTGAAAATCCACAAGGTCAGTCCAAACATTTGACAAAACGTATCGCAAAAGAGGTTCATATCTTTCCGATAAATGCTTTCAAAATTACCAGCTGGCCCCTCATTTAATAATGTGCGAACAAAACAAAATATTTAAATAAAGTACATGTAGCCCCCCAACTACTAAACCACCACAACACCAATCATCTTCAATATCAACCTGAATTTTGTTCATCCTTCTCTTCGAGCATCATCGTCAGACTACTGCGCCTCACTACCTACTTTATGTTCCCTTTCTACCACCAAACACCACCATCACCTTAACCCACCTTTCACCATTGGCACCTAAACTCATTTGAAACCAACCACCAACCACCATCACATGAACACACTGCTGCTATCGCAGCCACCTCACTACCACCGTCGCAAACCACTAGCTGTTGCTACCCATATCTCTTTCTCTTGTTTGTGTTCTTATCATCACTTGATGCCTCGCAAACCCAAACCAATAGAATCGTTTAGATATGAAGTTCAAGGGGTGATGGTGCCCGATTAAGGTGGCGATTGGTGTTGCAATGGAGTTTCTAGCGATGATAGGGCCGCAACTATTAGCAAATCTCACCGAGATGAAGAGACGGTGGCGATGTGATCTGATCGATGGTGGTGGTCGAATGGGTTGTGGTGTTAGAGATTACAAGCTGCGATGGTAGTGTGGCCAGTTATGGTGTTCGAGATGACGAGTGGTAGCGGTGGAAAGAAGGGGTTAGGGGTTTTAGTTAGTGGGGGTAGTAGCCCCACCATATGCTTCTACTCTAATAAAAGAGTAAATGGGGGTGACACGTGTCAGCATCACAATAATTCTGATAAAAATTTTCCCGCCTCTCTCTCCTATTAAATAATTACCTTAATTACTAATAATATTATTTTAATACTTTTTAATATTTAATAAATTAAGAAATAAATCTATTTATTAAGGTTATTTCTAAATAAATTGATATTTTTAAAAAGTCAAATTTTTAAAAACAAAAAATAATCAAATTTGGGATTTGTAATAAGAAAATTTTTAGAAATGACATTTTTATACGGTTTGTTTTAAAACAAAATATTTATTTAAAAAAAAAGTTGTAAAAACAAAATGTTAAAAAGTTAATATCACTGTTTTATTATTTCAGTCATATTATATCTTATAATATCATTTTATAATTAATAAAATTTATTATATTAATATTTTATTTATTCAACTCGTGTAATACACGGGTTTACTAAAGCTAGTTTGGGTAATATTATAATATTAATATTGTTTTATAAAGTTTTTTTTTTATTTTAGGGGTAGTTTATGTATTTTTTTAAAAATTAATAGAAAAGTTAACATAACATTCAAGTTGGAGACCAATTGTGTTACGTTTTATTGAACATTTAGATTGATCTTGTTGTATTTAAAACCTAAGGACCGAAAATTAAAACAGACTTAACAATAGAGATCTTTCATATAATTAACTATATTTTCGAAGTACTTTTATCCACTCTAACATATCCTCAAGACTTCAGATAGCTTTTCACTTTTCTCAACCTTTACAAGGCTTCTTATACGCATATTTGTTTACGTCCTGACCTCTTCTTTGAATTATATGTATCAGTTACCATATATACATGGAAATAAAGAAAATTTACCTTTGTTACAAACAATTAGTTTTAGGTTGATAGCTTTTGACCTTTCATTTACTAAACAATTGTTACAGACAAGGCTCTTCATTTCGGCGATAAACATCTTTTCACACTAATAAAAAAGTAAACATAGAGGACACGTGACCAATAAATCAATTAATTCAAATAGGATCGAATTCTTTTTCATAGTTTTTGTTGGACAAAAAGGATTGCATCCTGTGTGTTTCTTTAAGATTGAGTTGTTTAGTAAATTGACATGTGGTCATGAATGTTATGGTTTGAGATTGATTCTTATTTCATATTGTAATTTTTTACTGTTTTAGAATTTTTGTTGTAATAAACTAGGTTTGTGAAGTTTTCTTTCTATTGTAAATTGTAAAAATATATTGGAGAGCGAAAGGACCGTTGGGTATCATGTATCAATTTAACAAATAAAGTCATTAACTTGTTATCAAAGTTTTAAACTTTTTAGTTTTAGAGTGGGAGGTATTTTACCATTGTTTTGAAAACTAGACCGGACCGGCCGGTCCAACCGGTTGAAATGGGAACCGGACTCCAATCCGGTCCGATTCGGTACTTAAAACCGTTTTGACGTCAAACTAGTGCTCAGACCACTTGAACCGGTCGAACCAGCTGTCGGACCGGGAATCAGATCGGTTGAACCGGGGGTTGGACAGGTTGAACTGGTATTTTTATTCAGTAATTGCTTACATATATTTATGAAAAATAATTATAATTTTATCTGGTTTTTATATCCAGTCCGACCGATTGAGCAGGTCCAACCAGTGGACCAGTATGACGTTTCGTTCACTATTCGGTCCGGTTCTATTTTACACAACTTTATTTGAACATTTATATATTCAAAACAGATATCCAGTTACAAGCGGTTAAACAATAAAATTACAATCACATGGTATTAAAAGCTTATACCTTTGCAGGCAAACCGTAAGATTTGCACTTTAGAATAAAAAACGGTTTTGCTAGTTGACTAGGTTCATAAAAATATCAAGATTTGGAACCCTTGCAACATGATCCAAAAATTAGATGTCTAGGGTTCTTGTGGGATTAGCGATTAGGATTTTCTCCTAAATCCCTTATATATATATATATATATATATATATATATATATATATATATATATATATATATATATATATTTACGCTTTGAACCCTAGTTAATGAACCTTTTATAATCTTTTATAATCAACTTTTAACTATCAACAACTCTCATGGTTATTAATATATTAAGTAAATAAACTTGTAATATTTAAATAATTAATTATTAAACACTAAACCATTTAACCCTTTTATATCAATTATTTCATTAAATAATTATTTTTCTAGATAATCAAACATCATTAATATAATTTGTGTTTTGTGAACCATAATATGTAATATTAGACATTATTTTGTTGTTGTCCAAAATATAGCTTTTTGGATCATATCTCAATAGTAACGTTACTTTTTGGATCATATCTTAATAGTAACGTTACTATCAACGATGATCAGGCATCTAACATTTAACAAGAACAAGTGAGAATTGAAGACGATGAGAAACCAAGACCACCAAAAACGTAAAGATATAATCTTGAAGTAAGTAAGAGCGTTCATTTAAGAGTTGGTGGGAGAAAATAGAACATTAGTGGCTTGATTTACCATTCTAAATGGTTGTTGTGTGTTAGATCATTTAGAGTAAATGTTTTTAAAAAAAATAAGCAAAGGAGTTTAAGAAAAAAAAAAGAGACAAGATTGAAACAAACATATTTTAAAATAAAGATATTAATATTATATATAAAGTTAGAGTTTAAAAATTAAATTAAATGGAGATATAGTAGTTCGAAACTCAAATACTTATTCATACAAGATTTTATTAATAGTTAAAATTGATTCGTGATTAATCAACACATTTAATAATAAACTTAAGCGTCTCTTGAAATAGAATGGATTTTACTAACAATACCAATCAAGATGTAAAATTCAAATTTTTTAAGAAGCAGGCAAAAATATAGTTGATTATTGTTTCAGTGCGTGTTTTAACATAGAATTAGTAAAACACCAAACAAACCCCTAATCTAATTAATAAGCCTATACCGCCCTAGTTTAGGACACTTGAACCAATATAACCGAACCTTGAAATGCATGTGCCTCGACTTACATTTGGACCTAGGGATGTCGAGACAATATGGTATTACGTAGAGAGTCTTGAGCTGATAGTTGCATGGTGTATATGTTAGCAAGATGTATCGCTCAACAAACCAACCTATTATAAAGTGTTCTAGCCAATAATTATGGTAAAGTGGGCATATAGTTAAACAAACCAACCTAGACATTAATGTCTGAGAATTGTACCAGTTAAAATTAGTAATCATCCACCTTCTTAAATAGCGCCATGTCTCGTGTAGAGAGCTCTACCATTCAGCGGGTATTATGAGACATGGATCTCAATCATTAGGTTGGTGGGGGAGTATTAGTGGATTGTAGGTAACTCCAAAACACACCGTTGGTTCATTAGATTTAGCTTTAGGGTACTTGCATCTACGACTAATATCTATCGGTTAGTAGATTAAAATTAGTTGTTGAATAGCTTTTTGATGATTACCATTCAAAAGTTAATAATTTATTCTCATACATAAATAAAATAACTTTTTTCATTTCCTAAACCAGTATTTTTTTACTTTTCTACCCTATTTCTACACATACCAAAAAAAAAAAAAACTCTCTACAAAACTTAAAATATTAAATTTTGGTGCAACCAAAAAAGACTCTAAATCACGAGGAGGCGGTTCTAGTTTGAGCTAACCATCTTAGCAGATCACAACCGTGCCTGCTCAAGTCACAACCGTATCAAATGCCATATCATCAGGTCATGCATGCTTAAGTTGCACCTGACCAATGCACCTACTCTTTACAAGACCATGTGAACAAACCGATGTTAGATGTAATTCTTGCTTTAAAGACGTACAATAGAAATATATATATATATATATATATATATATATATATATATATATATATATATATATATATATATATATATATATATATATATATACGGATGAGTTCAAATGAAAACCAAAATAAATTGTGTAAAACAACAAAACAAATCTCCACCTTTAATGTTTAAGATTAATGTCTAAGATTTGTTTGACTTTTAAACACATGTACTTATAAAAGTATAAACTTTTGAATTTTTTATTCAAAAAAATCTAAGCCATTGATCTTAATAAATCAAAGGTGAAGATTTGTTTTATTGGTTTACACAATTTCTCTTGGTTTTCATTTCTCTTGATTTTGCCACATAGCAAGATTTTAGCTAATGCATTGTCACATGACATCTTCACAACATACAAATACCATGTGTCATTTTATTAGCTATATGATTTTAAAAGGAAATGCTTAAATAATATTTAATATCTAATTAAGCAACATTTCAAAATTAGATTTTAAAAATTTAATAATTGAAACAATAAATTTAAAAACTTTAAATTTTTAAATTTCAAATTCAATCTGTAATTAAATCTAAGATTTTATATAAAAATAACTAAATAAATTTGTTAAAATTTTAAAATTTAACACTAACAATTTGAGTATTCAAATGGAGCATATCTATCTCACAAATTTTAAATTATATCGGTAACAATACATCTGAGTATTTTGGATTATTAATTTCAAATTTTAAAATCTTCTATATTTTAACAATATCGTATAGTAATTATTTGTATTATATAACATAATACTATTATTTTATTATATATATACAACAATTTTTTCTGTTTATTATTCTTTCATTATCAAAAATATTTCAAAAATATACGAATTAACTTCTCCTATGATCAAAGAGTACATGTATTGTGTATGAAAATTTTCTCTTGCTTCTCCATAAATCTTAAACTTATTTCGTATTGCATTCAATTACAATATTACATACACTTTAAAGATTTTGAATTTTTAAATGTCTCTTTTAAAACTTACTAATTTTTTAAAGATACTTTTTAAAAGAATTATTGTCTTTCTTAAAACCATTAGGTATTTTAAATTTAATTTTTGTAATTATTCATTTTTGAATATATTTTTAAAAAAATATTAAAAATGCCATTTGAAAATTAATTTTTTCTAAAAACTATGTTTAAAAAAGTGGTTGTTTTTTAAGAATGCTTTAAAATATGAATGATTTAAGAAAAACTTTAGAAAACCAAATAGTTTTATAAAAATATTTAAAATATCAAACGGTATTAAGAACAATATTTCAAAATAGACGGCTTAAACATGTTAAAAAGCAAACATTTTATAAAATATTTTTAAAAATTTATTATTGTATTTAAAATGTATTTTATTATATAATAAACTTATTAATAATGAAATAATAAAAATGTTAAACATTAATAAACTCTTGAAAAACAAGAATATAAAGCTTTCCATAGTAAAAATAATACTATAGTTTTAAAGGTAAATTAAATTGATGGTACGACACGAATATAATGTCAATTTTATAAATTTAACATTATTAATTGTTAACTAATAATACTTGGGACCACAGATGAAAAAAAATATTGAAAATTATATTCAAAACTTTTAAACTATAAATACCATATCTAAAATTTTTACATAACATAAGGACCATGCATATAAATTACTTTATCTTAAATTTAACTTTTTCAACCCATGTAACACACGGGCGTTTAGGCTAGTATATATATATATACTATACTAAAAATATAGATGAAAATTTTATTCTTAAATTTATTTGTATAATATTATTATTCACATCCCATGTGACACACAGGATACGAATAATAATATTATACAAATAAAGATGAAAATTTTATATACGTAAAATAAAATAGTTTGAATTAACAGTAGCATAAATAAAAATATAAAAGTGAAATTA
Organism: Flaveria robusta; assembly: GCA_025506415.1. Classification (NCBI taxonomy): domain Eukaryota; kingdom Viridiplantae; phylum Streptophyta; class Magnoliopsida; order Asterales; family Asteraceae; genus Flaveria; species Flaveria robusta. The sequence continues at coordinate 6,682,158 of CM046467.1, read as the reverse complement.
CAAATTGCCAAAAACTTCTTTATAGACCACATTTTCTGTTAAGCATGTAAGCTTCCCGTCCTTACCGAAAAGTAAAAGTTTGAATCCATCTTTACATTTAACCACGGACAAAGCAACATATAACGTGGCCATGAGTAAACACAAGACTTTTCAAATATAGACCAAATCTTGATAATGATCGTCCTTAACTTTTGTTAAATCTCATTGCAAAACATAAAGTCAATGGAAATTGTCTTCTTTTGAATTTGAAATGAACTTCTATCATATTCAATGACTTGGTGAGGATTTGTTTCAAGAATAGACTTTTCTTTAAACTTGAGCTTTCAAGATAACTCTTGATTACCATGAATATGCTGTAATATGAACGTTAAAAAAATAATTGTTATTAAATCGTGTGATGCAGAGTTAAAAAACGCCAAATTTATCCGATAAAATTAACTAGCATAAGGAAAACATTTTAATAAAATGCTTACATAAGTCTTATCTATATTATTATGTGCATACCTAATAATTTTCAGAAAGGGCTCGCCGTTCAAGGTGATCATGTAGTTTCAAAATAAAAAACTTCATTTTGTACTCACTGCATTTAACCTAAATAAATGAAAAGATAGAATCTGATCTTCATTCTGCATACCTGCACCAAATGCTTTCATTCTTGTTGGATCAAGTAAGGCTGGTGCAACCAAAACAAACACTTAAAACATTTTTTGGTGCAACTGATAAAGAACTTCTGAAGGCAAAAGATGAGCTTCCGAAGGTCAAGGCTGAAAGAGCTTCCGAAGAGAAACTCAACTTTCGAAGACAAAGTCTTCCTTCTTTCGAAGATCAACACTTAGAAGAGTTCAAGACAAAGACTTTCGAAGTATGAAGATCATCAAACCTCGAAAGAAGTAGGTTCTTCCGAAGGTTAACTGGCTTCGGAAGTTCTTCCGAAGCCACTTATACTTCGGAAGAACCTACTATGAACCTGTGGATATAAGTATGGTCCTTCTGACAGATCCGCTGCAATCTCTGATACACTGCATGGCGCTTTCCCACGCCCATGTAGTTGACCATACTTTATTCCACAGTTCATTCCTTATCAGTTTGAACAATTACCAACTTTAGTTGGTGACAAAAGGTAAGTCATGGATATGTCATGACTACCAAATCTTAGATAATTTTTTATCTAGGACACCTTATCTTTAGCAATGTAGTAGTTGCTTTAGTTGTAATCTTCGAGCTGGTATCAAAGTATAACCGGCTGTAGATAGTAGTATATATAGTTTCTCATTGTAACTCTGTAAATCAGCTGGTAATAGTCTTGTAACTTTGAGTTGAGAAATAATATATACAAGTATCTTGAAAATATCTTCCTGTGTTTTGTTTACTTAGTATATTATTATCAACTCTTAAGAGATTCTGCTTCATCTAATTGAGTGACTTTGTGAGTTCAAGAGATAATACTTGTGTTGAGTGATATAAACCGATCCTGCAATTCTGCATAACATCCAATTCGTTGTTCAACAATATTGTGATTGTCGCAATACACGTAATCCCTCCGCTGAACATAGTTCATCAAACAGGAACCTGTAAAATGACTATATTTTTATTAGTTTTTCTTAATATTGAATATGATAAAAACATGATTGTTGGTATAAAATAAAAACATGCAGGTCAAGCGTTTAGTTTTTGAATTCCAAAGGTAACAGAACATCATAACTCACAGTGTAATTGTGGCCTTTACAGGATATATACATGCACAACGCCAAGATCGGTGGCAATATACCTCCACTGTACTTCCACTCTTATACTTCATGATCCAGAATTTGTCTTTTTCCCAAAATCAAAGTCCTTGAACCTATTCAAAAATCACATTAGTGGATGTTTAGTCAATATTAATGGAACTAAATCAAAACATAATTGACATTACCTTTGGCCGATTGTTATTTTTTCGGATGTCTCATTTCATGAGGTGTGATTGAAAGTCAATAATATACAATCTTAAAGCTTTCCTGCTAAAAACTACAAAAGTTAGCATCAGATATATAGTCAACTATAGTTCGTGACTACTAACTTATTGCTTTCACTCATTGAAAGACATCATTGAAAGTTCATTAAAAACCCAAATTACCAGCAACATAATGTTTTGAATGTGCTTCCTATCATCCACAAAAGAGTCGAATTTGACTATTAAGAGAGGTACATTTCTAGCTTGTAACTGTTTGGCAAATATTCAATTGATCTAACATCCCAACTTTTGCCCTACTGTTGAAAACACCGAAAATTTTAAACAAAATTTTTATAGCAAAAACAATATAATTTATAAAATCATTTTAACTTTATAAGAACAAAAAATACGTTTTATAAAGACGGATTGAGTAAGTTTAAAATAATTTCTAAAATAATTTTTTTTAATTTAATAAGAAATTTGAATTAAATCATAATATTTCAGTGTCTAAACCTTTGAATATGTAGACCAATCTCAGACTTCTCGGTGAGCAACTTCTCCCCTGATTATTCTTTTTCCTTTCTCCAACTTTTGAACTGCAATCGACTCATTCATGAACCATTAACATTCTGTAATCAAAAGAGAATGCACTCCATATAAGCCCATCATCATCATTACTAACATGACAAAAATAGAAAAGATAAGAAACATAAAACCACCAAACTTCCCAAGATTCTCCTCATAATAAAGAAATGACTAAAAGAGTAGTTAGTGGCTGAAAAGACTAAGTAAACCAAAACAAAAGTACCAAATATCTCAGCACCTAACCAATTACCCTTGGTGTAACCATAAGCTACAGTATTGGCACCACTACCCAAAGTGGTGAACTGGTTCTACCAGAGTAACTTAATACAATAACATAAATTAACAATTTAATAAACAATTATATGGTCAATTTCCTCCAACTGCAAGTAAACAAAAATAATAAAATCAAAGAAGAAATACTTATTAAACAAAGCTACAACTGTGTTCGATGTTAATTGCATGACTGTAGGATGAAAGATTGCGAAAAGATTGTAATTGCATATGATTGTAATACATCAAATGAAATAAATTATTTACCTCTTACTTCAACATCAAAAGAACAAAGACTTATAATTCTTTCTAAAGCTTCTCTGACTATAGCAAGCACATTTAAATAAACCACAATTGTGAAAAGTGAAAATAGTATCCATTTCTATAATACCACCTGGAGTTTTATCCACGTTTGCACACTTGGTCTATGGAATGATTTCTCAATTTGATTGCTTAATTGGAGATTTCAGCCACCTGGATTTCTCAATTTGATTGCTTGAATGAAGATTTCAGCCACCTAGGTTCAATAGATACCAAAATAATAATAACCACAAAATGAGCACAACCATCAAATTCAATCAAATAACAAAAAGCAAGTAAATAAACTAAATCAAAGTTATATTCAAGGGAATAGAGCGCAACCATCAAATTCTCCAATACATAAAATGTACAATGGCACCCAAGTTAGATGAACCGTAGAATCCTATCGAACCCAAGCACCAAAATCGAGCGAACAATGAAAAAGCAAACAAAAATTTTAAGATTGAAATCAAAATCTTGACTGTAAATTGAAAACCCTAAAGTGATGCAAGTGTGTTAAACTACAAATTTACAAAATAAAATAAATCACAGAAAGAACCCGTGAGAAGGATACCGAAGCAAAAGTACCATCTATCATAACCTCAAATCCACACCAAATCAAGAACAACTATTGAAGCTTTCATACAGATCGAATTGAATTAGGTTTTGAAATCGGGTAGAAGGTACAGATTGAGGGAATCGATGAGAAAGAAAGCAGCCGCTGATTGTGAATCTTTAGGGTTTCTAAGCGGGTTATAAGATCTTTATAGGATCCATATTAACCGGGTTATTAGGTCCGCGTGAGGACTAAAATGGGTAAAAAGAAAAAGAGTGTTTGAAAAGCTGCCACATGGATGAATGTAGTCTAAAAAGATGTCATGTGACACGTTAGTTGTTTGTTTATTAATATAGATAGATAGATGGGTTAGCATCTTTTTAGAACTAATAAATATCGTAAGAACTGCGAGAAATAATATGAGCTATTGATTAATATAACTATTATTTTATATTTACTCTATTATAAAGGGTAAGATGGTAAATTAACAAATATTTGAATTTTAATTCCCTGATTTCTAGCTCCTCATTATTAGCTAATTTCAAACCATGATTTATCAAAATCATTTCCCCATTCATAATCCAATTAAGTTAAATTCCACATAATTCGAATATGGTCTATGTTTCTTCCTCTCGATTCAAGAATAATAGCTTTGGAGTTTAAATTAGTTGTTCAGTGGAATCTATAATGGCTGACAACATTAATGCTTTGGTATGTATATTTGTTTTCAGCCCACGTAATCTTGCAAACCAACAATAAAGTAGTGTTTTTGTGGATGGTGAGTCACCTGCTTTAATATTTAAATGATTGCTTCTTTCATGCACGGAGTTCTTGTTTAGATGTTTAAAATAGTTATGTATTGCTATATTTTATGAATATTCATAATCAATTATCATAAAAACACATCACCACAGTTACAATTTGTTGTTTTGATTTCTACGTGATTGATAATGGTTTGAATAGTTTTGGATTGCAGCTATTGATTAAGGTTTGACTATATTCATGACAACAACGAAGATGAAGATGGTGACGTTGTTGAGTTGTCTACTCAATAATCTCATTAAGGTTTTTTTCTTCATGTATGATTTCGGTTTTGATTATAAATAAACTTCTGAAAAATATGAAGTTATATTGCTTACATACATTTATACAGTATTACGTATTCTTATGCTTATATGTAAACTTGTTTGCATATACGTAAACATATACATTTACTTTGATGATGTATTTAATCTTTTTGGTTACGTATATGTAAATCACATCTACATTTTAGTTGTATAAATTTGATTGCATATACATAAATTTGGTAGCATCTATGTAAATTTAATACACTAACTTATATATATCTAACATGCATACTGTTAATACCTAATTTTAAAAATACACTAATTTACATGTATGTATAATCACTAAACTTCGTACAATATCCACAAAAGTAACGTACATGTAACATGTTATCATATGTGTAGGTTAAGATACATTGTTTGGTGTTGATTTGTTACAAACATCAAATTTTTATCTAGTGCAAAAACAACTTAAAATTTATTATGTTTCTTTTAGTTGTGATGTAAGTTTAATAAAATAGATATCACTAACATGTAATCTGTTTAAGAAACATATATCTTATAAAGTATACTAATTCACATGTGTGTAAATAATTTTATTTTCTTTAATTTAATAAATGGTTGATTTTAGAAACGTAAGTAAGATATTTAATGATAATAGAATTTTTCTTATGTTTTAAATTTGTGAGATGAGAGATGAGAGAGGAGAATGGAGAGAGGAGAGAGTTGCAAATGAGAGAGAATTAATTAATTGACAACTAATTGGGGAGATAAAATTTTTTTTTACTATTATACCCTTTTTATTAAATTAAACTCGTTAGTTAAATAAATATTTACACTTTTTACCCATTTTAATCTCAACCATTGATTAACTTAATCTATGGTTGTTATTAGTTCTGTTGGTTCTGAAACTAAACCTGGTTCTAAAAAAGAACCTAACCCTATATATATATATATATATATATATATATATATATATATATATATATATATATATATACTAGATATAGTAAACCCATGTATTACGTATGAGTATAAAACGATATTGTAAGATAAAATATGATTGAAATTACGTATGATAATAACTATAATTAATAAAAATTTATATCAACTTTTTAAACTTTTGTTTTAAAACTTTTTTCTAAAAAATATAAACATTTTGTTTCAAAACAAATCATATTCAAAAATATCATTTTAAAAAATTTCTTATTATAATATTTAATTTTAATTATTTTTGGTTTATAAAAAATTTACTTTTTAAAAACACTAATTTTAAAAAAGTTTGATGTTTTATAAAAATTTATTTTTTAGTAATAACATCAATAAAAAGATTTTTTTTCTAAATTTATTAAAAAACTATTTTATTCTAATATGAGTTAAATAATATTATTGGTAATTAAGATAATTATTTAATAGGAGAGAGAAGCGAGAAAATTTTGGTGAGGTGAAATGTGGTGCTGACACGTGTCACCCCAAGTTATTTTTTTATTAAAGTATAAAAATATATATATAGAGAATGATTCAAATGTAAAACAAGAGAAAGTATGTAAACCAATAAACCAAATCTCTACATTTGATTTACGAGATCAATGGCTTATATTTATTTGACTTTTTGTACACGTGTTCCAATAAAAGTATAACTTTTTATTATTTTATTCAAAAAAAATATGAACCATTGATATTCATAAATCAAAGGTGGGGATTTGATTTATTGGTTTACATAATTTCTCTTGTTTTTCATTTGAAACCAATCGTATATATATATATATATATATATATATATATATATATATATATATATATATATATATATATATATATATATATATATATATATATATATATATACACTATAGAATATAATAAAATAAGGTTTTTTTTTGCCACTTGTCATTCTCTTAAACAACCTTTTTGACACATGTCATTCATTTACACATCATGAATTCATTTTCCCTCCAAAAAGGTATTATATTAATTTAAACACTTAAATTAATTTCTCTCTTAATAAAAATAAATTTTATTAATTGATATATTTTTCTCTCTCATCTAGATTTTTTAAAATCAAGCTATGTTTTTAAAAATAAACTTTATTAAGAAATTAAAAATCATATCTTTTTATTAAAATAGAAAAAATAAAAAATAAAATTTTTATATAATCTAAAATTTTCAAAAACAGTAAACATTTTTGAAACATAATATTTTAAATCGCTCATTTTTAAAAAAAAATTATAACCTTTTTGATACAAGCCTTTCATTTTAAAAATCATATCTTTTTGTTCATATGCAATTATAATCATATTTTATTTTAAAACATAATTTTATAATTCATAAATTATTATTACTAATTATTTATTATTTTATTTATTCAAACCGTGTAATACACGGGGTACGAACCTAGTATATATTTATATATATAGAGAGAGAGAGAGGATAGCTCTAGTACAAACTCTATGTTACCTAAAAATTATGAGAACAGATTTGATGCGGTGATTAAATATATTAATGGTTAAGATTAATGATAACTCATCAATCTTTAACAAGGCTAATAGTGAACGAGAATAAGAGCAAATTAATAATTAGTGATAACTAAAGAAAACTAAATATAAGTTCACAATAAAGTTAAGATTCTTCATGAGTTGACTTTTATCAAAAAGTAATAAAAACTTCCACCAACTTTTTAAAACTAACATATCTTTTATATACTCTATTATTTTAAAAAAAAAATTATACCATAAAATCAAACATTTTTTTATCTTCAATATGTGTATAATATTGCTATATTTTAAAAAAAATTAATAACATGTTTTTAAAAAGTTTTCAAAAATAGCACTTAATAAATATAAATGGTGCTACTTTCGTAAAATAGCACACAAAGAAAATAACAATTTGAGTGAATTGCCGTTTACCTCCCTGTGTTTTGTTCACGTTTGCCATTATCATCCAAATTTCTTTTTCTTTGCATCTGGATCCCCAACGATTAAAATTTGATGCCATTTACATGCGATAAGTTAACACCGTTAAAATTAAGGATAAATAATTATCTTTTTAATGGGCATTTAAGTAATTTTGCATTTAGAAAACAAAACCCTAGTTTTAACTTACGTTAGAAGCATGTTCATCATGTATATCTCATTGTTCCATCTTTACATCACTATTCGCTTTTGATACCATCATCGCTACTTTCTTCTATCGATTTTGATTACATCAAGGGCTCCATCGAGTGATTAAAGATGCGCTCAACTATAGATGGTGGGGAATGGTTGGTATGACAAGAAGAAGCCTTCGATGCTAGCACCATGTATGGTAAAAACCCTAGCTTCTTCACTATAAAACTCTACCATGGGGGAGAGTTTAGCAATTTTCCATATATAACCTACGAGGGAGGTAAGATTGATTTTGTTGACATGGTTGATTTAGACCGTTTCTCTATTATTAAGGTTTATCATATGGTAGAAAAATTTGGTTATGAAAAAGTAGAAGTAATCAAACTCCAATTTAGAATTCTAGGGGATGAATTAGATTATGGTTTAAGGCCATTAGCTAATGATAAGGATGTTACTAACTTGCTTAAGCATATTGATCAGTGTAAAATTATTGAGGTTTATGTTGAGCATAAAGTCAATAATGAAGATTATGAGATGGATGATGAGGAAGATTATGACTTCATAGTAGGTGAGGATGATTTGATTTATGATATTAACGTTGATATGGATGAATTTAGAGCAACTGTTGATTGTGAACATGAAAAAATAACTGATGATGAAGATGATAATACGAGCGACTTTGAGCTTGATGACTTTGATTGTGTAGGTGGGTCTGATGATGAACCCTCATTACAAAGAGCATTGAAAAACATTAGAAAAGATAAGAAGAAGGATGTACAAATTGGGGATTGTCCCTTCTATCTTGGTTAGGCTTTGGCTAGTAGAGATGATATTAGGCCCATGGTAACAAAACATGCAGTAGAGAGTAGAAGGCAGTTGTATATCTAAAGGAATGATAAATGTAGATTTCATGTTGTGTATTTGGGGAAAAACCCAAATGTACTTAGATGTGAAGGTAATGAGATTGGGATAAAACGATGTGTGGGTGGTGGGTCTGAAAAGGTTGATATTTCTAAGTCAACAAAATCCAAACCTAAAAAGAAAACTCCAACACCTAGTTGCCCATGGTTATTGCCTATTACATATAATAAAAAAGAAGGGTCTTGGATAGTTAAAACTTTATTCAAGGAACACCAATGCCTTCAAACAAGAGACGTGAAGTTGTTCACTATAAGTTGGTTGGCCAAGGAGATTGAACCAATTGTTAGAGTCAACCCAGAAATACCATTGAAGGCTTTACAAGATATGCTCCAACAAAAATTCCGTGCAGGTCACATCTAATAAGGTTTTTAGGGCTAAGGCGATTGCAACTAAGTGGCTTCAAGGAGATTATAAGGGATAATATGAAAACCTAAGAGACTACTCTGATGAACTAATTAGATGTAATCCAGGTATGAATGTTTAATTTCCATTTAACTTTTTCATTAATAGTTCTAATATTTGCTACTAAACTTTGTTAGGCACGACGATTAAGATTGTTGTTGAGAGAGAGCCAAACCCAAATAGTCTTACCAGACAGTTTAGGAGGATTTACATATGTTTAGGTGGCTTGAAGAAAGGATTTAAGATATGTGGAAGAGAACTACTTGGGTTGGATGGATGCTTCATGAAAGGGCCTTATGCTGGACAAATTTTAACAGCAATTGGAGTAGATGCAAACAATGGGATTTATCTAGTTGCTTATGCAGTTGTTGAATCTGAAAGTGCAAATTCATAGGCTTGGTTTTTAAAGTGTTTAGGAGATGATTTGGAACTATATTCCAACTTTAATTTTACATTTATAAGTGACAGGCAAAAGGTATGTTATAACTATAAGTTGCCAATTAGAAGTTCAATAACTTAACCTGCTTTTAATTTACATGTAGGGCATAATACCTGCAATATGTAAAGTGTATCCAAGTGCTTAGCATAGATGTTGTTTGAGACATATCCATGAGAACATGAAACAAAAGTGGAAGGGTCAGTTGTATAAAGAGCTGCTTTGGAAATGTGCAAGTGCAACAACAACACAAGGGTTTGATAAGGCTATGAAGGAAGTTTTGAAACAAGATAAGGCAGCACATGATTGGTTGAAACAAATTTCACCGAGACATTGGTCAAGAGCTTATTTTAGTGGTAAGATAACTTTAATTATTATCATTTTCTTGTTCGGTTCTATCTAACTAACTAATGAATTGAATTACAGGCAGATCAAAATGTGATGTATTATTGAATAATTTGTGTGAGGTTTTCAATAAGCAACTAGTTGGGGGAAGAGACAAGCCTATCATAACTTCCCTAGAGTTCATTAGAGAGTACATAATTAAAAAAATAGTTGTCGTACGCAAGATGATTGGAAAGAGTCATGGACCTTTAACTCCTATTGTTACCAAGATATTTGAGAAAACCAAGTCTGATGCCTCAAATTACACAATTATTTGGAATGGTGTGTCCAAGTATCAGGTTAGTGGTTCTTAACATGATCAATGTGTAGTTCTTCTTGACCAAAGGAGTTGCAAATGTAGAAAATGGGAATTGACCGGAATACCTTGCAAGCATGCAGTGGCATGTATATGGAATATGGCTATGAATGGCATTGGTGATGGTATAACCGAAAAATGGGTTGATGAAATTTATTGGCTAGAAAAATGGAAGAAAATATATGAAAACACTATGGACCCAATAAATGGCAAAAACTTGTGGATACCGTCTCAATGCCCAACAACATTAATTCCTCCTAAGCATCACACATAGGTTGGAAGACCAAGCAAGAAAAGGAAGAAATCTATTGAAGAGCTAAATCAGTTAAGACAATCAGTCTCTACAAGTGGAAAGATGCCAAGGAAGGGTAACACAGTTACTTGTGATATTTGTAAACAGACGGGTCATAACAAGAGAACTTGTAAGGAGCAAGCACGAGGAACATAAGATGGTTCACAAGTAGCTTCACACGTTACTAATTTCTAGTGGTCTTATTAGACTTTTTGTTACTTGTCTTTTTGGTGGTTGAACTTATCTCTATTTTTGTTATAACTGTAAGAAGGATTACAAACACGAAACTTATTTAAACTGGTTGAGTTTGGAGAAATAATCATTTTTATGCACTTTTTCTAGTTTTAATATGTTAAGATTGTGACCTTGCAGTAGTTGTAGATAATATGATCAATTGTAGATAGGCAGATGGATTAAACAGTGGGAGGAATGCTTATGAAATCAACAATCCATATATCATGTGTATGATAATATGACAACTACCATTATATGGTTAACTTCTATTTTAAAATTATGATCTTTTCATGTAATTGTAGGTAATATGGTCAATTTTGACCTTACATCAGTTGTAGGTAATATGATCAATTTTGACCTTACATCAGTTCTAGATAATATGGTCAAACTACCATATAGAATTACCATTCAACAAGAAAGAATAACAAAAGGACTTTATGAAAGCACGAAGTGGATTGATAGTATATGTATCCATTTATCTTACTGTATTGTTTTACTAGAATAAAAATGGACGAGCAACATTTATCTCAATTTGGAGTAGTTATCTATGGATAATCATTACAGCAACAACACTAGCACTTTCATTTAGTTCTTTCTTTAAAATGGGATGAGACCATACACATATGACAACAGACCCAATAGCAACAACCATAAAGCTGAAGTCAAAATCTAAAGATGACATCATGAAGATGAATAAAAAGTGCATTGCAGTTCACTATACTCTTTGAATACCTATCCATATTTGCATCAAATGTATTGTATTCCAAGTAATTACATACAATTGCATCAATAGTTGAGACCAATAAAGACATGCTCAAAACTCCATAACAATAGAAAACGTATATTGCATAAGATGTTAAAACATCAAACATCCACTACATTTGAACACAAATCAATTACAAAGATGATAGATAATGATACAAAACCAACTAAGACCTAATTCTATTTTCGGCTTCTTGTTATTCCTTTCATGCTTATTGATTGAGATCAAAAGCCCTGGTATGATTTGGATGGATCACCCAAGCTACAACCCCGTTATCAATTTACTCACATTAGATAACAAATTCAAAATCGAATCTTTGAATGTTATTGAACAACATCAGCAAAGAATCAACATACTTGTCAGTTGCAGTAGAGAACCATGTTAGGTGCCGTGAACCACATAAGCAGATAACCCATGTCTGGAGGTGTTGACGAGTGTTGTTGAACCACGTCTGTATGTGAAGCCAAATAGGTCGATTTCTCCTATTTCTCCCTTTCACCTCCTCTGCATAGGTCTTTAATATACATACAACTAGATTAGGGCTGCACATTTGGGGGGTTTTTGTTTCTTTCTAAAAGGGTAATTTTGTAATTTTATAACTTTAACAGTTTAATTCTAACGATGTTAACTTATTGGATGTAAATGGTATCAAAATTTAAACGTCGGGGATCCAAATGCGAAGAAAAATAAATTTGGATGATAATGGAAAACGTTAACAAACCATGGGGAGGTAAATGGCAATTCACTCTAACAATTTATAGTTTTAACTGAAACTTTATAACACAAAATAATCACTTCATATATAAAAATAACACTTGAATACATATGTTTAAAACACATCACCATTTTCACAATTAAAACATCAAATTTTACTTAAAAGTAGCACATACACTTAAAACAACACATAAAACTAAAACAATACTTAATGAACATCACACTGCATAATATCAACACAACATTTTATAATGTCAAAATGACACTTAAAATGCCCAATAAATACTTAACAAAAGTAAAACAGTACTTTAATATAACTTTTTTCCAAAATAATATCGTTTTAATAATGAAAAACATCAAAATTTACCTAAAATCAACATATACAGTTAAAATAGGACATTAACCTTAAATAACACATAACGTAAAATAGCACGGTCGACCTGATCGCAACAGTGGTTTGAATGTGAATACAAATGAAGGTGAAATAATGAATGAATATAAAATTATAATTTATAACGATTAATTATGTTTGAATTAAAAATTAAATATAAGAGTTATTTGAATTGCATAAAATAAGTGGTTACCAAAACAAACTTAGATTGCTATGACAAAATTACCCTACTCCCTACTAAGCAAACAGTCCACATGGCGAGATAATATAGGTTCTCATGGTTTTTACAAAATAATAGTTTTGTATATGATCCTACTCTTATATATATATATATATATATATATATATATATATATATATATATATATATATATATATATATAACTAGTCTTTTGATTTTAGGATGAAAAATATGATAGAATTAATTTTGATATTTTTATTTGAATTATGTAATGTTTTATTCTTATTGAAAGTCTTAGTTTCAAAAATATTGTTTTTTAGCTTTAGTTATACACTTGATAAACAAACAATTTGAGTAGTTTAGGATAGTTCACCACCGATTAGGGTACTTGGAAATTGATTTAACTAAAATTGATATTATACTTTCTCTTTGGTTGGTATCTTAAGGTATTTAAAAGTACTTAAATCTTAAGATCTGTTTGATACGAGATAATGAAATGAACTAAAAAATGGAATTCATGAGATAATTAAATAAATCATTACATTTATTATCCTGTTTGTTTACCCTTTAAGGATAGAATGAATCATTACTTTGTGTTATTTATTAAGTAGGAAAAAACAAAGAAATGAATTGTAAAAGTGGTTATGGTGGTGATGGCTGGTGTCGGTGGTGGTTCCCGGTGGTGGTTTCCTGTGGCGGCGGCCGCCCATGAAGGTGGCGCATGGTGGCCGGTGGTGGCGGTCAGCAGTCGCGCCGGGTGTTGGAGGCCATGGTGGTCGGTAATGGTGACCGCGATGGTCGTGGTCGGCGATGTCGCACCCGACAGTGGTGGTTGGTGGTCGGTGTTGATGGTGGTGGTGGACGGTGGTGACTAGTGCCGATGATGGTGGCTGCTCGCTCTCGATCTTGGTGGTTTGTGGTGATGGTGGTGGTGGCCATGGTGGTTGGTCATGATTGTCGGTGGTTGGTGGTGGTGCGGGTGGTGACTAAAGATAAAGTGAGATGGAATGAAAAAAAAGGGGGTGCATGGAATGGTTTTTGTGTGATTAGAGGAAATGAGATTATTTGTGTATTGATTCTTTCCATTAACTTTGGCAATCAACATGTTATTTTTCATTCACACTCAATCGTTCATTACATTCTGCATTCCTTTCAATACAATTCTAAACCAAACTTTATGTATGTCCCATCTAAAAAAAAACAAATTGTTAGTGAAACCAAGTTTATAAAAAGGTTATAATGATTGTGTGATACCATGAACCATTTCCATCTTTGATCATTAAGAATCCTTAGGAATAGGCTCCGGTTTCTAAATGTGAATGTAATCTTATTACTGCGTTGCAAACTTGAGAAACTACTTTACTAATCGTTTGTCCCGAACAATGAAAACGGCTTATCATAACACCATTCTTGACAATATGAGCTATAATGAAAACAACTTATCATAAATTGTTCATCGATGTCCATATTCCTACTTGATTTTAATCCTCCAATTGTTTTAAGCATGCCACATAATTTTAAGAAACACGTTCGATTCATCCTAACTTGTAATATAGACATAGTGTCACACTCAAAAACACATCTATGCAATATTGAACTTCTATCTATTTTTCCTAAAGAGTACCCAATACGTGGTTTATTCATTTCGAATTTGAATGCCAACATGTGAAGTGAAATTACAAACCACACAACAATTGTAATAACTTGATCCCACCATGTCCTACATGAAGAAACATATAGATTAATTTGTAAATTTGAACATAAAACATAAAGCAACTGATAAAGTCTGTACAGAGTACATTGAAAAAATAATTAAGGAACATAAAGCAAATGATACATTAGGGATTCATGATACAGGAGGACTTGGAAAATACGCACTTTTCAATTAGACTTCATGATTTTTTAGAGGAATTCTTTTGTATTCCAATTTCAATTCCTGTTAATTTTGTGAAACAAACAACCCCTTAGGGTACTCGCCCTTCCACCCTTTAGCAAATAACGTTAGATTTTAAAATAAAAGATCATATTTATTAAAGGTATTAATTAAAATATCTTTCGATGATTGGGCATTCGCAATCAAACCTAAACCAAGTAAACCGGCTTGAGGACGCAATTAGTAGGTTTTGACATACCAAGTTTAAACTTGCGGTTTAAAAGACCTGAAACCAAGAAAACTTGGTGGGTTCATATCTTACATGAAGCTTTACTATAGGCATACATCTAAATGACAATAATATGCTCATCAACTAATCAACTGTCACACTAAATTACAAAATTTTATGCATCTCAAGACCACCATAACTTTTTTCATCATGTTCTTAACATTATCACAAGCAAATCTTAATGAATATCATGTTATAATTTCGGATAATTTCTTGGCCATTACATTAGGGGTTGATAAAATGTTAACCATGACTTTGTAATATTACCAGCTTCTTTTGCTTTCAGGTTTATTTTTGCTTTGCTGTCAAAAACAACAACGGTTAGCGTGTGACAAACTACACATCAAGGAAATGAAAGGGAATTTATTGCATACCGTCTAGGCCAAACATGATGGGTTCTGGGTAACATTATATTTTTTTTAATCTCTATATGGTCGAAAGATGCAAAATAATAAGGTAAAAAGGGTACATGCCACATGGGTCAGATGAAAAAAATTGCCAAGTACTTTAAAATCATAAAATGAATTAAAAGATATTATTAAATAATATAATATTTGACGAACGAAATATTTATAGAATTTCAACAAATGTTTTGGCACTTTCAAATGAACAAAATCCAACCCATTTCGACCATGCAATAAATAACATTTTATGCATGAAAAATAACCTTTGGGTAGTTATTAATCAATCCATCCACCTTAAGATTTTTACTTTTTTAGTTGGTCCTTTTAACACATTAAATGTAATCCAAATCAACTCATTCCTAATTAAATAGACCAAATTTGATATATTTCTTTATATCTATCAAATTTGAAGGTCATAAAAAATAATAAAGATGACATAACTCATATTTTTGACCTAGTGAAGCCCCTAAAGATTTTCATTGGCCTGGGCTTTGACTATATTCTTGATTAGAAAAGTTCGAGCTTATCTCTTTCTAAAGGGCCATTCGACCCTTCATAACTTGAAATCTACTATTTTGAGTAAATTACACGGATGGTCCTTGGGGTATGCCTAAATTGCAACTTTAGTCCCCACTTTCAATAAATTACACATGTGGGCCTAAACTATGCAAAGAGTGACGCTGACAGTCCCTAGCACTAAAAAAAGGTTAAGTTTCTCAGTTAGTGTTTTTAAAAAGACAAAAATACCCTTTCTTTTTTATCTTTTTCTCCACATTCAACACCCACCACCACCACCTCTACCCTTAACCCACCTCCGCCACTGCCTCTACCCCTTAAACCACCACCACCGCACCGCCTGCACCCTCAACCCACCACCAACGTCGGTGCCTGCAACCTCAACCCACCTCCACAACCCACCACTACCCTTAACCCACCACTACCGTCGCCAACCCACCACCACCGTCGCCAACAAACCACCACCGTCGCCAACCCAACACCACCGTCGCCAACCCAACACCACCGTTGTCAACCCACCACCAACGTCGGCGCTTGCAACCTAAACCCACCTCCACAACCCACCACCACCGTCGCCAACCCACCACCACCTGCACCCTTGACCCACCACCACCAAGCTAATAACAAGCTGATTCATCAAATTTGAAGAAAGAGAAAGTCTTAGAAGAGAGAGAGAGAGAGAGAAAGAAGGAGAGAGGGAGATAAAGAGAAAGAGAGACTTAGACCAGTAATGATGCTTTTATTTCTCCCATGATGGTGGAGAGGTGGTGGTGATGGTGATGAAGATGAAGATGAAGATGAAGAAGATGAAGATGGAAGAAGATGAAAGGAGGAGGTGAGGTGTGATGGGTGGGGTTTGGGAGGGGGTAAGTTAGGCTTTATTTGTAAATTATTATTTTTTATATTTAAGGGTATATTGGTAATTTTACATTGACTTAACAGAGAAACTTAACCTCAGTTAGTGTCGGGGACTGCCGGTGTGTATATCATGCATAGTTCAGGCCCTCATCTGTAATTTATTGAAAGTAGGGACTAAAATTGCAATACGTGCATACCCGAGGTGTAATTTACTCTTACTGTTTTATTTCCCACAAAACCTAATTAGGTTTTATTAATTCTTCTAGTTTCCATCTGTTTCTTTTTGTAAGCTTCTTTCTACTTGAATCCTTGCTGTCATTTTTCAATTCGTCAGCAGATTCAAGGTTAGTGTATACTTTCCGGAATTCATTGTTGGAATTAAATCAAGAAATCTTAATTAATTCTGTGTAATTAGAAGTCAAAATAAAAGTCAAACATAAAGTCAGCAGATTCAAGGTTAGTGTATACTTTCCGGAATTAATTAGGGTTAATTGTGTTAGTTTAGTTAGTTATTAACCGCCATATTGACCAATAAATAGGACATCTTGTAATCGACATTTGTGTGGAAATTCAGATTATATTTGTGTGTTTTTGTGTGTCCCGATTGTTCCTGTTTCCACCAGGGTTCTATACATATTCATGTGCAAATCCCATACAACGTTCATCCAAAATTCAGATCCTAATCTATATTGATCCTCGGCATCAAATGGTATTAGAGCGTTGGCTATAAAGAGGATCAAATGAAGTAGTGATCATCAAAGGAAGAAGAGATAAAACATAGCATGAAACGCAGAAGTATGTAGAAGCGATTGAGAGCCCAAATTAGATTTCAGAATAAGGCCATGATGAAATCTAAAGAATAATTTGATGTAGATATAAAGTGAAACACATCAAATTTCAGAATAATGATCGAAGGTCTTAATCACGATGAAAAGGAAGAAAGTAAAGAGTTACAAGATGGGGTTTTATTCAACTGTATGGTGGTGTTTAGTGCAAATGAAAGTTTCAATCAGAAGAAAGAAAAAAAGATCGCAAAGACAAAGAATTCAGAATCGTGAATCGAATGGTTGTTGATCATAGGCCCGAAAAATATTGAATTTATGTTCAATTCGGAATCCGATTAACAATCATTTGAAAATTGAAACAATTAACCTTCAATACATATTAGAAACGATCTCAATTTGACAAAGACAGTGTTAAGACCGCTTAATCTTGATCAAAGGATCCGGAGAGTCAAAGTCAAATTGTAAATCGGAATGTAAACGAAGGTGGAAGAAGATGGACTGCCACAATCAGATGAACAACAAGAATATTCATATTTTATGATTAGGGGAGTGTATATTGGAATTAATTTAATCAAGAAATCTTAATTAATCCTGTGTAATTAGAAGTTAAAATAAAAGTCAAACAAAAATTCAAACTGCTATAAATTGGCGGTAATTTAGGGGTTAACTATGTTAGTTTTGTTAGTTATTAACCGCCATATTGACCTATGAATAGGACATCCTGCACTTAATAAACAGAAATAATAATCAGGAAGCCTTAAAAAGAAGTAACCTCAAACCTTTAGTTTCATGCAGGGTGGTTAAAAGATCATGACTTTTTCTTTCTTGTTGAGTCCTGGAAGCCCGTTTCATTTTTGGCTTCCATCAACAGTTTTTCCCAAAGATGTCTTAAAACTACTTTGAATGCCAAACAATTTTCCATTAACTTCATCAGTAAGAGCAGCAATCGGGTTTTCAATAGCATGTGTGATGACTTCGGGCGTCTTACCACATGATTCTCAAAATGGCATGCCCGTTGGCATAGTCATCTTTGTTGACAAGTCTAGGGGGTTTAGTGCTTGTGCCCATCTCGATATCTAGATTTAAAGACGCACTAATATTCCTCATATTCAGGTTAGTTGCAATTACAGAAACCGAATCAACTTTGAAACATCACACAGATATTAGAAGTTTTCGTAAAGTTGAATAAGTTTTCATGAACCTTAAACGAAAACTTTCAAATCCTCTCAAACTATCCAAGTTTTCGCACTCATACATGAAACTTCTATAACGCCCGCCTCACGTGGCACACCCTAGGGAGAATTACGCATCGAATATACAGAATACATAGTAATAAGAGAATACACAACGAAAATTAAACTGTAATTATACATCATAACGTATTAAACATCTGTCTTCTAATACAATACTAATATTACATTAGTTTAACTATAGCAGAGATCTGTAAGGACCTAGCCTTTATGTATTACAATATCAAGTGAAAAGTAAAAACTCAAATCATGCGAGAAATACAAGGAAGCGAGAACTCCAAGATGATGGATAAAATTTCATCACGCGAAAACTTGGAGTTGATGCGTGAGAAGTTAATGTTCTCGCGCGAGAACATCTGGATAGTATATATAGATGTTTTTCTTTTGTATTTCATGATGTGTGTTCATTTGTAAAGGTGCTCTGAAAGTGAGAGAGCAGAGAGGTGTGTGATAGGCCACCCGAGGGGAGCTCACCTCGGGTGGATCGAGCTTAACCGATGTAAACTATTTTGGTATTGTAATCGTTTGATTAATAATATCCGTTTGAGTTTATTTAAAGTTCGTTGTTATCACACAGGCACACATCCATCTTAATTTGATTATCAAGTGCAACAATATGTGGAATCGATCGAGATGAGGACTTTACATTTGGTATCAGAGCAAGGTGTTGCTCTTGCTACACGGATTTTCATTCCGCAATCATCCGTATTAGGACGTTAAACATGGAGGTTGAAGATCTAAAGGTTTAGATTGAGTTTGGACCGGTTTCGAAGGAGAAGAAGGTGAAACCGAGGGTGAACACACATGAAATCAACTTTGTTACATCAGTACGCTCGGTATCTTCGAATTTTGGTGGAAAACGAAGATTTGAGACCGTAGCAGTGACTCAAAATCATAAAAGTCGATTTTGGTCGAAGTTTTCACGGGAGTAACTGCATCGTGCGAGAAATTTGCACAAATAACCGTATTTTACGAGAACTTTTTCATGAGAGAACTTTTCAGGCGAAAACTTTTCATGCGAAAACTTTCATGCGAAAACTCATTCCATGTGAGAACTTTTCATGCGAAAACATTCTATGTGAGAACTTTTTCATGAGAAAAGTTTCATGCAAAATCTTCGCAGCAGTAACCGTCATTTACGAAAATTTTCTCATGCAAAAACTTCACCATGTTAGAACTTCATCATCCATAAACTATGACCAGAAGATGTTAGATGGTTTGATGTTTGATACTTAAACAAGGGGTTTTTGTGATGCTTGATCAAGTTCAAGATTCTATATCTACAACATTTTATTCAGGTCGTTCGTGAATTGAAACTTGACAATGTGGCTTATCTTATCTTACTGATGGAGACAATGATCGAACGGTTTGATTAAGTGAAGAATCAAGATTGTTTGGTATTCTTGCTCTGAAAATATGGGCTTATTACATTTTTCTTAGGGGAAAGAATACTTTAGATGATTTAGTTTGTTGTCACAGAATCTTGTCATTAGATTGAAGAATCGGGTTCTTTGGGAATCTAAAATGGAAGTTGGATCCCTCTGTCATATGCCTAATACATCTTAAGTTGTAAGTAATCAAGATCGAACAGTTTAATCTTGATTCAGATGTGATATCCTTTATGAAGCTATACATTAGGAACAGGTTAAAGCTGAGGGGGAATATTGAAGTGAAAGATACCTTATGATCAGATAATTCTTGAAAATAAGTGACTGAAATCAAACATAGCTTAATATCATAATCCATAGAGGGAAATTGTAAAGACCTAGCCTTTATGAATTACAATATCAAGTGAAAAGCAAAAACTCAAATCATGCGAGAAATACAAAGAAGCAAGAACTCCAAGATGATGGATAAAATCTCATCGCGTGAAAACTTGGAGTTCCCGCGCGAGAACATCTGGATAGTATATATAGATATTTTTCTTTTGTATTTCATGATGTGTGTTCATTTGTAAAGGTGCTCTGAGAGTGAGAGAGCAAAGAGGTGTGTGATAGGCCACCCGAGGGGAGCTCACCTCGAGTGGATCGAGCTTAACCGATGTAAACTCCTTTGGTATTGTAATCGTTTGATTAATAATATCCGTTTGAGTTTATTTAAAGTTCGTTGTTATCACACACACACACATCCATCTTAATTTGATTATCAAGTGCAACAATATGTGGAATCGATCGAGATGAGGACTTTACAAGATCCAAATCCTCAGCGACCCTTTAGTCCTTTATCTCCTCATAAGCTTCGTCAATAATCTCTTATTCCTGTAATCACTTGGCACCTAGGATGTGTGTACATAAAAATAAAAACATTTGGGACTCAGCAACAAGCTTGTGAGTTCATGACATAGCATTCTTCAAAATTTAAAACATATAAATATTGACTATTGCATCAAGCAGATGCAGTCATGGAAAACAGATATGAATAGAGTAAGCACAATATAAATTCACATAACCAGGCTATGTATACAAACTCCACTGGCTAATGCAGAATCATACAATCGGCCCTCAAGCATCCTATCAAGCATTGCCACATATCACACATGCTATTAATAGTCAATTCTACAATTATTATCAGTTTTCGGAACATCAAATCACGTTTTACAAAACAGTTCAGAGGAACTCACCTTAAATATTCTGGTTGGGAATACTGTATGTTCACTACTGTCAGGTATGACAATGAGAATGAGGACAACGTCAACGACAACGACAACGACAACGACGACGACGACGACCACGAAAACGACGAAGGCGACGGCGAGACGGCAACGGCGATAGTGATAGTGATAGTGATAAAAAGAATAATAATAGCTATTATAATAACTATATTAACTAAAGCTATAATTAAACAAGAACATAACTGAAAACCAGGGGTGGATCTATGCCGAGACGAATGGGGTCAAGTGACCCCATTGATTTTTAAGTCGGTAGTGTAACATATAATACCGAATTTTTGAGTGAACCCATAGTTTTTCAAGAGGTGAACCCATTACTATTTTAAAATTCGCATGGACACTTAAATCTGATCATGGTTCACTTGTTAGCATGCCCTCATGTGGAGTATGAGGTTGTGGGTTCGATCCTTGCAAATTGCAAGTCTGTGACTTTGTTTTTTTTTTTTTTACTATTTAATCAAGAATATTACAATTTCACCCTTACTTTTAACATAAAATGCAAGTTTTATTTAATTTGTTTTGATATTATATTTTTCGTAACATTATTAATGCAATTTTTTATGTATATTCCGACCCGACCCGACCCGACCCGACCTGATGGGACCACCCGAAAAATTATATGTTGTTTTGTTGCAAATCAAATCACTAAAAAATAGTGACCCCCTACAAAAAATTTACTGGTTCCGCCACTGCTGAAAACTATCTACGACAATTTGATGTTGAGTCTCCCCTACTCGCGCACCTTCTCGATCTTCAAAAACGTCTACTAGGAACACCGAACGGGGTATTGAGAACTAGGGATTTTCTTTATATTAGAGCATTGCCAAAAGAATTTATATTCTAAATTCAACCTTAAGGTTTATATTTATAAGATAGCAAGCAAGTGAAAATGTTACAAAGATTGAATGGAGCAGCTAGCCTTCTTGTTTACTTAATATAATTAATTCAGTTGCTTATTTTATTTTTCTTTTATAACTTTTAATGTATAGCGTCTTATAAAATTTCAAATATGTGTTCTAATGAGCTTATTTTTCTCTACGAGTCAACCTCAGTTTTGTAAAAAACGGAGTAGGTTCGAATATAATATATTATTATTATATTCAAACGGTCTTTTATAACATAAAAATTTCATCTTAAAATTTCAAATTTTAAGTAGACAATTTACTCATAACTTACTCGTTTGACAATATAAAAAAGTGAAATTTAAATTGCTTGTATTTTAACTATTACATATGACCCGAATGCTCGGAGTGTTACAACTTTTCTGTGAAATTGTCAAATGTGAAAACTTCACTACAATAACTGTCTTATGCGAAAGCTATGCAATTTCAAGCAAGAACATAAAGTTTTCGCATGTGTTCTTCAATCCTTTAAAGTTTTCGCATGCCTTGAAAAGTCTAATTCGGCGAAAAATCGATTAATCCAATCAACCAATTTGTCAAGAAACATAATTACAGTCTAGGTCAAGTTAATTACATTCAATTAATCACCTATTGGTCTCTAAACTTACTGAAATTATGCTAAAACTTGGCTGAAATCATCAAACAACCACTTCATGCCTTTTTCTTCACAAATTCAGCTCATCAAATTTGATCCAAATTCAATCCACTCGACCAAAAATCAACTCAAATTCAATCAACGTACCAAAACAAGCAACAAGTCATTTAATTCGAACTCAATTGTGTCATCAAATCGGTCAAGAGCACCAAAAGCTCTAATACCAATTGTAAAATCCAGAATTTCTCAATAAATAAAAATATGATCGATTGAATTACATTAAACGCACAATGGATGATGAAATCCAAGATAATACAATCACACACAAGTCATATCAAATGCAAAATCAAGTAAATAAGGTTTTTCTCTCTGATTGCTCAAAGCTTATCAAAACAGGAATATAAATGTTGCAAATTAAAACTTATAAGCAACTTTATATACTAGATACAAACATTCTCGCTCCCAAAGCCCATGTTTTTGCTCCTTGAAGTTTTCACATGACCTCCATGTTCTCGCGCGGTAAGTTCTCTGTGATTTTTATTTCTCAAGTCTCTAATCAGGACCCCAATATGAAGTCAAAGTATGAATTAAAGAAAAAATAGACGACGAAGAGGTACAAACCAAAAGATGTCCTCTTTCTAACAAGAAAACATGCATACGATATCTCGATTTGCAAGGCCAACAATAGTTCTTATATATATTTAAAAAAAAAAATAACCAATTAAGACAACGATGAAACCGCATAAAACAAAAAACAGTATTATGTGGTAACATTTATGGTTTTTTTAGTAAAACTATTATCGTTTGTTTGTAAAGTCATAAACAGAAATAAAAGATAATTTTTTTGTTGTTTTATAATTTGAACAAAATTATATAAAATATATATTGTTTTAATAGAATTGGTTTAAACCAGTTGCTAGCTTGAACCATTTTGAAACCAACCTGAACCAGATAGAACCGGGCATGGTTACTCATTCGTCTAAACTAAACCGGTTCCGACCTAGTTTCTCACCCTAACTAGTTTTGATTTTCAATGATTGGGGAAATCCCGTTCCGGCCCGAACCGGTTTGCAAAAAAAAAACAGATTTTGTGTCCTCTAATCAATGTTCTCATGATCAGACAGGATAGGTCGGTCGAACCAGAAGCCGTGACTACCAGCAGTCTGGTTATGTTGTTTTGAACCGTTTGTAAAAGAACCAGCGACTCTTACGTTTTGCAGGTGAACGGGTTGGCTAGTGACCGGCTTGGACCTGATCTATATATGTTTAAAGAAGAAAATCAATAGATTTGTTGCTAGTGTTGTTGGAGTTCTCGTTGAAACCACTAATACAACCGGTTTAATGTCCGGTCAGATTTTAAATCATTGATCCTCAATAAAAATGTACTCACTAGTTATAAAACGCAAAGATTTCTAAAAACCTAGAGTGAACACATATATTTGAAATAATATTTTTTTATAATTAGTTTTGTTCTAATTTTCTTTAGTCAAGTTACACATGGAGCCAACGAAAATTGACTTCCAGTTTCCACATTACAAATTTCTAGTATGGGACCGGTGCTGTGTTTATATTAGTAGGTTGATCTGCCAACATACAATCTAATATAAATCTAGAGAAATCTACACATATGGTCCCCTATCACTAAATTATATTACAAGTTATATTGAAAAAATATAAGCTTAGTTCAAAGATTTAAAAGATGGTTGTAAATTCAGTCATCTTTGTTAATGTTCGTTAGTTTTAGATGATTAGAGATTTAACATGCAATATGGTCAAACCGGACGATTTGTTTAATATTTTTCTAAACTAAAAATTAAAACAATCATAGTAAAAAAAATTTTAATCAAAACTTAAAAATCACATAAAATTTTAAAATAAATTTGAATAAACATTAAAAAATATAGTAAAGGCTAAAATATCAAAGTAATTTAAAAAGTAAATAAAATTATAAATTACGAAAAAGTATATACATAAAAAAGTGAAGTATGTTTGATTTTTTGTTTTGGTTTTTGTAAAAGTTTATATGTGATGCTCAAACTGAACAATCCATATACGTTACAAAAACCAAAAACCAAAAAAAAAAAAAAGGTTTATAAAAGTTCAAAAAGCAGAATTTCATTTTTTAATTTTTATTTGATTTTTAATATTTATTTTGATTTTTATCAACTTTTGTTCGATTTTATTCTTACGTTTTATTTGAATTTTTACTTTGCTAATTTCAATTTATTTTATTTCTTAAGATTTTATTTGATTTTTATAACTTTATTTGGTTTTGTTATTATTTTTAATTTAAGATAACGTTGTATAATTGATTTTTATGTTCTACTCGTATTGCAAGTTTAGTCTCTAAATCGTTAGAAACTAACGAACATTAACTATGAATGACTAAACTTACAACCATCTATCAAATACATAAACTATATTTATAACTTTTTTAAATCTGTTAGCCAAACATGCTTTACAATCAAAAACATAGGGATCATTTGTGTAATTTTATTACAAAACTATAAAAAAGTAATGATTGTCCGTTTAGACATTTGCAAATGGAAGAAAAAGGAAAAAAGTCACACGATGATCCTGTTAACATAAATCAATTGAATCAAGAAAAAGAAAAAAGTTCGCCTTTGCTCATTATATTATACTATATATAAACAAAGTAGTTTGATGAACAGTAACATTGAAGGGTAGTTTTGGTATTTCGGTCTTTTTTGAGTTCGATAACCAGTGGTCATTTTTGAGCAAACGCCGGCCAGCCACCACAAAACCAACGTAGATCACACTATCACAGCACTCTACCAGTGTACCATCCACAACCATACACCTCCCGCCACTGTAACCGAGCGACGACAATGAGCTGCGGTGGCAAAAAGCGGTGGTGGTGGGACACGGCATTGACTGACAGCGGCAGTTGGCGGTGGTGGCGGTGGTGGCGGTGGGTGTGTGTAGTCAGGGTTCACCCAAAACGACCCCCTACAACTGAGTGCCGCCTAATCGGCTACGAAACCACCATTTCCCGCTACCATCAACCTCAACTTCACGACTTCAGTCAAGAAGGTTACCACCATGCTAAAATAAAATAGGTACAACCAAACGTTTATCCTCATATTAACCCTCAAACTTATCTTCCCAACACCTCTCAGCACCACCTCGAAACCACCACCAGATGCCGCCGCCGCCGCCGATCGCTTTCAGCAATACCTCCGAATCAATACCGCCCCCACCAAACAGAGACTACACCAGTGTCGTCACCTTCCTCCGAATCAACACCGCCCACCCAAACCGATGGTGGCGACGGGCTGCAACAGTTCAAGAACAGAAAAAAGAAAAAGATGAGATCGGTGACTTTGGGAAAAAAACCATGAGTTAGATCTATTGATATAAAAATGAATTTCAAATGAAAAGGCAAAGTGATTTGCTTGAAGGATCAAGTCCGCAAATAATATTTTTTTTCTTTCTTTATTTAACACTCTTCTTTTAAATTCATAATTTTTTTAGGAAACTAATAATTTAAAAGATTATAACTGATGATTAAAATAAATATTCAAAATTAAACGATTATAATTTTCATACAGATTCGTCATACGACAACTCAATACATGCAATGTGCCAAAACCATAAACAAAAATGTTAATGAAAATAATTTTAACAAATAAAGTGAAAGCAACTTATCAATATTTTATATATGTTAATTTAGAAACTATATGAACACTTAATTTTTGTTTGTAATTTGTTTATTGTTTAGAAAAACATATCAGGTTAAATATAATAACTTTGTATTAAACGGTACGTGTTAATTTATATTTCGATGTTACATATGCTAATTTAGAAACTAGATGAACAACTATTTTATCACGTTACATATGTCGCCATCGTACGTATCTTTTTATGTACTTTTTTAGTTGGTATACTTTTCGCTATAAATAAATTTATTTAGAAAAAAATCAGGTCAAATATAATGTGTGTTCATTCAACGATATAAATTCGAGTTACTCTACGTCACAGTGTAAAATTCGAGTTACTATACTTTATTATGATACGTACGATGCCGCCGCAACGCGCGGCGGGTTAAAAGACTAGTTTAATAAATATTGGAACTTCGCATCAGCCTATTTACAAACGGTTCTTAAATGTGAACTGGTTTACACCTCTAATTAAATTAGATAGATAATTTTCTATCTTTATAAACATGTATAAAATAGATATTGTAAATACTTGAATCACTTAAAGAACATCAATACAAATGAGTCAGGCAGGCCGCGTGCAAAGAGTATATATCTATTTATACATTACATTCCTAACTTTTAATAAATGACAGACTCTATTTTGATAACATTTATCAAATTGCATAAGTTTAATCAACTTTTAGTAATATTAAGAGAATGTTAGCCTAATAATCTATCATTCCGTTTATTGCCCTCTCGTAGACAATTATTATATTTAATTTTAAAAAAGTTTTAAATTTTGATACAAAGTATATGACAACTATGAGGGAGAGAGGGTATGATATGTTCAGTGGAGAAAAAGAAATGATGAGTTTTAGAATTATTTTAAAGTAAACGACCACTTAAGGATTTTGCGTTCCCATGAACTTACGCAATATTAAATTATATATAATATGAAAAAAGCAATGACATGAATTTTTTTTTTTTTTTTTTTTGATTTTAGCCACAAGCATTACCTAATATGAATAAAGCAACTGCCATCAGCATTGCTTTTATTCATTTTGAGATTTGCCACATAACTTTCAGGCCTTTTCGTTTCAGCCCCTCAGCACCACCCTTCTGTATATATCGACATTTGAGCTTCCCTTACCACCGCCATCATCCATGTGCACCGCCACTGTCATCCGTTACACAGCCTCCGCCCTCCTCCGGTGGCGCTTCAAGTGGACGATCTCAGTTTTTAAGCGTGTCGGTGACGGTGGCGGTGGCGCATCCGGGTTCGGTTCAGCTTGCATGCCTTTGGTGGCGGTGGAGCATCCGGTTTGGGAACCCTCTCCGGCGGGTTGAGTTGGTTTCCAAAGCCGATCTCGACTGCCATCTCCCTGCTGTTATCATCGTTTTTCGCTGTACTAGCGTCTGTTGCCGCTCCGCTTCTCGTACGTGGTCGAGGTGGAGCAGGCGGCGGGTCCCCGACGTTTGTCAACGGTGATGGTGGCCGGTCCTCTTTGTTCTTCCGATGATCGGCGTTGAGGTCGCAAGATTACCGGTTGTCCCCCCTTTTTAACTGTTATTTTGTGGGTTTTTGGGGGAAAATGGTGTTCCGGTGGTGGTTTGCCGGTGCTTTAGCCACCACCTTAGGGCTGAGCGGCCACCATGTTTCCACTTTCTCAACCCTCGGCTGTCGCCCCGTTTGGTGTGTCACCCCTTTCAAACCATTTTCCCCTCCTTGATGTCACTGTTGATGGGGATTTTAGGGAGGGGGGCTTTCGGTGGTGGTTCATCGTCACTGCTATCGTACCTCACCACCAGAGAATACCACCGTACACCCCTGACTTTGACTTCTTGGTTTCCACCCACCATCGGTGAACACCACCGTTAATCGAACACTAGACGTGTTTTAGGGTTTCGTTGATGGTGATGTCATTTTGGGTTTTTTTTGTGATGCAGTCAGTGGCGGTGTTTGTGGTGGCCGATCCGATGACGATGCTGGTTTTTGATGCTTGCGGTGGCAGTGAAGGTGATCTGGTGACGATGCCGATCCGATATTATGTCGGACGACTGGCGTTAGCTTTGTGCTAATCTATCATGACTGTTGGTTTCTTTATCATCGTCGATGATGACGAGTTTTGGTTAGTCTGAGACATCAGCAGGCTACTATCACTGTCGGTTTGCGATGAGAGTTTCGTTTGATAGGCGATGACGATGACTGGAAATAGCCGGTTCGTTGTGATGGCGTGGTGAAACTACATGTTCGCAGCCACAACGAAATGTTGTTTATCCGAGCCTTGATTTATCCCGTCAATGATGTAAAATGGCTATGATGGTAGCAACACGATCATTAGACAATACGTGTTTGTCTGAGCCTCGGTTTATCCCGTTATTTACATATGATTTTTTACTTTATTACTAAGATACGTTGTAGTTGTGTGTTTGATGTTTCTGTTTTATAATTCGATTATAATGCCATTGGGTGGTAATGCTGCCATTAGGTCGATGATGATGATGATAAGTGATACATATGGGCCTGTGTACACATCTGAAGGTGTCGACGATACTGGTGTTGATTGCCCCGGCAGGATAGTCGTTTTTGGGGTGTTGTCGTAACCGATCATCGGTTCGTATCCAAATGATGTTCTGTTTGTCTGAGGCTCGGTTTTAAAACGCGCAACGCGCGTCAGGTTATAAACACTAGTTCAATAAAAAAACTAACATCTAAATACACACATAAATGGAGTGGTTGTCAAAATGCATATAAGAATCTAAATTACAACATTAAATGAAAATTCCTGCAAATTCCTTGCTACTTCAGTATTAAACATTTGATTCCTAAATCTCTCTACTCTAATAAAAGAGTAAATGATAGATACACGTGACAACATCATATTTTTCTCATCAATTTTTTCCCGCTTCTCTTTACTATTTAATAGTTATTATAATTACAAATTATATTATATAATTTTTCATAGACAAAAAACACTTTTTAATAAATAAAAAATAGTTTTTTTAATGTTACTTATAAAGAAACATTTTTTATAAAATAATTTTTTTTAAAAACATCTGAGTTTTTTTAAACATATAAAATATTTTAAAATTGTAGTTTTATAAAGTAAAATATTTATAAAGAGAAAATAATTAAAATTGGGAGTGTAATAATAAGAAGTTTTTAAAATGATTAGTTTTGAAACAAAATGTTTGTTTTTCTTAAACAAAAAAGTTTAATAAATTGATGCAATTGTCTTATTACTTATATATTTACTCATACGTAATTTCAATTATATCTTATTTTAAAATATCATTTTAAAATCAATAAAATTTTATTATATTTAATATTTTATTTATTCAACCCGTGTAATACACAAGTTACTAATAATAATACAAATATAAACTATCTTGATTAGTTTTCAAAATATTTAATTGAAATTATTTGATATTACCAAAAATGACAATAGATTTACATATCTTATCTTAATCTTAATCTATTAACTATAACTAGTGTTTTTTCTCCACGCGAGCTGCGCGTGGCAACCCAAAGCTCAGACAAAATCGCAAAAAACTTGAAACACAGTCAGGTTCGGATGCGGCTACATGTCGGAAACAAAAGCCAACTAGATTCGCACAATCGAATTTGTTGCCGCCACACAACCATATCCGCAAACCCTAAAGAGCAATGGATGGCGCCGTCGGAAGGAGCACCAACACACATTCTCCAAACACCCTAAGGTTTTCACACGGAAATAGCAGCCCCACCATCACCATCGCGCCAGTGAACATGAACCACACCACGGGACAAGCCGGTGATGGCCATCACAAAAGGTCTCGGGTTGGATAAAGATTATCAAGTGACAACTGCCGCCCCCTCCACCTCAACCAGACTTGCAACCACTGGCAGTGGCACAGTCACAAAACCACTGACACCACCCTCTCTCTCTACAACAATCGAACAACCAAAACTACAAACGACACAGACTCCACCCACCACGACGGAGCTACTCAGGCTGAACACAGCGGTGCCTCCCCTACTCTCTCTTTCTATAAACAAATTAGAGCGGTAAAGAAGGCTTAAAACCTTATTTTTCTTTTTATACACTTGGTAAGATGGAGGAACAAAAATAAAGAATCACAAAAGTCATGTGGCTAAAAAACTATATTCCATAAACCCACTATTCATTCCAATTGCTTTTTTAATATTATGTAATGTAATAAAAGAAGGTTTTACGTGACACGTGTTAACATATTAATCATTTTCATTTTTATTTTTCCGCCTCTCTCTCCTAATTAATGATATTAGTATATATAGTAATTATATCATTTAAAACATTTCTAAATTAAAAAAAATAGATATTATAAAAATAAAAAACTAGATTTTTAATGAAAAAAACACTTTAAAATTGTATAAGACACGAAAAAATTCTTAAATATGAAGTATTTTAATACCATTTTTCTAAGTTTTATAAGATTAAGAAATACCAGAATGTTTTAAAAAATAATTAAAAAACACAATCTTCTAAAACGATATTTTATATATTTTAATACCATTTTTCTATTAACTATAATAAAAAAAGGTTTTAAAATGCCACTTGTCAACATATTATGCTTTCTTATTTTTATTTCCCGCTTCTCTCTCCTAATAAATGATAATAATATATATAGTAACTATATTATTTAAAATATTTCCACAAAAAATAGATATTATAAAAATTAAAAACTAGATTTTGTTTATTTAAAAACACACAATAGAAAATACATAAGATATAAAAATATTATTAAAGAATTTTTTTTAAATACGAACTATTTTAGAACCGTTTTTTGTAATGAGGATTCTTTTTTTAAATGATATTTATAAGAAAAACCAAAACGTTTTAAAAAACAATTAAAAAATATAATTTTATAAAATAAAAGTTTAAAATGATATTATTGTTGTTTTTACTTTAAATATTTACTTATACGCAACTCAATCACATCTTATTTAAAAATAATATTTTTTAATCTTTAATTTTTATAACAAACTATTTAATATTATATTTATTCAACCCGTGTAATACACGGGGTACTATTTTTATAACAACCTATTTAATCTTATAAAACGATATTTTATAATTAAATATGAAGTATTTTAATACCATTTTTCTAAGTTTTATAAGATTAAGAAATACTAGAATGTTTTAAAAAATAATAAAAAAACACAAATGTCATGTGTCATTTTATTAGCCATATGATTTCTAAGTATTTAACTAGGTTAGTACCCCGTGTATTACACGGGTTGAATAAATAAAATTAAAAATAGTTATTAATAAAAATTAAAAAATTATAAAACGATCTTTTGATATAAGATATGATTGACATTACGTACGAGTGATAAAAGGATGATATCATTTTTTAAACTTTTGTTTAAATTTTTTTTTGTTTTCTTTAAAAAAAGTTAGGTTTTAAACAAATTGTTTCAAAACATATCATTTTTAAAAAGTATTATTTTTAATAATTTCTTTATTATAACTTCGAAATTTAATTATTTTCGTTTCATAGGAATTTTATCTTTTAAAAGCCACAAGTATTAAAATATATTGTGTTTTTTAAAAGTTTGATGCTCTTTTTTGAAATAATTTCTTATTTTATAGAAAATTATTTCTTTACAAATTGCATTTATAGAAAGATCTATTTTTTTAATTTAATGAAAAATAATTTCAATATAAAAATAATTAAATAATATCATTTGTATTTAATGTGATATTTATTATAAGAGAGAAGCGGGAAAATAAAATTTAGAAGCTCTAAAATTGTGACAAGTGGCATACAAAAATCTTCTTTTATTAATATAGATAGATGTCTAATTAAGCAACATTCCAAAATTAGATTTTAAAATTTAATAATTGAAACAAGAAATTTAAAAACTTTAAATTTTTAAATTTCAAATTCAATCTGCAATTAAATCTAAGATTTTATTTAAAAATAACTAACTAAATTTATTAAAATTTTAAAATTTAACACTAACAATTTGAGTATTTAAATGGAGCATATATATCTCACAAATTTTAAATTATATTGGTAACAATACATCTGAGTATTTTGGATTATTAATTTCAAATTTTGAAATCTTCTATACTTTAATAATATCGTTAAAAAGTTTAAAATACATCTGAGTGTTTAAAAAAGTGGTTGTTTTGAAGCATGCTTTAAAATATAAATGGTTTAAGAAAAATTTTAGAAAACCAAATAGTTTTATAAAAATATTTAAAAATATCAAACGGTATTAAAAATAACATTTCAAAATGGACGCATTAAACACGTTAAAAAGCAAACAATTTATAAAATATTTTTTAAAACTTTATTCTTGTATTTAAAATGTATTTTATTTTATAATAAATATATTAATAATGAAATAATAAAAATATTAAACATTACTAAACTTTTGAAAAACAAGAGTATAAAGCTTTACTTAGTAAAAATAATACTATTTTAAAGGTAAATTAAATTGATGGTCCGACACGGGTAAAATGTCAATTTCATAAATTTTAACATTATTAATTGTTAACTAATAAAACTTGGGATCACAGATGAAAAAAAATATTGGGAATCATATTCAGAATTTTTAAACTTTAAATACCATATCTAAAATTTTTATATAACATAAGGACTATGCATGTAAATTACTTTATCTTAAATTTAATTTTTTCAACCCGTGTAACGCACGGGTGTTTAGGCTAGTCTATTTTAATAAAACAAAATATTTATATGCCACATGTCATCTTCTCATTATTATTTTACCATATGTCACTGGTATAGCAATATAATCATTTAATGATCATATTAAATGTTTATGATATTATTAATATTCTTTCCAAAATATAAAATAGATTTATTAGTAAATTAAACTTGTTAGTTTGTTAAAAAAGCAACTTTTTTTAAAAAAAACAAATTTTTATGAAAATGAAGTTTTTTAGTTAAAGAAATTTTTAAAAAAATATTTATAAAAAACAAATTTTTCAAAAAATAGAAAGTTTAGATAAAAATTTTTGTAACGCAAATTCTTTTAGATACACGAGTTTGAAAAAATATTGTTATTATTTTATTAAATCAAATAGTTAACTATATGTAATTTCAATTTTATTTCATTTTATCTGAAAAGATTATTTTATAGCTTCTAAATATTAATTAATAATCTTTAATTCGGTATTTTAATTCAAATAGTCTAATACACGTGTTGCTAAACTAGCATTTGAATAATACACAAACTTTAACCATTAAACCACAACCATAGCAACATTCATATATAGGTCATTGACATACAAAGTATGATACATATCTACTGTTCGTATATCTATTTATATTAAATATGTAAACCTAGACGCTTAGCCTTACAATAACTAATTTATTTAGTTACAAATAAAACATCTCGAAACAAAGAGGAGGATTATAGACTCGTCAAGGGAGCTTGAACAAATATATAGGGGGGCGAAAGTCACGAGACTTATAAATATTTTTTCTATCACTATACCAAGCGTTCCGAACTCAATATGTATACATTTTTGAAGAAAATAGGTATAAACTTCATCTTCTAAACGAAAAACATTGGGGGTGGGCTGCGGGGTGTGGGGGGAGGGGGAGGGGCTTAAAAGCTCCATACATATGATAAATGGGATAACCAAGTCGTAAATAATTTAGCTGAATAAATTTAGAAATGTATATATTTCCTATTCTGATATTTAAGAGGTTCACTTGTAACCATTTATCAGATTGTTAGATATGCATGTGAATTTTAAAATTCAATTTTTCATGTAGGGTTTATGTTGTGTCTTAGCTTGTAAACAAATCGAACAAACAATAAAGGGGTTGTAAACAAATCGAACAAACAATAACGGGGTTGTGTTCATGAAACATAATTTAACAAATATAAACGAACTTAAATAAACAAGCGTAAATGAATGTAAGGGAACGGATATAACCAAATGTTCAGAACGTAAATGAATATACGGTACACATGTGAATGGTCGCACATTTACAAAATGTTAAGAAAAAAGTGTTTGCTCATATTCATTTGTTTATTCAAACGTCCCTTCAAACAGTTCACTCAAAAATGTAGAAACTTTCTTGGAAAGGCTAGTGTGTTCATACTTGCAACAGATCATTTTCTTTCTTCAATCAAGATTTGTTTTAAAGAATAGGTCAACAATTCCTAACCACCCCTTAATCTCTATAAAACTACCTTTGGTTCACTAGACTCTAACATGCAAGATGGAACACAAACACCACATTGTTTTCTTTGTATTCTTTGTTTTCATGTTATTCATGGTAGATTTTGTAAAATCTTCCGAGAAAAAGTTTTCTAAAGTTCACTTCAGAAAAACCATGAGTTCTAAAATCAAGGATACATCCAACCAAAGAAGACAATCAATCCATGAGCAAGATTATGTTGAAAAAGACGACGTATGTGCAGGTATGTTAGTACATACAATTTCGTAAATTATTATAGAGAAATTTGCATTAATGGTCCCTCTGGTTTAACTAATTTGCATGTTTGGTCTCCAAAATTTAAGAATTGTAAAGTTAGTTTAAAATTTTATATACTAATCGCATGTTTAGTCACTGCCATTAAATTTTATTCAATTCTTAATTGTTTCATAAAGTTTGAAGTAACTATTAGATTTAACTTCCGGAATACAAAAATGGAACGTGTGCATAAAAGTTTAGAATAACTTTGCACTTCTTAAAATTTCAGGATCAAACTTATAATGACTATACAATTGTTTAGACTAACTTTTGTAATTTTCAAATTGTAAGGACCAAACATGCAATATGGACAAATCATAGGACCATTCATGTAATTTTCTTATTATTATATCTTAATTAGTGCTGTCTTTATAGAAGACAAATTTACTATGTTTAATCAATGAAAAGAACAACATACAAAAGAAAGGTTAAAACTTCGATTTAATAGTTTAGATTCAAAGGATGCAAGCCCATCTCGAGAATCCTTCAAAATTTTTGGACCCTTATGGGGTAAAAAAACGTCCTCTCATAACAAATAAAACAAAGGTAACCTATCATAATGGGTTTAATTTTTTTCTTTTTAGTAAAAGGACAAAATAAATTAAAAATAAATTACATGGATCATCCTTGACGTTCGATCAAATTTAACCTTTCATCACAAGGATTGATATATTTTATGTTTAGTCCGACGGTTTGAAAAAAATGTAACACTTTTCGTCTATGGGTCAAACGATCGTTAAATAATGCCGTTAAATAGGAATAAATTGACCATTTTACTCTTTGTATTAAAAAAAAAAAAATTAATATAGAACTAGAAAAACATAAATCCATGGGACTATTGGTGTTTATGAGTAGGTTTGGTTCGGTTTTACAACCGTTAGGTTTCAGTTTTTGCGGTTTTTTGTTTTTGGTTTTCACTTCGGTTTCAGTTTTTTTCGGTTTTATCATTTGGGCTTCAAATTTTTAAAGAAAATAAATGATTCAAATTAATGAATATAAATTAAAATCTTTAGGCTTATATCATTTTGTTGATATTTAAATATAGTCTATATATTCTTATAAATTACTTGATGTTAAAATAAATTGCAATTCATAAAATACAACAAAAAAACTCAAAACATTTTAATCTACCAATTCAAACGAATAAAATTAAAGATTATTTAGGAAGCTAAATATTCAAAAACTAGATAACATAAGTTAAATAATTAAGTAATATGTTTACAAGTGAATAAATACAACTCTAAATTTACAAGTTCAATTTGCATGGTTTCAAATCAGTGTTTTTTGGTTTTTGTTACAATCAAAACTGTAACCAAACAAAAAAATTGGTTTTAATAAACAAGTAAACCAAAGCATCGATTTCTTTTTGGTTTCGGTTTTTCGATTCGGTTCATTCGGTTGTTTCGATTAGTGTCGATTATTATTATTTCTTGCACACCCCTACATGGAACCCCACACTTCTTATTCTTCCTCGTTTTCTTTTCACCACCACATAACCCCATCTCAACCACCACTACCAATCCAACACCAAGTCCACCACTCCCTGTCACCACTACCACACACCTCCATCTACACAACTACCGCCACGCTACCACCACACATACCCCCATATCCACAAGCACCAATCACCCTCCCCATGTTTGTACTTCACTAGAGCAACAATCCACCTCGCAACCTATCGTCTGCATGACCAACCACCACCATCACCTTGTTAACCCAAACATAAACAAGTCAAATCGATCATGCCACTACCAATGCAACCGACCACCTTAGCGGCCCTAGACCCTTCCCTTCCTTTCCAGTTGCTGTTTGTAGTTGGAGTTGCTGGTGGTGGTGGTGTTTTGGCATAGGATTCTTGTGAAGTGGATTGAATAATGAAGATGGAAGTGAGTAACATTAAGATGGGGAAGAAAATTGGTGGTGGTGGTGGTGGTGGTGGTGGAGATGGAGATGGAGATGGAGATGGGAGTGTGTGGTGATGGTTGGGATAAAGAAGAAGGGGTGGGGTGGGGTTGGGGTGGGGGTATGATGGTCCCAAATTAACTTAATAATAATTTTTTTAATTTTTATAAAAAGTTAAGAGGGTAAAATAATAATTTAACACACAATTAATGAACTTTTTTAACAGCGGTTAAAATGAGTGACGAAAAATGTTATATTTTTTCAAAACTTAGTAGTAAACCTATAATTTTTTAATCAATTGTACGAAATGTGAAATTTAAGCAAACCTTAGGAACGATCCATGTATTTAACTCAATAATTAAAATATGAATATACTTTGAAGTTCAATAGTGCTAAAATAATTAATAGGTAATTAATGAGTTTGTCAATGTTCTGTATGTTCTTTTTTTAATAATATACGTACACAAATACATAATGTTAAAAAATATAAAAATTTCGGGTCCCCGAGGAGATGCAACCCTGGGCGCTAGCCCACCCTGCCCTCCTATAGGCTGCCCTGAAAGCATGCAAAACACATTCAAATGATAACACATATATATTAGTCTATGACTTTGTTTGACACAATATATACAAACATAAACGTTGCCTGCAGTTACCACACCTTCAAGCAAAACAATGTTATTTGTTCCATTGAAAATGTCAACGCCTCATTGGCGTTGTTACTCTCACCACATTTAGAGTTCAAACATGGACTTTATGTTCACGACTTTGTTGGTTGAGACCTTAAAACATACAGATGAAACACACACCGAAAGAATTTACTGGTTCAAAACTCTCTCACTCATCAAACCCTAATTTGATAAATAACTTGGAATTGAAATTAAATCACTCGGATGTTCTTGAAATCGATTACTCTTTCAGATTAAACCATTTGTGCACTTACAATTGATTTAATCGGATAAGATCAAGAAGTAGCAACAAGAACCTGAATTGAATTGGAGAAGTTTCTGTGCCTTGAGAGAGTTTTCTATTTCTCTGTAGATTGATTATGAGAATTGATTTCTCATTTTACACAAACTGTCGATCAAAAGAATTAAACAAATATACATATTCACTTTATACCCTTTGAGTTTATTCCATGTTTCATAATTAGCCTAAAGTTTAACTAATAGGTTTAATTCATAAAATAGTATAACATGAATATGTATATTTATATACAAGCCAATATTACTAAAATTCCAACAATCCTCCCCCATTTTGGTAATATTCATGATCAACATAAGCAAACTTCACCATAATCAAACTTATGCATAAATGAAATGTCCTACGGATTGAATTTCATATTAGTATATTACGCGATCCAAATATTCGAATATCAAGGTGTCGCAATGATTGAACCTGTTTTATTCATTTGAATACTTGAAGGTAATACACACATAAATTCACAATTCTATAGTTCTAACTTGACATAATGTTTTACTAGCTTATGTCCCATCATTCAAAGAGTATATCAAAGCCAAGTTCAAGTTTCTTGAAGCAGCTAAACTTCATACCCTTATAGGTAGTTCTCATCTTGCACCTGCAAATGCAATTTACCAAAGAACTATTAAGAAACTATGTTTCAACCTACTTTATCTTGCAGTCTGAACACATACATTGGGATGCTATATTGTGTTCCAATATCTCATGACAAGCCTTCCACATTGAATTCAACATTTAACGTTGTATTAAATGGGAATTGGGTATCTTAACATGAAATACTAAGAAATGGACTTCAAACCCATCCCTATGGCTGATTTATTCACGAGATCTCTTCCTAACCCTTTGCTTAAATGATCAGCCATGTTGTGTTGAGATTTTATAAACTCAACAGATATTATTCCATTCATGATTAATTCCCTAACCATGCTATGTCTTACACCTAAGTGTCTAGACTTTCCATTATACACTTGACTATACACTATCATACCTTATCGAAATAGGTGATATAGGTTTAGGCCATAATGGAATTTCATACAATAAATTTCTTAACCATTCAGCTTTTTTTCCGGCTGAAGCTAATGCTACAAACTCAGACTCCATTGTAGAGTTTGTAATGCAAGTTTGCTTTTTAGAAGCCCAAGAAATTGCACCTCCACCTAGTAGAAATACCCATCCACTAGTAGATGAATGATCTTCTAAATTCGTTATCCAACTTGCATCTGAAAACCCTTACAGAATAAAAGGTGAACCTGAATAACATAAACCATAGTTCATGGTTCCTTTTAGATACTTAAACAGTCTATTAACTGCTTTCTAGTGATGTGAGCTTGGATTACTTGTGTACTTGCTCAATCTTCCCACTACATATGTTATATCAGGTCTTCAACTAACCATAGCATCCATCAAACATCCTATTGCCTTGGTATAATCCAATTGAGCAATAGGATTTCCTTGATTTGGCATAAGCTTAATAGTAGGATCTATAGGAGTTCCAACAGGTGAGGAACTCAAGCAATTGAATTTATTTAATATCTTCTCAATGTGATGTGATTGAGAGATAGTAATTCCATTGCTACCTCGGGTTATTCTTATTCCAAGAATTACTTCCGCCTCCCCCATATCTTTCATGGAAAATTTTGATGATAAAAACTCCTTAGTTTTATCAACTTGTCCTTGATCTGTACCAAAGATCAACATGTCATCAACATACAAACAAATTATGACTCTTTTTCCAGAAGAATCGAATTTACAGTAAACACACTTATTAACTTGGTTTAGGATAAAACCATCTAATAGGACTACCTCATCAAACTTTTGATGCCATTGTTTAGGAGCTTGTTTTAAGCCATAAAAAGACTTAATTAGCTTACAGACTTTATGCTCTTGTCCAGTCATAACAAAACCTTCAGGCTGTTTCATATATATTTCTTCATCTAATTCACCATTTAAGAAAGCAGTTTTAACGTCCATTTGATGCATTATAAGATTATGTATAGCTGTTAGAGATAATAATAATCTTATAGTAGA
The DNA here is from genome assembly GCA_025506415.1 of Flaveria robusta. NCBI lineage: Eukaryota > Viridiplantae > Streptophyta > Magnoliopsida > Asterales > Asteraceae > Flaveria > Flaveria robusta. The sequence continues at coordinate 6,642,118 of CM046467.1, read as the reverse complement.
TATTCTTGCAACTGGAGCATAAGTGTCAAAGAAGTCTATCTCTTCTTTTTGTCTAAAGCCTTGTATGACCAAACGTGCTTTATACTTATCTATACTACCATCTACCTTTACCTTCTTTTTGAAAATCCATTTACACCCTGGAGGCAAATCAGTAAGTTTCCAAGTTTTATTATGCATGACAGAATCAATTTCATCTTGTACTGCTTCCTTCCAAAAATTTGCATCTCTTGAAGCCATAGCTTCACCAAAGGTCTTTGGATCTTCCTCTACAATGAAACAGTATTGATACTGATGTCTGATTTCATCTCTTGAACCTTCTACTAAATATAGTTGAAAGTCATCTCCAAATGACTTTGCCTTTCTAGTTCTAGTACTTCTTCTAGACTTGAGAGGAAGAACTATATTATCAGTAGAATTACTGATCCTACTTTGTGAGAGATGACCCACATCAATAGGTTTAGGCACTGATGTAAATCTTTCCTTATCAAAGATAGCATCTCTAGATTCAATCATAGTATTAATAGACACTGAATCATTTGGTTCTATTACATAGAACCTATATGCTTTTGAGTTCTTAGCATATCCAATAAAGATGCAATCTATGCCTTTCTCACCTAGATTCTTCCTTTTAGGATCAGTAAGGCGTACAATTGCCCTACATCCCCAAACTCGAAGATAATGTAGATTTGGAGATCTTTTCTTCCATAACTCATATGGAGTTATTTGGCTTTTCTTATTGGGAGTTATATTTAATAAATAACATGCAGTCAACATAGCATCTCCCCAAAACCCATCACTCAAACTAGAATAAGATAACAAAGAATTGACCATTTCTTTTAAAGTTCTATTCTTTCTTTCTGCCACACCATTTTGTTGAGGTGTATATGGTGCTGTGGTTTGATGTATGATTCTAGTAGACTGGAAATACACCGGATCATAATACTCCCCTCCTCGATCTGTTCTGAGGGTCTTAATCAGATCACCATGAAACAGTTCAACCTCTTGTTTATAATTTTTAAATTTATCAAGAGCCTCATCTTTTGCATGTAATAAGTAGACATAACAATATCTAGTTGCATCATCGATAAATATGATTACATATTTATTATTTCCTAATGATGGCGTGCTATGAAAATCACATAAATCAGAATGGATGAGATCCAATACCCGAGAGTCCCTTTTTACATCTTTAAAAGGTTTTCTTGTTATTTTTGTTAACCGACAAGTATGACATTTATTATTTGTCATATCAAAACCAGGTATTAGACTCATTTTTACCATATCTTGCATTCTAGAATAGTTAACATGTCCTAATCTAGCATGCCATACAGAATCTACTTTATTATTAGATGAAGATGTCATGTAAGTAGATTCATTATCAAATGGTACATGAATATTAAGTTTAAACATACCACTAGATAGGTAACCAAATCCAACAAACACACCATTTTTTGACAACACAAATTTATCCGACTCTATTACTTGTCTAAACCCATGACTATTTAATACAATTCCGGATATTAGATTCTTTCGAATCCCCGGTACATACAACACATTATCTAACATTAATTGTTTTCCAGAATTAAATAAAAGTTTGACTTTTCCAATCCCTTTGATAGGCTCAGTTGATACATTTCCCATCTTTAGCACAGATCCATCTTCAATTAATTCCAGTTCCACGAACCATTTTGAATCCTTGCAAACATGGCTTGTAGCACCCGAGTCCACCCATCAAGCTATCAAATTATCCTGTACATAAAATGATCCAGCAATTAGTGAAATGTGTTCAACTTTATTCAATTTTATATTTGAACACTTTTTCGAATTATTAATGGTCACCGTCAATGATTCAGCATTAGCCTTAGTGCTATCAATAATGGACTTAAGCCCAACATCCTTTGACTCAATTAGAACCGAAGGCACTTGGGTCGGAGTTGCTTGGATCCCAAACATTACTTCATCTTTATTATTTTCTAACCCATTTTTTTGAAAAATTTTAGTTTGTAACAAATTCATATTTTGGTGTGTTTGAGTTGGATTGTTAGACTCACATTCAATCAGATTCATTTGATCTAAAGATGAATTAGACAACTTACCTTGTTGAGGAGGTGGATCCTTCGACCCACTTGGACCGGCTCCACTTGAACCCTTGTTTCCACCCTGTAGCTTCACGTGACAATCCTTCTTCTTATGACCCATTTTACCACATCTCCAACATCCTTTATTAAGTTTCTTATTTGGTTTTTGATAGCCACCTTTTGCCTTCCTTTTCTTTACATTGAATTGATTTCCTTTCTTGAACTTACCATCTTTTTCAACCAAGTTAACCGAGTTTTGACCCATTTCAATTTTCCCTTTCAATTTCCCAGATTCTTGAATCCTAAGAGATTCTTCAATCCTAATATGGCTACCCAATTGAACCAAACTTAACTCCTTTTTTTGATGTTTCAAGGTATGCTTAAAGTCCTTCCATAATGGGGGCAATTTATCAATGATGCTAGAGACTGCAATTGACTCATCCATGTGCATCTTGTGTTGTTCAAATTGGCCAAGAATATGTTGCAACTCATTAAATTGATCCATAATTGGCCTATTATCAGTCATCTTGTAAGAATTGAAGTTGCTTATAAGAAACTTTTTACTAGATGCATCTTCTGCCATATATTTGGTTTCCAAAGAATCCCACAAATCCTTGACTCGACATTTTGATATACATCAAAGAGTACATCACACATCACATTTAAAATATGCCCACGACATATGTAGTCATCATTTTCCCACTTCAATCACCTTCTCTATTGATCAAGAGTTTCCTCTTCAGTTACCTCAGGCATTGGAGTAGTCAAGACATACACAACTTTTAAAGTTGTTAAGAGAAAATGCATTTTTTTCTTCCATCTTCTAAAGTCTTGCCCCTCAAACTTTTCAAGTTTTGAGAACTTGCTAGACATATCCTTAATCGATTCCCGTGTAACCATCTGAATTGAATTGATGAATTGAATTTCAAAATTTCAATTTGAATCCAATTTAATCCACTGTCAAAACAATTCAATTTGTAAATATTTGTTTCAAATGGTAATTATCAACCAATCGAAATTCTTTGATCAATCATTGAACTAAATTGAATTTCAATATATTGAAAGATTCCATCAGTAGTTTGAGACTTCAATATTAGGATTATATGCTTCAAACAATGATTGTGAAAATAATATATAAAACTTTGGTTCAATTAATGCCCCACTAGCAACTTTCGATTCTTTATCACAAAATTATTTTGATATTTCACAAAATTCAATTGGTGGTAAAACGGAATCGAAGTTCGTAGTAATTGAACATCGATCAAATTGAAATCAATAATGATTGTCCACAAAATTGAAGTCGATAACAAATATTCACAATAGTTAATACAAACCAAATGGTTTAATCTTTGTAGAAGTTAAGAAGGGAAAATTAATATCAAATTCATCAAATCCTAATTTGATAAATAACTTGGAATTGAAATTTAATCACTTGGATGTTCTTGAAATCGATTACTCTTTCAGATTAAACCATTTGTGCACTTACAATTGATTTAATCGAATAAGATCAAGAAGTAGAAACAAGAACCTGAATTGAATTGGAGAAGTTTATGTGCCTTGAGAGAGTATTCTATTTCTTTGTAGATTGATTATGAGAATTGATCTCTCATTTTACACAAACTGTCGATCAAAAGAATTAAACAAATATACATATTCACTTTATACCCTTTGAGTTTATTCCATGTTTCATAATTAGCCTAAAGTTTAACTAATAGGTTTAATTCATAAAATAGTATAACATGAATATGTATATTTATATACAAGCAATATTACTAAAATTCCAACGACATTCGTAACACATGTCAATGCCCTTTATGGGTATAAGGCATAAAAACCATCATTAATTAAGCATGCATAATTACAGCTCCATTCCAATCTATAGTCAATGCTAGCAAAACTTTCCATTCATAACAGGGTCTATTTAACATTTCATTAGGTTTTACTATCATTCATTATTTATTTGTTTTCCACTTTGCTTTACATAATACTTTTTATAATTTCATCATGTACTACATATCATATATTTATACATAAATCACTTGTAAGGACCATTTAAGTGAAGCACACTGGAAATCACTTCTAATCTTGTAAACTATAGGTCCATTATAGGTCAAGTCCATAAAAAAAATCTAGTACACAAATGGAGGTCAAGAACTTCTAAATAGGTCTAGTACTTCCATTTTACTTAGTACTTTCTTTCTACTGAGTACTCCTTATGCGCTAAGAATTATGATCAACAGAATGCCAATATAAGTTGGATACTCTCGAACACCAAGTAGCTTCATAAATAGATTACTCCTATAGCCGAATACACCCATAGGTCGAGTACTTCTAAGTGATCGACTACTGACATAAGCCGAATACTTTTCCCAAGAACTACACCAATTACTAAGCCCAAGGTACTAATCCCGAATACCTTATCTGAGTACCTTATACAAAGGAAACCTTATTCTTTGATGCACAACATAGCATATAAATAATCCATAAAAATATAAATTTATCATGAAGGGCTATCTTTTATCATGAGAGCCCCAAAACATCCAAGAAAGTAAAAGATTTGAATCTTGAACTCATTTTAAAAAGAAGACCAACCCTAAAGATAGCCTATTTTTCCACCAAGATCTGAACATGGACACGTAAAAATTATAACTTTATAATTAGTTCTCAATTATGATACACATAAGATCAAAATAGGCTTGATTATGATCTAAAACAAGATTATAATCCTTACCTTAAGCCTTTTTCTTCTTTCTAAACACTAGCTAAGAACTTATCTCTCTCTCTCTCTCTCTCTCTCTATATATATATATATATATATATATATATATATGCATACCCATATTGGAAACTTTTTTTTAGACAAGAAAGAGACAAGAGGGCGGTTTCCACCCTTTTATAGTGCATTTTTAGGTTAAAACTTTTTATTATTGTCACCTTTCGCCCTTATACTTAATTTAAAAGAATCCGCATCCCCCGTAAATGATTACTTTCTTTTTATGTGTTCTCTAGGCGTTACATTGTGTAAAAGTTTGTAAATCGTTTTCATCAATTTCAAAGTTTACAAGTGAAGTGAAAACTGATTGATCATGAAGATTAACTTTTAGCAATACTTTCGTATGCACAATGTTTATTCTACCATATTTTGCCTATATTTTATCATGTACAGGTCATATAACTTATTAATTTACGGTTCATGATAGGTTTATATTAAATAAAAAATACATCAACGTAAGCATCAAAAATATGTAAATCAAGATACATTGTCTAATTTTATATAAGTGTTTTCTTGGGTATAATACATGATAACAATATATATCTAATATAATATATTATATGTGTTCCCTTGAGTATAGTGCATGATAATAGGACCCCGAATCAAGAGGATCTCAAAGTATAGGTGATTTTGCTTAATACAACACATATCAAGTAAAAAATGCTTACACTCATGTTTGTTCTACATGTGGTTGTTGTTATTATTATCTTTATTGTTAACTAAACTAAATGTAATATCTATTTGGTTTGTATAATCTTATATTGATCCATATTGATTTTGATGTTTTTAATATTTGATTGTCTACATAAGGTATTATAAGCACAGAATGGGAGACTACTAAACAAGGAAACGGTCCATGCTCAAAATTAGTTGTGTGGGTGCCAAAGAAAACAGGCTTCACTGAGTTTGTAAAAGTGAACCAACAATCTAAAGTTGAAGGTGGATTCTCTATAGCCATATTTTGTTATGCGTTGCAAATGTTACCTTTCAAAGTTCAACCTATATTCAAACCTTTCATAAATGACAAAGGGGAAAGTAATGGTACCTACGATCAACTTTTACAGCACATTGAAGGAAAGGTACATTTTTTCACTAAAAACATATATCAACATATTTATATATGCTTCACTCATATCTTATTTGAGTTTGTTGAAAACATCTTTTAGATTACATAAGCAAACATATGTTTAAGGTTAAGTAAAAAAACAGAATTAAGTAAATGATTCTATGTATGGTTGTCTTTATAAAAAGGTAATGATTCAAATGGTTGTGACAGTTCAGTTAGTAATTACCTACAAAAGGACTTAATGGGTTAGTTTGGTAGTTACTCATAATGTGACATTATGCTTTAAAGTAGTTATGGTAGTTACCAACAAAAGGGCATGATAGATCAAATGGTAGTTATGGTATTTACTAACAAATCATTATGATGGTTTGTTAGATGCTTATTTCAAGGATTGTGACTATTCACATATGGCCTTACTTGTTATTTATCCATTTCTCACTACAAAGTTTCTCATTAATTCTTACTTTAACACTAGAATTATGTCACTTTGTTGCTATAGAAACAAAGTTCTTATGAACAAAAAGCCTTGTTCTAGGTTATCATCTTTTTCCTGCAAGACTTTATTAATAAATTTACATGCGTTGCTTTGTTATATCTTCGGACATAGTTTGCCAATACCCATGGCATGCAACATGAAGGATTGAAGTGGAGAAATTTCTTTAAGGAAAGCGATTAATTCCTTGAAGTAACTTATGTTAAAATCTTACTAGTCGACAATGAGAGACAAAGATCCTATAGCATTGTAGAAAAGGAAAGGACTCCTATAATATATAAATTGTATTATGACACATTTAAACTAGAAAGCTTAGATGGTGGGGGCTTCAAACGTTGGCCTAAGAGGATAAAATTTCTTTTGCTAAACCTAAAGATCTCTCATATTTTTCACCAAACAATATCCCAAATAATTGAGATGTGAAACTATGGTAGCAGCCCGTAACAATCTCAAACATGAAAATGATGACTTCGCACACGAAGGAGACATCTTGAATGGGTATGTTTAATTCACACCCTCATGTTTATCAAAACACTACAACAATAAGAGTCTTGTGGAACACTCTTGAAGAAAGATACTTCAGTTATGACATAACAAGTAAGAAATTTCATGTCTCTAATTTAAGTCTTATAAAATGATTGACTTATGTTAAGTTATGGACCAAAAGTATGAGATTAAACACATCTTAGTTTACTTACACAAATCATATTCAAATGGATTGAAAGTATCCAAGATAAGCATATATAATAGCTAGATAAATAGTCTACCACCATGAAAGATGTTAAAAAAATCTTAAACATTGTTAGAATGACAAGTCTTTGAAAGAACTTGGAAATCATCTACATTTGAAAATCAAAACAAATAAAGAGAATTCTAAGGTTCATGTTATCGAGGAAAATTAGGGGGTCTTCTAAAACTAGAAGGTCGGAACACTTGAAAAGGCAAAGACAAGTTTAGGAAAAAAAACATGGCTTATTGCAACTTTACAAAGTTAGAATACTTTGTTTTATCACATCCTAGTACAATTTAAAGGATCATTTCTAGCCAAAAGTTGGACCTCCATGTATATAAAAAATGCATTTGCATTTAGTATTTTGGACAAAATACCTTAGCTCTTTGATACTCAATGCAACTATAGCAAACCAAAATGTTATAGGCGAGAATGTCTCCTACTATTAGGAAAAAAGAAGATGAAAAACCGAAGGGAAAGAATAAAGTGGTAATAACATGTTTCTGTGATATCCTAGCTTTCTCCTAAGAAGACGACAAATCATGGTAGAAGACTCTTAAGCCACTTGGTGTGTATTCAATAACATTTCTATGTTCAAGATATATGCTTCTATAAGGCTAAAAATATACATGGAAAATCATATAACCGCCTAAATAAATGGAAAATCAAATATTGATTTGGTGTTCACTTATAGAAACACCGTAACTTTGAATGATGTCTTAAACATCTTGATGTTTATGAGAAGTTGGTGTCGGATTACCTATCAAAATATAGATTCAAGCCTGTCTTGGAAATGAAAATATTAATCCTTTTAAAAAACATGGATTGTTTATATATTGGCTAACATGCAAACAAAATTTAAAACAAGTTAAAAAGGTGCTATAACTGGTAGTGTGAGTGATGTAATCATGATTGAATAAGGTGATGCTTTAAACATGTACAAAATATGGTTAATTGTATCCGTCCTAGGGACCTAGCCGGTGTAGGAAAGAACCCATGCCGAAGATAACATCTTATGAATACAAAACATGCATAAGTGCATATCATTTAAAACTTTCAAAAGATCATTAATATATCTCGAAAAGTAATGTTGATGGATTTTTCTTTACTTTAATCTTTGTAGCCTTCATGTTTTGAATGCATATTTTCAAACATATAATACAAAGTAAGATGTGATGGAGTTGGTTTGCTTGGTTCCCATGCAAGAACTCAATCGTGTATTAACTCTTCACTTTAATTTTTTTTTTTATAGATTTTAACTTATTTTTTCATGACGATTTCATTTCCTTTATAAACCTTTTTAATATTATTAACTCTCTCTTAGCCAAGCGTACATTTCTTTATTTTTTGATATAAAGTTTCAAATACATTAGCTTCTACACGCTTCACATTACTTGCTTCACCGTGTCAGTGTCATTTTACAAACTTTAATAAACATGACGTTAGATTTTTCTATGGTTAAATAACAATGCACATGGAGGTGTTACTAGTTAAGCTAAAAACGCATGCTTTGCTTCTAACTTATATCAAATATATATTTGAGCATGTCTTTAAACTTTATTTGTAATCATGTAGTTCACCTATATTATTCAAAATACATTTCATAAGTATGTGTGTTTGTTTAAATCATAAATTAATAAGGGACATCTAAGGATTCTTCTTTGCTTTCAACTTCTTGCCATCATCTTTCTTTTAGTTGATTTGTTATCAGCCCCAAATTCTATCCTTGCTTTTCAAAAATCCTTGGTGTAATGTCAGGTCTCTCCATAAATGTGACACCTTCGACCCTTTCAGAATTATTTAAAGATGTGTCTAGTCGATCCCTAACACTAGGATCACTTGGTAACAAGACTACGCTCACCATCATGCCTTTGTCTACATTTTTGCACTCATTAGAACTTTCCATTTGCCATCTTAGTCTTAACACCAGACTTACAACATGGGTCCTTTTGTCATGTCCATCTTTTTTTTTTTATCTTGGTTCTCCCTTACTTAATTCCTCCTCCATTAGATTATAGTAAATGATTCCACTTAACGCTACCAATGATTCAATAATCTTTGGAGCACTAGTTTTGACATCCTTTCAAACTCCTTTTGGTAGCTTTTTGATGTGTAGTATTTCATTCTTCTTTCCTTAGTATTAACAAGATGATATACAAGCCTTGTCATTTCATTAAACTTAGACGTATACTATCAATGCATCATTTTTCTAGCTTTCAATCATAGAAACTCTCTATACCTTGTTAATCTTGTTTCATACATAATATTTTCTGATCACTAACTTTTTTAGATCTTCCCACTTCATCCTTAGTACTTTAGTATGACATGTGGCTTACTTTATTTTAGTCCATGAATACACACCTTTAGACAAAAATAAATATGTTGCTATCTTTTATGCTTGATCTTAATGACATTCATTGATTTTAATAAATGCATCAATTTCAAATACCTATTGAAATATAGCAATAAGATCTTTCTTGTCATCTAGTATATTAGGATTGCACTCCTTGAAAACTTAGTATGAGTATTTCTTGGCAAGCTCTTCATCATTATTGTCATGGTCCTTCTTAATTTTGTCCCTACTTTTCATTATGCTTTCTTTCCTTCCCTTGCTAACTATACTATCCATTCTCTACTCACCTTTTCTAAGGCCTTAATGATGACATGAGGCATGATGTCTTGTTGCATTCATCTCTACTCCTTGTTCATTCATCTCTACTCCTTGTTTATTCATCTTTTTTAAGGCTTCAATGATGATAGGAGGCATGATATCTGATACAATCTAGTAAACTATGTTAGCAATTGTCTATAAGATAATGTGATCTTGGGTAGGCCTTTCCTCAAAGTGTTTAGAGTTAGCCTTATTATCGTTGTGATCACACTTGTCATGTTCCTTCTTTTTAGGCTTTATTTTACTTTTAGTAGCTTGTGGAAAGCCTCTACATCCACTATGTGCACCACCACAAGCAGCCTTCTTACAAGCTATCTTCATACCTAAAAGATTAAGGCACCAATGATATCATTCATGCTTATAGTTCATATCTTGACAAGTATTGTAAGTTGATAATGATAGTTGCAAGTTGTAATTTACTACATCCATTACTTCCTTTGTCTGACATATTCCCATTCATGAGTCAAACTAGTACTAAAACCTATTATGTCTTCCTAATAAATTACTATGCATATATATGTACACATATCTATTATAATTTATTGTTATTATACCAATATTTATTTTTAAATATAACCATAACTTTAATCTTAACTTTACCTCTTGGCATGAAGCTACTCATACTTGCATCCTTTACTAAGTCATATTTTAAGTTTAAGTTTAGACATCAGAGTACCCAAATCTCTCAAACTATGACTTTAATACGAACTTGTAAGGTCTTATTCTCTAAAATCTCATGGTTGGATTTATACATTAGAAACATAATTTTTAAACATCAACATTCACATATCATTTCAATGGAAGTGTCCTATTCGCTAAAATCCTCATGGTTGGATTTATACATTAGAAACATAATTTTTAAACATCAACATTCACATATCATTTCAATGGATGTTTAATATATTAATACATGTTCAGTTTTCTTAAAACCATTACATAACAACAATTAATGTATCATAACTATTATAGCCTAGATGTTAGTCTTGATACGTCTAGTGACTCTTATTTTCATTAAAAGCCTCTATATACATTTCACATACCTGATATGCATACTAAATATTAATGTTGTTAAGTTAATCCTAGTTTTAACTTTAGTAAAATAAAACTTTTAATACAATGTTCTTTAATGTGACTATCTTTTATCAATAAGGCAAAAATGTGAACAACCATCTTATCGTTATAGATTTGGTTCTATTTATCATTTTATTGTGGACTATATTTGTATAACATTATTTTATTCATACTCTGGCATTACTTTTTCATAAATCTTTATTACCGCTTGAACATACTTTGACCTTTCATAGCATTTCAGTACCTCATTATTATTGTAACATAACATATCATCCTATGATAGGATCAAAGCAAAATTCTAACATGAACATATCATATTTATTGATACACATCGTACATATATGCAACCAATCAACAAAAACATAATTTCACCTATAAGGATAATAATAATCCCTTCCTTGCATATAGTATACCTTATTCCCTTTCTAGCAATTATGGAAGACTTCATATTTTTATGTTTTTCTTGTGAACTTTTCATCCATTTATTTTCATGCTAGCACGAGTTAAGTCCCTTTACTATTAAAAAATAAGACATTAACCCTTTCTTATGTATAACAAGACATACTTTCTCATTCTTGTCATGGGCGGACTTAAAATGTATTTTATCTTTGACATATCATTTAATGATACCTATCCTACACTTAGGTTGGACTAACTTATACATTTCTTTTCAATTAATTGTATATAGTTTCTTTTCTTGCACTTAGGCAAGACTTACTTAAAAATAGATTCTTATGCAATTATATGTTTCACCCTCTCAAGGGTAAGAATTATATATATGTATTTATACTAAGTATTTCATTTATAACCTTTCAACATGCATCTTTTCATAATCCCTTCTTACCAATTGTAAGACTTAGCACCCTTGTATTCATCCTTTAGCTTTCATGTATGTATATAGCATTTAACTATGCCCATAGCTCTTTAAATTATCATAACTTAACATTATCCTAAACATATTTTCATTTATTGTCTTTGATTACACAACTCTAATCCTCCGGTAAAAAGGGTCTAGTTGTAGTCGTACATCGAGTTATAGAGGTTTCAGTGAGTTACATGAGCTTTGCTATATTATGCAACATATACTGAGTTATAGAACTTATATTGAGTTGTGAAGGCTATGTTCATTACGGATTTGTAAAGTCGTTATGGATGCTATATACATCTCAACTTAGCTAAGGCCATTGTAGTTATGGAGGACAAGTGCTAGTTGAAAGGGGTAGGGCAAATATGAAGACTATTGATAGGAACTTGGAGTTTAAGTAAGTTGGAGAGTATCAAACTCTAAAATCCTTTAATTGTTTTGTATACGAGGGAAAGTTTTGTAGTTAAGGCTTCATGCTAGTTACAGGGCTTTACTTGTCTGTGCATTACCCAAGGATGGTTAGATACAAAGGGTACTTTACTTGTGGGGACTTCAGCTACTTTGTGAAGTTACATTCTAATTCTGTAAAGGTTAAATGCAAGGATTATAGAGGCTATGGCCTATGTATTAAGACCACGACACTTACGAAAGCTTTAAGGTTAATTGTGGTTGTACAAAACCTACTATTTGACAATAGTGGCTATTGCAAACCAGGTTTTCATTGTAACTTTGATTTCTTTGAATCATACATTCGTAATTTAAGGTTCTTTACAGAAGTTATACACACAAATAAAGTTCTATAAGCATGAACCTTACATATCATACATACATCAAGTTATTAATTTTATCATAAAATTTATTAAATCACCGAAGAAGAAAAATTATGTGTACATACCATCCTCGTAAATAACGAAAAACTTGAGAAATTAGGGTTCTAGAACTCACCTCCCATTAGGTAAAGGCTTGACTCTAGAGAAATCTAAGAAATCAAGACAAGACTAATGGCGAAACTATTAGGTCTAACAAAAATTAATATGAATGAATGAGTAGAAGGATGTGCATGAGGCATTTCCATTTAACTTATAGAGAAAGATGGTTTACTTGGTTCAATTATTCTAAACTTAGTTAGGCTATAGGTTTTTAACTACGTAAATGTTCAAAGTCCAAGATCCCACCTTTATTTATGCTTAACATACCTAAGGATTTCATAATTTGGTTAGGTACTATCATGTTTGTCTTTTTTAAGTAATTCGAGTAATTTTGAAAAATGTAGGGAATTGGAAATATTTTCTAAATGATAAGAAAATATATAGTTTTTTGGCTTAAGTTTAAGGAAAAAAAAGCCAAGAAGAAATAAATAATTGGTTTTAAAGAGAGTTATTTTTAATTATTGTTTATTAAAAGTTGATGGTTTTATGACCATTCTGATTGTAGTTACAACAAGATATGATAGTTCAGATGGTAGTTACTCTAAAAGGGACATGATGGTTCAAATCGTAGAAATGATAATTATTAACAAACCACTGTGATGATTCAACGTATGGTTATTCCAAGGGGTATGACAATATTCATAAATTACTGCTAAATACAACCCTTCCTTATTTGCCTTTTGACTCAATTTTCACAACAAATTCTTTCGTATACTCTCTCTTTAACACTAAAATTTCAAGTCATATTTTTATTTAAAAGTAATCTATTGTATATAATGAAACAAGATTTCTTTTATTACTTGTCCTTTTTAACTCATGTTTTTACTAGTTATCCATCTATAAACTACTCAAATTATTTTTTTCTATTCTTTTAATAATTTAAACACTCAAACTAATAAATCTCTCTTATTAAAAATTAATTTTATTAATTACTATATTTCTCTCTCTCATGTATATTTTTAAAATCAAGCTCCCTTTTCTAAAAATAGATTTTATTAAAGAAATTAAAATCAAATCTTTTTATTAAAATAGAAATAATTAAAAAATAAAATTTTTATATAATATGAAATATTCTATAACACCAAACCTTTTCAAAAAATATTTTAAATTGTTCCTTTTTTAAAAAAAATTATGAAAAAGATGAAATTTTCTAAAAATAGTCTTAACTAAAACAATCATAATAATTACAAATTTGAGTTTTTCAGAAAAAAGATTATTATGAAAAAAAAAAATTTTTAAATCTTAAAACAAATGTTAAAAATTGAAACTATTTAGTTAATAAAGTTAAAAAAATAGCATAATTGTTTTATTACTTGAACTATTACGTATATATAATTTTAATAATATCCTATAGTAATATCATATTATAACTATAATCCATTTAATGAACACATCTGGACTATCTATTTATATATCTGTCAATCTCTCTATTTATTTATAATAAAAAAATTTAAGACTTGACACAATTGTAATACTTATCATTCTAGCTTTCTTATTTTTTTATTAATAATAATATCGAATTACTCATACCATTTTCAAATTAAAAAAATGTATGATTAAATAAATAAAAAACCTATTTTTTAATCAAAAACACACTTTTTAAAACAAAAGTTCTATAAAATACAGAATACAACAATGTATTTACAAACCATAATTGTTTTATAAAACAAAATTTTAAGAAAATAAATTATTGTGTATTTACTTAAAATAACTATTTATATGTAATTATAATGATATTTATCTTAAATATGATTTTATAATTCATAAATTTTTATTACTAATACACAATGTACTAACCTATTGTTTATATGAACCAAAAATTCTTCTAGTATTCAATACTTCATCGGGTTATCATCTATTTCAAGTAAGAGTTGATTAAAATATCTCTACAAATGATGTTTCATTGTATGTTGGGAGGCAATTCGTCAATACCCATATCGCGTAACGGGTAAAATTTCTTTAAGGAAAGATATTACAAGTGTTGAAGTAATAAGTAATAGAGTCGAAGCTTTGAAATCAACAACCACAAACAACAAGGTTAAAAAACCGCATAGCCACATGAAAAGTACATCGAGTGTTTAGCACCTATGGTGTGTATTTATTTATTATCAACTATGTAAAATAAATTTAAATAGAATGAATGGAGTACATTTGTAGACCTCTCACATCAACTAACTTCAACTAGAAACAAGAGTGCTTGTACATATCTAGAAATGAGAAATGGAACAACTTAACCACGAGTCCATACAAAGAAACACATCAAAAGTGTTAATATCCTTTTGTTATCTTTAGAAGACCACATTATAATTTCCTTAAACAAGAAAAAGGCCATAGTTTATTAAGATCTCAATATCCGGAAAACAATTACTTTCACAATATAGGAAAATTTATAAATGGTAGAAATTTAACTACTTAAGTTCTATTCCCACAATTTAATTACAAGTTTTCAAAATAGATATATTTGGATTGTTCTTTAAAATACATAATAACACGATACTATGTATCATATAAACTAAATGATTTCTAATTGGTGACCTTGTAGACTTGTGAAGCCGTAGTTGGCGATGTTACCATTCGTGCAAGTCGAACTCAATATGTTGATTTTACAATTCCCTACATGAGTGCTGATGTATATATGCTTGTTCATGCTGTGCATGAATGGAACCAAACCTTGTGGACTTTTTTAAGACCTTTTACTTGGAGATTATGGATCACAATAATTGGTGCATGTATCTATACTGGAGTTGCAGTCGCGATTTTAGAATATCGCATTGGGAACCCAAAGTTTACTACCCGAGTGCAGAAGAGAATCCTCATGGTCATTTGGTTTCCTATTTCAACCTTCTTTTTCCATGAAGGTACACTAACATATTATGAGATTTTTTTCTTTGTTTTAAAAGTTGTAGTTTCAAAGCTAAACCATTTTAAAAGTTGTAATATATATGTTTTAGAAAGAAAAAATATGAACTTAATTATTTATCTTGGTTAAACATGTAACTAATGAGTTTAGTAAAGAAAATATATAAATGGCTCTTTTTTTAATTCCTTAATTAACTCTTATATTATAGTTCAATATTGTTCAAAATTATGTATCTTTCATTCTTTTCTTGTTCCCTTTGATATTCAATATACAGTGAAACTGAGTTCCTCTACATTATTCAAAATTATGTTCTTAATTTTCCAAGTTTTGGTTGGAGCGTTTATGAAAATACTTAATTGTATTAAGTCTTTAGCGATCACTATTAGAAATCAGAACATTTGCTACTACATTTTCAATCGCAAATAGAGTTTTTAGACCAAAGACACAGTGGCAAAACCCTTAGTAGGTAATCATTTTGCGACCGAATTTGGTGACCACTTTTATAGTTTCAAAGTTTTTGATCGGTTTCTCATCATGTATTTTGCAACCGACAGTTTAACAAACGTTTTTTCATTCACAAAACATAAGTAGGGGATGTGGTTCTGATGAATCTATTTAAAGTAACTAACAATACATTTTTTTGCAGGGAAAATACTAAATAAGAACTCAAAAGTTGTGCTTGTTATGTGGCTTAGTATGATTTTCATAGTGGTTCAGATTTTTACAGCCACTTTGTCCTCATGGTTGACACTAGATCAACTTCGTCCCAAATTGCCATTAAGTTTCGAAAATGCTGGCTATCCTGATGGTTCTTTTCTAAAAGATTTTATAATCCAAAAATACAATTGTTCAGGCAAGAATCTTATACCTCTCAGAACCGTCGACGAGTATAAAAATGCATTATCCAACGGCAACGTAAATGTGATTTTTCATGAGCTCCCTTACATTGAATTGTTTCTTGCTAAGTATGGTTCTAATTATATGAAGTTTGGACCCATAAACCAAGAATTCGGAAATGCATTTGTGAGTTTTCCTCTCTCTCTCTCTCTCTCTCACACACACACACACACACACTCTCTCTCTCTCTCTCATTTGTTTGTGTATAACACACACGTGTGTATATTATATATTTTGGAAGGTTTAAATTATTTAAAGGGTATAAATTTTATTTTTCTATTCTAAATTATCTACACTTATAACAATTAATTTACATTAGTTTTACAATAATATATATATATATATTATATATATATGTATATATATATATATGTATATATATATATATAGAGGGATCAAATGAAAACCATGTTTATAATTAAAAATCGTAAAAACCACCACTACCCAATTGCATAATTTATAATTGATATAATTTTTAAATTGTTTAAAGTATTTTTGAGTAAACTTCAACCTTATATTTCAAGGTCATTGTAGGTTTTTTAATATAAACTCCAAAGAACGTCGATAATGACGAAAGACTTACATATACGTAACTTGTAGTAGCTATATGTACATAATTCTTGGTCGTACACTTGTTAGAACGTATTTACATATACATAACCCATATATGTATGTAACTCTTACTTGTATATTTTGAAACACGTACTTACATATATGTAACCCTTGGTTTTTATAATTTTTAATTATAAATATGGTTTTCATTTGATCCCTCCCATATATATATATATATAGGTTTGGATTCAAATAAAAATCAATAAAAATTATGTAAACCAATGAATCAAATATCTCAATTTTGGTTTATAAAGATCAATTTCTCATATTTGTTTGACTTTTGTACATGTAGTAAAAAAATACACTATTTTATTATTTTGTTTAAAATTAAAATATGAGCTATTGATCTTTATAAATCAAATGTGTAGATTTGGTTTATTTGTTTATATAATTTCTCTTGTTTTTCATTTGAACTCAACTACACACACACATACACCATGTTACCACTGTAAGTTAGATTTATAATAGTAATACTAGTAGTACACATTGAACATTAATTTTTTTAAAAAAATTATAATAATACTATACTCAAATTAAAGATATTTGTACAATCTATTTAATGATGTAATTTGTTTAAAAAGATAAATTCATACAAAAAATTTAAAAATGTTTTACCAAAAAGAGTGAGTTTTTTTTTTAAAAGGGAGGGAAATTTTAAAAGTGAGGAAAAAATCGTTACATCAGTGGTGTAAGTGGTGTAACGTAGTGTAAAAGTTAGTTACATTACATAATTATAATGCAAGTGTTTGCTACATTACGATTAGCAAGTTATCGCAATAAACAAAGGTTACCAAAGGAAACTAACCCTCACCCTTAGCGAAAACTTAAGTTGTATTAGGCATATGACAGACAGATCCGACATCCATTTTAGTTTCTGGAACAACCCATTTCTTCAATTTAATGACTAGATTCTTTGACAACGAACTAGATCATTTGAAGCATTCTTCCCCATATGTAAGATAAAATAAGCCCATAATTTAAGAGTAAGAGTATCAAACAACCTTGATTCTTCACTTAATTCAACCATTCAATCATTGTCCCCATAAGTAAGATAAATAAGCCCATATTGTTAAGTTTCAATTTACTAACGAACCGAATCCAATGTTGTAAATATAGAATCTTGAACTTGATCAAGTATCACAAAAACCATTGTTTAAGTATCAAACTTTAATTCATCCAGCGTCTTCTAGATATAGGTAGAAACACTTGTGTCAAAACCTCCAAGTACTAATGAGTTAACACATCTAGATCATGTTCTTGCATTTTACAAAGTTATTGTAAAAACTAAAATAATAAGTCAAAGTTTTTGCATGTATGATGAAGTTTTTGCTTGGCGAAGTTTTCGCATAAATAAGTTTTCTCATGAAAAGTTCTCACGTGCAAAAAAGTTTTTCCATTAAAAATTCTGACATGGAAAAGTTTTCTCATTAAAATGTTTTCTCATGAAAAGTTCTCTTATGAAAAGTTCTCACATGAAAAGTTTTCACGCGGAAAAATTTTCGCGTGAAAAAGTTTTCGCATGGAAAAGTTTTCGCAAAATTCGGTTTCTTTTACAAACTTTTCACATGAAAGAGTTTTTGCATGGAAGTTCTCGCAAAATACGGTTACATTCTAGAAAAATTCAACCAAATTGACTTTTTGAGCTTGAATCACTGCTGCGGTCTCAAATTTTCATTTTCCACCATCTAAACACGAAGATACTGACCGTAATGATGTAGATCATCACTATACCATGTAAAAAAGCCGATTGTTGTGTGTTCATCCTCGGTTTCAACTTATTCTCCTTTGAAACCGGTCTAAACTCAACCAAAACCTTCATGACTTCAATCTTCAAGTTTAACGTCTTAAAACAGATGATTGCGGGATTAAAATCCATGTATCAAGAGCAACACCTTACTCAGATACCAATTGTAAAGTCCTCATATCGATCGATTCCACATATTGTTTCACTTGATAATCAAATTTAAGACGAATGTGTGCGTGTGTAATAACAACGAACATTAAATAAACTTCAACGGATATCATTAATCAAATGATTATAATACTAAATGAGTTTATGTAATTTAAGCTCGATCCACCCAAGGTAAGCTTCTTTGGGTGGCCTATCACACAACTTTTTACTCTCTCACCTTCACAGTAATTTTACAAAATAAAACACAAATAATGAAATATAAAGCAAATAAAACTATTTATGCAAGATCAAATCCATGAGAGAACTTTCAAAAGTTCTCACATGAACAAAAGTTCTCGCGCAAAGTAAAAGTTCTCATAGGAACTAAAAGTTCTTGCATGCTTTTGAAAACTTCAGTCTTTTTAGATGTTTTTACTTTTTTGGATATTAGTTTTCACTTGATATTGTAATCCATACTAGCTAGGTCTTTAAAGATATCACAGCCCAAAATAAAGGTCCTAAGAGAATAAAAGATATATACTATAAGAGGTTTATGAATAAAGTAGCTTGAAGAATGTGTGTAAACAAAATTGTTTATATGTGAATTAAGAGCCCAAGTATTTATGACCAAGCGATGATTGAGTTTATGTTAGCCAAGATTTTTTTTGGATTGAGAGGAAACATGCGTAGTTTAATAAGAAACTGGTCTGGTTTTAGTTTTTTGAGTCAATCGGAAAAAAGTATGTGACAATAGGAAGAAAAGTTTGCGTGACCAAAAAAAGACATGTGGCTTGAGTCAATTCAGTGTGGTTGAGTTGTGCAATCAGATTGCTACAACAAGTATTGAATCATCAACCTCTTTAGTTGAAAATATGTAGATGGAAAGGAAGCAATATAATTATGTGTTTGGTAATTTCTTTTGGTGGTCAATCCAAAGGGAGTATCAACAAACACAAAAGAATCAAAATCGATGTGTGGAATGAACCTATCTGGTTCAACTAAGGTCTAAAAAGATGAAGAACAATATGGGCCGAATTAGATGGACTTAGGCATGTGCTTTTCGATCTTCACGGTAAAAAAAAGAAAAGAATGATTGAAATAAATCTGGGTGGTGTTAGGGTAGTTGTATGGGTAAGTAATTAATGTAATATTCTTTTGCAATATCCCAAATTGACTACTATAAATTACACAAGCATACGATTTATGGAAAGAAATTGACCAAGTAATGAGAGGAGTTATGGAGTAGCTCGGAAGAAACAAATGAGAAGAGCATTCATGTTTTAAACTCTCGAAAATGCATTGCTTCATTTGGCTATGTGTGAAGACAAAAAAGAAGTAGGGGGAACCTGTTAGGTTTCAAGCAGCGCAGCGGAACCAACAGACGAGCACAAACGATTATCACGCAAACAGAAAAATAAACAACACAAGGATTTAACGTGGTTCGGTCGGTGTGACCTACGTCCACGGGCTGCAACTAGGGTTTTCTTTATTTACTCAGTACCAAGATTACAAATACATGACATGGATATAAATAGAGACTAATTAGGGTTTAAAACCTAATAAACAAGAAAACTAAATATAGGCCCAAGCCCAAAGTCTTCACAAACCCAACAATCTCCCACTTGAAGGCATTGCGATAAATTCTAGCTCGCCATTCAAGTACAAAGCAACCCAGTCGTCTAGTAACTTCAGTAATCATCAAACAAGTCTTTCAAGCCTCCATTTCCCAAAGAACAAGCTAAGACTTCATCACATCGCCTAGTTGCAGCGACCCCCTCATCATCAAGTACCAGAAGGGCCAGTTGAAGCTACCCCGAGCTCTAATTCAGTCGTGACTAGTCCCGCCAATGACTCATCCTTCATCTTAACCGATTTGGACATTCCACCGGATTCAAAGATACACCGAGGATCATTATCACTCTTCAAATTCAGCAAACAATCAACTGGATAGAATTTTTCATTCGTAGTCTTTAAAACCCAACGTTTCTTTGTAACTGTACTCGGA
This sequence comes from Flaveria robusta, assembly GCA_025506415.1. Lineage (NCBI taxonomy): Eukaryota > Viridiplantae > Streptophyta > Magnoliopsida > Asterales > Asteraceae > Flaveria > Flaveria robusta. The sequence continues at coordinate 6,621,177 of CM046467.1, read as the reverse complement.
ACACGTCCCGTGCTCCCACTGTCACCGAATCCCCTGAATGGTTTAGACTTTCAAACTCGTTCACCTAATATCCGTGCTCCAGACTTCACGTTTGCAAAATGAACTCTCTTAGCACCAGATTTAGCGAACCCCGATTTTGTCGTGCTTAACCGGGAAGGTCATACATCCCTCAGCAGGTACCTCAACCATATACAATGACCCACGCTTTATACCACGAGCAATAACTAGATTACCTTTGATCACATTCCATTTACCACCACCAAACCTTACTTCCAGTCCCTATTCATCCAGCTGACCAACAGAAATCAGTTTTTTCTTCAGCCCCGAAATCACCCTAACATTCTTCAAGTTCCATGTAGTTCCCAACGAAGTAACCAGATCAATATCCCCCATGCCCGTTACCTCAAGTATCTCGTCATTAGCTAATCGTACATTTCCAAAATCACCATGTTTCAAATTCACCATTGTTTCCCTGTTGTCCATGGCGTTAAACGAAGCACCCGAATCCATGACCCAAGAGTCCACAGTGTTTTCCATTGTATCATCATAAGAAACATTCCCAATAGCAGTGTTCAATTCTTTCTTATTCGGACACTAACTCTTAACATGTCCCACCTCATTGCAGCTCCAGCACTTCACATTCTTTCTAGGTTTAGATGAACTCCTTCCTCGACTCCCACTGTTCCTGTTATTATCCCGACCCTGCCAACATTTAACAACTCACTATTTGATGATTCACCTGAGTTTCTTCTTCTAACATCTTCACCCATAATCAAATCCCGAATACCATCAAGAGTGAAACCTTTAGTCCCCGTAGAACTTGAAATTGCAGTCACAGTTCCAGACCAACTATCAGGCAGAGACGACAACAGCAGTAGAGCCTGACCTTCATCATCAAACTTAATTCCAATAGATACAAGTCTTGTTAAGATTGAATTTAAATTGTTGATGTGAGCAGTCACTGAGCTTCCTTCTTTCATCCTTGTGTTCACAAGCTCCCGAATCAAAAACACCTTATTCACCGCAAACGGTTTCTCATACATATTTGACAATGCAGACATCATACCACGAGCCGTGGTTTCCTTAATAATGTTAAAAGCAACATTTTTCGTCAAAGCCAATGTAATAACCGCACGAGCCTTTTTGTCCTTTGATTCCCAATTAGCTTATTTTATTTTCTCAGGTTTTTCTTCTAGTACCATATCTAAGTCTTTTTGACATAACAATGCTTCCACTTGCATCTTCCACCAACTGAAATCAGAACCATTAAATTTCTCGATCACAACCTTCCCGTCTTCAGTCATCTCAAACAACAAACAAGAAACAAATTGAAACAGTGAACAGACACAGCAATGGCACGGGCCTGAACTTGACGGTTGTTCTACTGAACACTGTCAATTGACCGATTTGCTCCTACAATAAACTTTTGCTGACAAATCTAAACCCGAAAGTACTCTTCTTTCACAAAAAACACGATTTCCCCAAACAGTTGATAATAATTCGTCAAAAACCAAAACTTGATAAACCTTTTTTTTTTTTTTTTTGTGATTGACGACTGTAACTCAAAGAAAACAAAGATATAATAGTTTTTTGGATGTTGTGCTTCACAAGTGATAAATAGAGGAAACGTAAGATGGCTTCTCACCAAAGAAACAAATTAATGTTTCCTTATCACACGAATTCCAAGAAAAGAATAATATTACCTTCCTTGCGTTTTTTTTTCTTACACAATCGCAAAGCCACAAAAAAAATCTCCAACAATCTCGAACAAAGACGGCCTACAAGGTTTTAAATCAAACCTTAACCTCTAATCTTCAAAGGAATAACCAATCTTCCTGCGAATCGTTTCCGGTGCAAAAAGTGTGTTCAATGAGCCATAGCTCTGATATCACTTGTTAGGTTTCAAGCGGCGCGGCGGAACCAACACACGAGCACAAACAATTATCACGCAAACAGAAAAATAAATAACACAAGGATTTAACGTGGTTCGGTAGGTGTGACCTACGTCCACGGGCTGCAACTAGAGTTTTCTTTATATGCTCAGTACCAAGATTACAAATACATGACATGAATATATATAGAGACTAATTATGGTTTAAAACCTAATAAACAAGAAAACTAAATATAGGCCCAAGCCCAAAGCCTTCACAAACCCAACAGAACCATTTCTTATGCGATAAGTATGACCCAAGGGAGTTGGAAGGAAAGGCTAGCCGAATTAGAGACGTTAAAGATGATGAAAAATAAAAAAAATAATGAATATTCAAGAAAAATTAGTAGGATTGTTAAAAACGTTCAACAACCTTTGGTCAAGGCTAGAAACAACTAGAAATAAGGTCGAGTTAAGAAAGCTACACAATTTTGTTCAAATGTATTATTTCTCAATTATGGCTTCTATTAAGAAATATCTAGAAATAGAAACAATACCATTTAAAAAAGTTATTGGGAGGTTAGAAGCATATGATGAGAGAATCAATTTTGATGATAGAAAAAGGATGATCAAGGTATGTTGTTTATTTCAATTGATGATAACAAGAAAGGGCATGGAATGGTGAGTTTGATTGGGAACAAAGTGGACAATGACAAGGCCTTTAGAACCAAAGAAAAGGTAGATGTTGTGATTATGGTAACGGTCAAGCAGGACTGTTCGAATACAATAAAAACCTAGGTGAATAATTTGTGTATGAGCATAAAAACATATTAAGTGTTATAGTTGTGAATTGTATGATTACTAATGATTACTATGTGGTTGAGTACCATAAGGTAGAACCATAAGAAGAGACTAAAAGGATGAGGTAATGTTTTTATGATATGCAAGAGGGTTTACATTAGGATTAATGGGGAGAAGTGTCATTGTTAATACTTCACTTGAATAGTTAAAAAGAAAAATAAGAGGTTTTAGTTGTTCTTTGGTGATTAAGATATATAAGAAAGGAAAAGATTGAGATCGACTAGAAGAATTAGAGATAATCAGTTTACTATTGTCTGTTGCTTATAATTAGAAGTGTGAGTCATGCTAAATGTCTTGGTTAGTAAGGAATATTTAGTATAGTTAATTTAGTTATTTCGTTTATTAGGCATAGTTCGACTACTAAGTTTTTTGTTTACACAAATCATGTGTTTCTGATCTAATTTTGTCAAAAATATTGTATGGATATTGAACACAAAAGTTGTGTCCTCTAAGGGAATCACTTATATGATCTCATAATGACAACACCATGAATGGGTACCCAAATATTATATCTCAAGTCAACAAATATTATAAAGGGTTGGGCTGAAAAGCACTAAATCCATATGATGCCACACCAAAACCAGTTATACTATAAACACCTTGTAGCAATGACATAAGCACTACACCAACCTTTATAGCGTATTGCGTTTGTCATTCCCTTTCTACACTAGTTAATCAATTAAGTTATATATTTAATGTTACTTTTGCTTTCGAAGTTATTCTCTAACTTCATATGTTTAATACCACAGGCATTCCCTCACAAATCTCCATTATTAAAGATGTTTTCGAGAGCGTTAATAAATGTCACTGAAAGTGATATCATGACAGATTTGAAGAAAAAATACCTTGGATACCATACTCCTGGTGAATCACAACATAATCAACCCCTTCCACAAAGTCTTGATGTTCACAGTTTTATTGGTTTATTCATAATCATGGGGACTTTGACTCTAGCCGTAATTATATCCTCGGAAATTTCCATTAGGCGTGCAAACAATAAAATCCTTCCCGTATCAGTTGGATAAAAGAACTACTTGTGGTGCATTTCTTTCATGGCTAGCTAATTAGAAGGAACTATTATATGAGTTACCTATGTAACTAATACTATATATTTAGCACTATAGGGTTGACTTTTTGTAAAATTTGGTCATCGCAGGGTTTGCTGTTTTTAAAATGCTCTATGAATGTCATGTTTAAACTCTATATTCACGACATAATCATATAATACCTAGTTTTTTGTTTGCTTAATTACACTTGTCAGCTACCTCTATCCTTTTCTTATCAAAGAATAATAAAAGCCTCATCCTTACACATTAAATAAAATTCAACTTTAGTTCTAACTAAAGTTTTTCAAAGTATAGAGAACTAAAATAAAACTTATGTAAAGCAGTTTTGGAATAATAATACTTTGTGAAAGTTATCAAAATTAAAAATCAACATTATCCAACCGTATTAAATATGAAAAAAAAAATTATTATCTTCAATTGTCTTACTAGATTGTTTTACACTTGCCAATGAGCCCTAGATCAATTAGTTTAGGAAGAGGCACCACATGGCTTTTCAAAATGGAGGTAATGGGTTTGAGTCTCACTTGGTGCAATATGTTTCAAGTGGGTCAAAGGTTTTATCACACTGGGCCTCTGGGTGGTGGGTTTCCTCTGGATTGGTGGGCGAGCCGGGTCACCAGCGCTGTCTGTGTTCGCGGACGTGGGTGGCCTTTCGCCATTAGGTTTACCTGAGTGAACGGGCTTAAAAATATTCGTTGGCCATTAAAAAAAGGTTTTTCTACACTTAATATTTCACATAGTTAATATAAAAGGATTGTTTTGGCATGTTTGTAGACCCAGTTACAATGGGTGGTAAAGAGCCATGTGTTGCAAGGAATCGTTTTTGAATGAAATTTAAAGAGAAGTCTTAATAAAATAAACGTATGATAACAATATAAAATAAAGAAAATGCATTAAATTAAAAAAGTAGAGAGAAGTAAAATAAAACCTAATGTAAAGTAGTTTTGAGAAAAAATTACTTTGGAGAATTTTTTAAATTAAAAACAAACATTGTCCATCCATGTTAAGCATGGACAAAAGAAACATAATTACTTAAATTGTTTTATTAGATTGTTTTGCACATAAAATTTCAAACAAATAAAAAGTTTAAATGTATCTAGTACTTTACCCTTTCTCTCTCAACTCCTACGGTCTTACACTCTTACCCTAGCCATATCTTCAACACCACTAAAGACACAGTCACACAGGCCACCGATAATAGCCAGTCAAATACCCCCAAAGAAATACATTTTGGTTCCAGCGCCAACCCCACAATCTCCTATACGTGGTTTATTGGTTTTTTTTATAAATATCAAATGTTGAGGGATAAAGGGATTAGAATAACTTGCAGAGAATTTGAGAGATTTAGACTAAATCATATTTTCATTGCATTGAAATCACTAGTTTAAAAATAAAGGGGTTTAACCCTATTATAGTTACGGAAGGGGCATATTCCCCTTGGTGTTGGTTGGTATTTAACCACCATAACCGGCAAAACCTACGTTATAATGATTATACAATTAAATACATAACTTAGGATATAGCAGATATTAAATCTAACATTCAACCCCCCAATTTCGATTTATTCTTTCACGTATTTATATATTTTTTCTTCACAAATGAGAAGTGTTTCTTGTTAATTATTTACTTGCCTTTTGTTACTCTTGCTAATTGATTCTAAATGATAACTTGTCTTGTTTTCGTACTTCTTTCTTTAATTTGTCACACAAGTCTTATTTCTTACTTTGCTACACAGGTCTTTTTTATTTACCATATAAGTCTTTTTCATGCTTTTGCACACAAGTTTTCTTCTTGAATTTGTCACACAGATTTTCTTTTATAAACAACACATAGGTCGTTATTTTTATTTCGCTACACACGTCGAACTTGTCACACATGCCTTATTATTTGTTTCGTCACACAATCAAACTTACTTTCTTGCTTTGAAACACTATGGTTTCTCTTAATTGTTATTTGAACCAATATTGGTTCATATAGATAAATGTGTACGGGTTCAAATTAATCAATGTTGTCTACCGAACTATGACTCGAATGAGTTCTATCTTGGGCAACGATTACAAACAAACTTAATTTAATTAAATGGTACATATTTACCAACTAATTATTGGGTTTTAATAATATGTAATAGTTATAAGTTATTAATTTAAAACTTTTAGTTGTAAAACAATTAATGGGTCGATTTTGCAAGGATTAGTTTCATTGGATCCAAGGACCGCAATGACTAAATATCTAAGGTAGCGTTTGGTACTTAGGAATAAGGGGCGGAATGCAATAAACCATTAAGGGTGAATGAAAAAAAACATGTTTGGTCAGTGAAGATAATAAAATGAACCATTACAAATTTGATTTCATTCCTTCAAATTTATTCCATCCACCCATGTTCTTTTTTTTTTAATTCCATTCTTTTTTCCATCCTTAGTCACCAACACCACCCACCACAACAAACACCACCGACCGTCACAGCCACCACCACTGACCGTCACAGCCACTACCACCATCACCACCGGCCACTAAGCTCGGTTGCCACCGACCGCCACCACGACCACCATCACAACCAGACACCACCATCATCACCACCAGACACCATCACCATCACCACTGAACACCACCACCAGGCACCAAGATCGATTACCACTAGCCACCACCACCACCACCACCATCACCACCAGACACCACCACCGGTAAGCAACACCACCACCACCGGCAACCAACACCACCACCACCGGTAAGCAACACCACCACCACCGGCAACCAACACCACCACCACCGGCAACCATCATCGCCATCGAACACCACCACCGGCAACCACCTCCACAACCACCACTACCCACCACCATTACAAACACCATCCACAACCACATGCCACCACCACCAATTACCACCAACTACCCATGCACCACAACCACCGCCACCACCATCGCCGCCCATTAGCCACCACCGGCCACCACCGGCCATTGTCACCGGCAACCACCACCTCCGCCACCACCGAGAATCACCAATGACCACCACCCTTACCACCACCGACAATCACCGACCACCACCACCAATTACAAACGGCTACCCCAAGCATCATAACCACCACCACCACCGTCACCCCACCATCGCCGCTCACCATTACCACTGGCAACCACTGGCCACCACCAACACCAGCAACCACCGTCATCAGCAACCACCAACACCCCCTGTAACCACCACTAGCCACCACCACCATCGGCAACCACCATTAGTCGTCAATATCATAACCACTTTTGTTTTCCAATCCTTCATATTTTCTTACCAAAAAACAAGATAAAGTAATGATTAATTCTATTACTCGTGGTAACCAAACAAGATAATGGAATGTAACAATTTACTTTGTTTCTTCATCCATTCCATTCCCTCATCCATTCCATTACCTTATACCAAACTGACCCTAATTCTTTTTCGGCAGATTCAACAAATAAAAGAAGAATTCTTTTTCTTTTTCTTGATCGCAACACCAAAAAGGCCACTTTTTTGCCGCCTGGAATTTTTGACAGCCGAAATTACGAACAGTCACTCGCACCGCATGTCACACCCTCAAAATCCACGTGCGGAGTTTTACCGCGAGGCGTGTGAATAAACCAGGATCACAGTTACTAGTTACTCAAAACGACACTATATGCCACATTTAAAATAAAACCAATCAAAGTTCAAACTTTAAAACTATGCGGAAGCATTTTGTAAATAAGACAAACCCAAAGTATATAAATGCAAAATTCGGCAAAACACGAGCCAACCCATTATTTAAATCTCATAAATAAAAACTAAGTGTTATGACTTAAGATGAAGTCTTAGAATGCATGCTGGACCCGTGATGTGCTCCTAATGACAACCTGAGTTAACGACCTGAGAATAGCATACTAAAAATGTCAACATAATAGTTGGTGAGTTCAAGAGTTTACGTTTAACATAAACAATAATAATTTGTATAACATAAGAAGTGCATTGAAATAGATAGCTAGTCTATATTCACAAGTAATAACCATAGTGATTTCGCGATCGAAGCTGACTGTGTTGCGTTTGTTGCCTCCCGTCATGACTTACCAGGTCGCGACGATGTTTGTGTTTAGGACAATATTGCACCCGTTTGACCTCGAGTCGCACAGGTGGGGCAGTAGTACTACCCAAGATTTCCCTCTAGTTACCATTATTAACAATCCGAAAGTGTGAGGACTTTCAAGGTATTATGCACTATGTTAAAACATACACAACTTATAATAATAATATAGCGTTTGTGAACAAATATGCTACCTCCCCCAGAAGAGAGTTTATAAAATAGTGGGGCATGAACTCACCTGATACGCAACAAACAATAACAAATAAAACTGACGATGGATGGAAAGACAACCCTTCAAAGGTTACCAAGAACACACAAGTACATAAGTACGTGTACATAGAAAGCTTAACAACTCTAGGTTAACCTAGTTGACCCGTTGGTGACATATTAATTGAGATACCGTTTAATCAAACATTACAACTTATCATACATGAGTATCATACGAGTTATCCATGTATATCACATCATCAACCCAAGTTCTACCTTGATCATCATACAACTCATGCGAATCTCAAACAATCAACAAGCTCAACTCAATTATAAATACATCACAACTAATAAATCATACGTGAAATCTTATCATGCACTACATGCCATGTGAAGCCATTCACGACTTCACATCCTAAACCCTGTCAATCCTACTAAATAGGGGCCTCAGATTCGCACGCGTGTATGACAATCATAATCACATTTATCAACAAGCTTCATTCCAACCAACAAACACAACAATGATCAATTCCAATCCCAAACATGATTCCCTAATCACTAACCATAATTCATTATCATGTATAATCACCAAGAACCTAAATTCCTTAAATGATCAATCAAGCATCCATACAACTCAAGTAACACATTCCACCATATTAGACATCATCCATAAACATTCTAACATGATCCTAACATCATAAACATGCCCAAATCATCATATCCAATGATCTTCAAAAATAAAGTTTCCCTTTTGGGAAGGTAACACCCAAAAGCAATCTAACATCCAATTCATTCATAAATTCATCAACTTTATACCTAAACAAGTTCATAGCATTCATTCTAACATGATAATCATCACTAAATCATCAAAACTCCCAATCACCATGCATAAAAGTTTCTACTTTTTGTAAGTTATGATCAACACACCAATTTCATGAATTTTCTAGCACAATCCAAGTAGACTAACATCCAAGCATTGTATCTAACATCATACCATCATCAAATCATGAATTCCAAGAACAAAAAGTTTCCTCTTAAGGCAATGTATGAACTACATGATCAATTCATGGATTTCTTGCCTAATCAACATAATCTAACATTCATACAACCTAACTAACATCATCTTAACATCTAACAATCATCAATTTCATATTTTCATCACCAATTCTGAATTAGGGTTCATCATGAATCAAAACTATGAAAAACATGATAAAACCTACCTTTAAACGTGTAGAAATCAATAATTAAACTTGCTAACACCTTGTAATCTCTTGGAACTAATCAAAATTGAATTGTTCTTGTTGATGAAGCTTGAAATCGCAAAGGGTGGGGGTTGGGGATGGTGTTTGCGGCCGAAAATGGGTGAGGGGGCTAGGGTTGGGTTTAATTTTTGGTAAGTTTTAGTTTTAAGATAATTTACAAGATAAACCCCTTTATTTATACTTTATAAAAAAAACTAATCTTTCTAACACTTTTTAATTAATTTTAACTACAAATTATAAGTATTATTAGTCAATAATAATAACCATAAATATTTACAATAAGTCACACAACACATGAAATATGTAATACACATAGTCACGTTAACACGTAAAATTTACAAATAATGTTTAAAATCTATAAATTCATGAATCACATAATCACAACTAATAATCAATATTATTAATTAGATTATTATTGTTTATCATAGATTATTATTATTAAGTCACCAACGTTCAACGGCAACTAATGTGTGCTCACGACACGTGTATGCAAGACCTAATGAAACTAACGGAGTTTGGTAACGGAAAATTACCGGATGTCACACCGCAGCCCTCAACCGCCTATTGTTTACCTACGATCAGCTCCAATTCGTGAACATCGACCGTGACGTGTTGCCTGTGATCTTTATTCGTGACTACTCGAGTTCCTTGTTCGTGTTTGTTTGTTTTTCTTGAACTTGTTCGTTGAACCCTCAATGTACGCAAAAGGTTCATTCTTAGCCACTAAGTCTCATCAGTCTGTTATATTATTATGTATATGCATTGTTTGTAACCCAAATCCTGTTAGATTCACTTTTGGTTTTTAATTATTACTCTGTTGCGTTAACCATTATTTTATGATTAGTTTTATAGAAATCGTTTTGATCAAATAAATTTAACCAAGATACCACCGAACCCAACAGTGGTATCAGAGCCAGTTTACAACATGCAAAGCAGATCTAGTATTCTAACCGGTTATAGATCACAAAATTTAAAATTGCTTAAAGTTTCTGATCTATAGATTATTTAGGGTAACTTATTAATTTTGGTTATATATTTATCAACCAAAAGCTTGTCCAGATTATTTTGATTGTGATTAATATGATAAATTTGGCTAGACCCTATGACTTAATTGTATTTTATGGGTTGTTGTAATTTAATATGGTTTTTCTGGTTATGGCTTATTTGATGGTTCAAAGTTGTAACAGATTAGAGTTTTTTATATTTATATATTTTTCATAAATATTGTAATATTTAAAGACCCACAGACACAACTAGAGACAAGACAAACATGAGAGTTAGTGGAAGCCGATCAAGACTATTGCATGGGCTTAGGTCCATTCTTGTGGGTTTTTTTTTATGTTGTGACCCCGTGACCTAGTTTGATCTTGCTACTTGTCTCTAGCGAGATCAAACAAACATAGCCATTAGATTTACATATTTATTTTACTATTGTGGTTGCTTTAAAGTTATAATTGTTATAGCATCCCAACCTAAGATCTAACTAATTGAAAAAATGATCTTTTAACATCAAAATAAATAAAAAGCTCTAAACTTATTTTTACAATTTATTAAAATTTAAAAACAATTAGTTTGTTTAAAAAATGATTATTAAATTTTGATAATCCCAACTTTTATTTATTAGGCAGGATTAATTCTGACTCAAGAAATATTTATAAACACTCCTAAATTTGAACTTATTTTCCTCCAATGATCTCTTACTATTTTTGATTACGTAGACTACTTATATGATTAAACCACTAAGCAGAAAGTTGAAATCAACCATTAGGTTCGTCAATCTGAAACTTACGCATCTTGAATCCTCATAATTTTGACATCCTGATTTGAACCTCTTCACTCGTTAGAGGTAGATTTTGATAATTTTCACATCCTGATAGAACTTGGGTGGTAGTGGAGTTGAATAATGGCTCAAATTTTTTCCCATTTTAATAAAACTAAAGATGGTTAACTTTGAGTTAATAAGAGATGGTTGAAAGAAAATAAGTTTAAAATTGGGAGTGTCTGTAAATATTTTCTTAGTCAAAATTAATCTTGGGTAATAAATGAAAGTGAGATTATTAAAATCTAATAGCCCTTTAAAAAATAATAACCATATAAGTTTTAAATTTAAAATTAGTTTAAATTTCAATTTTTAAACTTTATAATTTTAAACTAAAATTGGTTATCTATTTTAAGAAGATAACTAGATAATTATTCAAATTTATAATCACTTTAAGGTGCAGTTTGTTTTTGAAGAGGTAAAATGTCTTTAGTCTACGGATCACACCTGCAGACATGTGTAGCAGAAGAGGTGGACCAAACCTTTGCAGTCTGTAAGAAGAAGACTGATTGGTTTTTAACTTCTGCAAACTATTAAAGAAGACTGTTGGTGATGGTGATAGTGGCGAATGGTGGGTGGTGGGGGACGGTGGGTGGGGGCAGATGGTGGACAATGGCGGATGGTGGGTGGTGGCGGACTGTAGTGGTGGCGGACGGTGGACGATGGTGTGCAGTGGATGGTGGTAGACGATGGCGGTGGTCGTGGACGGCGGTGGTGGTCGTGGACGATGGTGGTGGTGGTGGTGGTGGTGGAGGATAGTGGGTTTTGGTAGACTGTGGGTTTAACTTTTCGCAGACCTTAGAAGTGGCTATGCCAAGTCTACACCAATAAGAGCTCGTGCAGACTTTTTTTAATGAAACATTTTTGAAAAAACAAACAGTCTACATATGGCAATGTCTGCGCGTGGTCTGCGCGGTACAAACAGAAGAGCCAGCGCAGACCTTTTTCAGAAAAACAAACACCCCTAAATTTCAAAACTTGAAACATGATAATTTAAAATTATCAACATAAAATTGATTGTCAATTTCGCGATAAACCTAGTTTTAATACGATATTAAAATCTGGTGTCCTTAGAAATGAAAGGGTCCGTCATTTATTATCACGAACCAAATATTATAAACCTAGCTTTTACAATGCACTTAGTACTTAATCATTTGTTGTGATTGATCTTATTTGATAAACAGTAAGATTAGATCTCATAGATAAAAAAAAATCACATAGTTTATGCCATGCACTATAAGGAACACATGGAACATTAAGCAAAATATTAGTGTTTGGAGCCATAACGTCGCACTTGATATGTACTTTATTCTTTCGAGGTGCAAGGGTTTCATTGGCATAACCGACCCTTCTACACATACATGTTTTAGGATGACTATTATTTTTCTCTTTTGTTAGATGAGGTTAAACGTATCAATGCCTTAACAAATGTTGTCATTACGGCCTTATATCCGAGAGTTGTGCAACTTTCACAATTGACAAGCGTTGTCACTCTAGCTAATCACTTACTAACATTGTGTGCCCTAGCTGTCGTTAGTAACCGACCAAGCAGCCTCATTATTTATTCAAAATTACTATAAATTGGACATTAATTAAAATAAAGAAATAATAGATCGAAAAAACTAATTAATTTTTTTTTTGCGTGTTTGAACAAATGTATTCAAAAACCAATAACATTTTCATTCTCAAGTTTATTCTTGAGAAAGGGAAATTTGATAACACCAACTTTCTCGCATGACCTCGCAATCTCAGAACTGTTGTGAAGATGGATAAAAAGCGATATGTTTTAGATAACTTTGTTACTAGCAAGCTTGAAAATAATATGACGCCACCACTAGAAGTTTAGAAAATTTAAGTAGGATGCCGATGAGGTAGCCTGCCTTATGCTAGCCACCATGTCCCTTAATCTCTAGAAAAAGATGAAAGACATAGCTACATTTGACATAATTGAGCAATTTAAAGGCATGCTTCACAAACAAGCCCAACAAGAGCACTATGATACCATGAAGATACTTATATCCTGCAAAATGCAAGAAGGCTCCCGCGTTAGTGCCCATGTTGTTAAAATGAAAGGGAACATCAATTAAACGACCAAACCTGGTTTTCTTGTGAAGGATGAAATGGCAGCAGACTTCATCTTGAACTCCCTACCTAGTTCTTATGACCAATTCGTAATAAACTTTAATATGAATGTATGGGTTAATATTGTAGCTGAACTACACGGTATGCTTAAAACTGCTTAGTAAAACATACCATGTAAAGCTAGTTAAATGTTAATAGTCAGATCTACTAGTGTTAGTAAGCCAAACCTTAGGAAAAAGGCTTATAACAGCAACATTAAGAATAAGTTTTTGCTGCCAAGCCTGCGACCAACAATAAATAACTTGCTAAAAACAAAGTAGCTCCCCCTCCTCAGGAGCGCCACTACTTTGAATGCAATAAGATGGGGCATTGGAGATGTAAGTGCCCTTACTATCTAGCCAAACTGAATCCGAAAAAGAACAATGGTGAAGGCACTTTTTCATGTATTCTTATTTATGTTATTTAACTTTTCACTATTTCTAGCAACACATGTGTATTTAATACTAGATGTGGTTACAACATCATTAATGTCTTGTAGGAGCCTGAAAAATAGAAGTAGATGTGGTTACAACATCATTAATGTCTTGTAGGAGCCTAAAAAATAGAAGAAGCTGAAACAAGATGACATGGAACTTATCATTGGTGATGGGAAAATAATACTAGTTCTAGCAAAGCAACTAGAAATTATGATCTTTTATTTCCATCTAGCCTTGTAATTATTTCAAACAATTGTTTGTTTCCTCAAAGTTTGACCAGAAATATTATTTTAGTTTCTTTATTGTTTGAACAAGGTTTTAAGTGCGTGTTTAATGGTTCTTCTATTATTGCCTATTTGAATGATATATTTTATTTTGATATTAAACCTCGAAATGGTATTTATGAGATCGATATTCAAACAAATAATAACATATATAATCTTCCTAAGCATATTAAATCTGGAATTAATGATACGTTTCTATGGCATTGTACACCTGGCCACATAAGCAAGGTCCATGTGAAAAGGCTTCGATCTGAAGGGATTCTTGAATCCACGGGACATGGATCCTTTGATGAATGTGAATCTTGATTAGCTAGAATACTCATAAAGGATCCTTCGACCCATGTTGGTGAACATGCCAAGGATGTGTTAGCACTCATACATTGTGAAGTATGTTGTCCTTTTAGAACCATGTTTAGAAATCACAAAAGATACTTCCTTACATTGATTGACGATTATAGTTAATACGCTTGTCTACCTTATGAAGCATAGACATGAAACCTTTGAAAAGTTCAAAGAGTTTCAAAATAAAGTCGAAAAATAACTTGGTAAGACTATCAAGGTACTTTGATAGGATCGAGGTGGAGAATACCTAAACTAAGAGTTCACTAATCATCTAAAGAAACATGGAATTGTTTAATAGTTCATTCCACTCGACACACCCCAACTTAATGGCATGAGTGAGAAGAAAAATCACACCCTACTTAATATGGTTCGATCAATGATATGTAAAACTAACTTACGATACTGCTTTTGGAATTATGCTCTAATGGCGACCGCTTGTCATGTCAATCAGGCACCGACTAAATAGGAAGACAAAATCCCATATGTGATATGGCATCGGTCTTAACATGTAACGCCCGAAAATTTTTCTAGTTTAAATAAACAAGAAGGGAAAGAAAACTAGTTGCGTGCTTATATAAATATAGAGGCTAAAGCTGGGCACTCATAAACCTATCACTCAAAACCCCTATAAAAGGTGATATGACCACCCTATGCAAACTCATATGCGAAGAAGGGTTGTTAGGGTTAGAATGTTGGTGTCCTAGAGAGAGAAAGTTCAAGAACTCAAGCAAGGTATCAACTTTCACATATAAAATGATAAATCTAAGCTAGATCTATAATATTCGAGTGTTTTATCACCATTCTAATGGATAAAGTTGACACCTTTTCATGTGCATGAATGTAGATCTAAGGTTTTTGCATCTCGGTTTTAGGGTTCGCGTGATAGCTTGAAAAAGTGAGTTTTAGATCCTCACTTTTATGCTTTCTACTGATTTCGAGGTTGACATGCACACTCAAATGTGTTTTATGTATGGATATAATGATTTAAGAAGTGAAGTTACCATTTTTATGTCTAGGGTTAAAGTTTTATCAACTTTATAATTTATATTGAAACCCTATGCAAGAACCCTAGATTATATGCAGAAAACATAGTCATTTTAAAAAAAAGGTATATCTTGGTTTGAATTCCATTTCAAATGAAAATGAAATCCTATAGTACCCGTATTAACCTACTCACCCGCATTAGAAGTCATAGTGTATGTAAAAGCTAATGCGGATGAGTAAAGCCTCACCCGAACAACTATTACCCGCATTAGTCTATGCGGATGAGTGGACTATTACCCGTATATGTTTTTCCTCGGTCGTATTCGCTCCTTAGTTAGTCTAAGGGTGGCCAATGTGGATAGGTAACTGTTACATTCATTTGTTTTCCTCAACTACATTGACCTTACTAAGTCTAAGGGCGGGCAATATGGATGAGAGAACTATTACCCGCATTGGTTCACTTAGTTGTATTCACTATTGTCCCCATTTTTTTACTTCGCCATATACACTATTACCCGCATTTACTACTATCCACATCTAGCGGACACTTAGCCAACTTAAAGGTTTACCCGCATTGACTCAAATATCTACATTTGTTTGATCTATCTGTATTTGTGTAACCCTTCCTCATTAACCCTATACTTATCCAAGAAAGATTGTTAGCCACCTATAATTTCCTATGGCCATCCGCATTAGATGACCATCATCCATATTCATTACACTTGAGATACTTCCTACATGACCACCCACTATTCAAGCCTAAGGGATTCTACCTAATTATGCCACTTTTATTAAATCAAGATGAGTGTTAAATAAAAGGGATATTAAGGTGATTCCCCTTGTTACCCAAAAGCTCGTTGTGTGGTACACTCTATGGCTTGGTTTGTGCTAGCATCTTAAAGGTCTACTCCATGCTAACAACTCACTAGCTTGCTTTGTGCTAGCATTTCAAAGGTCTATTCCATGCTAACAACTCATAAGTCTATTCCATGCTAACAACTCATTAGTTTGCTTTATTCTAGCATCTCAAAGGTCTACTTTGTCCTAAAAACTCAAAGGCTTGCTTTGTGATAGCATCTCACTAGCGTGATATATGCTAGCAACCATAGTAACTAGCTTAGTGCTAGTAGTTCTAAGCCTTGCTTAAGTGCAGGACTTGAATACTATATGTACCCATGATATGATTTCTATGTTATGAATATTCTTTGACATATTTTATTATTAAGAAAGTTTTCCATTTTATAAGTATATAACTTATCTTTCTAGAATTAAAACTAGAACTCGCTCAAGAACACACTCTTTTGTATACATGTCAGGTAAATCAAAGCTAGAATGAATTGATGATTGGGCATGAAGAGGAATCAAGATCAGAGACTAGCATCCCATTCAATGATTTTCTATGAATATGAATAATAAATAATGAATTTGGTTTGATATAATAGTTTAGCTAAACATGACTTGGTTATGACTGAATGCTTATGTTTCAGCTGCATTATTATCATTATTACTATTACTATATTATTAATATTATAAAATTTCTAGTTTTAGAATTATGGTTATGATTATGAAATAAACTATGAGGTCCTCAGGAAACTGTGCCTTACAAAACCAATTTATCTTACCTTAGAATATGGGGATGTGATGGTTATATCATTAGTGAGTTTGATGACAAGCTAGATCCTCAAGGCAAAAAAGTTATTTTTATGGATACCATAAAAAAAGTATATTACTTTTACTATTCTAATGCAAGTATGGTCTCTATTCAAAGGAAGGCACACTTTATCGAGAAAGAGTTCCTTGACCGTGGAACTTGAGGCAATGTCATAGATCCTCAAGAAATTCGAAAACCACAAATAAATAGTAATGAAGTCGGTGTGTTTGAACAAGAAATCATTGCTGATTCCGACATAAACACAAGCGTTCGCAGAAGTAGCAAGATTCGCAAATAACCTTACAAATATCTTTGCAATCCGGAGAGTCCTGAGTTTCTTATAGTAACTTATTCAAGTGAAAAACTTACTAATTTCAAATCTTCTATCTCAGATTTAGAATCTGCGAAATGGCTAAATACCATGAACGTTGAGATGCAATGTAAGCATGATAATCAAGTACGGGACTTAGTTGAGCTACCCCCCCCCCCCCCCCCCCCCGCGGATCATAGGTAGTAGGGAGCAAGTGGATTTTCAATAAAATCGACATGCATAGAAATATACACACCTATAAATCACAGCTAGTTGTGACGGGTTTCTCTCAAAATAAAAGTTTTCCTATATTGAAACTCATTAGCTCATTGCTATTATCAAATTGATCAGGACGTTGCTTGTCATCATCGCGTACTATAATTACGAGATATGAAAAATGGATGTTAAAACTGCTTTTTTGATGGACATCTATTTGAATATGTCTATATGGTACAACCTAATTGTTTTGTTGATCCACAATGTCCAAATAGGGTGTGTAAACTGAATAAGTTCATTTATGGACTTAAACACACATCTCATAGCTGAAATCATCATTTTGATTAGAGAATCATGGAATTCAATTTTGTCAAAAACAAAGATGAGCCTTATGTTTATAGAAAGGCTAGTGAGAGCATTATATCATTCCTGATATTATATGTGGATGATACACAGATCATTAAAAATAGCATCCGTATGCTTAATGAAGTTAATTAATAGTTAGGAGCTTGTTTCATAATGAATGATCTTGGAGAAGCTACTTACATTTTATGAATCAATATTTACAAGGATAGATCTGAGCGGCTTCAAGGGCTTAATAAAAGCACATACATAGATAAAATGATCAAATACTTTAAGATGGAAAAATCCAAGAAAGGAGGCGTTCGTGTGACTTAATCTAATGTGTTGAACAAATTGTAACCTCCTTTAATGGACATTTACATTAAACGAATAGAGAATGTTCCATATGCTTCTGCAGTTGGTTCTATCATGTATGTTATGTTATGCACTAGACTTGACGTCTCGTATCCTTTAAGCATTATCAACCGCTATTAGCAGAACCCTGGCTTTGCCTACTAGATTGTAGTTAAAAACATTCTAAACTACTTGAGAAGGACTAAAGACATGTTTTTAATATTTGGATAAGTTGAAAAGCAGCTCACTGTATGACGTTACGCTGATGCTAGTTTTCAAACTGACCAAGATGACTATCGCTTACAGTCTGGTTTAGTATTCACACTCAATGGTGGAGTCATCTACTAGAAAAGTTCCAACCAAAGTGTGGTGGAATATTCCACTACTGAGTTTGAATACATTCCAGCATCAATGCTGCAAAAGAAAGCTGCTTGGATTAAGAAGTTCATAGCCAATCTCGATGTGGTTTCGAGTATTCAACAACCAATCGAGATATTCCGTGACAATACACGTGCTATTGCACAAGCCAAAGAGCCTAGATCTAATCATAGGGCCAAGCATATTGAAATGAAGTTTCACTACATACGAGACATAGTGAAACAAAAAGACATAATGCTAAGCAAATAGACATAGATCAAAACCTAGCAGACTCGTACACTAAGCCCATGACTCGAGACAAGCATGATTAGCATAGGGATGCGATCGGGCTTATATTAGCTAGTGATATGTTATTGTTGAGTATTTGGATGTATGAACATTTAACAATTATACTTTTCCATTCATTTTGATTTACTAATTTAAATGAAATTATGAATCTTATAATTGTGTTTGATTTTAATACGTTTAATCCAAATAATATTGTAATCTAAATTATCCATAGTCGGTAAGACTTATTCGAACAATTCTAAATTAAGACTATTCTAAATTTAGACTCAAAAAGTTGACTTCTACATTCACAGACCTCAATATGAATAACATTGGATGTAACTCGCCACAAACCATCTGTATTATAAGATGCTTTGATATTGTTATACTTATTTAGTATCCTCTAACTTGAGATGCATACAAGAACTTCCATTTACCGGGGTTTATTCTTTGATAACTTTTAGTTGTTGTCGCTTAACTGCCAGTCATAATGGCTTTGGTTGGGAATAATTCTTAAATTTAGTGGAGTTGTATGTAGTTAATAAGGGATTTTTACTCTTATATTATATGTAACAGTTAGACATCATATCGCCCTCGTTGATTCAAACCGGTGAAGTGTGAGGACTCATGTTGGATTGGATCATTTTGATCTGAATTGAGAAAAATAATGTTTCAGCTCCATATGAGAATTAATCTCATGGTTTTGGCAGACTGTTTACAAAGCAATAGGCACATGATTAGATCTAACTACCTCTTATCATCCGCAAATGAATGGTCAAAGCGAATGTATTATCCAGACCCTTGAGGAAATACTTAGGGCATGCATAATTGACTTTGGTGGAAGTTGGGATACTCATTTACCATTGATTGAGTTTTCTTATAATAATAGTTGTCACAAGAGTATCAGATGTGCTCCGTTTTAGGCGGTGCACAGAAGGAAGTGTCATTCATTGGTGTTTTGGGTTAAAGTCTATGAAAGTTGGTTAATAGGTCCTCAAATTATTCAAGAACTAACTAATAAAATATTCCAAATTAAAGACAGACTCAAGGAAATCAGAGATCATTAAAAAAGTTATGTTGATAATCGACAGATCCTGTTAATATCTTAATTAACGATCCGAAAGTGTAAGGACTTTCATTGGTATACTACACTATGATATACTATACAAAATTTATAATAGTCGAAATGTTTGTAAAGAAAGTATGCTTACTCCCCCAAAAAAAAAGTATGTAAAAGTGGAGCATTGAACTCACCTAAAGTGTTTGCTGACAAAGATTGACACTTTTGAATAGATGGGTAGACAACCCGTCAAATGTTACATTGAACACAGAAGTACATAAGTACGTGCAAGGCAAGACAGCTTAACAAACCCTAAGCATTCAATCAAATACATTGATTTAAGTGATTTTGAAAACATTGACCCATTTGACCCAGTTGACGTGTTGGTGACATGTTATGTGAAATCTTGTTTACTCAAGTTTAATTATTCATTATTCAATAATTATCATACAAAACCATTTACGTATAACACATACTTCACCTTAAGTTCTAGCAAGATCATCATACTAGCATGACTTATCAAACAACACACGGTAACTCCTAGTGCGAAGTCTACAGTTAGGGCCTAGATCAGTTCATACATAAGTTTTTGCTTTTTAAAATTTTAAATTATATTACGAAACCTAATAGTGGTAACAGAGATATTTATGCAAACCAATAAATCAATAATTCAACTACGATCGAAATTTTTTTCATAGTTTTTGTTGGACAAAAAGGATTGCATCCTTTGTGTTTCTTTAAAGTTGTGTTGTTTAGTAAATTGAACTATGGTCATGAATGTTATGGTTTGAGATTGTATCTAATTTCATACTGTATTTTTTTACTGTTTTAGATTTTTTTTTGTAATAAACTAGGTTTGTGAAGTTTTCTTTCTATTGTAAATTGTAAACATGTGTTGTAGCGCGAAAGGACTGTTGGGTATCGTGTATCAATTTTAACAATTAAAGTCATTAACTTGTTATCAAAGTTTTAAACTTTTTAGTTTTAGAGTGGGAGGTATTTTAAGCAGTAAAATTACAATCACATGGTATTAAAAGCTTAACCTTTGACGAGCAGACCGAAAGATTTGCACTTAAGAATAAAAAATGGTCTTGCTAGTTGACCAGGTTTATAAATATATGAATATTTGCAACCCATGCAACATGATCCGAAAACCAGCTGTGGCGACGACGGTCTATAGTGGCAAGAGTGACGGTGGTCGATGGAGGTATGGTTGTCATGGCGGAGAGAACTAGGTGGTTGACGGCGAGGGTTCTTGTGGGATTAGGGATTAGGATTTTCTACTAAATCCTTTATTTATTTATGTTTATATTTACGCTTTGAACACTAATTTATGAACCTTTAATAACCTTTGATAATCAGCTTTTAATTATCAAAAACTCTCATGGTTATTAACTAATTAATTAAATAAACTTGTAATATTTAAATAATTAACTATTAAACACTAAACCATCCAATATAATTTGTGTTTTGTGAATCATAATATTTAATAATTAGATATTATTTTGTTGTTGTCCAAAATATAGCTTTTTGGATCGTAACTCAATAGTAACGTTAGTAGTACCGATGATCCGGCATCTAATATTTAACAAGGACAAGAGAGAATTGAAGACGATGTGAAACCAAGACCACCAAAAAGGTAAAGATATAAGCTTGAAGCAAGTGGGAGCATTCATGACTAAGAGTCGGATTAAATGCCCTATTTGACGCATTTGGTGTCATTTAAGGGCTCGGGAGAAACTAGAACATTAGTGGCTTGATTTACCATTCTAAGTGGTTGTTGTGTGTTAGATCATTTAGGGTAAATGAAATAAAAAAAACGGCCAAAGGAATTTAAGAAAAAAAAAGAGAGAGACAAAATTGAAACAAACATATTTTAAAATAGAGATATTACATTGTATATAAAAATCGGAGTTTTAAATATAAATTAAACGGAGATGTAGTAGTTCGAAGCACAAATAATTATTAACACAAGAGTTTATTAATAGTTAAAATTGATTCATGGTTAATCAACACACTGTATAATAAACTTAAGCATCTCTAGAAATAGAATGGGTTTTACTAATAATACGAATCAGGATGTAAAATTAAGAATTTTTAAAAACCAGGCAACAATATAGCTGATGATTGTTTCACGGCGTGGTTTAACATAAAATTAGTAAAACACCAAACAAACCCCTAATCTAATTGATAAGCCTATACCGCCTTATTTTAGACATGTGAACGGATATACCCAAACCTTGAAATGCATGTGCCTCGACTTACATTTGGGCCTAGGGATGTCGAGACTATACAGTATTATGTATCGAGTCTTGAGCTGATAGTTGCATGGTGTTTATGTTAGGAAGATGTATCGCTCAACAAAACAACCTATTATAAAGTGTTCTAGCCACTAATTATGGTAGAGTAGGCATATAGTTGAACAACCAACCTAGACATTCATTGTCTGAAACGACCCCATATTGTCTGAGGATTGTACCAATTAAAATTAGTAATCATCCACCTTCCTAAATAGCCATGTCTCGTGAAGAGAGCTCCGCCATTCAGCGGGCATTGCGAGACATGTATCTCAATCCTTAGGGTGGTGGAGGAGTATTAGTGGGTTGTGGGTAGCTCCAAAACATGTCGTTGGTTCACTAGGTTTAGCTTTAGGGTACTTGCATCTGCGACTAATATCTAATGGTTAGTAGATGAGAACCGGCCATTGAACAGATTTTTAACAATTACCATTCAAAAAATAATAATTTATTCTCCTTATATAAATAAAAAAACTTTTTTCATTTCCTACTCTAGTATTTTTAACTTTTCTACTATATTTCTACACATACAAAAACAATACTCTTTATGAAACTCAAAATATCAAATTTTGGTGCAAACAAAAAAGACTCTAAATCACGAGGAGGCGGTTCTAGTTCGAGAGAAGATTGTTCTAGTCGAGCCAACCATCTTAGCATATCACAACCGTGCCTGCTTAAGTTGCACAACCGTATTAAATGCCATATCATCTAGACATGCATGCTTAAGTTGCACCTGACCAATACACCTACTCTTTACAAGATCATGTGAACAAACCGATGTTGGAAGTAATTCTTGCTTAAAAATATACAATAGAAATATATATAGGATAGAGAACGAATGTTAATCCTTATTTATTGTGATAACCCATTAACCAACCTAGTAGTCCTCAGCAGGCCACGTTATCACTATAAGTTAGAGTTACAATGGTAAAATAATGGTCCACAATTAACGTTAAAAACATTTTTTTTAAATATAGCAAGACTATACTCGAATTAAAGATATGAAAATGATCTATTTAATGGTGTAATTTGTAGAAAAAATAACATCATAAAACAAAGTTAAGACGGTTCTAAAATGAATGAAAAATGGAATTGATGATAAAATTAAATGAGGTAATAAAATGAATGAATATTGGAATTGATGATAAAATTAAATGAATCATTACATTCTATTATTCTGTTTAGTTATACTTTAAAAATGAAATAATTCATTACTTTATTTTGTTTGTTAAGTATGAAAGGACAAAGAAATGAAATGTAAAAGTGGTTATGGTAGTGATGGCTGGTGGTCAGTGGTGGTTCTCGGTAGCGGTAGTGGCTGGTGGTGGTGGCGGCCAATGAAGGTGGCTCATGGTGCCCGGTACTGGCGGTCGGTGATCGCGACTAGTGGTGGTGGCCATGGTGGTCGGTGGTGGTGACCGCGATGGTGGTGGTCGCGCGGTGTGGCGCTCGATAGTGGTGGTTGGTGGTGGTGGCCGATTTTGGTGGTGGACGGTGGTGACTGGTGTCGATGATGGTGCCTGGCTTTCGATCTTGGTGGTTTGTGGTGATGGTGGTGGCGGCCATGGTGGTTGGTCGTGGGGTGTGGGCGTGGTGGTGGTCGGTGGTGGTGCTGGTGGTGACTAAGGATAAAATGGGATGAAATGAAAAAAAGAAGGTGGATGGAATGGTTTTTGTGTGATTAAAGGAAATGAGATTATTTGGGTATTGATTTATTCCATTCTTTTGGCAACCAACGTGTTAATTTTCATTCACACTGAATCGTTCATTACATTCCGCATTCCATTCCTTGATATCAAGACAATTCTAAAGCAAACTTTATGTATGTCCCATCTAAGCTCCAAGACAATTCAAAAGCAAAAAAACTAATTGTTAATGAAACTAAGTATATTAATAGGTTATAATGATTATGTGATGCCTTGAACCATGTTGCTACATCTGATTCTGGGTCAGGCATCATCGTCGGGTCTGACTGAGCCTGGTCTCCGTGAGCCTGGTCTTCGTGATTCATCCCGAGCTCGAAACCTTGCTATAACAAAAAAGAAGATCTACGTTAGAGGGCCTGGGGGGTTTAGTCTCGAGGGCACTCCGATGCTCAAGTCAGTACTAAGTATAGCATGGTCAAGCAAAGAATATATGTAAGACAAATGAATAGACAAGTATATGAGATGAGATATTAGAGATAGCCTTGTAGATATTACATGGTGGGATCCAGTAGAGATAGAGGAGGAAGAAGAAGAAGAAGAAGAAGAATGAACTAGCACTATGGAGGGAGAAGAGATGAGATACCAAGTGTGGGTGGTTTCACAAGCAAATGTGATACACTCAAGCTGTTATGTGATCTTGTATTTATAGTGAGAGCTTCATGCTTGGAAACCCTTTTGCGATTCTGCTCCTTCCATCTTGGGCAGGTTTATCTTCGTGGGTTTCCTCACTTTACCTTGGTTCCCAAGTGGTTTCCTTTTTCATAAAACGGGTTGACATATTACAAAGCATCTTTCAGCATTTTATAGCTATGTGTAGCTATAACAAGATAGGTAGGTGTTGACCTTCCCTTATTGTGATAAAAGGAAAAGATTATGCTTTGTAAGTTAACTCTGACACTAGCTCTTTGATGGGACTTTCGGTCATGCCAAGGTGTACTTGTCACGACACATCTTTTGTACTTATCCGAGTTTGTTGATGATAAGAATGGCGCCATCCGTATCGTGTGGAACGACTTCCTTGCTAATGGCAAGGCTGGCTTTATACCCAAGGACTCTGGCGCTACTCTTTCCTTATGCTGCTGTCTTTGTCATATGACTTTAGCAAGGATGTCACTTTGTATTCCTTGCTAACTTCAAGGCAGGTATAAACGTACCTACGTCATCAAACCATTTCCATCTTTGATCATTAGAATCCTTAGGAACGGGCTCTGATTTCTTAAGTAGATGTGAATGTAATCTTATCACCACGTTGCAAACTCAAGAAACTACTTTACTAATCATTTGTCCCGAACAATGAAAACCACTTACCATAACACGATTCTTGACATTATGAGCTATAATGTGAAGGAAAATAGCTACTTGTTCATCGATGCCCATATTCCTAATTGATTTTAATCATCCAATTGTTTTAAGCATGCAACATAATTTTAAGAAACACGTTCGATTGATCCTAACTTGTGATATAGACATAGTGTCACTTTCAAAAATACATCTATGCAATATCGAACTTCTATCTATTTTTCCAAAAGATTATCTATTTTTCCTGAAGAGTACCCAATACATGGTTTATTCATTTCGAATTTGAATGCCAACATGTGAAGTGAAATACCAACCACACAACAATTATAATAACTTGATCACACCATGTTAATCTTCTTTGCTTACGTTTTCGAGTTTTTAAACTAAACCGGGTCATTTCGTACATGAAGAAACATACAGATCAATTTGTAAATTTGAACATAAAACATAAAGCAATTGATGAAATCTGTACAGAATACATTGGAAAAATAATTAAGGAAAATAAAGCAAATGATACATGAGGACTTCATGATACAAGAGGACTTCATGATACAAGAGGACTTGAAAAATCAATTAGACTTCATGATTTTTATAGAAATTCTTTTCAATTCCAATCTTAATTCCTATGGATTACATGAAGCAAACAGCCACTTCAGGTATTCACCCCTCCACCCTTAAGCAAATAACATTAGATTTTAAAAGATCATATTTATTAAAGGTATTAATTAAAACATCTTTCGATGATTGGGCATTAGCAATCAAACCTAAACCATAAACTGGTTCGAGGACACAGTTAGTAGAATTTTGACACACCAAGTTCAAGCTTGTGGTTTAAAAGACCTGAAACCAAGAGAACTGGTGGGTTCATATCTTACATGAATCTTTGCTATAGGCATACATATAAATGACAATAATATGCTCATCAACTAATTTACTGTCTACATTGAATTACAAAATTTTATGCATCTTATGACCACCAGAACTTTTTCATCATGTTCTTAACATTATCACAAGCAAATCTTAATGAATAGCATGCTATATTTTTGGATCATTTCTTGGCCATTGCATCAGGGGTCGATAAAATGTTATCCATGTCGTTGTAATATTGCCAGCTTCTTTTGCTGTCAGGTTCATTCTTACTTTCCTGTCAATACAGCGGTTATCGTGTGTCAAACTACACATCAAGAAAGTGCAAGGGAAATTCTTTTGCATGTGTTACAGACCTAGGCCAAACACAATGGGTCCTATCTCACCTTATATTTTATCTCGAACGGGTCAAACAGACAAAATAATAAGATATAAAGGCAACGTCACATGGATGGGATGATCAAAAGTTGCAAACTAATTATCAAAAATTAATCAGATTATTATTGAATAATATAATATTTGTAATCATATTTGACAGATGAAATAATTATAAAATATCAACAAATGTTTTGACACTTTCAAGTGAACCAAACCAACCTGTTTCAACAATGCAATAAATGAAGCCGTTTTGACTAAAATCCCAACCCGCCCATTTTGTCACATCTTGTTTTTCATGTACAGAAATTTTCGTTGTTCTGTTATTTTGTTCGTCCAAAACATCTAAATTCTTTATATACATTCATCGTCTCAAACATGACAATAAAAATTATATCATTTCAAAATACTCTAAAATTTTCACTGTATTGATTTATGATGGTTTTATGCATGAAAAATACCTTTTGGGCACAGCGACCTAAAGTTTTTTATTTTATCCTTGCGCTGTTGCAAGACCTTAGGAGATAAAAACATAACCCAAATCAACCCATTCCTAAGTACGCAGACCAAACTTGCCACCTATATCTTTATATTTACAAATGCTGATGTTAATAAAAAGATAATATAGATGACAAACCTCATATTTTTGAACCAGTGAAGCCCATAAAGATTTGCATTGGCCTGGGCTTCGACTATACCCTTGATTAGAAAGGTTAGAGCTTATCTCTTCCCAAAGGGCCATTCGGCCCTTCACAACTTGAAATCTACTATTTAATTCCCCACGAAACCTAATTAGGTTTTTTACTTCTTCTGGTTTCCATCTGTTTCTTTTTGCTGGCTTCTTTCTATTTGAATCCTTGCTGTCATTTTCCGATTCGTCAGCAGATTCGGGGTTAGTGTATGCTTTCCAGAATTCATCTGACGACTCGGAATCAGAAACAGAACTAGTTGCAGTTTCTTCTTCAGATAATAATCCATCATCTTCAATCACATCATCTGTACAAAAATAAAAATCATTTAATGATTATTTATTTCATTCATCCATTTTACTCACTTAATGAAACAGAAGAACTACACTTGAAATAACTATGATTCTGATTAAATGCAACAATGAGATATAAATAATTAGTTGTAAAAAAATGTGGTGCACGCATGCTTCTGTTGTTTGAAATTGTAATAATCACTTTTGAGGGTGTTGAGTGTTTGCATAGTTGTCAATAGCGAATTGCGGTAAGTAGCGACAAGTCACCTACATGCTACCTAGCGAATAGCGGTAAATAATGCTTGCTATTTTGTGTTTAGCAATAAGGTAGTAGAAAATTTAAGAAATGTTTTACATTCAATAAACTAACATGTATAGTGATAAAGTAGTAGAAAATACAAGTAAACACCACCAAAATAGCTAAAATACACTAATTGGGTCGATTTTATATTCATAAAAAATTATTAAAAAAATTAAAAAAAGCTACAGGTTGCTATTTGGTCAAAAAACACAAATAGCGGGAACATAGCTATATGCTATGTAGCGCGCTATCGCCGCTATTAATAACATGGAGTGTTTGACTGGTTCTTTCCATCTAGAGAAGCAAGCAAATTTTTTACACCATAATATGCCCTTGGACATTTAAATTAACTCATCTAGAACTTAGAAAGTTGGAGGGTTTTTATTAAAAAGATTTTGAAGCTCAAGGTTTTTCAGAACTTGTGACAATTCTAATGGTTTCGTTTAAGAAAAACAAACAAACATACATAATTACATACCAACCAAAATCTCAGTCGTAGCTTTTCAACTAAAACTGATTTAAGTTATACGCAAATAACTGTAAAATAAACACGAAATAAGGACGTTAGGCAATTTTATCCTAACCTTCAATAATAGCTTATATTACAGCTAGTATTTAACAGTTAAAATGATTATTGCACTTAATAAACAGCAATAATGATCAGAAAGTCTTAAAGAGAAGTAACCTCAAACCTTTAGTTTCACGCAAGGCGGTTAAAAGATCATGACTTTTGCTTTCTTGTTGAGTCTTAGAAGCCCGTTTCTTTTTTGGGCTTCCATCAACAGTTTTTCCCAAAGGTGTCTCAAAGCCACTTTGAATTCCAGACAATTTTCCATTAACTTCATCAGCGAGAACAGCAATTGGGTTTTCAATAGCATGTGTGATGACTTCAGGCCTCTTACCACTATATTTACGTACCATTTTTCTTAAAACCTCAGAAACAGTTCTTTCTATATGAGGTAATGGACTTTTGATTGAGCAACTTGATAATGAAGCATGTGCAGCACTATGAAGAGCATCTAGAAGTTTCCCATTGTCGACCCACAAGCAACGTGTAGTTATTCTTATTTTCCCTTTTAGGGTTTCTTTAAATAAACTATCTGTTGATTGAGGCCGCATGATTTCAATGCTGTAAATAGAGAGGTCCAAGAAAGTTGATGCGCATATTAATGGATCAAACAACTAAATTAGCCTACAAAGAAAGGGGTTAAAGGCGTTGAACATATCAAATGGGTGGAACCTATCAAACAGGTTAAAAAGTTGCCCAAATTTTATTTATAAATCATAAAACCATTTAGTAGAATATCATTGAAATTATATAACTTTCGAAATATTTTTGACACGAATTAATATTAAAATATAAAACATATGGACAGAAAGCAAATTTTGGTTAGCTCATACTCAAAATTACCAACTTAGACTCGAACCCATTTTACCATGTTATCTAACCATCCCAGCTAGCCCATTTTGCCGCCTCTAAGCGCTGAAAATTGAGACGCTGACCTGACAACGATTATTCCATCTGTTGCTATTTTCATCCTCTCATCCACACAGAGTTCAGTAGATGTTCCGAATGCTTTGTCACCATCACTATACATTAACTGTAGTAGTAAAATTTTATTCAGTGAGAGATAGAGAGGGAGGGAGAGGGAGAGAGAGAGAGAGGGAGAGAGAGAGAGAGAGATGAGAACCTGCAAATTCTCTTTTCCCAGGCCTATAAAACCATTAGACAAGACTCTTCTGTTCCTCAAATGCGACACCCCAAGCATTTCTCCATTTTTTATGACCTGTTTGTATATAATAAAATTAACAATAATGTTTTAGAAAAGCAGTAACCATTATAAATTTTTTCAAATTTACAACGGTTACTTACAGTAGTGTGGTGAATTCCAGTGGATTTCCCAAGTAATTCATGTTCTTTAAGGAATAAGAGTTCCCCATGGATGGGTAGAAAATGCTGTGGCTTCACAATCCTCAGCACTTCTTGCTACATACAAAAAAATATTCAAGTTATTTCCGGTTTTCCAAGAAAAAAAATTAGGGAGCACTTCAACGTACTGAAGTTCCAATTTTTCCAAAAAGATGGGATACATTAAACATGGATAAAAGAAAACTTACCAATTCTTCACGATAGGCATGACCCGATGTGTGTAGTTGCTCATTTTTACCCATTATTATTGTTGGCCCTATCTCCGATAAACGGTTCATCATTTTCATCACTCGAGACTCATTACCAGGGATCACCTATAAATGAGATCAAGAATGAAATATATGACGATAAGGAAAGTGGGTTGAACAGTTCAGGTCAATTGCTTTGACCCACAAACATGATGTTGCCCAAACTCCAATTTAAAGACTAGTAAATAATTAATGAGTTAAATATGTACCAAATATGTATGAATGTGTACTAAAATAAACTGATTTAAAAGGTATAAATAATATACCTTAGCAGAATACAAAATTGTGTCTTCTTTGTTCAATTTAAAAAAATGGCTGCTTCCATAGGATGCAAGATTAAGTGCAGCACGAGGTTCTGCCTGACACAACCAAATACCGTTACAGCAATAAGGGAGTCAAGAATTGAATAATCTTTTGATGTTATGGTTTTGCTATTTATTGCAACTTACTTGTGAGCCTGTGGTGACAATTACCAAATCTTTTGGTGCATAAGCATCAATGTCTTCAACTTTCACCTGTAGATATATATGACATCAATAAAAAATATAAGAAAACCATTATCGATAAAATATTACAAAAAATAACAAGGATAAGTTCAGGTAAAGTTAATTACAAGAGTTGAAGGATCAATTGGTGCTTTTCCATCTTTCCATGCAGCATCAAGGTATGTCCTTAAAGACATCCCAACAAAAACCTGAAAACATTAACTTTATAATAAATAACTGATACATAATACATGAAGGCAAATATAAAAAATATCATCATAATAACGATCTAAATCTTTGAATATTGTATGAATTGAAAATATACTTCAGGTAACTTCTACTTGTTTGGGTATGTTTCCCGTCTGGTGAAGTTGTCCAGTTTTAGCTATTATTTTATATGACTTGTTTGAGATTAAAAATAATCAAACCAACCATTTATAAGTCAATGACGTACCAACTTCCTGCCAGCTAAATCTGCTGCAGCTTTAACACTTCCAAGGCGATGAATATTTGATGAGAACTGAGTGGTAATAACCCTTCCTTTTGCAGCTGTAATATGCCTTAGGAGTGAATTAGCTACAACTGTTTCACTTGTTGTCCTTCCAGGTGAAAGAACATTTGTTGAATCACTCATCATCTGAAAATAGAATTAAAATAGTTACATATTTTATTGCCTTCAATATAGAATTTCATTATATACTTTACTCTTGAATTGAATTACCTATTTAATGATAGGGGATTTGGGTCTAGGAGGTACTTATTGCAGGAAAAAATGGATGCCCAAGACACTTGATTAGAAATCAAATAAATTTCTTAAAATATGTTTCCAATCAACTGTTTATAGGACATAGGAAGTAAAATGTAACATAAGACACAAACAAAGGTTAAATCATGAAGGTGAAAGCTGGTAGGGTATGCGGCTTCAGTATCAGGTCAAAACAGATCGTGCATAAGACTATCCGTGCAGGTTGGGTCGGATGACCAAAAACACTTTTAGTCCAACATTTTACATTGTGAATAAAATGATTTAGAAATAATATTGTTTCTATAATAACTGATCATTTAAAAAATTGTTTTCTTAGGCTTTGTTCGAGAAAATGTTATTTCAGTGTTTTTTTATTCCACATGTTTCACCCATTAGAGATCCAAAATACCCAAAACAACCCATTCATGACCAAAATGTTTGAAATTGTTACCTGAAGTATATATGTAGAAATTACAAATTGAAATAACTAAGCAGAGAATAGCATGGTTAGCAATTGTTCAGATTTTTATTAAACATTACTAGTTTTCCCAAACTCCAGAATTTGTTAAGTCCCCGTTTCAGAGTATGAAAATATTAGGCGCTTACCAAAGTTACCCCTTCTTTCGCGAGTTGTTCTAAGCCTTCACGATCGAACACTTGTCCATCCAGTGGTGACTCATCTATCTGTTAAAGATTAATAATAAATAAATAAAAAGAACAAGGCATACACATAAGAAATTACATTATTACCTTCCAGTCCCCCGTATGAAGAATAATACCATCAGAACACCGAAGAACCAATCCAGAACAATCAGGAATAGAGTGTGTAACACGAATAGGCTCTATTTCAAATGGTCCAGCGTTGAATTTTTTCTTCATTTTAAATGTTTTAAGCCTAGATGGCACAAATATCCCTGATTCCTTCAAACGCTTTTTGATAAGCTGCTCAAGACAAAAGAGTGTCAACTATTAAAACTTAAGATTCTGTTAGAGGTGGCAAATGTACACACCATTAAAAAAAAACTGGTATGCGTCAAATATGTGTAAATGCATACAAAAAACAGAAATAAACAAGTTGAGAAAGATTCAGACCTCCATTGTAAAGGATGATGCAAAAATTGGAGTGCGTAAATCCAATGCTGGTATAACCTGGTGAACAGTGGTGAAATGGTGAAAACTACATGTAAGATTAAACTAATGCAGAATATAAAATTATCCAGTGACCAAGAAGTGAAAAAAAAAATCTTTACCCAAGGCAATGCACCAATGTGATCTTCATGACCATGAGTTATAACAACCGCTTCAATTTTATGACTCCACCTCTTAATAAATGTCGTATCTGGTATAATTTTCTGAACACCAAGTTCATCATAGCTGAAATTAAATCATGTGTATTATTAGTGTCGGTTCATTCCATAAAGAAGAAGGTAAAATTAATAAGATAGGTGTTGTGTGTCAGCAAATTAGTATATAAAATATAGAAGTTTATGACATGGTTGATATGTCTTGTTCCCGAAAAATTATCAAAGGTTGGACGATTATAGCAGATTCTTGGGTAAATCAAAAAATCCTAGAGACCTTTTAGGAGAAAAATAATTCTGATGTAAATCCTAATAATCAATTAACCACATGTGCATATTTTGACCCAATTACTTATGACTAAGTTAATATGTAGAATTTTTTTGACAGTCAGATCAAATGGGTTGAATAAAAACATTAGCTAATTAAGTACCTGAAGAGTACTATTAATGCATACAACCTCCAAAAAGGTCCATTTAAAGGCTTAGATTATTATTGTAGTACTATTGTATTGCAAAGAGTAATTAATGCATTAGTTATTGATTACAAATAATGAAGAAAAACCAGCGTCTGTTCAACTCAACCCCCGATATGTCGACAAGTACTAAAAAGTTACATTGTTTTACCCAAACCCACTTCGTATCGTTACTCCACCTGACCCATCAACTAGGTGCTGCTACAATAGACAGATGCCAATGAAAACTTACTCTGGGAACATGACACCAGCATCAATCAGTATATAACGATCATAATTCCCAACAACCATGCAGTTCATTCCAATTTCTCCTAAACCACCAATGGGAAGAACACGAAGTGGCGGGCCATTAGACCCTTCATAAAACATCTCCATTTTCCTCTGCACGGAATCTTCCAAGCTCTTTCCTGCACCTTCCAATCTTCCAGATCGCTTGGCGCCCATTCTAGATCCATGAGTACCTACATTTGATCAACATTGACATACGGGTTTCAAAGAAATATAGTGAAGGCTATTATTATTCCAATTAGAAAAACATAGAAATAACAACTATGAAAATTTATTAACCTGTGTAGGAAGGAGGTGGCATAAAGCAAGAAACGGGAAGCTTTGAAGTGTTGGGCTGCCACCAGAGCCTGTGATGACAATGTGATATAGCAGTGAAAGTGGCCATTGCCATTTTTGAGCTTCACTGAGCTGACTCAGTGGCAGAACCAAAAGTCTGAACCAAAGTAGTAATGAAATAATTCAGCACATAGAAAACTTAATTTTACAATTCTAATCGATTTTGCATACTTGGGCAGAGGGATGTGTTTTATTAAGTCCAGAAAAGTATGTTTAAGAGTGACCGTTTATTACATAAAAAACATATATTTACAACTTTAAATTACATACATAACAAAAGCACAACACTCTAGTTAGAGTACTTGTGTGTTTGAGCCACATATTAATCAGAAAAAATATCTATTAAACACCCCGTTGTAATATTCTTAACTAAATTGCATTATTATTACTAGAAACATGAATTTGATATGCATATCATTGAGGGGATAATATCTACCACATAAAATTTCTTAGTTTGGAGACTTGCTTGTTAAGATACAAACACTGCTTGTGCTACGTTTGATATGTTTTTATTATTTCATAAAAAACATATATTCACAAGATTAAATTACATACATAACAAAAGTACAACACTCTAGTTAAAGCACTTTTGTGTTT
Organism: Flaveria robusta; assembly: GCA_025506415.1. Taxonomy (NCBI): domain Eukaryota; kingdom Viridiplantae; phylum Streptophyta; class Magnoliopsida; order Asterales; family Asteraceae; genus Flaveria; species Flaveria robusta. Next base: position 6,587,037 of record CM046467.1, on the reverse strand, counting down.
GTAGTTTGAACTTTGAAGTAGTTTAAGACATACAATTTTCTTTTACTTATAAAGCCACATATTAATCAGAAACAATATCTACTAAACACCCCATGGTAAAATTCTTAACTAAATTGCATAATTATTACTAGAAACATATATTTGATATGCATATCATTGAGGAAATAATATCTACCACATAAAATTTCTAACTTTGGAGACTTGCTACATTTGAAGGTAGGGAAACATAACCATTGGCATTGAAATACTTGTGAGAGAAATTCTTGCTATAGGAGAAACCATTCCCATAAAAGTTAGCACACATTCATGTGAACAAAAACACATCAAAATGAACTATTATAGACTTAATGTTAGTTAAAAAAAATTGAAAGTCCAACAAGTCAAGAGTCAAACGTATCAGTAAACGAGCAAATTCCCTAGTTACATATCTACTGTACATGCCAAATTCCTTTATTTTAAACCTCAAAAGTGAAAAAATGGAAACTTTAGAAGCCTTTTTGTTTTTGTTCCACTTGCAAAGTGGAAGTTTTCTTCATAAAACATTTCATCAAACACCTAGTCTGCATGTAAAACTGTCACATAGATACTCTCAATCACAATAATACTTCCAATAACTCATGTTTCAGCACCTTCAAGCTTCAAGAATCACAACCCAAATCAAGAACAGCTAATAAGAACCCTAAAACCTTTTTTTAAGTAAAAAGATTCAAGAATGGGGAAAAAATGATGATGGTGCATCAAACTTTGAAACAAAATCGTCAACAACAGCATCAAGCAACAAGAAAATGTGAAATTGAGCATCAAATACGCAGAAAACACAACATTAAATCACACATACCTGCCAATGAAGATGTTCTCAGAGAAGTTGAAGAAAAATCTGAGGGAAAATATCTAAAAAAAAATGATGAATTGGTGTTGTCGGGTAAGATTGTGGAAGAGATTTTTCCCGTTGGGGTTTATCCATGAGCAGGGGTCTTGTAAGAGACTAAAGAGCTGTAGCTGTGGGCCGGCCAACTTTTGTTTTGGGCTTTTGGTTTTTTGATTTTAGGTGGGCCTTGTTTTTGATAACTGGGCTTATTTATTTCTTTTCTATATTTTTATTTGATTTTGATCTTAAAATTATTCAAATTAGAAATTAAGACTCTACTACATGTGTGAGAATTATGTCATGGACATGAATATCAAAACGCGCATGCAAAACATATCATAACGGCTATCACTCCAATATGAAACCCCAAGATATCAAGGAATCGAAACAAAAAGAAATAGGGTCAATAAAACAGTAAAAAACCCAAAAAAATATAAAAAGAAAATTTTGTTAAAAAAAAAAAGTTAAGGGCGGGGTCTCGAACCCGCACAATGTAGATTTGATTTGGTAATCAAAGTTCATAATTCCTTCTTTTGATCGCTATAAGATGCGGAGATGAGAATATATGGTAAAACGAAAAGAATTTTAACTTAGATATATAAAAGTACATAAGGGGTTATTATATAAAAAACTAAACTCATGTAATAATTTAAAAAAAAATCAAAGTTCTTCTATAGCACCTTAGGCTAAAAAATTCATGAATTTCTAGTGGGTTTAAGCTCATTTATTGTCTAAGTAATTATCTCAAATTAATTGCATTGAATAATTTGAAGACAAACGAGAGGTCATTATGAAAAGACCAAAAATATTGGGGCCAAAATAAAAAAATTTAAAATCTTAATGTAGCTATAAATTGTAAATTATATAGATAATAATAAATTAGTGCAAACAATGGTTTAGAACGGACTCAAATATTGTGTCTAAATACAGCATAGGTTATATTTTTTACTTTTAAAATTATAAACAATCAAGAGTCTAGACTTTTGGTGTAGGCTCAAGTTATTGGGATGATCCGTAAGCACGTGCTTTTTTATCATATTTTTTCTTGTCAAATTGGATAAGTTAAAAACTGGTCCCTCAACAATTTTTTTCTTTTTTTTACAAACTTGTGCTTTAAAAATTTTATGTTCATTTTAACAAAAACCAAAGGATTTCTTTTATACGACTCCAAATTTTAAACTATATAGTGCTTTTCGTCCAAAAACAGTCTATGCTTGATGGTTCGTTTTATTTCTGATTTTAAGTTTATTAGTATTTACTTTTGTTCTTATTATTATTTATTTTCAATTTATTATAATTACTATTTTCTTTAAAATAATTATTGTTGATATCATCCTCATTGTTGCTATTATTCTTATTATTATTAATATTTTTTATTTTTATTCTTGTTATTAATTTTCATTCATGAAAGCCCATACTATCTTACACAACCAATGAAATAGTAGATTTATCACTCATTTTCAATACATATATGGCTACATTTGATTTAACACACATGTCGATATCTTTATAGCCATGTTGCCCAATGTTTTTACAATGGACTTAACAACAAAGCGGTTGTCTTATCAGTCAACTAGTCAAACTGATTGGATTTGTCGAGCCAAATTAAAAAACCGGTTGACATTACAAATAATAGAAAAATTAACATTGTCTATATATAACTTACTTAAATACAAAATATGAAAACTATAGGTCCAAATGAGATCAAACAAACAATGCCAGATTTATAAACACATATACACATGCGAAATTTATGTGTCGTATAGTTGTGTAAAAGTTAATAACTCTCGGATACGTGAATAATCAGACACAAATTGAATACAAATAGGACGAATAATAAGAACCAAGTATAAGAATAACTCTAAAATGCAATTAATATTATAAATTAGAATGTTGATAGATTAGTGTTTCATGCACACCTATTGTAGAAGCAAACTGGACTATTTATATTGGATGCATGCACATCGAAACTACAAAGAACCTATTACATCAAATGAAAGTAGTAGTTTTGATCGCAAGTATACATCCTATTAAGTCTATTCAATCGCAAGTGTAGTTTCAATGTGTTATTTTGATAGGTACAACCACCTATCAAAACTTTGCTTTCGATTGAGTACACTTTTGATTGTTATAAAACAAATTATAAGTATACTTTCTATTACAAAAACACTTAGACAAAGTTTGAAAAAAGCTTAATCTATTATAATATCCCAACAATCTCCTCCTAAACTATTGCTTCAAAACTTTTAAAACTTGGTCATTGGTTTCACTTGTGATGTCATAACCATCTGGAATTCCATGGCATTAGCTTCATGTTCACCATCACAATGGATGGGATTATTATATAGCATCTTTAGGTCTTCAATTTGAAACTTCAACAACTCCATTAGTTCAAATACATATTTGTTCTCCTATCCTTGACAAACAATCACAACTTCCATAGTTTTGGCCATTCATAATACTAGGTGACAAAGTTCTTCAAACATGTAGGAACCATCCTAGGCAGTGGCACACTTTTGACTATTATAGGAGGCATGAAAATCGTATGAATCAAAGGTGTCTTAGTTATCAGGTGAGTTCTTGTTTTTAATAATATTCTATTGGGTTGCATAGGTTATCAAATTTGGTTTTGTGTTTGGGAGCTTTCGAAGAAAAATCGGATAGAGATCTGGGTTTGATCGAGTGCTTTGACTTTGGTTTTAGTTTGTGTAGAGCGATAAGGTAGTTGTCACGAGGTATATTAAATTTGGTTGTCATCATCTACCCATGAATGTTATAACCCTAAGACACATGGTCATCTAATTGATTGGATTGAATCTATACTCTTGATGGGCGTTCTAGGGTTTTGGTCTAGATTGGTTCATCCATTTATTCCACTACGTGTATGATTTAAACCTTAAAACATATGCACAAAATCCAACAAAAGTGTGGTGAGATGAGGCATCGAATTTCCAATCATAACATGATCGAATGTGGTAAGATGATTAAATGTCTAACCACGTCATAATATAATGTGATAAGATGTGATATAGTGCATATATTTGATCACATCATGAGATAATGTTATGAGTGTATTATGTTGAAATATACAAGTGTGGTCATTTTGTAGATATAACTCATTAGAAGTCATTTTGGTGATTCAAAAGTGAAAATTCCAACATTTGACGAATTGAACTATATTTTATCGTAAAGGACTACAATGAATCTTAGCTAGATTTTTTTTCTAGAAATCTCTCCATTGTTGATGAAGAACATGTACTTCTATTTTGTTGAATCTATATGGAGGAGTTAGTTGTCATTTTGGTAGAGTATCCTAAATAGCTTCAAGAAAACAAGGGAAGTCTATACATCATTTGAGGCAAATATAAGAAAATCCTAGTCAAGATCAAAGATCATAGTCTTAGAAGTTTACATTTGCAAGAATGACTTATGAGTTAAGAAAATGTTAAAAGGCCAATCTTATTTGTAAATTTTTATTTTTGATATTATGAAGATAACGATAGTGATTTGAATCTAGCAACAAGATAGTTGATATGAGATTGAGTTGTAGGATGGAACTAAAACTCATAAAAGAAGGGAATATATTACATGATATACATGTTGATATATACATATACCTCTTCAACTAACTTAAAAAGTTAACAAACTTTCTAGTCCATTCTTATAGCAATCAATGACAATATAAGGTTAAGCATGATGCTTTTAATGATGATGGAAATCATATATGTGAGAGAAAAATTAAATGTGTCAGCTTTCAATGTTAATTGTGTGAGGAAAAAATCCTAGAGCTCTTACATATTAGGATAATGTTGTAAGACCATAATAAACACACCCATGAGGGGTTGACCAAGGTCAAAGAAGTCTTGAATAAACATGTTATGTATTCTACACAAACAATCAATCATCATTTGAAAGACTTATTCTCTACTAATATCTAGTAAGCTATGTCTGCTTCAGAAGGGAGGAGCAATGTGTAGCACCTCCTTGTAAGTCGTAAAAGTTGAAATTACATCAAGAAATTTGTGTGTTATATTTGATCCCACTCATGTGTGGGATTGTTGGAAACTTTAATAAAATTATGCTTTTCTCTAAGTTTAGAGATTAATAATTATATGTAATTATTATCATTATAATTATTCATTAGTGGGGCTATGTTCTCCTTAAGCAGATTCATAACAAACTAAAAAATATTAAAAATAAAACTAAAATGAATGAGATATATATAATCAAAGTGATGTGTTTGAAATGAAAAAGCATTAGAGGTAAATAAATTAAGATCTTACTTTCATATAAATTCCTAAGGCATAATGAAAATTGGGAAGCTCACCCTTATACGTACACATAGTCCCTTATAAGTCACCATGACCATGGAAGACGTAATGTGTCATTTTGATGACACACTTAACATGATATTTATGCATGGGGCTTGGTCATGGTAAAAGATTGGTTGTTGTCAATAGGTTATTGTTGGCCGGCTCGATAGTGCTCATGCGGGTTGCTACTCATGAGCAAGAGTTGTTAAGACGACTCAGTTCTAGTTTACGACATGGCTCACTTCTTGCTTATTATAGTTAACGGTGCTATTGAGGTTTCCACTTATGGGCAACAACATAGTATCCAATGCTCAGTTACTACCGAATGCATGTGGTTATTGATTGGTTACTATTGTTCTCTGGCACAAAAGGACAAAATGCTTTTAACTGATATAAAACCAACTTGTTATTTAAAGCGTTTTATGTAATCTAATTTTATATATAATACAGTTGAATAGTGGATTGTTACATTGGTAAAACCGTCAACGAATATTACTAAGTTGTATGAAAGATATGAACTCAAGGAGAACTTAATAGTATGAGCATATGAAAGAATACAAAAGGTACATGTATGCATGAAAAACACACCCAATTTCCGTCATATAAAACATATTTAGGCTCGGTAATAATCTACGGTAGCACATCTAACTCCTCCTGCTGTTGTACCCTTAAAAACAATTTCAAGAGCAAGCAAAATTGTTTTATAACAAAATTCTAATAGTATGATTGGTTTATCCTAATCAGCTCAAGATTATGTTCAAGACACTTGTTTGATTTTCTTCTTCATTTTGCTAAAATATGTACCTCATATATGTTTTATTTTAATTTATTTTCGTAAACAATATTATAAATTATAAATTCTCACAAATAAATAATGTATCTTTATTTAATTTGATTGAAAAGGCTCAAATTTTTGTGCATCTCTTTTTATTCGTATTTTTCTCTTCAGTTAATACATGTTATAAAAATGTGAATAAACTTTATTTAGAGAAAACTACTTAAAAAGTAAATAAAGCTAAGTTGTTCATCCAGGTCGAAAAAACAAGTGTCGAGATGTCACACAAAGAACTAATTAATATGTTGAAATTCTCTCTTTTAAACATGGTTATTTAGTTAAAAGTTAGATTATTTTTTTAAAGGATTTCGCATTTGATTACTAATTATATAAGAATTCACATTCCGTTCGCTAAAAGTTTATGAGTAAAATTCCTATATTATATAGGATGGTTGTGAGTAGAGAATAAAGAAAATATTAATATTTATTTATATATTGAAGAAAATATTATTTAACCCTTATAAATTTTTTTAATATTTTTAAAAGTGGTTGAATGGAGGAGAAAGTAAAGTTAATGATAAATGTATAAAATTTATTATTTAATTAAAAAAAAGAATGCAGGACCGGTGAAGGAGTTCAATGCAATCAGTTTCACAATGAGAAGAGACTTAGAACACTTAACAGATCAAATAGGGAACTGGAACCTTTAGAGTGATACTAAGAAACACGAGCAAAACAAGATAAGACACAACCAAGAACAATAAGTAATGGTTTTCAAGGATAAAATATATTGCTCTTAAGTTCTTTTACAAGTGTACAAAGCATGGAGATAAAATACAAGGACCTGAGATACTTTATACTACATACAACAGCCGGCAATACTTTGAAGGCCAGATGGAAACACTAATCTAGACAACAAGATCAATGTAAAGTCAAAAGGTAAATTGCCTTTTGACTAGTGACTATGACATGCCATAGCTCACATTCTAATGTATTACAAAAAGGATAAAAGTACATAAAGTAGAAAGTTACAGACTCAAAACTATAATCTACAATTTCCTAAAGCATGGACCTTTTCACCAACTTGTGTAAGCTGTTGAGTCTGCAGAGTGGCAGCGGAAAGTTGGTCAGCTTTCTAAAAAAGTTGATCAGAAAAAACATGTCTTCTCTGTCTTCGGAAGAAATCAGTCTTTTATCTTTATGGCTTCGGAAGACTTTGTCTTCTAAGCTTCGGAAGACTTCATCTTTGGCTTCGGAAGATTTGGTCTTTGGCTTCGGAAGATTTTACACTTAGAAAAATTTCTTTGCAATATGTAAAACTTTCGAAGTAACTTCTACCATGCACAAAGTACATGGATGAAGGAAGCACCTTGACTGTTTTGGGTGCATCAGCCTTTTTCATATTCCTTACAAACTCCCTCTAGGTTGATGCTACCAAAACAGAGAGGATTCTTAACAGTTTGCAGTCATCATGTCTAGATTTGCAGTGTAGATCCAGGACATAGTTGGTCTTCCAGAAGCAAGAGGCTCTACTTTGAATGAGATTGATTGAGCAGCCTCTTAGTGCACTTCCTCAGGATGTTATTACTCATCCTGAGGTGTTGAGAAGGATGCCTTCAACTTCTTTTTCTTCCTTTTGTCCCTTCTGATGGCCATCCTTTTCCTCACTCTATATTTCAACTGAGGAGTGTGGCCTGCAGCACTAGTTGGACTTTCTGTATTATCCTTAGTTGGGTCCTTATCCCCTATTTTTTTAAAAGAAGGGGGTTCAAAACCCTGCTGTGGGTCAGAAGATGAAGTTGGTTTGGGTGTAGCTTCAGGTTCAGGTTGTGTTGTCTCTTGAGGTTCAACCTTCACCTCAACTTCAGGTACAGCTGGACTTGGTGGAGAATGCAAGTCAACAAGCTAACCTTCCCTTATCTTCTGCTTGATCCTTCTGATGTGCTCATCCATTGTGGATAAAGACATAGGACCAAGTCAACAAGCTAACCTTCCCTTATCTTCCACAGGTTCTTCTGAAGAACCCATACAGCTTCAAAAAGCTCACCATCTTCAGTCTGTCAGCAGACTTCTTTTCTTGTGCTCTGATGGTGGCTCTTGTTTTAGCAGCCTCCTTTCTCATCTTCCTCTTAACAGCTTTCCTTTGAGTTTGAGCTTCTTCATCCAGCTGTTTGAGATACTCAAACTCAATGTATTCATATGGGAGAGGGTTGAGAGCTGCTGCCTGATAGAGTCCTGTGGCACTCAGATAGGCTATCATCTTTTGTCTTTTTTGTTCTCTCCCTATCTAGTTTGTTCCTCTTGAGCAGCCACTGACTCCTTCTTAGGACTTTCTTGAACTGGAGAGAGAGGACAGGAGCTTTCTGAAGTTTCTTTCTTCTTCTTTCTTCCTTAATTTTGAGGAGCAATTCTACAGCCTCAGCCTCCTTCCTCTCTTTATACAGCTCTCTGTCTGCCAGTTCATCTAATTCTGCCAAGGTGAGAGAGATGATTTCATCTATATTGTAATTCCTAAGTCCCAGATAGTTCAATCTGGCTGCTCTTAACTCATCATTCTCAGTGTCAGTCCTGTGAGCAGCCCTGATTGCAGCTTGCATAAAGCTTGGGACTTCTCTAGATTTCTCTCCCCTGGCCTTCCTCTTCCTCTCTTTTTTCTACTCCTCAATCTCCTCAGGAGTCATTTTCCTTTTTTTCCTTTATCAATTGTTGGCCTGTATGACTCAGGGTGGAGAGAGCTTTGGCCTTCTAGTGGTTGTGATGAGCTTGAGCTCTGGCCAGAGAGAGGTTGTGATGCATCTTCACCTACAGGTGTTTCACTTAGGGTACTAGGTGCTGAGGATGAGCCTGTCTCAAGGTTCACAGGTTCTACTACTAGGCCTTCAACTGAGGTTTCCCCTTCAAAGCTAATCTTAGGGTCTACCTTAGTATCCAATTGATTAACAGCTTTCCCTGCTAGCCTCTGTCTATATAATTGTGCTCTTTGTCTGAATTCCTACAGCACCCAATCTTGAATTTCCTCAGCTAACCTGCCAGCCTGTCTGTTTTGGCTTGGGTTGACAAGAGGCAGGGTAACTAAGTTCATACCTCATGGAAACTCAGGGTCTGAAAGTTGAAGAGCTCTTGCTGCTCCTGAGATCTTGATAGCACCAATGCCATTCTTGAGCTGTCATACTACCATCCCATTATTGGATTTTTAGCTGGGTAGGATGGGGCAGACATGGTCATTGGAATTCCTTCCTTAAATAGTTGTTGAATTATGGCCTCCACATTAGTGTGAGCCTAAGGAAGTTGTTGAGTCTAGACAACTGCAAGTGAGGGTGGTGAATCCTAATTGTCCATACTCATGACAGAACTCCCAGGTTCTGTGGTTGAAGAGACTTTCTCCCCCTTTTTGGTAGCATCACCCACTTGCATACGTGAGCTGGAGGTCGAGTCCACTACTTCCACAGGTTCTTGTGGACCTGGTTGAGTTTGTCTTGATGGTCACTTAGCTAGCTTGCCTTTGAGATTGGTGATCTCAAGTTGCTGGTCATTGACCCTCTTCTGTAAGGTAGTCACTTGAGATTCCAAGTGACTGACCTTGGAGACTAAATAGGTGCATAGTTTTTCTAGTTGGTGCACTTTTAGTTTCAGACTCCCCTCATCTTCAGATGAAGAATCATGGGGGGAATGAGAGAATTGGACTGATGTCCTCTTCCTCGTCACCAGCATAGTATTCTTGGCTGCTGGATTTTCTCTGCTCACTGATAGCTTCAGGTGAAGTGTCAATGGGCTGAGTTGCCATGGTTGAGGTCTTAATGATGTAATCACTAGCAATAGTGAGAGCATCTTTCATATGGACATCCTGAACTTGTTCAGGGAGATCCACCTTAGTATTGGGTGGATGATGTGGGCTAGACATGGGAGTGGCAGAAGCACTCATCTCTCCTTAAGCAAGGGTGGGGAAGAGAGACTCATGGTACTCACTGAATCCCATGTCTTCATCATCATAGAATTCAGGGTTAGGGATTGGTTGGTTGAGATCAAGAGGCTAGGGATGGTAACTATCCCCTGAAGGTTGTTCACTAGAGTTTTAAACCTCTGAGTGAAAGCTTAAGGCTGTTTGGGTGACGAGCTCATCAGACTGAGCATGAGGAATCTCAACACTGATAATATGAGAGATGGGAGTGGTTTGCTCCTTAAGAGAAGTTGAAGCTCCAGTGTCCACTTCCTCTTGCATGGGTGGTAATATAGGGGCATGCTCAAACTGAATAGCTTGAGCAGGGGTTCGTTTGTGTTTTCTTGAGTAGGTGATGGTTATTGTAGGTTGAGATGGTGGTTGGGAGATAGTAGGTGTGGGTTCAACACTAGCTGGTGCTACTGGGTTGTCATATTGAGCAATGAGCTCTAACATTTTGGGGACAAGGGCTGCTTCTACCCCAGAGAATCCCACAGTTGGTTTTCTCATGATTTTAAAGATGTCGGGCTTCATCTGTCCCAATTTAAGAATTCTACCTGTTCCCCTCAACTGTGAGCCCAGTTCACAGTTAAGAATGTGCTAAACATATCTAGGGAACATGTAGTATTCTAGGGAGTCCAAGTTAGCAAGCAGATTTAGGTAGACAAAGTGTGAATACCTGAACTTGGCCCCCTGAACCAGTCCATGAACTATAAAGGAGAGATCTTCAGGAATCTGGTCCCATCCTCCATGCTTGTTGGATAAGCTGCGTATAATAACATGGAGGAGGTACTTCCATTGGGAAGAGACTTTCCCTTTCCTGAATGTTCTGCTCAAAAGATTGGTTTACAATAGATTTGGGAAAGAACAAATCACCTTCTGCATCATCAAGCTGAAGATGAGTTTTGATGATGGCCGGAGTGATGAAGATTGTCCTCCCCTGCACTATGGCAGACAGTGTCTTCTCCCTCCGCCAGAAGTCCAGAAGATGATCCTCATAGAGAAGAGGATCAATGGTAAGGAAGGTGAAGTAGATGGACAAAGAAAGGAAACGGCAAACCTATGAGAAACCAGGATCTTTTTCAGAGTTCAACAGAGCAACCTGATTGTGTTGCCTATGAAGTTGCATGGAGAAATCAGGTTGGTTTCTGCGATGTTGGTCGGCCATTTGAGTAAGCTTCGTCGTGATGGAAGATAAGAACAAAGGTGGTTTGTGGGTGAATTTAGGTTACAAAGATGTTGCAGATGAAGAGAGAAAAGTGAAAGAGGGGGAAACCGTTGGGTATTTACATGAAATGGATTTGAGATAAAATTAATGCGAAAGGATAAACTTTGAAATCTGGATGTCGGTCCCACCTCTGAAAAAGTGCCCAAAAGTAGTTTTCTTGAAAGTTGAAAATCTTCCGAAGGTAATTTGGCTTCGGAAGTTTTGATAAAAGCTTCCGAAGCCAATTTGGCTTCGGAAGTTTTGATAAAAGCTTCCGAAGCCAATTTGGCTTCGGAAGATATTTCTAAGAGTTTTGAAAATTTTGCTTCGGAAAAAAAATACTTCATATGTACTTTCGGAAGAATGTTGTTCTTTAATAGCATATGAGTACTGATTAGTAAAATTGGCTTCGGAAGATATTGTAAAAATTTCTTCCGAAGGTAAATTGTCATAAGCAGTTATTAGATATTAAAGACATAATTTGCTTCCGAAGGTAACTTAGTTTCTTCCGAAAAGAATTATGTTCAAAGTTTTCAAAAATCTAAGGAATAATATCTAAAAGACTCTTCTTCCAAGATAGTTAGGGGCTTATAAAGGTGATAAATTAGACAACTAAGGACATACACAGATTTTAAAAATAACATTGAATTTAAGTTTAAGAAAAAGCTACTCAAAGTTAATCATCCTAATAGCTGATATAAGATACTTAAATCTCTGTTCATCAAAAGCTTTGGTGAACAGATCAGCATATTGTTCATTTATGTGAACTTTGACTAGTTTGATCAACCCTTTTTCAAAATTATCTCTAATTAAATGATACCTGATATTGATGTGTTTGGTCCTTTAGTGCTACACAGGATGCTTTGTAATAAAGATAGCACTATTATTGTCAATGTGGATAGGAGTCTCTTTGAACTTGAATCCATAGTCTAGCATCTGATTCTAAATCCAAAGCACTTGAGCACAACAGCTAGCAGCAGCAATGTATTCAGCTTCAGCAGTTGATGCAGATACACAGGATTGTTTTTTGCATTGCCATGACACTATCCTTCCACCAAGAAATTAACATCCCCCTGATGTAGATTTTACAGTCATGTTGCAGCCACCATAGTCACTATCTGTATAGGCATACAGATTGAAGTCAGAATTCTTTGGATACCAAAGGCCTAGTGATGGAGCATCTTTGAGATATCTTAGAATTCTCTTGACAGTAAACAGCTGTGACATCTTGGGGTTGGCTTGATATCTGGCACAAATGCATGTGGCAAACAAGATTTCAGGCCTACTGGATGTGAGGTACATAAGAGACCCAATCAACACTCCCCCTTAAGATCAGGTCCAAGGGAGTGGTTTCTTGCTATGAGTGTCCTTGCAACCTTACAGTCAGTCATGCTAAATCTTGTTAGTATGTCTTGGACATACTTTTACTGACTTATGAAGATTCCATTGTCAACTTGCTTCACTTGAATTCCTAGAAAGAAATTGAGTTCTCCCATGGCACTCATTTCAAATCTATTCTTCATCAGCTTCTCAAAGTCCTTGCAGAGCTTTGGATTAGTTGACCCAAAGATAATGTCATCTACATAAACTTGAACCAACATTAAGTCATTTCCTATTCCTTTGATAAAGGGAGTTCCATCTATAATACACCTTCTGTAGCCATGTTAACCTAGGTAATGAGATAGAGTCTCATATCACTTCCTTGGAGCATGGTGCAGCCCACAGAAAGCTTTATCAAGCTTGTAGACATAATCAGGATGATCTGGATCTGCAAAGCCAGGTGGTTGTTTGACATACACCTCTTCATCAAGCACCCCATATAAGAAAGCACACTTGACATCAAGTTGGTAGACCTTGAAATTCTTGGATGCAGCAAAAGCTAGGAATATCCTAACAGCTTCAAGTCTTGCTACTGGAGTAAAGGCATCAGTGTAATTAATCCCTTCCTCTTTAGTATACCCTTGAACAACTAGTCTTGCCTTGTCTTTGATGACAAGTCCTCTATCATCCTTCTTGTTTCTAAACACCCACTTGGTTCCTATGGTAGTCTTCCCTGAAGGAAGAGGACATAGGTTCCAAACCTTTTGCCTTTTGAATTGAAGTAGCTCCTCCTGTATAGCTTCAACCCAACTTCCATCCTTTAGAGCCTCCTTAACTTTCTTTGGCTCTACTTGAGATATGAAACAAGTGTAGAGACAAACATTTTTGTCATGGGTTTGTCCACTTGTTCTTACCCCCTTGTCAACTTCTCCGATGATGTTTGTGGTGGGGTGAGACTTGTCGATCCTGAGTTGAGGAATCATAGCAAGTTGATTCGAGAGATCTAAATCTGAAAAATTTTAATCAGGCAGAGTGGATTCTCCCACCACATCAGCACACTTATCAAGAGAAACTTGATCCAATGCGTGTGTGACATCATTGATGTTGTCTTCATGGAGTGATTGTCAGCATCAAGAAATTCTTGATCACTGTCACCACTACCACTTCCTTCTACATTTTAAGATCCTTCTTTTAAGTTTTGTGCCTCTGAGCTGAAATTTAAAGGCACTTCAGATGTGTCAATTGTGCTGCTAGGAGCTCCATCTGTAGAATTTATTACCACTGGAGCTGAAGTAGTTTGATTTGAAGGTCTTCTCAGCTCAAATCATGGGTGAGGATCTTCTGTTGATAGACTACCTATAGATCATGAAACATTCTCACAACACTTGTTAAAACAGTAGGTAACTAAATCAAGAACAAACAGCCAATGTGGACCAGAACTTTTCACACAAGGGGTGTGTTCATTGAAAGTCACATTGGCTGACTCATCAACAATTCTAGTTCTGAGATTGTATACTCTATAAGCCTTGGCTTGAGAAGAGTATCCAATAAAGTATCCATCATCTGATTTCTCATCAAATTTGGCTATCTAATCTCTGGTATTCAAGATTGTGTAAGGACATTCAAATGATCTGAGAAAACCAATGAAAGGTCTCCTTTTATGCCACAGTTCATAAGGAGTCTTACTATGAGTCTTAACTACTAAAACTCTGTTCTGCACATAGCAGGAAGTGCACACTGCTTCTGCCCAGATGGTGATAAACAGTTTAGAGTCAGACAACATGGTTCTTGCAGCTTCAATTAGTGTCCTGTTTCTCCTCTCAGCAACACCATTTTGCTGAGGAATCCTGGTAGCACTATATTGTCTTGTAATACCCTTTTCATCACAAAATGTATCAAGGATTTGGTTCTTAAATTCAGTTCCTTGATCACATCTTATGGTTTTGACCTTGTGATCAGATTGATTCTCAATCTTCAGAATGAAATTCTTCAAGATTTCAGGAGTCTCATCCTTAGTTCTAAGGAAAAAGACCCAAGTAAATCTAGTGAAATCCTCTGTGATCACTAAACAATATGAGGTCCTTCCTAGACTCATTACACTCGTGGTGCCAAAGAGATCCATATGTAACAAGTGTAGGGGAGTAGTGATGGAATTTCTTTCCTTTGGCTTGTGAGATACCTTGTGCTGCTTCCCTTTCAGGCATGCAACACAATGATCATCACTTGTAAACTCTTTCTTTGGCATTTCAGTTACCAAATCATTCTTAATTACTTTATTCATGTTTTTGAAGTTTACATGACACATTCTTTTATGCAAGAGAAAAGACCCCTCACTATTTGCTTTGGATAGAAAGCAACACACTTCTCCTGAAGGGGAAGTTTCTTGCAAGTCCATCTTGTACATGTTCCCTTTCCTGGGGGCTCTGAGGAGTATGTGCTCCTGAGGAATGACCACCCCGGGCTTGAGAACAATGCGCTCATGCTCAGTAAAGAGCATGTTGTGTCTTTGTTCACAAAATTGGGATACACTCAGTAGATTGTATCCAAGCTTCTTGACAAAATATACCTTCTCAATGCCGAGCTTACCATTTGTGACCATGCTCCTTCCAGTAATGTAACCTCCTGCATCCCCTCCAAAAGCAACAGGCCCTCCATCAATTTTCTCAAAATTTTGGAGTAGAGAGCCATTGCCTGTCATGTGCCTGGAACAACCACTGTTAATGATCCATATATTCCTGTTGGTCTTTAGCTGTTCCTGCACAAAAAGAGATGATTAGTTACATTTGGAAACCCAAGCCTTGCTGGTCTTGGGCTCATTAACATCAACTGAAGACAATGCAATAGTAATTGATCCTATATTCAAACTTTATGGACCAACAGCTGTTGTTGATGAAGAACTTTTAGTCACATGGTCTTTCTTTGTCTTTCACACCACCTTTGGAAGTTAAGACTTGACCTTCAACACTTCAAAAGTTTTGACAACTTTGGAAGTTTTGGAGACTGGACCTTCGAAAGATCTTGCTATCACTACAGCAGGCTTCAGTACTTCGGAAGCATTCCTTTCTTTCGAGACAAACTTTTCTTCCAAAGGCAAGTTTTCACTTGTCTTCGTCTTCATTTTGGAGCTTCCGAAAGGAAAGGATTTTCCTTCAAAAGCTGGCTTCTTCTTGATCTTCTCAGAAGTTTTCTTCTTGATCATGTGGACAGTGCTCTTAGGATTGTAAATGCAATCCTTTGCAAGATGAGAAGTACTACCACGCATGATGCAATCCATTTGCTTTATTCTGAGAATCTTCTTTTGAGAGCAAGACTGATCTTGATCACTTTCCATCTCCATCTTCTTCTTCACATATGACGTAGTAAGCCTTTTAGGGTGTGACTTGCTGTTGGATATGGATGGTTCAGGCTGTGCAGCAGTGGTACACAACTGATCAGCCTTCTTCTTGTTGCTGGGATGAGTTTGGCAAGAACTAGAACCCCTGGTACTAGGATTAATAGTTGAGTCTTCAGCCTTCACTACTTCAAATCCTGCAGAGATGAACACTTGCTTCTGCTTAGAGTTAAAAGTGGCCTTGATCTCTTGAGCTTTCTTGGACTTTCTCTTGGCTCTTCTGATCAAGTTCTTTCTTTTGGATTTGGTCATCCCAACTGCATTTCTCTCCTCAGGAGAATAGTGACCCTTCTTAGAATGATCCCAGTCCCTGCTTATTCTGATAACAAACTTTGGCATGCAAGGATGAGGATATCATGTTCTTGAAGGTCTCTTCTTCAAGAACACATTTTTCTGCCCGGGCTTTGCTGATCACAAGCTCAGCCTGGCATTCAGTTAACTTAGTGATGAGATCTTTGATCTGTGTCCTGTAGTTGGTGTGCTCATGTTTAAAAGTGAAAATGGTTTTCTCTAAATCTTCTATTTTCAGCTCTTTTGAAATCAGATTTTAGAATATTCAAAGACTCAAGATCAGATCTTATCTCTAAGTTATAGGACCTATATCTGTTAACTTTAGCAATACATTCAGGAGTACAAAGATGTTCGAATACCTTGGCTTCATCATGATCTGCCATCAATGCTTGGTTTGGAGATGCATCTTCAACCTGAAAGCTCTAGTCAAAGCCTCCTTCTTCAACAGCAACTGCAGCTTGCTGCTTTGGCTTGTCATTCTGGGTGGCTCCTTTAGTGTAGTTTGGTCTGGTTTGTGCTTGGCCACCATTACTTCTAGGTGCCTTGCACTCCCTAGCAAAGTGTCCCATTTGGTTACAAGTGAAACACTTCACTTTGCTTTTATCCAGTCCAAACTTTCCACTGGCTGCATTGCTAGGAAACTTCATCCCTGTTCTCTTGTAGAACTTTTTGGCTCCGTGAGTGAGAAGAGCCATCTACTGGACTATCTCCATATACTCCAGATCATATGGATGAATACAGTCCAGGTCTTCAAGGGTGAAGAGAAAGTTGCCTGAACTTTTATCAGTAGACACAAAAGCATGAGAAGAGCTTGTCTGTAGCACCCGGGAATTTTAACAGAAAAGAAAAGTGAAGAAAAGGAAAGAAAAGCAAACTAACCTAAGTTAAGGGGTTAAAGTTGTACATGGGACAAAGTTGATATTTAATTTGTTCAAAAGGAGGTGTGGCCGCCCACACCCATGTTCCATCATCTTCCAGTTGATTTTCTAGAGAGAGAAAGAGCAAAATTCTTTCTGTTTTAGAGAGAGGAAGAAGAAGAAGTCGGAATTCAAGTTAGTTTTCTGGTTATTGGGGTGTTCGTGGCTGCATTTCAGCTTCGGGTATGTGCTTATGTGCTTGTATGTGTGTGTTTGGTTGTGTGTTTTGCTGTTTTTAGGTGCTCGAACTCATAAGCATTCGGGTTTGAAGGAAGTCTTACTCAAAAGTTGCAAGAGGTGAGTTCTAGATCCCTGTTTTTAAATGTTTGAATTTGTTTTGGGGCTGGAAATGCATGATATAACTTTTTATAAATTTGGGTGTGTAACCGTATGTATATGTGTGTGCCCGGTTGTGGGTGGGTGTATGTTCGCGATGATTTTTGGTTATGTTCATGATTTTATGCTTGTTGATGCTTAGTATGTTAGAAACTAGGCTATAACAGGTTAGATTAACAATTTTGGGTCTGAAAATGATGGTAGTTAGAAAACAGTTGGCCATGCGCCTAAGTGCTCATGCGCCTGAGATCATGCGCCCAAATAGTACCCATACGTCCAAAGTTCATGCGCACGAATAGTGCCCATGCGCCTAGGATTATGCCCAGGAGCCTAAATGTGCCCGTACGCCCAACTGCTAAAACGCCTAAGTGTCCATGCGACTAAACCAGGCTCATGCGCCTGCATAGTACCCATGCGCCTAGAAAGTTGTCCAGACGCCTAAGTGTTGGCCATGCGCCCGTATAGTACCCATGAGCCTGAGTCGCCCATGCGCCTAAGTATTCATGCGTCCGCATAGTGCCCAAGCGCCTGCATAGTGCTCATGCGCCTAAAGACTTAGAAAATTTTCTGAAATTTTCGGGAAGAAGGACTTTTAGGCTAAGACTTGGGATGTTTCCGGGGATGATGTGTGATGATTATATGATAATGTTATGCATGTTTATGGCCTGTTTTCTTTATGATTCCTTATTATGTATTATTCCGTGGCTTTACGTGGTATGATTATGATAATAAACGAAAAGTATTATATAATGAAAGCGGAAATTAATGTTAATGAAAAGTGGAACGTAAGGAATGAAAGAAGAGTCTTACAAGCAAACGTAAGGAGGTTCACACCCAATGAAGGGTGTTAGCTCAACTGTGTGCGGTTTAGCTAACCCAGAAGGATGCACACGGGGGTGTAATCCTTGTGATTGACCAAACGTATGGGACCCTTGTAGCTTGGCCCAGGTACTGGAGTCAGCTTCGTTCATAATGTTAGGAGTCTATTTATAGACTTCAGGCCAGTAACCAGCTTCGTGCATAATGTTCGGGGTATAGCACATGGCATTGGTCCGGAAGAAAGTGAAAGATAATGATGAAAGAACGAATGACGTACGATAATGAATGATGATGAAAGATAATAATAAATATTATCTGTATGTACGTATGACGTATGATCACGAATGAAAGTAAAAGAAAGGTTTTCCAATCGAAAGTAAAGTATTTTTATTATAAAACTAGAACTCACTCAGCAACGCTGACTTTTATGTATTTTCAGTTGGCAGCTAATGGTTGCTGAGGATGGCACGGGGTGAAACTACTTGGCAAGATTTTTGACTAGCATCCATTTTGTGTAACAATGATGCTTTTGTGTAGAAATGAAACCAGATGATGATTTGTAATGTATTAATGCTGTAAACAGTAATTATTAATATATGAAATAGTTTCGTTAAATTATTCCAACTGTGAGTGTTCCGGGAACGGGGCCTTACATTGTCTCTTGGAATGGACTTCCTTGGATGTAGCTCTCCCTTGGTGTCTCAGGAAAGTTAATGAAAGGACCCTTTTGTGAGTTGTCATGGTAGCAGATAAGATGATGTTAAGGTTCTCTGCAATCCCTTTCAACCACATGGAGGGCTGAACTCTGTTGATTTCTAGAGTTACCAGATGGATTTTGCATGTTCATCTCCTTCTGGTAGCCATTGAGGATACCATACAACTCTGTAAAAGTAAGAGTCTTAAGGTTCTCGGTCCTCTTGGTAATAACACAGTAATGGGTCCACTGTCTAGGAAGAGAGGACATGAACTTCCTTACAATGTCCCTGTTTTCAAGATTTACTTCAACATATATTAGAGTGTCCACAATCTCAACATACCTGAAGTATTGTTGAGTCATGGTTTCACCTGTTTCGTAGGTGAAATTCTCAAACTGCTGCTTCAAGAGGTCTTTTTTGTTCTCTTTTGCTTCAGAGGACCCCTCATACATGAGCTTTAGTGCATCCCATAACTGCTTAGCAGTTTTACACTTCTTGAAGCCCCTGTAAATGGAGTTTGGAAGAGCAGTTTGGAGGGTAGTCATGGCTTTCTGCTCGATATCAATCTTCTTTCTATCTTCTTCAGAAAAGTCAGCAACCTCTTTTGGTATCAAGCCACCTCCAGCAACAGCTGAAGAGGTGCATGGAATGTAAGGTCCAGAGACAACAGATTCTCACATCCTTGAGTCTTGTGACTTGATGAAGCCTTCCATTCTTTGACACCAAGTGTCAAAGTCTTCAGGAGTGATCAGTGGAGACTTTGTCATGGTGCCAGTTTCCATATTAGCCTTTGTGAGAGCTGCCATTTGAGTTGTTAAGTGTTTTGTGTAAACTGAGAGATCTAAGATGGTGAGATCTTACAATCAAGAGCCTGAAATGCTCTTATACCAATTGCAGGACCGGTGAAGGAGTTCAATGCAATCAGTTTCACAATGAGAAGAGACTTAGAACACTTAACAGAGCAAATAGGGAACTGGAACCTTTAGAGTGATACTAAGAAACACAAGCAAAACAAGATAAGACGGAACCAAGAACAACAAATTGTGTTTTTCAAGGATAAATTATATTGCTCTCAAGTTCTTTTTCAAGTGTTACAAAGCATGGAGATAAAATACAAGGACCTGAGATATTTTATACTACATCCTACAACCGGCCATACTTTGAAGGCCAGCTGGAAACACTAATCTAGACAACAAGACAAATGTAAAGTCAAAAGACAGATTGTCTTTTGACTAGTGACTATGACATGACATAGCTCATATCCTAATGTATTACAAAAATGATAAAAGTACATAAAATAGAAAGTTACAGACTCAAAACCATAATCTACAGTTTCCTAAAGCATGGACTTTTTCACCAACTTGTGTAAGTTGGTGAATCTGCAGAATGGCCGCAGAAAGTTGGTCAGCTTTCTTAAAAAGTTGATCAGAAAAAGCATGTCTTCTCTGTCTTCGGAAGAAATCAGTCTTCTATCTTTATGGCTTCGGAAGACTTCATTTTTGGCTTCGGAAGATTTGGACTTTGGCTTCGGAAGATTTTACACTTAGAGAAATTTTTTTGTAGTGTGTAAAACTTCCAAAGTAACTTCTACCATGCACAAAGTGCATGGATACAGGAAGCGCCTTGACTGTTTTGGGTGCGTCAGCCTTTTTCATATTCCTTACAAAGAAAAATAGTAATTTTTTGTATAATTATAAGGATGAACATAAAAAATAAGATATGAGTACTCTAAGCTTGATATATACAAGAAAAATAATCTTATCTTTCTACTCTAATAAAAGATTAACTATGGGTGCCATGTGTCAACACCACATTCATTATTATCAAAATTTTTCCGCTTCTCTCCCCTATTAAAAAACTACACTAATTACTAATAATACTATTTATTCTTATTTAGATCAATAATAGTTTTTTAATAAATTGAGAAATAGATCTTTTTATTAATGTTATTTCTATAGAAACAAACTTTTATAAAAGAAACTTTTCTAAAATATCAATCTTTTTTTATAAACATAAAATACTATAAAATTAGTTTTTTTAAAAGTAAATTTTTATAAACAAAAAATAATTTAATTTGGAGTTAGAGTAAGGAAATTTTTATAAATGATATATTTTTTAAAATGATTTATTTTGAAACAAAATGTTTAATTTATTTTTAAAAAATACAAAAAAAGTTTAACAATTGATATTATTGTTTTATTACTTATAATTATTACTAATACGTAAATTTAATCATATATTATCTTAAAAAATTATTTTTAAATAATATATTTTTATTATATTTAATATTTTATTTATTCAACATGTGTAATACACGGGTTTATTAAACCTAGTTGACAATAATTGTTTATTGAAAAATGAAGTTCTATCTCTTTGAAGACTCATAATACAATAACTCTCCTATATATTTAAAAAGAAGATGAAAAAAGCAGTATGTTTTGAGGTTTTGTGTTTTGACCATATTATTTATACGAATTGCATTTGGGTTCTTCATGTTGTGTTTATGTAATGACTGAAGACATTTTAGAGTGAGAAAGATACATGCTTGGTTGGTGGTGTCGTAGACTATCGAGGTAGTTGCAGCTCTTGCTTGGTGGTCGCTTCGTCGCCATCGGTTTTCCATCATGTTTGCGGTGGAGGTGGTGGCAGGCCTGATATCGTCATCGTTTCTTCACCCGCAGTTATGCTTTCTTGCGTTTATTGAGATCTTCCGATGTTACTTAAAATCTATAGATATGTGGTTTTGTGAAGAGAACAAGGGCTGTCCGTGGCGGTGGAGCCGGTAGCGCGCTAGCTTGGCCACCGTTTTGTGGTGTCCCCTCCAATGTGTTTTGGGGTTTTTAATGGTGGTGTTATGCCTCCACCATTGCCCGCCGCCCTAATTAGGGTGGTTGCATCTCCTAGCCGACATCGCCGCCAGCGGTGATGCAGCTGTAACGCCTGATGATGATGATGAGTATTTGTGGGATTCTCTTTTTAATGTTTAGATCTACGCCTTTTTAGTTCTATGGTGATGCTATGGGCGCATCTGAGAACAAATTACATCTCTTTTGTTGTGTTTGTTGGTTTGTGATGGTAACACTATTGTTAGGGCTTTCTTTAGAATGTTCATGATGAAACCCTAAGTATTTTAAATGATGATGAGTATGACTCATCTGAGAGCCTCTTTGATTTGTCATGTGTTGTTTATATAGCATTTGGGGTTTTCTTTTAAATGTTCATGATCGTAACATTAACTATAGTTAAAGAGGATGAGGATGGTCTCATCTGAGAACTTTTGTCCGTTGGCGTTTGTGGGCTTCTGTTCATCTGTGAACCCGTTTCATATTTTTCTCTTGCATTTGGATTTCTAATTTAAAGGTTGTGTCTTGGATGATTTGGAACATGTGTAAATTAGCAACCTCACTAACCAAGGTGTTTTACTTGGGGTGGTTATTGTGGTGTGATGCTGATAGCTATTGGTTTGAGAACTCTCTTTAATGTGTTTCGATTGTTTATTCTAATCCATTTGATAGGTGATGACGATGTAATAGAACACGTGTTATTAATTGTTTTTGGGTGACAAATGCATCATTTGTAGTCATAATGAACCATTGTTTCCAAGCCTTCAAGTAAAGAGAAAGTCTTTTGTAAAACAAACTTTACATAAGGATTCTAGCTAGCCCACTTTGCCTTTAAGTTTGCTTTGCATGTGTTTTTGTTGTTGTGTGACTGTTCTTAATTCTTGGCATGCATGTGTTTAGTTTGAATGTGTATGTGCACTATATTCTCCCGTAGCTGTTAGCATTATTTAACATAACCGACAAGCAGATGTTTTGGATTAGGCCTTGATCTTTAGTGTCATGACCAAATGATTTGTATGAATTTCTCATGTAATGAGACTTGATATTAATTTTTATTGTTTGGTTTTTAACTTTTTTTTGAAGAATAAGGACATGTTGTTTTGTGATGTAATATAACTAGTTTTATGTATATTTAATTCTTTCATTTAAGTTACATGTATACACATTTATTTAATTGACATTCATATGTGTATATATTTAAGACTTATTAATAGTAACCGATAATTTATGTTCCTATTTTTTTTAAAAAGTAAATTACATGGATGGTTCTTGTAGTTTGGTAAAAAAAATTAGATTTGGTTCTTAAACTTTTAAAATTTCAAATATAATCTCAAATGTTATATTTATCTTTCACCAATGATACTTATCACGTTATTTAGTTCAGTTACTAATCTTAAATTTTTTAAAATGACTATTTTACCTATAAAGATAATCAATGTAAATTATTTTTTATTTAAATAAAAATTATTTTTTAAAATGTAAATTTTAGATTGTTCAGGTTTTTAAATGTTTCTCTAAAACTTTTGATTTTTTTAATGTCTCTTTTAAAACTTTTTAATATTTTAAAGATACTTTTTAAAATAATTATTGTCTTAAAACCGTTAAGTTTTTTAAATTTAATTTTAGTAATTATTCATTTTTTGAATATTTTTTTAAAAAATTATTACAAATGTCGTTTGAAAATTAATTGTTTCTGAAAACTATGTTTAGAAAAATGGTTGTTTTTTTAAGGATGCTTTAAAATATAAATGGTTTCAGAAAAACTTTAGAAAACTAAATAGTTTTATAAAAACATTTAAAATATCAAACGGTTTTAGAACAACATTTAGAAAAGGACGGTTTAAACACGTTAAAAAGCAAATATTTTATTAAATATTTTAAAAAAATGTATTCATGTATTTATAACGTATTTTATTATATAATAAATAAATTAATGATGAAATAATAAAAAATACTAAACATTAAAAAACTTTGGAAAAACAAGAATATAAAGCTTTCCTTAGTAAAAATAATATTATAGTTTTAAAAGTAAATTAAATTGTTGGTTCGATACGTGTAAAATGCCATTTTCATAAATTTTAATATTATTAATTGTTGACTAACAAAAAAAGGGATCATAGATGAAAAGAAAAATATTAGAGATCATACAGAATTTTGAAACTTTAAAAACCATATCTAAAGTTTTAACATAAGATAGTGATCATGAATGTACTTTACTCTATTTTAAATTTATCTTTTTCAACCGTGTAACATACGAGTGTTTAGGTTAGTAATTTCATATTGCAAAGGTTTATTTTATCATGACACATTATGAATTAGCAAAAGAATAGAAGGTTTTAATGGATACATTATGTATGTGCGGGAGTTAAGGTTTTAATGGATACATTATGTATGTGCGGGAGTTATCAGATCTTATATGGAACAAACGAATGACATAAACTGACTCTCAACCAAAATATATGATTTTTAAACCGTTTTCAAGTTATGATGCACTGGTGCCCATCTATATCTATATCTATATCTATAATCTATAATATTTCTACTTTAATAAAAGAGCATATTGTTGTGACACATGGCGGCACCACATTTACTTTCACCAAAATTTTCCCGCTTCTCTCTAATATTAAATAATTACCTTAATTATTAATAATATTATTTAACTTTTTTAGAACAAAAATAGTTTTTTAATAAATTTAAAAAAGATCTTCTTATTAATGTTATTTTTAAAAATAGTTTTTATAGAATAAGAAATTTTTTAAACTTTTTTAAAATTTGTGTTTTTAAAAAGATATTTTTTTATAAACAAAAAATAATTAAAATTGAATTTATTATAATAAAATTTTTAAAAATAATATTTTTAATACGGTTTGTTTTGAAACAAAATATTTATTATTTTTTTCTGAAAAAAAGTTTTAAACCAAAAGTTTAAAAAGTTGATATAATTATTTTATTACATATTGTTCTTACTTTACGTGATTTCAATTATATTTTATCGTAAAATATCGTTTTATACTTGATAAACTTTTATTATATTTAATCTTTTATTTGTTCAACACGTATAATACACGTGTTTACTCAAGCTAGTATATGATAAAAGAATAAAAATAGTGCCACCTGTCATTATATGATACATCCTCACTATTATTTTTCCGCCTAAACTAATTATCTAATTTTAAACAATCTATAGATTCTAATAAAGCAAGCTTTCTAAAGCCACATATCATTCTCTTGACATACCTTTTTGTCACTTGTCATTATTCTAGATATTATCACATCATTTTTCCCTCCAAAAGGGTAATATAGTAATTCAAACATTAAAACTAACTTCTCTCTATTATTAAATATCAATTTTATTAATTGTAATATTTCTCTCTCTCATTTAAATTTTTTTACAATCAATGTATCTTTTTAAGTTAGATTTTATTAAGAAAATAAAAAAATCACATTTTTTAATTAAAATAGAACTAATAATAAAAAAAATTATATAATATGAAATTTTCAAAAACACTAATCCTTTTTGAAACAAAATATATTAAATCCGTCCTTTTTTTAAAAAAATATAAAAAAATATGAACTTTTCTAAAAAAAATCATATTAAAACAACCAGAATAATTACAAACCAGAGTTTTTAATAAACAAGATTTTTATAAAAATAAATTCTTTTATAAAATAATCTTAATGCGAATGATTAAAAATAAAACTATTTAGATAAGAGAGTTAAAAAAATAATATAATTTTTTTATTTTCTTGAACTATTACGTATATAAAATTTATATCTTATATTAAAATATCGTACTGTAAATATTTTTATTTATTACTAACTATAATTCGTTTAATAAATGGGTTTCTAGCCTATCTATCTATATATCTATCTGTCTGTTTGTCCATCAATCTATCTATAATAAGGAAAAAATAAGATAATACGTGACGCAATCGTAAGTCTTATCATACTAACTTTCTCATTTTTCTCTATTATTAAAACTAATATTGAATACTAATAATATTACTCATACCATTTTCAAATTAAAAAATGTATAATTTAATAAATTGAAAATATATTTATTTTAAATTAAAAACACACTTTTTTAAAACAAAAAAACAACTAACTTTTTAAAAAAAATCAGTTTACTTAAAAAAAATATTTACAAACCATAAATTTTTTATAAAACAAAAATTTAAGAAAAATATATTATTGTTTATTTATTTAAAGTAGCTATTTATAAGTAATTATAATCATATTTTATCTTTAAGCATAGTTTTATAATTCATAAATTATTTTTACTAATTATTAAATAATTTATATATTCAACCCGTGTAATACACGGGGTACTAACCTAGTAACTTAATATATTTACTACTTTTTACTCTATTTTAGGAAACAAGATTGAATTTTCAATTTAAGCAACTTGATTATCTTAAGTAACTGCATTAATAATTCGGTTCAAATTTTATCTATTTATAGTTCTATTTAAAACTTTTATGATTATCAATTAATTGTTAAATCATATATTTGTAAAATTCTATAAAATTTTATCAATACTAAAGTCGATGGATATTTTATAATTATCTCTTCGTACTAACTATTTAATTTAATATTTTAATTCAACTCGTATAATGCACGGGCTTTTAAGCTAGTAAGATGTAGATGGTTAATCAGGTTCTGCGCTTTGACGAACAACCATAGGCTATTTTCCTAACGCTCATACCCAAATTCCTTGAGCATTAAATTTTAACTTTAAATGATTCTCCTAATTTCATTAGTTTAATTATTTCATTTTATGACAAAACTAAAAATCTAAAACTGTTTTAACTAAGTTTTTATCAAATTATTTGATTAGGTAAGGTTTAAATGTTAATCCACTAACTAGAGTAAGGCTCATAAATGTTGTTCCATTATCACTTCTAAAAATCTAAACTATTTTCAAACTAAATTTTTATCATATTACAAAAAATTATACTTCGGAAACATTGATTTTTGTGTTTTAGCTAGCATGTTATTCAAGCGCGTTGCAGCGGCTCAGCTTTAAATAAAGGTTAAATCACTACTTAGGTTGAAATAAACATATCACAACGGTATATGCAGAAATTTCAAATGATATATTATTGTGAAAAAACTAAAAACATATTATATTAACTCAAAGGTTTTTTGCTGGGGTTGGTTTTAAATAAAAAATAAATCAAACGATCACGCCACAACGTTATACTCAGAATATAAGAATACAATGTGTTGTGAAAAAAAAATTGATAATATATTATATTTGATCCTTTAAACAAAACTTACATTGAAACGTAGATAAAAATAAGTATATCACGACAGTATACTCGAAACTTAAATAAAAATTATATTTTTAAAATTATAAGATAAAAATTAAATACATTATAAGTTAGTTAAATAATAAAACATATATACATATATAGAGAATCACCTTGAAACAAAAGGTGAAAAATTAAACGACATGTACATCATCCTAAAGCTACACGTGTAATCTTGCATTTTTTATTATACCATACTATATTAGTATCCCGTGTATTACACGGGATGAATAAATAAAATAGTAAACAATAGGTAATAAAAATTTATGAATTATAAAACCATGTTTGAAGATAAAATATGATTATAATTACATAAAATAGCTACTTTAATTAAATAAACAATAATATATTTTTTTAAACTTTTATTTTATAAAAGATATGTGAGTTTTAAATATTTTGTTGTAAAAAATGAATTTATTTTAACAAAAAAATTTGTTCTATTCTGTAATTTATAAAAATTATGTTTTTAAAAAGTGTGTTTTTAATAAAAAATAATATTTAATTTATAAAATTATATAATTTTTAATTTAAAAATGGTATTAGTAAAGTTAGTATTCAATATTATTAATTAATAATAAAGAGAAATAAGAAAGTTA
Organism: Flaveria robusta; assembly: GCA_025506415.1. Classification (NCBI taxonomy): domain Eukaryota; kingdom Viridiplantae; phylum Streptophyta; class Magnoliopsida; order Asterales; family Asteraceae; genus Flaveria; species Flaveria robusta. Next base: position 6,559,416 of record CM046467.1, on the reverse strand, counting down.
GTATGATAAAAATTACAATTGTGTCAAGTTTTAATTTAAGTTTATTTTTTTATAGATAGATAGATATATAGATATATAGATAGGTTAGAACTCATTTATTAAACGGATTATAGTTGGTAATAAGCACGAAGAGTTAAAGTACGATGTTTTAATATAAGATATAATTAAAATTATATATACGTAATAGTTTAAGAAATAAAACAATTATACTATTTTTTAACTCTCTTATCTAAATAGTTTTATTTTTGAACATTTGTTTTTAGATTTTAAAAAAAAAATTTATTGTTTATAAAAATCTTGTTTATTAGAAACTCTTGTTTCTAATTATTCTATTTGTTTTAATAAAACTGCTTTTAGAAATTTTTATATTTTTATAATTTTTTGAAAAATGACCAATTTAAAATAATTTGTTTCAAAAAGGTTTAGTGTTTTAGAAAATTTTATATTATATAAAAATTTTGGTTTTTTATTATTTTTATTTTAATAAAAAGATGTGATTTTAAATTCTCTTAATAAAAATTATTTTTTAAAAACATAGCTTGATTTTAAAAAAATATAAATGAGAGAGAGAAATGTATCAATTAATAAAATTAATTTTTATTAAAAGAGATAAATTAGTTTGATTGTTTAAATTACTATAATACCCTTTTAGAGAGAAAATAAAATGAGTATGTTTAATAGAATGACAAGTGTCAAAAAGGTTGTTTAAGAAAATGACAAGTAGCAAAAAAAATATTTTTTTATTAGGTACTATAGATGCTTGAATAGTAGTAATTTACTATGGACAAAGTTTATAATCTTAATCTTAATATATAATAAAATAAATAAGGTTTTGCCAAATGGCAAGATTTAAGCTAATGGATTATCACATGAAATCTTCACAAGATTTAAATCTTCACAAGATTTAAGCTAATGGACAAAGTTTATAATCTTATTAGTTATATGGTTTTTTAAATATTATTTAATGTCTAATTAAACAACATTTTAAAATTAGATTTTAAAATTTAATAATTGAAACAAAAATTTAACACCTTTAAATTTTTAAATTTCAAATTCAATCAAAAATTAAATCTGAGATTTTATCTAAAGTAACTAACTAAATTAGTTAAATTTAGTTATTAAATTTAATAACTTTAATTTTTTAAAACCATTAGGTTTTTTAAATTTAGTTTTTGTAATTATTCATTTTTCGAATATTGCGGGACCGTTGAAGGGGTCAATACAATCAGTCTCACAGTGAGAAGAGACTTAGAACACTTAACAGATCAAATAGAAAACTAGAACTTTAGAATAATACTAAGGAACACAAGCAAACAATGAGACAAAACTAAGAATAACAACTCAGAATGGTTTTTAAGGATAAATTATATTGCTCTCAAGTTCTTTTACAGGTGTTACAAAAGCATAAAAAAATACAAGGACCTAAGATACTTTATACTACATCCTACAGCCGGCCATACTTTAAAGGCCAGCTGGAAACACTAATCTAGACAACAAGATCAATGTAAAGTTACAAGGCAGATTGCTTTTGACTAGTGACTATGACATGCCATAGCTCACATCCTAATATATTATAAAAAGGATAAAAGTACATAAATTGAAAAGTTACAGACTCAAAATTATAATCTACAGTTTTCTAAAAGCATGAACCTTTTCACCAACCTATGCAAGTTGGTGAGTCTTTAGAGTGTTAGCGGAAAGTTGGTCAGCTTCATGAAAAGGTAGATCAGAGAAAGCATGTCTTTTCTGTCTTCGGAAAAAATTAGTCTTCTATCTTCATGGCTTCGGAAGACTTTGTCTTCTAATCTTCAAAAGACTTCATCTTTGGCTTCGGAAGATTTGGTCTTTGCAGAGTGTAAAACTTACGAAGTAACTTCCACTATGCACAATGTGCATGCATGCAGGAAGCACCCTGAGTGTTTTGAGTGCATCAGCCTTTTCTATAATCCTTACAAATATTTTTTTTAAATATTCAAAATGCCGTTGGAAAAGAATTGTTTTTGAAAAACATGTTTAAAAAAGTGGTTGTTTTTAAGGATTCTTTAAAGTATAAATGGTTTAAGAAAAGATTTAGAAAACCAAATAGTTTTATAAAAACGTTTAAAACATCAAACAGTTTTTAAGAACAACATTAAGAAAAAAGACGATTTAAACACGTTAAAAAACAAACATTTTATTAGATATGTTATTAAAAATTTTTTTCATGTATTTAAAACGTATTTTATTATATAATATATATATATTAATAATAAAATAATAAAAATATTAAACATTAAAAAAACTTTAAAAAACATTAAAAAACAAGAATATAAAGCTTTACTTAGTAAAAGTAATACTATAGTTTTAAGAGTAAATTTGTAACACACTAGGCAAATCCTACATCTGTAATAAACATGAGAGATTACTGATTCATAAGGAATGCCCTGCCTCTAATATCACCAACGCGTTTGGGGCGTATTGGCTGTGAATGAGAGGAGAACTACACAATTAAGCGTGCTTAGGTGGCAGTAATCCAGGGATGGGTGACTTCCCTAGGAAGTTTTCACCTGTGCAACCAAAACCAAATCCGTGAACTCCTTGTGGGCAAAACAGACATTATTGGTAGTAGAGAGGCCGGATGTTACAAAATTTAATTGATGGTTCGATGCGGGTGAAAAATCATTTTCATAAATTTTAACATTATTAATTGTTGTCTAATAATACTTGGATAATAGATGGAAAAAAAAAAAGAAATATTAGGGATAATATTTAGAATTTTTATACTTTAAAGATTATATCTAAAGTTTTAGCATAACATAAGAACCATGCATGTAATTCACTCTATTTTAAATTTAACTTTTTCAATCATGTGTAACACACGAGTGGTTAGGCTAGTTATTATATATATAATAATTATACTTAAAATCATGGCTATGATATTTGTCACCTCGATCTAATCAAATGGCTTTTATCTTCTTTTCGAGCTGGTTTTTATTTTGAAACACAATGAAAACCTCAAAAGCTTTATTTTTTTAAGCAAGTAAACATAACCATATCTACTAAAGTAAAAACGAACGTTATGAAGTATTTCTCTCCACTTCTTGATATTGTTCTAAAAGGTAAACGTACATTCATGTTTATAAGGCCGAATAGATAGGCAACCTTATAACCCGTACAAGTGAAGAGTGGTTTAGTCATTTTGCATGACGATAAAATTCACATATGTCAAATGATTCTGAATAAGTGGATCCAAGGTTCCATGTATTTAGGGTTTTGACATATAGTTTTTGTTTTTGTGACCAAGTCGACAGTGTCAATGATATGATAGATTAAAGTTCAACTTTGATCATTTAGTGATAGCACATATAGAGTTATCAACAAATATACATAGGAGAGGAGTCCTTAAGAACCAAATTTATTTTAAGAACTATATATATGGAAGAGTTAGACAAAAAAATAAATTTCCTAAGAAGGATGAGAAATCACCATCATGCACCACATATAAGATCTGGACGTGAAAACACATAATTCATTACATTTCCGAAAACGCACAACGGTGGACGCAAAAACTCACAATGGGGCGAAAACACATAATTGATTCTTGTCTCACGAATTACTCCTGAGGCACAATTGAAAAATAGTGTACAATTGAAAACATACAAGTCATCACGTTTAAAAAAAGATTTCTTTAAAAGAAATATCAATGCTATACTCAAATTAAAGTAAAGAAAACTCGATTTTGTAATATAATTTTTTTCAAAAATATCATCATGAAAAAGTTATTTACCTATATATTAATTTACGAATGAAATGAACAGTGATCTTTAACATCGGAGTTTTTTACGTGTTTTTTATGCTGCGTTGACACGTTGTCTTCGTCAACACATTTCTGTCTGTTTTCATTCCACGTGTATTAATATCTGCAAGAAGAGGGAAGAAATAAAGAAACAAAGACAGAGAAAATGGAGACGTGAAACGAAACCCAGGTCCACCGCTCGCGGCACCGCCTGTGATCACAGATTCCACAACAAAGCCATCTCCGCCACTATGGTGAGATTCTGCAACCCGTTACAAGCTGTGGTTAGGAGATGGCGGTTTCTAGGGTTTCAACGGTGAAGATGGCTAATCTGACAACTCTCGGTCTTGCGACGATGTTGTTCGGTATCGATTGCTCTATCATTTTTTTTTCAAGTAGGGTTTCTGTGCATTCTTTAAGGTACTATCTGTTCCACTTCTTCATCTCTCAGCATTTTGAGGTTCAAGGTTTTTTTTAATAAAGGCTTCTTTACTTTTTAAAATTCCAATTTATGCATCTAATTGAACTATTGGCTTGGAGTCTTGATTATAATATTTTATTATTATTTGGTGTGCTAAAATCGTACAATTTAACACTCTGCAGATGCATTATGAGAAACCAAGAGTTGCAGAATTGATTCAAAGAGTTGCAAAGTGAACTGATAGAAGGTAATCGTTTATGTGTTAATTGAGGGTTTTGTAACTTGTTTAATGCCTAGCCTACTATACAAAAGAATTTAAGTTCTGGGAACTTTACTACCTTCTGCACAAGTATGAAAAAAATGTAGAAATTTTATGAGAACAATTGCATTTTGCAGTCAACTATAGTACAATACACTGTATGTTTAAATATGACTAAATGAATCAGTACGTATATATTCAAGAGCAACTACCTATATACATATAAGTAAGACATATACTCTAATTAAGTATTAAGTTATAGGGAATAATGTGTTCATTATTTGGAAAGCTAATATATAAATGATGGGGCCTTGCATGCTGTCATGACCTAAATAGAGATCACTAATATGAGCTTTTTTATTGCTTTGAACATGGTTTTTTTATTTTTCTCATAAGCATAATTATGTGTTTGTGTGTTAATTTCTTTTAAAACAATAAGGACTGGTTCACGAATGTTAGACCTGTATATAACTTCGTACTCCTAAAACAAAGAAAGTAAGAAGGTCTCAAACCGGTCGGTTTAAGCTTGACATAATATAACTGTATTTGTTTCCTGAATAATGATTAGTTTCCTTATAAAAATTAAATGTTCATTTCTCTTTAAGTTTTTAGCTATTGATGTATTGTTAACGTTTGTTATACCAGTTTCAAAATAGAAGTTTTCACCCGGCTGCAATGCGCGAAGCATCTTCATGTTTTATTAATGTCGACGGACATTTTGTTTTACAAACATCCATTGATAGCTTTTGTAATGTATTAGTGATGTTTATTTAATTTAAATCATTGTTTTTGTATTGTCACAAATATTCATTTTCATGTAGACTAAATTAAATGAAGAAATGGTTGTTAAGGAACCTTTGCTTGCAAAGGAAGCATCTGATAAAGCATTTTTTGTTCCAAAAGATTCACAGGATACGGGAAGTCCAGAAAATTGATAGTTCACCGTAGAGGTGGAAAACCTTAAGGTAATGTGGTTCAATAATAGTTATATGGTTTTTGTTTAATGTATATTTACTTTGATCTATTATCAATATGTGGACATGCCCAAATGTGAAATACCGATATCAAGAAAAGAAATTTAAGATTGGTTCAATGTAATTGAGCTTATTTTATCCCTCCTGTAAGCAATTTGAATAAGCAACCTGAAAAGACCATAGTTTATAAATGTATCACAATGAATTAAGTGATTTTTATACGCATTTGTGACATATTTGAAATCTTTTACTTCTTTAGATACTTGAATAGCCATCTTACGCATGTATCAATTTGCAGGTTTTATTAAAATTAAAGACAACGAGCATATGAATCTGAACTAAAGTATGCTGAAGCTTTGGAATGGATCAATATTGCACGTCTAAAATCAAGGTACGATCACACAATATAGCCTCTTTTAGTAACTAAACTACATTAACGCATGAGCTAAACTCAAGCAACAAATTGAATTCCGCGGAATTGAATCCCGCCGCAACGCGCGGTCGGAATAAAGCTAGTTTAAGTTTAAAAATGAAGATGAAACTTTAAAAAAAGCCAATAATGATAGTTTTCCAATCATACCCATTTAGTACATTTAATTCTCAATAATAATTAACATGAAACTCTCCTATCTTTTCATTTATGGAATTTACTTGATTAACGGTCCCTAGCCCTTCTCACTCTTCTTAGGATTTTTGGTCTTTTAGTAAGACTCATCCACACACATACACACAAGGCTAATATTCCGTATAATACATGGTTAAATAAAAATATTAAATAATAAATAATAAAGATTTATGAATTATAGAACGATCGTTTAAGATAATATATGATCGAAAGATTATATAAGTAACTACTTTAAATAATAAAAAAAATAATTTTTATAACTTTGTTCTAAAAAATTGTTTTAGGAAAAGTTTTTCTAAGCATTTCATTTAGAAAACTATTACTTAAATATCATTTTTATAAATATTTTGTGTTATAAAATTTATTTTTTAAAGTTTTTTTCAATTAAAAAGATCATGCTTTTAAGTTTTTAGAAAACCTGTTTTTTAATTTTGAAATAATGTTAATAGCATAATTTAATTAGAAAGAGATGTGAAAAAAATTAGATTGAAGAGGACGAAAATTATGACAAGAGATAGATTAGTTATTCCTTTATTATATATATATAGATAGATAGATAAGAGTATTCACACCTTATTTTTTATATTTTTGTGAGTGTATTTTTTATATTATATGAAATGGTTATAAGTGAAAAAAAAATATTAATGTTCATATGTATATTTGATAATATACTGTTTAACCCTTATATTTTTAAATATTTTTACAAATAGTTGTGAGTGGAGTAGAGAAAAACGCAATGATAAACGTTTAAAATGTATTATTAATTGAAAATAAGAAATAAAATAAATTTTAGTTTAATTATAATAATAAAAACAAAAAACAGGATATGAATGCTATAACTTAGACAATAGAGTACAAGTGACTTTTAGGGCCCTACAACAAACAAAATATTTAAAAAAAAAAAATATCACTGTTGAACGAGTCGATGCCTCCTTTTTTTAAAACAACATGGAAATAACAATCCAATTATTGAAAGTCATGCAACGAATCATTGCTTAATATTTTTGTAAGAGATTAACACATTTCAAGCAACTACTCAAACTCTATATAAACTAACGTACAAGTGACTCTTGATAAAGGTATTATGGAGAACAAAGGCAGTATTGCTTCATTGGTGTTCTTTTTCACATGGCTTTGCGTTTATAGGGGACATTATATTCAGGAGCAAGCTCATATCGAACAAACAGATATTTCTGAGTGTCAAAAAATGTTTAATGAATTTTTTGTGACACAACATAAATATATAGCTCAAGTTTGAGACAACCATTATCCTCAATTATAGCTCATCTTCAAATAATCAAATTGAAGGCATGGAACGTCTGAAAATATGATTTGATGAAGCTCCAAACCTATTATCGAGTGAGATGTTTGTTTGGTTTGAAGCTTCTAAACCTGTAATTTATAGATGGCAATTCATCATTGTTAATAAATAGAGATATCACAAAGAAATATAATGAATAGGTTGTTATAATATCACAATAATTATCACAAGATTAGTGTTATAACCTTAAGAACTTTAAAGAGAATTGCAAGAGCAAGAAGAAGAGAAATGTATAACTTATGAAAATGTATACAAGAGGTGCATATTCTCCTCTACATTGAGGTGGTATTTATACTACAAAGATCAATCATTTTGGTAGACAAGGTAAACTATTTTAGTAGATAAGTAGCATAGTAAACTTATCTACAAGTTTGACAAAGAGTTCATTCACTTGCTATGGTAATAATTCATAATACTCCCCCTTGGATGACACTTTTCAAACTTCAAGAGTTTAAGTACTGCCTCGTTAATAACCTTGCTAAAGAAAAACCCAGTGGGAAAAAACCTTAGCTAAGAAAAAAAGAGTGCAGCTTATAACTCCCCCTCAAATTGTCTTCTGTAGATCATCACATTGCTTGTACATGCCGCATGCCAATATCATAAACATGTTTTCTAAAAGTTGTTTTAGGAAGTGCCTTTGTGAAAAGATCAGCTGAATTGTTACTAGATTGAACGTATCTCATTTCGACTTGTTTATCTTTAATAAGATCTTGAGTGTATGAAAAGAATCTTGGTGGTATATGTTTTGTTCTGTCACTTTTGATATACCCTTCTTTCATCTGTGAGACACAAGCTGCATTATCTTCATAGATTGGTGTTGCATTTTCATCTTTCTCCAATCCACAAGAAGTTGATATAAGTTGTGTCATAGATCTTAACCATACACATTCTCTTGAAGCTTCATGTAGTGCAATGACTTCAGCATAATTTGAGGATGTCACAACGAGTGTTTGTTTCTGAGAACGCCATGAAATCGCAGTTCCTCCATTCTTAAATACGTATCCAGTTTGAGATTTTGCTTTATGGGGATCAGATAAATAACCTCCATCTGCATAACCAACCAACCTTTCTTTTGAATTATTAGGATAAAACAATCCTAAATCAATAGTACCTCGAAGATATCGAAAAATATGTTTAATCCCATTCCAGTGCCTTTTAGTAGGGGCTGAACTAAATCTCGCTAACAAATTAACTGCAAAAGAAATGTCATGTCTCGTACAGTTAGTAAGATACATAAGAGCTCCAATTACACTGAGATATGGTATCTCTGGACCAAGAACCTCTTCATTATCTTCGCAAGGACGAAATGGATCATTATCAACATTGAGTGATCTAACAACCATCGGTGTGCTTAAAGGATTTGCCTTGTCCATATTAAAATGTTTTAAAAGTTTCTTAGTATAAGTTGACTGATGTATAAGTATTCCATTATGCATATGCTCAATCTGCAAACCAAGACAATATTTGGTTTTTCCAAGGTCTTTCATCTCAAATTCTTTCTTTAAAAGAGCAATTGTTTCATTAATTTCCTTTTGCGTCCCAATTATATTTAGATCATCAACATACACAGCTATGATCACATATCCTGATGTTGTTTTCTTAATGAAGACACATGGACAAATAAGGTTATTTGTGTATCCTTTACTTGTCAAATAATCATTCAAACGATTGTACCACATCCTTCCAGATTGTTTGAGTCCATACAAGGATCTTTGTAATTTGATGGAATACATTTCCTTAGGCTTTGAGCTTAATGCTTCAGGGAATTTAAAACCTCCAGGAATTTTCATATAGATGTCACTATCTAGTGATCATACAAGTAAGCTGTGACAACATCCATAAGACGCATCTCTAAATTTCTAGAGACTGCTAAATTGATTAAGTATCTAAAGGTTATTGCATCCATAACAGGGGAGTATGTTTCCTCATAATCAATCCCTGGCCTTTGTGAAAAACCTTGAGCTACAAGTCTAGCTTTATACCTTGTAACTTCATTTTTCTCATTTCGTTTTCGTACAAAAACCCATTTATACCCTACAGGCTTTACAGCCATCGGAGTAATAACAATAGGTCCAAGGACCTTTCGTTTGTTTAGTGAATCTAATTCAGCTTGCATAGCTCCTTTTCATTTATCCCAATCATGTCTATTTTGACAGTCACTAACTGATTTTGGTTCAGGATCATCATCTCCACTCATGATGTCACTTGCTATAGAATAAGAAAATATTTCATCAATACTTCCCATTTCATCTCGATTCCATAAGATATGTGTGTGACCATAGTTAATTGATATTTCTTTGTTATTTTCATCCAAATCCTCCTCATGAGAGGTTTTGGTATTCAGCGTTGCATCAAGATCATTCATTTTATGGTCAACTTCCTTTTCATGAGTTTTTCTTTTTCGAGGATTTTTATCCTTGGAACCGACTGGCCTTCCTCGTTTCAAACGTTTTTGAGATTCATGAGTCCTTGTGTTATCTATTTGCTTATTTGGAATCTCAACTCGAGCTGGAGCATTAGCAGCTGGTATATGAGATTTAGTAACTCTATTTGTGTCAGTAAATGCATCAGGTAATTGATTTGCAATTTCTTGCAGATGTATTATCTTTTAGACCTCTGTCTCACGTTGTTTAGTTACTGGATCAAGATACAATAATGAAGGAACATACCATGAGACATCATTTTCTTGTTTTTTCTTTTCTCCCCCTAATGCCGGGAAGACTGACTCGTTAAAGTGACAATCAGCAAAACGTGCTGTAAATACATCACCCGTTAAAGGTTCAAGATATCTTATGATGGAAGCAGATTCATATCCAACATATATTCCCAACCTTCTTTGAGGACCCATTTTTGTGCGTTGTGGTGGTGCAATAGGGACATACACAGCACACCCAAAAATTCTAAGGTGGGAAATGTTTGGCTCGTTGCCAGATACAAGCTGTAACGGAGAGTATTTAAGATTTGCACTTGGTCTCATACGAATTAGTGATTCAGCATGAAGAATTGCATGACCCCAAATAGACACAGGGAGTTTTGTCCTCATTATTAATGGTCTAGCTATTAGCTGTAGACGTTTGATTAATGACTCAGCTAAGCCATTTTGTGTGTGTACATGAGCAACAAGGTGTTTAACAATAATTCCTACAGACATGCAATAATCATTAAAAGCATGTGATGTGAATTCACCAGCATTATCAAGTCTCACCCTTTTAATAGTATAATCAGGAAAATGTGCTCGTAATTTGATAATTTGTGCAAGAAATTTCGCAAATGCTACATTACAAGTTGATAACAAAGAGACATGAGACCATCTGCTTGACGCGTCTATCAAAACCATAAAGTATCTAAATGGTCCACATGGTGGATGAATTGGCCCACATATATCTCCTTGAATTCTTTCAAGAAACAAAGATGATTCCTTTTTAATTTTCACAGGCGAAGGCCTTGTAATTAATTTTCCAAGAGAACAAGATGCACATAAAGGAATTTTATTCGATTGTGGGATCTTTTGATATTTCAATGGATGCCCATGAGTGTTTTTAATTATTCTTTTCATCATTGTAGATCCTGGATGGCCTAATCTGTCATGCCATAAGTTAAGTGAGTTAAGTGTTTCAGGATCACAAAATTTTTCTTTAACTGCCATATATGCCTGATGCACATTAATGTGTGTATAATGTAAACCAGACTGAAGCATTGGCAGTTTTTCTAATATCTGATCTTTGCTTATGATATGCAAATATTTTTCATTATCAACAGTCCTTGACTGAGTATCATATCCGTTATGATATATGTTTTTGAAACTCAACAGATTTCTTGTTGATTTTGGGGAAAATAAAGCATTTTCTATTATAAGCTTTGTACCATTTGATAATGCTAAATTAGCTTTTCCCATTCCTTCTATCAGGTCTGTAGGGCCTGATATTGTATTAACGATTCCTTTTGTTGGTTTAAGTTCATAAAAATATTTCTTAGATCTAAGTATAGTGTGCGTGGCTCCACTATCTATTATACATATATCTCCTTCATTTGTTTGATCTTGCGCTCCGGTGATTTTCATTTTAATCTTGAAAGTATAAAGAAAAATAATAAGTGAATAACGACAACATTGTTATATTTTAACAAGAACTTTATTTAATCGAAAGAAAACATTACATGAAGAAAAATACATAATTAAAGATAGAAAAACACTTAATTGTTGCATATAACTATTATGGTTAAGCAACATGTGTTTCAGAGTTCTATGTCAAAGTCTGCAGTGTTCAACTCAACATTGAGATCATTAAAATTATCAACATGGTTCACTTCCATCTCTTTTCTTTTAATAGAGGCTTGGTATAGTTCACACAAATGTGGAGCTGTGCGACAAGCCTTCGACTAGTGGTTTGTGCTACCACATCTAAAACAGGAAGTGCCATTATTTTCAGACCTACCAGCTTCATTCCCTTTGTACTGGTTGGAATTGTTATTTTGTGGGGCGTGGTAATGGACTGTTCTTTGATTTCTACCACGGCCATATCCACGGCCACGACCACGTCCACGGTTATAAAAGTTACCTCGGTAATTATTATTACCCTTAAAAGAATGGTTGCGATTATTAGGGTAACTTTTATCAAAAGAACCACGACCACAACCTCGTCCCCACTTTCTTCCAGAGTTTTTAGTAGCAACATTTATCTCTGGAATTGCTAACGATCCCGTGGGACGAGCTTGATGATTTTTCATCAAAAGCTCATTATTTTTTTCTGCTACGAGGATAAATGAATTTAAATCAGAATATCTTTTAAACTTTTGCAACCTATATTGTTGTTGCAAGTTTATATTTGATGCATGAAATGTGGAGAAAGTTTTCTCCAACATATCTTCCTCTGTTATATTTTGCCCGCAGAATCTGAGGGTCGAGCATATTCTGAACAAAGCAGAGGTGTACTCGTTTACCTTTTTAAAATCTTGGAACCTAAGATTGTTCCATTCATCTCTAGCAGTGGGAAGTAGAACTTTCCTTTGGTGATCAAATCTGCTTTGTAAATCTTTCCATAAAATATCCGTATCTTCACAATTTGAGTATTCAAACTGTAACATCTCATCAATATGCTTATGTAAAAAGACATCAGCTTTCGCTTTGTTTTGTTCGGAGCAAGCATTCCCCTCTTGTATAGTTTCTAAGACACCCATGGATTTAAGATGTCTTTTTACATGGGCCGTCCACGGCATATAGTTTTCACCATTGATATTAAGAGCCGGGAATTCTATTTTGGCAATGTTCGACATTTTGTTTCTAAACAAGAATTAAGAAAATAGTAAGATAATTATTAGAATCCATATATATCAATAAACATTGCGATACAATAAAGCGGTAGAGCTATAAACAAATACAAAAATAAGAAAAGTTTAAATTCTTCGGGTGGTAGTTCAGCAATGAGGATAAGAATTAAAATAAGCATTATGGTTGCCAGTACTAAAACCGGGTGTATCATCTTTGAAATATTATCTTGGTTAAACTTGAGAAAAGAGATGATCTGTTTATTGTAAACGAAAATAAATTGATAGTGGTCAATTTATAGTTTAAAATTATAACCGTTTGTAACGGTTATGTGATTGTTTACAATGGCTATATAACCGTTTATAACGGTTGTATAACTGTCGTGTGTGTATATATCGACAATAATTTTTTTAAATAAAATATATAAGTGTAAGATTATGTTACAAAAACGGAAATATTAGTTGTATAATTAAGAACGACAATTTAGGATAAGAATAAGACGTTAGTACGAATAAATGTTAGTAAACATAATCAAAAAAATGTTAGTTGTATAAAGTTAGTTGACATAAAAGGAAATGTTAGTTGTATAAATAAAGATTAAGTAAAAGTTAGATGCATAAGTAAATGTTAGTTGCATAAGTAAAAGTTAGTTGACATAAAATAAAATGTTAGTTGCATAATCAAAAGTTAGATGCATAAATAAAAGTTATTTTGTTAGTAGTCCCATGGTTATCAAGTCCATAATAAGTTCTCCTTTATGCTTACTTTATTTATATTAGTTATCTTCTCAATATAAGATATTGTATATTATTACTTAATGAAGCCCTTACCTTGATTAATGGATGACTTTGAGCTTTATTGATCTTCTTGTTTAGAGTTTAAGAGCTCTCGTGCTGATAACGTGTTATAATATCACAATAATTATCACAAGATTATTGTTATAACCTTAAGAACTTTAAAGAGAATTGCAAGAGCAAGAAGAAGAGAAATGTATAACTTATGAAAGTGTATACAAGAGGTGCATATTCTCCTCTACATTGAGGTGATATTTATACTACAAAGATCAATCATTTTGGTAGACAAGGTAAACTATTTTGGTAGATAAGTAGTATAGTAAACTTATCTACAAGTTTGACAAAAAGTTCATCCACTTGCTATGGTAATAATTCATAATATAGGTGTTCTTTTTATGCATCAATTTTTTTATTTATTTTCAGTTTTCTTTGTTCTTCAAGATGAAGAACGTATTAAAAAGATGAACTGATGGACGACAGGCATGAAGCGAACAGAAGTGCAAATTAAAAAAAAAGGATGAACACTGAAGTAAGAAAAACAGTATAAGACTTCATCATGCATACATGATTAAAACTTCATCTTAGAACCGTGTTACTAAGGTTGAAGTTATCCATTACTGTCATTATGAAAACGATATTAGTTTAGACAATTAACAGTATTTTTAATTTTCTTAATGAGCATTCATTTTTTTTTTTTTTTTTTTTTTTTTGTTGTTGTAATACAAGATATTATAGGGCCAAAATGGCACTTGAGCAAGGAAGGGAAAAGTCCTTGTCCAACATTAGTTGTTTGGGTGCCAAGAAAAACAGGATTTACTGAGTTTGTTAAAGTCAACGAACATAATGAAGTGGAAGGTGGATTATCCATAGCTATATTTTGTCATGCCATACACTTGCTACCGTTCAATGTACGACCTATGTTCAAACCATTTATTAATGGAAAAGGCGAGATGAATGGTACCTATGATAAACTTCTTCAACACATTGAAGGCCAGGTATCTATATATTATTAGATTTTGTAATTAGGGTTTTATAATATAGAGTTACCCATTTTTTTGTTGTTTATTTGAGACATGAAATAATTTTTTTATGGTATCAAATTAAGCTTTATGTCTTTTTTCTCTTTAACCCATAACCTTTCATCTCCTAAGCTTCAACCCTTCTCTCCTTCTTTAGAACATTCTCATATCTTCTTTCATAGGTTTAAAAAAAGAGTGTATGCGGTGCTTAACATAGCTTCCACTTTGCAATTTGATTTATGCACCCATATCCTACACTTTAACACTTTATGTGAGAGTCTGTTTCTCGTGGTATGAATATACAACCTAAGTTTACAAAGTAGCAATCTTAGCACTTGTTTCCTATTGCTTAAACACATGACCTCATGCTTATATATATGATCACCAACTTTGTGTAGGAGATTGATTCCTACCGCGTAAACACATGATCTAAAGCATACAAAGTAGCAACCTTATTAATTGCTTCAAGACTATTTGAGATATTGGTTGACAAATTAGTATATATTTATAATTGGTATATATATGTTTATAATTCTTTGTAATTCTTTCATTTAGTGGTCTCCTAGTTTATCTATGTATTATTGTACTATATATATCCTTTCAATACAAAGATCTATTCATTGGAGAAATTATCTTTTCGTATATGGTATCAGCCATTCTTGCCATTGCAATCTTTCTTCTCTGAAACCTTTGGCTTTATTTTCCATGGCTTCTTCAAACGATACCACCACCCTTCCCATGGCCACTTTCCTTCACATGCTTACCATTAAACTATCATCTTCCAACTACCTTCTATGGCGTAATCAAGTTATTCCTCTCCTCAAACATCAACAGTGAATTGGCTTTGTTGATGGCTCCACACTACTTCCACCAAAAACAACGATCGTTAACGACAAAGACGTCTCCCATCAAGCTTTTCTCACTTGGTTTGAAACCGACCAATGAGTGTTTCTCCTTCTTCAGTCCTCTTTTACCGAGGAGGCTAGGCTGAAGCCCTCGATCTGACCACCTCTCGTGCGATTTGGACGGCTTTGAAGTTTGCATACAGTCATGACTTTTTGGAATGATCTCAAAACCTACCGTATTCTCTTCATTAGTTAACAAAAGGGTCTCTTTCTGTCTCTGACTATGGCAAGAAACTCAAGTCCATTCGTGATCAATTAACGGCAATTGGTCAACCCATCACAGAAACAGACAAATCATATTCGTTTCTCTACGGATTGGGTCCGACTTTTGAGTCTTTTTGTGCGGCATATAGGGTTGTTCAGCCTATACCTTCTTTTCGTGACATGTTGGCCCAAGCTGAAAGACATGAGTTGTTTATCTCCTCCTTGCATGGTCTGCTACACCCTCTATTGCTTTTGTTGC
This sequence comes from Flaveria robusta, assembly GCA_025506415.1. Lineage (NCBI taxonomy): Eukaryota > Viridiplantae > Streptophyta > Magnoliopsida > Asterales > Asteraceae > Flaveria > Flaveria robusta. Next base: position 6,543,597 of record CM046467.1, on the reverse strand, counting down.
TCATCACCAACCGCCACGATCTCACTCATCTGACTCCACACGTGGTCAAGGGAAGTTTGGTCGATCTCCTCGTGGTGGTTATTCTATAGGTCGTGGAAGGGGTCGTCGAGCGCCCCATTGTCAACTTCGCCGTACTAACGGACATTTTGCCAACATGTGTCTGGAATTAGCTAACTATGCTCACCAATCCTTTTACTCCGCTGAAAATTTGGCACAAGCTTTATATGTCGATTGCAAGGTGACAGGCTCTACTCTAGATTGGTACGTCGACTCGGGTGCAACCGCTCATATGGCCTCAGCACTGGCACATGTAGATTTTTCTACACCTTACCTTGGTAAAGACAAAGTTTCATCTGGTAATGGTAATATACTTTCTATATCACATCTTGGTAAAGCATCCCTTTCATCTAGTTTGGATTTACGTGATGTTCTTATTGTTTCTCATCTCAAGAAAAACCTACTTTCTGTGAGCAAATTAACTAATGATTACCCGGTTGATGTCATTTTTTCCCGATCTTATTTTGCTATTCAGGATACGACCACAAAGGAAATACTAGCAACTGGGAAACGTAAAGAAGGACTTTATATACTCCTATAGAGGGTTTCAAGCACATATGGCATCTACATTGTCACCGTCCAAAGCATCTTTTGAGACACGGAATAATCGCTTAGGAAATGTTGCTTTTGATGTTGTTTCCTTTTTATATAAACATGGCTATTTAGTAGTTCTTTTTTTGCTGAAACCTACACTTTGTTCCTCTTGTTAACTTTCAAAACAACATCGTTTTCCGTTTAATATAAATGAAAAACATGCCTTTCATGTGCTTGATTTGGTTCATTGTGATTTATGGGGTCCCGCCCCTATTCCACCTATGGATGGTTTCCGTTATTATGCTATATTCGTTGATGATTTCTCATTGTTTATTTGGTTTTACCCCTTGAAGGTTAAGTCCGATTTTGTTGAGGCACTAAAAACTTTTATACCCTTTGTTCAAACACAATTTTCATGCAAGTTGAAGGTATTCCAAAGTGATGGAGGCTCGGAATTCTTGAATCATCAAGCTAACAATTATTCTTACAAAATGGTACTCGCCATCAAATGTCATGCCCATATACTCCACAACAAAATGGTAGGGTCGAGCGAAAACATCGACATCTTACTAAGATGGGTCTTGCCATGTTATTTGGGGCAAATGCTCCTACTACTCTATCGATTGATGCTTTTTCATCTGCTACTTCTATTATTAATTGGCTACTAAGAAACTCTTAGATGCCAAGTCACCTTTCTAGTTATTGTTTCATTCGACTCCATAATATAACAACTTGAAAGTATTTGGTTGTCGGGTTTTCCCTTATTTATGGCCATATTCATTTCACAAACTAGCTCCTTGCAACATTACTTGTATTCTTACAGGTTATAGTGCTCAACACAAAGGATATAAATTCTTGGATCTAGTCACAAATTGTACTTATATTGCACGTCATGCCCGGTTTGATGAGAGTACTCTTATTTTCTTAGGGGTTTCCTCCTCTACTATTAATATAGCAAAACATGTTTTAAGTACTTACATTGAGGAAACACCTACAGTGATTTCCAAAACCCTTGCAAAAGCACAACCTACTTGTTCCCACTCAAACGTAACCAATGCTTGCCCAACTTGCATGTTGCCATCATTTACACCACATTGTCAACCACCTACTCCACCACCACATCAGCCTACCACTACCCTTAATCAAATCTTTATTGACTCCCCTACCTTACCTGTAGCCACACAACACTCTTCCCCCGTAACCACCCAACAGCCTCCTACACCCGTCACCGCCCAAGAATCTTCACCATATGCTTCTTCGACACCAATTCATCCCGAAACAACATCTACACATCTTATGATTACTAGAGGTCGTGCCAGTATTATCAAACCCAAACACATTATTGATCTTATTGCTATCAGTCCAACCGCTCTCCATTCGGCTTTACCAGCTACCACTACTCCTAAAGGATATAAGTCGGCGTCTAAACATCAACACTGGCGAGATGCTATGAATGTAGAGTTGTTAGCTCTCCAACAGAACCATGACTAGACTTTTGTTCCGGTCCAAAATCATCTAATGTTGTTGGTTTTAAGTGGATATTTTGTACAAATATTTTGTACAAAATATCACTCTGATGGTTCGATTGATTATTATAAAGCACGACTCGTTGCTCAAGGCTTTACTCAACTTCCCAGCTTTGATTTTTCCCATACCTAGTTTGGTAGTTAAAGCCTCTACAGTTCGCCTTGTTCTATCTCTTGCGGTTAATAATCTTTGGTCCCTTCACCAGCTAGATGTCAAAAATGCTTCTTTAAATGGCCGTTTGATTGAAGCTCTCTTCATGGAACAACCACCGGGTTTCGTTGACACTTGGTATCCAGATTATGTGTGTCGTATAAACAAGGCATTATACGGTCTCAAGCAAGCTCCTAGAGCGTAGTTTCAACGGTTGAGTACTTTCTTAATTAATACAACAAGGCTTCTCTTGTAGTCAAGCCGACACTTCTTTGTTTGTATTTAATTGTGGCTCTCGTTTGATATATTTGCTAGTCTATGTCGATGACATTATTCTCACCGGTAATCATGAACCTACTATAGCTCAATTTATTACTCGTTTACATCAAGAATTCGCAACTAAAGATCTTGGAAAATTGAGCTATTTTTTAGGCCTTGAGGCGTGTTACATTGATGATGGTTTGTTTCTTAGTCAAACCAAATTTGCTACTCATATCCTCACTTGTGCGGGTCTCCTGGAATCTAACCTGTGGCAACTCCTCTTGCCATTAACAATGTATTTGTTAGCATCGAGACTCCTTATTTTGATCCATCATATTATTGTTCACTTGTTGGAGCTTCGCAATGTCTTGCCATCACCCGACCGGATCTCTTGTATGATGTAAATCAAGCTAGTTAGTTTCTTCATTGTTCCACTATGCATCACTTTCAAATGGTAAAATGCATTCTACACTATGCGAAAGGCACTCTTACTTATGGTGTTTGATTTTCTACTCCTACTAAATCCTCTTTAATAGGATATTCTGATGCAGTTGGGCTTGCTATATAGAAACGCATCGTTCAACATATGGTTATTCTATGTTTTTGGTTGTAAACTGGTTTCTTGAAGTGCTAAAAAGCAGCCAACTTACTCTCATTCCAGTTGTGAATCCAAATATAGGGCCATGGCAAATACTACCGCTGAAATTATTTGGCTTACTCATCTTCTTCGTGATCTCTACACCTTGCCTCCGGATGGGCCGACTTTGTTGTGTGATAACTTAAGTGCCATTTATCTAAGTCGAGATCCCGTCACCCACAAACGGACCAAGCATATAGATATTGATTATCATTTTGTTTGTGAGCTCGTTTCATCCGCAAAATTACACATCAAGTTTGTTCCAACCAAGCTTCAAGTGGCGGATATCTTTACTAAACAGCTCCCTAAGCCTCTTTTTGAATTTTTTCAGGATAAACTTCGAGTATGTTCTCTGCCATCTATTCGCTTGGGGGGGGGGTGTATTTGAGATAATGGTTGACAAATTAGTATATATTTACTATTGGTATATATATATATATATATATATATATATATGTTTATAATTTTTTGTTGTTTTTTCATTTAATGGTTTCCTAGTTTATCTAGTATTATTGTATTATATATATCCTTTCAATACAAAGATCTATTCATTTGAGAAATTATCTTTTCGTATAATGACCCACTCTACTATTTTGTGTAGGAGACCGTTTCCCCTTTTCTCAGATCTACAAAACCTAAATTAATATTTTTGTTCCACCATACATACATAATTGCTAAAAGTTAACAATGCAATGCTTTTGAACTTTTTCATTTGAAATATCTTTTACTTTTAATAGTGTAGCGTTGCGAGGCTATGGCTGGAGACGTGACAATAAGGGGCAATCGCGGTCAATACGTTTCTTTTACAACTCCGTATTTGAGTGCAGAAATTTATATGCTTGTGAATGCTGCACACGAATGGAACCAAACCCTCTTGACGTTCTTAAAACCATTCACTACTAGACTATGGATCACACTAGTATGCATGTGTATGTTAACAGGAATCACACTAGCATTTTTAGAATACCATGCTAGCAACCCTGAATTTGTAGGCCCATTCAATAAGCAACTCATAATGGTCATGTGGTTTCCTATTTCAACATTCTTTTTTCATGAAGATACTTACTTTCACATACTTGTTTATTTTATATCTCATAGAAATATTCCTTACATATGAACACTCACTATATAGTCAATATATATCTCAAAATGTTACACAGCAACAAATTAAGATGGGGTATGACAACTTGTTACTGAAAACAAATTAACAACAAGCATGACTTCAACATTCAAAAAATAAAATAACAATAAGTATGACAAAAACATTAAGAAAACATATATTCAGCGGGGGTGATAAAAGTGGCATGTGCTTGAGTTCATCAAGCGGGGGTCTCAAGTTCAAATCTAGCTTCAACCATTTTTCTGTCTTTATACTTGATGTGTTTTACATGATCTCGTTGGTTAATAGGGTGTTGCCTTGTATAGTGAGTTTTTAATAATTGAGAAAGAAAGGTTCTATAGGTTACAAAAAACATATGAAAAAACTACAAGATAAATAATTTGCAATGTAATTTTGCAGGAAAGATACACAACAAATGCTCTAAAGTTGTGCTTGTTATGTGGCTATGTATGACATTCATAGTACTTCAGATATTTACGACAACATTGTCCTCATGGTTGACACTAGATCAATTACATCCAAGATTGCCTTCATCTTGCGAAAATTTTGGATATCAAGATGGTTCCTTCATAAAAGATCTTATAATTCAAAAACACAACTATTCCAAATCTACTGACTCTCAACAGCTATGAAGAATTTGAAAACGCTTTATCTAGTGGTCATGTAAATGCGGTTATTGATCATCTTCCTTACATCGATCTCTTTCTTGCTAAGTATGAAGGGTCTAAATACACAAAAGTTGGACCTATACACCAAGAAGCTGGAATTGCATTTGTGAGTTTCTTCTCTCATATCTCTCATTCTAATTATGTGTAGTTATTTTAGTTCAGAACAAATTTTAACTTTTACATGGAATATTTGAATTTAATGTTAGTGTCTAATTAATACATATAGAGATAGTTACTTAATATATTAAAGAAAACATAGCTACAATATATTTTACTTTTTGTGGAAACATAACAAGACATTGAAATGGTACACATCTCATTCGGTATATCTAGTTTTGAATCATAACTAGAAGAATTCCCTAACTTCATACTTTTTTAATATTCAAGCGCTACCTATTGGATCTGACTTATTGGAGATTTTTTCTAAGGCTGTTATAGATGTAACCGAAAGTGAAATTATGACAGAAATGAAGAGAAAGTATCTTGGGTTGTCTACTCCATATAAACCACAAACTAATCAAGCCCATCCACAGAGTCTTGATGTTCAATCTTTTATTGGAATATTTATACTCATGGGAGTTGTGACCATAGCCGCGATTGTGGTGTCAGAAATTTCGCTTAGACGTAAAGATAATAAAATTGGCATTGTAGAAGATAAAGACCAGAGTATAATATCCAAACAAGCTACAAAATTAGTATGCATGTATATACATTTAAGTAGATGCGAACAAGTATAATATACACATGCAATAAGCATTGGTAGTTACAAATTGTGGTTGTGATAATTCATTAATATGAAATGAGTAGTTAGTTTTAAATCCTCCAAAACAACTAGCTAGCTTTGTGTCTTTTGTTTGAAGCAAGTGTTGGCGATAATATAGACCTAGGAAAAGAAGCAAAAGATAAATATATTCTGGATTTTTACAAGTGTTTAAATAAGTTATAGATTACTTATTTTTATTTTTATTTTCTTTGAGTAACCTATTTATCAATATAGAATTAGTCTTTAAGTAGATCGATCTCACTACTACATAGCATGCACGTTCATTTTGTACAATTTTTTGATACATTAAACTTCGTCGTAAATACCTACTCATGAGCAATTAGATTTCCCATAAAAGGAAGGGTAAATCACCAAATTAACCAAATTGACCAACCAAATTTCAATACTAACCATTGATTTTTTTTCTTTTCAAAAAAAGCACCACCCCTCGCCAACATGGCCTATTCTTGTCATTACATGCATAACCATGAATCCTATATAAGAATTCACCACACTATGATTTATACTCGACACGCATGGCGCGTATTATGGACGGGGTAAGCTGAGGCTCAGAAAAAACACATATATTCTGAATATCACATTTCCATCATCATAGCTGAAACTTAAGAGTTTAACCAAACAACATTACATCACTAACCACCCATTTAGGATAGGAGGCAACATAATCATCAGAGCGCGGCATAGAGCAAATGCCTAGTTGCGGCTGCACACCAAAGACGATTGCCAAGCTAGGACAACCAACACTATTTTTGATGTATCATCATAGTTGCAAAACAACCAAAACAAAGGATGGCAGATGAAGACATGCCCATCATCAATGAATCAACATACAACAGTTCCACCTAAAAAGATCAGATCACCAAGAAAAACATCATCAACATCACCAGCCAAGAAGCACGAGAAACCGAATTTGAAAATCCCTGGATTTTAGAGCACACAGAGGTGGTGCGACAACAAAGGTGTTTGCACTATCATAATTGCCACCTCCAACCGCCCTCAATCACATACATTGCCAGATATAAAAAACCTTGTAGGTATTGAACCTAGAGGCTCGGAAAATCAAATTTTGATATCGTTGAAGACTGTTCACGTGAGAAGATCTTTCTCGTGCAAGACCTTTGGTTATGTATATATAGTGTTGCTTAGTTCATTGTAATTAGAGAGCTTTTAATTATCCTAATAGTTGTGCGAATTGTAATCAGTTTGTATCCATTATCAGAGAGCAATACAGAGAGTTTATATTTACCTGTGCCTGTTTGATCTTGCTTGTTAGCTCATTTTGTGTCACCGAGAGGATTTTCATTCCAGGTCATCCTCACAAGATCGATCTTATTGTAAATCCCGATCCTTACAATTGGTATCAGAGCGTTGGTGCTCTCGATCGATTTAGTTAAAATTTGAAGTGAGTTTTGAGCTACAAAATTGATTGAAACATGAATTTTGAACTGATTTGATTGAGTTCTTGCTGAAGTTGAAGGTGTTTGAGATCGGAAACAAGTATAACAACGCTGATTGAGGAAATTAAGACATTTTTTATGTTAAAATGGCTTAAGATAATCAAATTAGTGACAATTAGGATCATACTTAAACTAAATTCACTAATTTGAAGTTCATATTATCAAATTTCAACAAATTGGTGAAAAGAATCAAGTGAAAAGTGGCACAATTGAAGTGAGAAGAATCTACGAAAACCCACTTTTCAAACGCAAAAACTCTACATCTCGCACGAGAAGTTAAACATTTCATGCAAGAAGTTGAACATTTCTCAAAAGTTTGTTATTCAAAGATTCTTTTCGCGTGAGGAGTTGAAGAATTCGCAAAAGTTTGTTATCAATCCTGTCGCGCGAAAAGTTTATGAAATTGTCGTGCGAGAACTTGTCTCTTTTGCTCAAAATTTTAATTTTTTTTTTTGAAAAATTGTGAAGTTTGAAGCTTAACTTTCAAAATAGGAAATCTAAAAATCTCAATGCTACTTTAAGTTTGGATAATGAAATTGGCACTAATACCAAATCTCCAAGACTTTTGAGTGAAGATGATTGTGCTGACTGGGCATATAGATTTGATAATCATGTCATCTATAGTGAGCCTAAAATATGGAGGTCAATCAAGTATGGACCTTTCATTCCTCTATACGAAAATGAAAAAGGTGAGATGGTTCAAAAGCCCAAACATTTATGGGATGAAGATGACATGAAGAGATTCGAACTCAATGACAAAGCTTATGTTTCTATCATTATGGCATTGAAAATCGAAATCTCTCACAAGTTCAAGGATTTCAGGGGAGCCAAATTACTATTGGATGCCTTGGAAACTTAGATAATGGAAGACAAGGATATGAAAGAAAGTAATAAAGATATGTTGAATAAAGAGTTTAACATGTTCAACTATATTCTAGGAGAAACTCTGGAGACACAAATTTCCAGATTTGTGCTTTTGAATTCATTACCATACAGTTGGAACAACAATTGTACATCCATTAAGAGAACCAAAGATCTGTTCACTCTATCCCTTAGTGATTTGATTTCTATAATTAAACCATATAAGATGGATAACAAGCAAAGAGCTGCTAACCATTTAAACTCTATAGGAGCCAAAGCTATAGCTTTATATGCACAAATGGCAAGTAATCCCAACTATTATGTTAGCTACTCTTAAATGTGCTAACAGCAGCAATAAAGAAGCCCCTTTGTTTCTCCAATACAAGAATCTCTTGTTTCTCATCTTCAAGTTCCAAACCCAAATCAGTATTCCCCCATGCAATCCCAACACATGTCAGTTTAACCTCAATCACATACTTATGCCTCTATCCAAACTCCACCTCAAATTCAACAAGCTTATGTTGCTACCTCCAACCCATCAAAACAAATCTTCAGATTGTCGAAAAACATTTTGCTTTATTCACAACCTTCATGTCAAGCTATGAAGCTTCATTCTAGTGGATGATTTGCAACAGTTTAATCATCTAGTGGATGATTTGCAACAGTTTAATTTTCAATAGTTTAAGTGCACCCAACATTCTAGTGGATGATTTGCAACAGTTTAATCCTGATGATGCTAAAGAAAATAACATCAAATATCAGATGGCAATGCTAGAAAATCTGTTTGTAGAGTGTTTATCAAATGATCTCTTGGAATGTATGTTTTCAAACGGTGTTGATGAAGAAAAGAAGGCAAAAAAAAAATGAAAAGACTGTGATTAATGAGGAGAATGAAGTAGTGAAGACTGTTAGATTACTCCAGCTTTAGTTGTAAATATTCAAGATGAAGAGAAAGTTGAAGTGAATAAAGATGTTGCGAATGCTCCAGCTATGCAAGAACAAGAAGCTAAGTCTTTCATTGTTGTTGAGAACACTCAAGCATGTGTTCAAGATTCAATTATCAAAGCTGTCAAGACTACTTCAGCACATTCAATAGAAAAGGCAGTTGGGGAAAAAAAAATAAGGTGCTTAAAGCATTCATGGTGAAAGGAATGACTGAATCTAAAAACCAATCAGAAGCTACTACTGAGTTATATAATAATCTTAGCATTCTTGTGTTGATAAGGTTCAAAGATATAAGTTCGTAATAAGAATTTGATTTAAGAAGTTGAAAAACTTCAATATCAAACACAAAAATATAAATCCAATGAAAATATTTTCAAAGAAAAGATAGAAAATTTAAACAAATCAATTTATCAATTACAACTAACTATTCATGATAAAAAATGTACAAGTAATGATTTGTCAAAATGTAATGATGACCTTGCATTGGAAATAAACAAACTCAATAATAAACTCTTATATCTAAAATTGACTGTTGAGAATTTTGAACTTTCTTCAACAATGGTCGAAGGTATAATTAGATCCCAAATTACATAAAAGATTAATGGTGGTAAGAATGGTATTGGATTCTCTAAAATTGCACCATCTATTAATCATGACTACTCATGTATACCTTCATCTGTTAATATAACAGATGAAGATATGAATTATGGTTTGGGATTTTAACCACAATATGACTTCAAACCTTCAGTCAGCATTCCTTTGATTGTTGATCCTATCACAAAAACCAAAACTAAATTCAATAATTCTAACATTTGTCCAGAAAATTTGAAGAAAGAAGGTTTAGTAGAATAATGGGATAGTGATAATGATTTAGATTTTCTTGAAAATAAAAATAAGAAATGTAATGAAAATATTTTTGTTTGTAATCCATCATTATCTATCAATGAAGAGAAAGTTGTTTCTAATATTAAAAAGGACTATTTGACAAACTCATCTACACAAGCTAACTCAAAGACCAAAATTAATCAAGCTAAAAGAAAACAATCATCATTATCTCACTTGAAAAATAATTTCAAGAAAATATTTGTTTCTAAGGGCAACATAGATAAGGAGGATTATATTTTTAAAAAAAGAACATTCGATTCTTTATAGATAAACATTCTAACAATGCTAATCCTGTGAAATAAGATGTTTGTAGCTCAAGTATCAAAATGACTTGTCCAATTCCAGCATATGTTTCCAAACAAGTCAACGATACAATTCATGTCTCACCAACTTTAGATCAAAACTCAAAGAAAAAAATCCTTAATTCATTCAAAGCAAGATAGAAATATTCAGGCTGATAGAAAGAAAAGAGACAATGTTCAAGAATCACAAGGCCATATTTATACTAAAGCCGGATTTTATGATAACCTTGATGGTTATCGTAAACAGTTTGAGAGAAACGTGAATGTGATTGATTCAGTTCAGAAATAATGTTGTTATGTTTGTGGAAAATCAAATCATAAAACAAGAAATTGCATTCACCAACACAAATCATTAAATCAACAAAGAGTTTATAACTCCAATTCACATAATAGAAAACTATTTTTTATTAATGCTAAGTTTAACAAAAAATCAACTCCAAAGATTTTCACAAAGGAATATTTGAACAAAGATAATATGATTAAGAAATCACAATATGTTGATCAATACAATGTCAGGCAACAAAATGATAAATTAAAGCAAGTGGATGATTTGCAACAGTTTAATCATCTAGTGGATGATTTGCAACAGTTTAATTTTCAACAGTTTAAGTGCACCCAACATTCTAGTGGATGATTTGCAACAGTTTAATCCTGATGATGCTAAAGAAAATAACATCAAATATCAGATGGCAATGCTAGAAAATCTGTTTGTAGAGTGTTTATCAAATGATCTCTTGGAATGTATGTTTTCAAATGGTGCTGATGAAGAAAAGAAGGCAAAAGAAAATGAAAAGACTATGATTAATGAGGAGAATGAAGTAGTGAAGACTGTTAGATTACTCCAGCTTTAGTTGTAAATATTCAAGATGAAGAGAAAGTTGAAGTGAATAAAGATGTTGCGAATGCTCCAGCTATGCAAGAACAAGAAGCTAAGTCTTTCATTGTTGTTGAGAACACTCAAGCATGTGTTCAAGATTCAATTATCAAAGCTGTCAAGACTACTTCAGCACATTCAATAGAAAAGGCAGTTGGGGAAAAAAAAATATGGTGCTTAAAGCATTCATGGTGAAAGGAATGACTGAATCTAAAAACCAATCAGAAGCTACTACTGAGTTATATAATAATCTTAGCATTCTTGTGTTGATAAGGTTCAAAGATATAAGTTCGTAATAAGAATTTGATTTTAGAAGTTGAAAAACTTCAATATCAAACACAAAAATATAAATCCAATGAAAATATTTTCAAAGAAAAGATAGAAAATTTAAACAAATCAATTTATCAATTACAACTAACTATTCATGATAAAAAATGTACAAGTAATGATTTGTCAAAACGTAATGATGACCTTGCATTGGAAATAAACAAACTCAATAATAAACTCTTATATCTAAAATTGACTGTTGAGAATTTTGAACTTTCTTCAACAATGGTCGAAGGTATAATTAGATCCCAAATGACATAAAAGATTAATGGTGGTAAGAATGGTATTGGATTCTCCAAAATTGCACCACCTATTAATCATGACTACTCATGTATACCTTCATCTGTTAATATAACAGATGAAGATATGAATTATGGTTTGGGATTTTAACCATAATGTGACTTCAAACCTTCAGTCAGCATTCCTTTGATTGTTGATCCTATCACAAAAACCAAAACTAAATTCAATAATTCTAACATTTGTCCAGAAAATATGAAGAAAGAAGGTTTAGTAGAATAATGGGATAGTGATAATGATTTAGATTTTCTTGAAAATAAAAATAAGAAATGTAATGAAAATATTTTTGTTTGTAATCCATCACTATCTATCAATGAAGAGAAAGTTGTTTCTATTATTAAAAAGGACTATTTGACAAACTCATCTACACAAACTAACTCAAAGACAAAAATTAATCAAGCTAAAAGAAAACAATCATCATTATCTCACTTGAAAAATGATTTCAAGAAAATATTTGTTTCTAAGGGCAACATAGATAAGGAGGATTATATTTTTAAAAAAAGAACATTCGATTCTTTATAGATAAACATTCTAATAATGCTAATCCTGTGAAATAAGATGTTTGTAGCTCAAGTATCAAAATGACTTGTCCAATTCCAGCATATGTTTCCAAACAAGTCAACGATACAATTCATGTCTCACCAACTTTAGATAAAAACTCAAAGAAAAAAATCCTTAATTCATTCAAAGCAAGATAAAATTATTCAGGTTGATAGAAAGAAAAGAGACACTGTTCAAGAATCGCAAGGCCATATATATACTAAAGCCGGATTTTATGATAACCTTGATGGTTATCGTAAACAGTTTGAGAGAAACGTGAATGTGATTGATTCAGTTCAGAAATAATGTTGTTATGTTTGTGGAAAATCAAATCATAAAACAAGAAATTGCATTCATCAACACAAATCATTAAATCAACAAAGAGTTTATAACTCCAATTCACATAATAGAAAACTATTTTTTATTAATGCTAAGTTTAACAAAAAATCAACTCCAAAGATTTTCACAAAGGAAAATTTGAACAAAGATAATATGATTAAGAAATCACAATATGTTGATGAATACAATGTCAGGCAACAAAATGATAAATTAAAGCAATAAAACAACAAGGTAATATAACCAATTCAGGAATGGAAAGTTAAGGTGAAGCCTACTATTCCAGAAATGGACGAGGACTATGTGTTTAATGAGAAACGAGATATGACAATGAAATCCATCGCATACTTGGTTGATCAAGATGTTCTCAAGTTAATTATGGCTTGGGTTCCTAAAAACTAATCAAATTCTTTCTTATGTGTAGGGACAACCAAAGCAAACTATCGATAGCTTATGGCATGTTGATAGCAGTTGTTCCAGACACATGACCGGTAACATTTTCCTATTACATAATGTTCAATCTTACAATGGAGGGTATGTTATATTCGTCGGTGATTGGGAAGGTAAAATTACAAATAAAGGTATAGTGACTAATGGTGCGTTAAGATTTGAAGATGTCAGTTTTGTTGAAGAACTAAAACATAATTTGTTAAGTGTTTCACAAATCCAAGGCAAACAATATTCCACCCATTTCACTAATAAAGAATGTTTGATAATAAAACCTTGTGTTGTAATTCCTTATGAGTGTATTTTGCTTAGCACTTCGAGGTACAAAGATACATATCTATTGGACATGAACAGTTCACATTCTTAGGTAACAGCTTCCTACTTATTATCAAAGGTCTGAGAGAGTGATTAAGGTGGTGTTTGTTTTTCTCAAAACCTCTTCCCCACCTCTTCATCTGCGCGCTCGCAGAAGCGGGAAGAGGTTTTGATTACGCAGACTGTTTGATTTTAGGAAGACTTTTCAATTAAAAATGTCTTCCTGAGGTCTGCATGAGGCAGACATGGACCCTTGTCTTCATATGTCTTCAAACCTCTTCTCCAACACCTTCAAAAGTATTTGAGCCCTAAAATCTCAAAACACAACCCTGCTCCTTCGTCACTAGCCACCATCCTCTCCCGTTCGCAACCTCCGTCACCAGCGACCCTCCGGCCGGCGCTCCTCCGGCCGGCGCTCCTCCATCCGGCCGCCCCTCTCTTCCAACCGGCGCCTCCTCCGGCCCGCGCTCCTCAGGCCGCCCCTCTCCTCCGGCCGCGCTCCTCCGGCCGGCGCTCCTCCAGCCCTCCCCCTCTAGTTTATTTATAGACGTTAAAAAAACAGTCTTTTTTTTGCAGACTGCAGAGGTTTGGTCCACCTCTTCTGCTACAGATGTCTGCCGATCTGGTCCGCAGACTGCAGAAATTTTACCTCTTCAAAAACAAACACCACCTAAATCTTATGGCATCGTCATCTTGGACATGCCAATATTAAAAATATGAACAAACTACTAAGTCGAAATCATGCTGTTGGTTTACCTATAAAAGAATTTGAACATGTTGAACATTGTTTGTCTTGTTCAAAAGATAAACAACATAAACTTCCTCACAAACGTATAGTTCATAATAATGTTGAATCAATTTTACAACTGCTACATATGGATTTATTTGGTCATGTTAGTGTACTAAGTTTAGGCAGATGTTCATATTCTTGGTTATTACTAATGATTTTTTTAGATTCACTTGGGTTTTCTTTTTAGCTTTTGAAAATGAAACTTCTCATTTGCTAATCAAATTCATGAATCTAAATTGCATGATAATTCCATCTTTTGGTGATAATTTCATATCCATGTGATTAGTTTTTATACTTGAGTTATAATTTCACCCCTAACATTTATTCTTGCGTGATAAATTCATACGTTTCGCATGAAAAATCACTTTGTATCGTAAATTTTCTCTTAATATACAACTTTCAAACCTAACATGAATATATATGAATTCATTGGCACATATTATGATAAACTTGAATATTCTTCAAATTATTACGATTTTTTTTAGCTTGGTGCACACATTGATCATAGACAATATAATTCATATTGAAGCCCATAATTCGGTCAAAATCATGGAATATGCCATATGGTCATCTTTTTCTATCACCCGCCATTAATTATTTAATGTTGTTCTTGACTATTGATTGCGATTAAAAAGAATATCCTTTCCTGGAGACCTGAATCATTCCAACAGTAGACTTTTCATTTATTTTTTATACTTACAGTAAAATTTTATAATATTTATGATAGTATGTTTATCAATTCATACTGAAAGCATCTTTTAGAAACCTAGACACTGGTTATAATTGATTAGTAAAGAACAAATCTTTTTAAAAGTTATGGCGTCTTACATACCATGTTGCAGCAACATAAGGTTTAGAAAAATTCAATTAAAACAAGCATAACTTTTAACTCGTATAAGGTTGAGGTCTCATAAGATGTACATAAAAATATGTTAACGGCCCATGCATTTTACTGAACTGCTATAGGCTATCTGATAATTATCAAACCAGAATTATTACATTTGAATTTAAATATATTTAAATTATTTTATCTACCGGGTTATATCCCCGTGTATTACACGGGTTGAATAAAAAAAATATTAAATATTTATTGATGATAAGTAGGAATTATAAAACGTTATTTTAATATAACATATGATTAAATTTACGTATATTAAGTATTTTGATTTTTTTATTATTTTTAAAACTTTCGTTTTAAAAAATTACTTTGAAATTTTTTTATTATTTTATTAGTATTTTGTTGTTTAAAAACTCCGTGTTTGTTTTAAATAAATGTTATTTTACAAAACTTTTATTTTATAAAAAGATTGAATTTAAATATTTCATAATTTAAAAAAGCTTCATTTTTTTAGAAAATCATAGTTTTATAAAATTTTATTTTTAAAAAAATATAATTTTTAATCAAAATACTTAGTTTTTATTTAATGAAAAAATATTTTAAAAATTATTAATTCAAGGACTTGAATTTGTAATAGAAAGAGAAAGAGAAATATTTAAAAATTAGTTATTTGACTTTTAAAAAATAAAATAAATAGTTTAGGCGGGAAAATAACTGGGAGAAGCATTGTGGGAATGCCATGTGTATCACATTGTAAATGATTATTAGTATAGATTAGTTGTGTGTGCCATAATAAGCCTCCGTAGTATTGGGATCAATCGAAGACTCAAATCATTAACTTTAAAGAATAAAGATAGAGTAAATTACAAATTTTGTTCTTTAAATATACCTAAAATTATGTATTTTGTATTTAAATTTTGATAAGTATACTGAGCATACTTTATTTGAAAAATTATCCCACTTGCTGTTTTTTCTACTAACAAAAGTTAACTTTTTCAGTTAGTTTTATTTAAAATATCATTTTGCCCTTACCCCTAAAAAGACGAAATCAGTAATTTTCACTAATCTTTTATTTTTTTTCTTTTTTTTATTTTATTTACTTTACTTTGTTTTTTATTTTTTCTCTTTTCTAATCACTTTTATTTTATAAACTTATTTTTTTTGAAAATGATTGCTTTTTCCTTAACCCTTAAAATGATAAAATGTATTATTATTAATTTTTTATTTTTTTTATGTTTTTTTATTTTATTTTGTTTACTTTTATTTATTTTTAGCCATTTTCCTTTAAAAAAAATTAATATAAATGTTAGTAATAATTTAGTTTTAGTTTTTTTTATAAAATGTCGGTTTATTTATAGATGTTAGTTTTTTTACAAATTTATTTTGAGTTGTTAACTTTGTTCATTAGCTTTCTAATTAAACCACTAGAAATTAGACACTTGGTTTTTAACTTTTTTGATACAAGATTTTTTAGTAATTATAAATTATTTGGTTTAAGGTATATATTCGAAACTGGTTGGAGAAATGTAAATTTTGATTTAAGATATGAATTTTTAATATTTCTTTTTCAATCAAATAGTTTTTTTTAAATATAAATACAGTGTGATAGTTTGTAACTTTAATTTAAAATAAAATATACTAAAAGGTTTCTAAACAACTACTCTCGAGTTTTTAAATAAACAAATCATTCAAATTTTCTTTAATTAAATGTAAATCAAAACCGAACCACTTAAAATTAAAACGAAACCGGACCAAGCAATTACAACGGGTTTTGCTTTGGTTTGGTTTTACGATTAAGCTTATTGAACCTTTTAAAGTGAAAATACTTAAATACTCCATATATTAATCAAAGCTTAATTATACGTATAGCCCAACCTAAAATAATTATAAACAAGTAAAATATAAAAAGTCACATCCAAAAATTATACAACCTCTAATAGGTTTCTAATATGAATCTTAAGTTAAACTGTTTAACATAGTTGAAAATATTTATATCAAAAATATAATAAAAAAACGATGATGAAACAATACCGATAATTAGTTTAAATTTTATAACATAAATATACATTTTGAACTCCCTATTTGTTCTCGTTTCATTAGAAAGGTAGATAACTAATTTTTAGAAACAAAAAATATAAAAAATTAAAAACCTATAAATAAAAGTATATTTTATAAAAAAAAATTTAATTAAGTAATAATATTTCAGATAAGTTTATAAAATAATAAATGACTAAAAAAGGTAAGTTAAATAAATTTAAAAAAATGAAAAAATAATAGATTAGTGACAATTGCAAATTTTGTCCTTTAAGGTAAGGGCAAAATGATCCATTCACACAAACTAACTAAAAAAGTTAACTTTTATTAGTGTAAAAGACATTAAACGTGATAAGTTTTAAAATAAAAGACGCTCAGTGTACTTATCAAAGTTTAATAACAAGATCCATAATTTTAAAAATATCTAAAAGACAAAATTTGTAATTTACTTTTAAAGATAAGAATGGAGCTTGTGATAACGGCTTTGAGAGAACATCCACTAGTTGATCAATAGAGTTAATGTGATGAACATTTAGGGAACCCACAGCAATTTCCCCTCCTACAAAACCCGAATCAAGTAGAAAAGTTGCTAAGGCCATGTACCAAACACATGGTGCTTAATTATAGCCATCAAGCGATTTCTTAACTTTATGAATGTGGTTCGGATACTGAGGATGGACATAACCCCGTGGTTGAACCACGCTAACCTGTTCTTGCAAGGCACCATGTGACAATGTGTTATGCGTTATAACATCAAGATACCAAAGGGACCAAAATAGAGAGAATAGTTTGACTGTTTACGGGTTTGGCTAGGAGAATAAAGATATCAAAGTAGTCCTTAAGGTATTATTGAAAAAAACCCTTAGCAACTAGACGTGTATTGTAATTAGCAATTGAACCATTCACGTGACTTTTGATAGAAAACACCAAATTACAACCCATTGGAGGACGAGAGTGAGATAGAATGAGTTCCTACACATGGGTGGTGCAAAAATCAACGTACTTATCTTCTCTTACTTTATTTTTTTATCTCATCCGTGGTGCACAAATCTTCTTTTGCTTTGATGTTGTATCTTGTGTTTCTTTATCTCTTATTAATTTGTCTAATTTTCTCCACCTATATGTATTATGTGTATATGTTTGTATTTGTTCCAGTAGGGCTCATCATCTTGTATAACATTCAAAGCCCATAAATTTATGTATATGATTTGTATGTGAAGTTTTGCAAGGCTTATAAGCATATTGTATTTACCAATTGTCATTAGATACATTATAAACATTATTTTTCACTCAACTTGAGTTTACTGAAGATGGATTCACAAAAAACATGATGAGATTCCATCAAGTGACGAAGAACACGACATTGATGAGAATGAAGCCGTAATCGAAAAGTGCACGAAAAGAAAAGAAAGACGACTACTCATTCTTATTTTTAGCTCTGTTTCAAATAAGTTCTATGTTGTGGGTCAAAGAAAAATTTGATGTAAACTAAAAAATGATTATTGCACTAAAACTAAATAAAGAATTTTTCTTACCATTGATAAATGGATTTTAAAATGAAATATCAATTACATGGATTTTCGTAACTTACATATATAATATTTACACGTGTAAATATACCTTACAAACTTTTTACGTTTACGAATTTACACATATACATAAAAGAATATTTTTTTATTATATGTGTAACGACTTTATTTCAATAAAAATAGTAATGATTTTGATTGATTTTAAAAAGTTAACACGGTTATCATATCGCAATAAAAGAGCGCTAGTGTATCCTTAACTGAAAAACTAGATGGGTCAAAAGAATACCTTTGACCTCGCGAATCTCAATTTAAAAATTCCATTCATCTTGCGTATATATACTATACGGTACTACTTTTGTGTCTTTTGATATTATTCGTTGTGACATTTGGACGTTACTAGTTCAAAGTAAAACGGGGTATAAATACTAATATGGTACTTATAGACAACTATACTTAATATATGTGGCCTTTGGTTTATCCTTTGAAATTTAAATCTAAAATATTCATAGTTTTGAGAAATTTCACAAACTTATTTTAACACAATTTAACAAAACCATCAAACCCTTCAATTCGACTTGGGAAGGGGGCAGTGTTCCGACAACAATCACTCCAAAACGTATGCTAACCAAAATAACCTTTTATTCCGCTTTGCTTGCACACAAACATCTTCCTTAAAACGGGAAAGTAGAATGAATGATATATCGCCTTGACAATACAATTCGTGCCTTAATCATACAAGCTTCCCACCCACCCCCCCAACCCCCCGTTTAGGGTCGAGGCACTTAACCGCTATTTGCACAACATTTTACTCCCAAAAAACTTGACTTTTACACTCGTACATTTTCTTTGTATAATTGTATCCCACATTTCACCTGCAATCACTAAATGCATAATTATAAGTTATCCATCCAATTTTCGAGGGTATTGATGTTATGACCTGTCTTCCAGAAAAGTTTATTTTCTTGTCATTTGATTTTTTATGTATATACTTTTTCCTATTATGCCTAAATGCAATCAAAATATTTTTATCTTCCTCGATGATCCCCAAGAAACCTCCCCACTTACCTTTAATCAACTACCATCAATCACACACCACCGGCCCCACATCTTACAACCACCGCCACTACCAGCCTCTCCTCACATCTTGACCATCACTTTTCTCATAATTCTTCGTCTCCCGTTGAAATGCCCAATCCTCCCACTCCCTCGACATATTCCACTACACCACCCTCCTTCTAGTCGCATAATTCCACCTAGGGGAGAGTTAAGTTGGTTATGGGTCGATTTTGGCATCTTCCATAACCATAACTGATTTGTCGATTATGGCCTTTTTCATAACCATAACTATAACTGATTGGTAGGTTATGGAAGGGTCACTTAACCATCAGCTATATGTTAGTTTAAGTAAATTTTGGTTAATTAATGTTACCACATATGCGATTGCTTTTAGGTACATTTCATGTTACTTTTTTAGAGATAGGATACTGTATTTATATGGTTAAATTATGAAATTCTAAAAAAATATTAAAATAATAGTTTGTTTTAAACCATTGATTAAAAAGTATATAGTAATAAGTATGTAACAAAAAAAGAAGCATGTATACAAATATGGTGATTCACTAAACATTTACTTCATATATTTAAAAGTGATATATGAGTTTTTTTATAGATTTAAAGTTCCGCTCGGCTTCAGTTGATATTTGGTGATGGGATTCCCTTAACCATAACCGTGACCATAACCATAGCCATAGCCATAGCCATAGCCACAACCATAACCATAACCATAACCATAACCATAACCATAACCATCTTTTGATTAATCACAAAACCTTAACCATGACTGTCAGTTATAGCGTTCGGTTATAGCGTATGGTTAAGGTTTGTTCATCCCTACTTCTACCCCACTGTGAGAAACCCGTAGCCAACATCACCCAAAAACCTACATCCTATGACTATTTTTTCCACTCTCAGCTAAACTTCACGCCACTATGCATTCCCCTATCTCTACCCATTTCTTATGCCAAAGAATTACTAGACTCTAATTTGCAACAAGTTATGCAAAAACCCTACAGAACAATGACACTTGGGAACTCATATCTAGACCTACTAACCACCTATTTATTCATTGCATTGGTGGTTTCGACGTAAGTTTAATGCCAATGGGTCTCTTGAAATGTATAAAGCTAATTTAGTTGTCAATGGAAAATCTCAAACGGTTAGCGGTTATAACTAATAATTATAGAATAAAAATATTTAATAAAAATGCCATGAATGAAACTGTAATAACTAATACAAATTTATCAAATTAAATTACTCTATATTTATAGTAGTCAAGCTAGTTGTTTCTGATAATGTATATTTGAGAACTCACGAGTTTAAAATAATGAGTATGAAGAAAATGTAAATAATGTTAAAAATATAATAGAAATTATGTTAAACTTATAATATTCTTTTATAGTATTTATGTTTTATTTGCTCATCAAAGCTTAGTTAGTGTCAGTCAAATGATTCATTGAAGAAGCCCAAATATTGATCATAAACATGTAATCATGCCATACGTCATTATTTTCTAACGCCCACCCTTAATATTTAAAGACCTTGACTCTTGACTCCAATAAAAAACAACCCATGAACAATTCCAATAGTAGACTTTTAAAATAGGGACCCCTTTATTTATTATACTTTGTATGAATATTTTGAATATTAAATGAAATTGCTTTTAATATACTAGTGGAGTGCCTGCTTGAGTGTAAAGGAACACAACATTTAGGTTGAAAGATTTTCAGGTGTGTAGGAGGTGGTTTGGTTTGGCTTTGAGTCATAACCATAACCAAAACAAAAAAACTCACTTAAGGTACTTCGAAACCCTATCGGTTTCAATTATTTTGGTTTTAGTAATGTCGATGAATGTTTACCAATCTTTCAGTATATGATAAGGCATAGGTTCAAAGTTTTAACCTATAGCCGATGTGAGACAGAGAATACTGAATATATTGCAATGAAGGGGTTTAAACTTTAAAACTAGAGATGATGTGAAAATGTTTACATATCATTTTGTAAAGAAATAACAGAAATGGAATAATCACATTAAAATTTATTTGCTTTAGATTCGAACCTAGCAACTCTCATGTAAATAAATACACATGTCAAGTGTCATCACCTCTACGATATCTTGTGTTTTTGATGACATTTGTATTACTTTAATAATTTACGAAAACTACTTATTTACTTGCGCAAATAATAACAGTTTGACGACCTTATTTACATAGTTAAGATTTCCAAACTTCTAAAAACCTTAACTATTTTTCCAAACTAAATTTTTTAACAAAATGAAAAAAAATATAAGTTTGGAAAAACATCATCTTTTGCTTTAATAAATACATTCAAACAATTATAGAAAAGTCATCAACCACATTCAAGAGATATCAAAATACATCCCTCCTTGTCACTTGTAGGAATCTCACACATATAAATGAACTAGGTAACTAATATTATAACAAGAAACCTAATCACTCAAAGCATAGGGATTTTTATTTGTTTAGATCTATAATGGATTGTACATGAGGCATGCCATTTGACCCCTTAATTTTTTTAGCCCATTTAAAACTTTTAGCGCCTAATCAAATAGGTGTCCTACATACCTAGAATGCCATAAATTGACTACATCAACACTTCTAAAACTACAATAATAGGTTTAGAAGAATCATCACGAAAATAGGGATCATCCATTTGATGGGTTTTTTATGTACACATCCTGAATGTAAAATTTATGTTTATTTAAAGCGACTAAGAGTGTTATTCCTAGCAAGTGTATATACAAATAACAAATTGATATAGTATTCTAGTACTGCAAACATAACTTATAATATAAGATCAATAATTAATTTTAAACTTCCACCTTTAGTAACAAGAGCGTTAATAGCATGTAATGCTTTGTTTACTTTGTTTGATTAAACAACCCTTATCAGTCATAACCATCTATTACCCCACTAGACCGAAACCCTAGTTAAAAAAACCATGCATGAATCTACTAAAATAGTTTCTAGATAAATAAACCGAGTTACCTTCTGCATTTTCTTTTTATGGACTTTTAAATATCCTTTAAGAGTTTTGTAATCATGAGATATGTTCAAATGTAAGAGAAGAAATAGTTGAATTAGATGTACTATTTTTATTTAGCACAAATTTAAAACCCTGAATAGAATATTGGCTACTTTTTTATTTATAACCTTAAGGATACCTAGTGATTTCAAAACATCTTTTCATAGCATAATCCAACTTGTTATAATAGGAACATTTTACATTAGGATTAGAACCATTGTTTAACCATTTCATGTTTTTAGAAAATTGATTTTGGTTAACCTTTGAATCAAATCCAACATTTTATCCCTTGAAACACATTTGTTCCCTTCTTTGTCCCCTATACATAATAGAAATAGAATTTTTAATAGTTGGGAGGGGGTTTCTAGTAAGCAAACTTGTGGTAACAGGTTGATAACATCATCTCCCATAAAAGCTACATTAGTTTGACTTATATATTATAATAATTACAGTCGATTGCCTCGATGCAATTACATGAGGTAATTGAGCCATGGCATAAAATTTACTTACATACTGCATTAAACTTATTACGATACTTTGAAACACTAGAACCATTTGGACTCATACATTAATG
Organism: Flaveria robusta; assembly: GCA_025506415.1. Classification (NCBI taxonomy): domain Eukaryota; kingdom Viridiplantae; phylum Streptophyta; class Magnoliopsida; order Asterales; family Asteraceae; genus Flaveria; species Flaveria robusta. The sequence goes on along the minus strand of CM046467.1, from coordinate 6,520,407 downwards.
TGTCGCTGCTATTAGTTGGTTGCTAATGATCAAAAAATCGCCGTTAATAAGTCGCAACTAATGATGTCACCGCTAAAGGGTCTATTAGCGACGACAGATGTTGCTGCTATCATAGTAATAAAAAAAATACCGGAAGACCACTAGCGGCGACATGTCGCCGCTAATGATCATTTAAAAAAATTATTTTTTTGTTTCCAGTTTTACAAACCAACCAATTATACATCTAATCCAGATTTTCGAATAACACAAAATACACTAATGTTCATAAAAGACATATAATTTTCACACGACATAAACATTAAGAATGTAGGTTAAATATACTGTTTAACTTAATAAAACTACTTAAAAACAAACTTAAACTTGTCATCTGATACGTTATTCATCCCCATCGTGCGAATCATCTTCGCCGGCTTGATTTGGAGTCTTTTGCGAATCAATAAACTGTATAAGTTGTGACATAAAATTCGGATCTTGAAACAAACTTGAAATTTGAGCCTACAAAACAAAATATACATTATAAGTTGTTGTATTTTGACAAAGTATATATATTACGCATCCAACTTTAAGTATATTAAGTGTCTTTAACCCGTTTTAACTCAATGTATGTCTTTTGACCATTTTACCCGTTTAAACTAAAACTTAGATATTTAAGTCTATTTTATCAATAAAAGATCGAAATAACATAAACCCACTATGATACAGTAAACACTTCCAAGTTTAAGTCATTTTTACCCATTTAAACTTAAATTATGTCAATTTGACTCATTTTGACCCGTTTAAACTAAAAGTTAGATAATTTCATTCTATTTTAGCAATAAAGGGTTAAAATAACGTAAACCCACTATGATACATTAAACACATCAAATTTTAAGTCATTTTAACCCGTTTAAACTCAATATATGTGTTGTGACCCATTTTGACCCATTTAAACTAAAAGCTAGATAATTTAAGTCTATTTTAGTAATAAAGGGTTAAAATAACCTAAACCCACTATAATATATTAAACACATCCAATTTTAAGTCATTTTGACCTGTTTAAACTCAAATTATGTCAATCTGACCCATTTGGACCCATTTAAACTAAAAGTTGGTCAATTTAAGTATATTTTACCAATAAAGAGTTAAAATAACCTAAACCCACTATGATACATTAAACACATCCAACTTTAAGATATTTTGACCCGTTTAAACTCAAATTATGTCAATTTGACCCATTGTGACCCATTTAAACTCAAAGTTAGATAATTCAAGTCTATTTTAGCAATAAAGGGTTAAAATAACCTAAACACGCTATGATACATTAAACACATCCAACTTTAAGTCATTTTGGCCCGTTTAAACTCAATATACGTGTTTTGACCCATTTTGACCCGTTTAAACTAAAAGTTAGATAATTTAAGTCTATTTTAGCAATAAAGGGTTAAAATAACCTAAACCCACTATAATAGATTAAACACATCCAATTAAGTCATTTTGGCCCGTTTAAACTCAAATTATGTCAATTTGACCCATTTTGACCCGTTTAAACTAAAAATTGGTCAATTTAAGTTTATTTTAGCAATAAAGTGTTAAAATAACCTAATCCCACTATGATACATTAAACACATCCAACTTTAAGATATTTTGACCCGTTTAAACTCACATTATGTCAATTTGACCCATTGTGACCCATTTAAACTCAAAGTTAGATAATTTAAGTCTATTTTAGCAATAAAGGGTTAAAATAACATAAACCCACTATGATACATTAAACACATCCAACTTAAGTCATTTTGACCCGTTTAAACTCAATATATGTGTTTTGACCCATTTTGACCCGTTTAAACTAAAAGTTAGATAATTTAAGTCTATTTTAGCAATAAAGGGTTAAAATAACCTAAACCCACTATAATACATTAAACACATCCAACTTTAAGTCATTTTGACCGTTTAAACTCAAATTATGTCAATTTGACCCATTTTGACCCGTTTAAACTCAAAGTTCGTCAATTTAAGTCTATTTTAGAATTAAAGTGTTAAACTAAACCCACTATGATACATTAAACACATCCAAATTTAAGTTATTTTGACCCATGTAAACTCAAATTATGTCAATTTGACCCATGTAACGCATCTAAACTTAAAGATAGATAATTTAAGTCTATTTTAGCAATAAAGGGTTAAAATAACCTAAACCCACTATGATGCATTAAACACATCCAACTTTAAGTCATTTTGACCCGTTTACCATCTAAACAACTAGTCTAGTAAACCCTAAATGCCCAAAAAATTTAAATTATATGTAAACAATTTTTAACAACTAAGAAATCTAAACAATTTTCAAGCATACTCTAGAAATTCTTCAATTATTTAGATGAGATGACAAACCTAAATGTAGGTGAGATCTAGAGAGTGAGAAGCGTGAGAAAGAGTTGCTGAAGCAATCCAACACTCCTTGACGGTGGTGGAGGGTGATGGCAGCCGCTATTGATGGTGGTGGAGGGTGATGCGGCTCTTGTTGATGGTGGCAGAAGGTGATGCGGTGGTCGTTGACGGCGGAGGAGGGAGATGCAGCGGTCCTCGTTGATGATAGCGGATGTTGATGCGGTAGTTTTCGTTGTCGTAGTTGGCTAAGTTCAGGAGAAAGTGAGATTTGGAGAGTTAGTGCAGAGAATGAGAAGTTGGAGGTAAAAAAGCCCGCGATTTTGGTTTTAGAGTAATAGTTGTGACTTGTCGCCGCTATTGTCTTAGGTACGATTCTACCTCAGCCGTTAGATCTAGATGCTAATCAATGGCTAAATTTAGCTGTATCGTGCGCGAACGGATCATAAATTAATAGCGACAACTTGTTGCCGCTAATAGTGTCGCCGCTAATGACCCTATCGCCACTATTAAAGTTGCCGCTATTGCTAACATTTCTTGTAGTGATAGAGTTCATTTTCTGATGAGTATCATATGGATAGAATATGCGAATGATTTCTATCAATATATGATGCAGAATGTCATAAAATAGCAAAGAACAAACACACATTAAAGGAAGAACACAAAGAACTTTCACTAAATATTCACTGTCACTAAAGTGTCAGAAAGATGCTCATACAAAATGAAAGTTAGTAAAATTAGGGTTAAATCATCAATTAGAACTATATTACTTATAGCCCTAACACTATTGAATGACACTAACAATTATGCTTCTTATAATATTTACATGAGAATTCTCTAAGCCAAATTACCAAAAATTCTTCATCTGCATTTGAATTTATTTCATGTGCATCAGATTGCTCTTCATCTTCATCTATTGTTTCTTTATCCACGTCAACTGTTACTAAAAATGGCATCTTTCCATCATCCGCATCAGATTGTTACTCATATGCATATGATTGTAGATAACCGTAATGCATGCATGTCACCTCAAAATCATTTAAGATATATTAAAATAATATGATCTAAATTTCACTTTGATTGATTTCCTTTTACGTTAAGACTTATATGTGCATAAAGTTGCAACCTTTATTGTAAGAACTCAACAAGAAGATGATCCTAAACATGATACATGCTAGACAAGAGATCAACATCTAAACTTGATACCTTCTAAATATTCATCTCCAATATTTTACTTTTTTGGTATTTATTAATATGATATTACAATTTTGAATGCTTTTTGTACCAAATATAACAAAATTAGGGGAGGGTTCCTAAGAAAACCATATTTTATAAGAAAACCAAGAAAAACACTTAATAACCATTGATTATTTTGATCTATGGTTGAGATTGATTGATGATATTTTTGTAAAATGATTGAAATTTATGGGCTCATTAATGGCATCTAGGGGTAAAATGGGTATATTAGAAAAATTAAATTTCATAACTTCTAATGTAAAAAATAAAATTCCTGAAATATCTCCTTCTCTCTCCAATCTCATACTCTCTCACAATCTCTCTCTCTCTTTCTCTCACATAACTAACATTACAACCAATAGTTTTACAAAACCATATACACAATCATTCATCTAAAAAAGTAAAAGCATAAGAAAAATTAGAAATGAAGATGAATTATGTATACGTAACAACTGTTACATATACGTAACTTTCTTATATGATTTAAAAAAGCAGACGCCGGTTAAGTAACATGAACAAATAAATAGCATAACTAAAATATGATTAGCATAGCTATTTAACACATATGCTTCATATATGTTAAGATATTGTTAAATAACACATAATTTAGACAACAGAACTAATAATGGAAAGATTGGGAAGATGAGTTGAAAACTTTAGAATTGAAAACATTTTTGGTTACGTATATGTAACAAGGAGTTACATATGTAAAACTATGGGTTGTGTATACGATTTACGTATATGTAACCTATACTTTTATATACATAACTCATAGTTAGATATGTGTAACCCAACAATAGGAAGAAGGCAGCTTCTACCATCATCATTGATATCTTCAGATGGCAACTTACGTTTCTTTTACGGAGTTACATATACGTAACCTATACACATAAATCATCATCATCATCATCAATTTCTTGTTCATCATCACCTTTGAATGAAAGAGAAAGAAAGCTAAAATTTATGAAATCTCATGAAATCTCCTCTTTTATTGAAAGAGAGAGAATGCTAAAATTTATTAATAACCAAATCAACTAATTAAGGAGAAAAACAAGGAATTTTATAGAAAATAGATAACTACCAAAAATACGGGGTGTCAAAATTACACAATTAACCTTTTAATTACAAATATAAAAAACAAAAAAAGAAAAAATCTAATTGGTTGAAAATAGTTTTCTTGGTTTTCTCATAATTTAATGATTTTCTTAGAATCTCTCCCCTATACATATATTCTTATATATATATATATATATATATATATATATATATATAAAGTTCTTATATCGATCGATTTCACATATTGTTGCACTTGATAATCAAATTTAATATGGATGTGTGTGTGTGTGTGTAATAACAACAAACATTAAATAAACTCAAACGGATATTATTAATCAAATGATTACAATACCAAGTGAGTTTACGTCGTTTAAGCTCGATCCACTTGAGGTGAGCTCCCTCAAGCGGCCTATCACACAACTCTCTTCTTTCTCAACTTCAGAGCATTTTTACAAAATGAAACACACATAATAAAATACAAAGGAAAAGCAACTATTTATACTAAATAGAAGTTCTCACGTGAAAACTTCTTCTCGCGCGTCAAGTCTAAGTTCTAGCGTGATAATATCTTCATCAAACATCTTGGAGTTCTTGCATCCTTGTATTTTTTGCATGCTTTAGACTTTTGCTTTTCACTTGATATTGTAATTCATAAATACTATGTCCTTATAATTTCCCCATATGAATTACGATATCAAGCTATGTTAGTCACACATCTTCAAGAGTTATCTGATTCCCGGGTATCTTTCACATTAATCTTTCCCCTCAACTATGACCTCCTCCTAATATATAGCATCATAAAGGATATCACATCTAGATCAAGATTATTTCATTCTATCTTGATTATTTGGACTTAAGTTGTACTAGGCATATGACAAAAAGATCCAACTTCCATTCTAGATTACCGAAGAACCCGATTCTTCAATCTGATGACAAGATTCTTTGACAACGAACTAGATCATCATAAGCATTCTTCCCCCTATGTAAGATAAAATAAGCCCATATTTTCAGAGTAAGAATACCAAAAAACCTTGATTTTTCACTTAATTCAACCATTCGATCATTGTCTCTATCAATAAAATAAAGAAAGCCACATTGTCAAGTTTCAATTCACGAACGAAACAAATCGAATGTTGTAAATATAGAATCTAGAACTTGATCAAAAATCACAAAAATCTATATTTATGTACTACACTTCAATTCCTTTAGCTACTACTAGACTTAGGCCAAAACACTTGTTCTAAACCTTCACAAACTAACAAGTTTTCGCTTGCTGGTAAGTTCTCACATCTTGCAAAGTTATCGCAAAAATTGAGAGATTCTTTAAGTTTTCACTGCATTGAATAAGTTTTCGCTTGACATGAGGTTCTCGCATAAGGACCAAACGAAAACTCTTGGTGTTTTATGTATTATGCGAAAACTAATCATTGTTTTTGCATACCCACTCGAAAACTCAAAATTTTTTGCAAAATGCAGTTATCATTTGAAGTTTTTGCATCTGGTGGTTATCACGCGACTACTTCATCAAACTCTTCTTTTCAATTTCGATCACAATTTGCAGTTTTAATTATTTAATTTCCACTATCTAAACTCGAAGAAAGTTAGTTCTATCATACACAAGATTGATTAAACAAATATTACATTCAAAAACACCAGTTTGGCCCTCGGTTTCACCTTCAAATCTTCAAAATAAACCGAGCCAAACGTCCGAATCTTCAATCCTCATTTTAACATCTTAAAAACGGATAATTGCGGAATGAAAATCCATGTATCAAGAGCAACACCTTGCTCTATTAGCAAATGTAAAGTCCCATATCGATTTTTTCCACATATTGTTATACTTTATAATCAAATTTAAAATGGATGTGTGCGTGTATGATAACAATGGACATTAAATAAAATCAAACGAATATTATTAATCAAATGATTACAATACAAATGAGTTTATGTAACACCCGGAAATTTTAAAAAGAAGAGAAATGTGAAGAAAAAGAAAGAATAGCAAAATAACCCAAGTTAGGGGGTTAAAGTTGTGCAAGGGGCAAACTTTATTATTAAGTTGTTCAAAAAGGTGGCATGGCCGCCCACCCCTGTTGCACATCATCTTTCTGTCGATTTTCTAGAGAGAGAAAGCAAAAAATTCTCTTTGGTTTTAGAGAGAAGAAGAAGAAGAGGCTGAATTCAGGTTAGTTTCCTGATTTCAGGGTGTTCTCGGCTGATTTCCAGCTTCGGGTATGTGCTTATGTGCTTGTATGTGTGTTCGGTTTTGGTGTTTTAGGTGTTTGAACTCATAAGCATTCGGATTTGAAGGAAGTATCACTCGAAAGTTGCAAGAGGTGAGTTCTAGATCCCCGTTTTAAATGTTTTAACTGATTTTGGGGCTGGAAATGCATGCTTAAATGTTTTATAAAATTTAGGTGTGTACCCGTATGTATATGTGTGTGCCCTGTTATGGGTGGGTGTATGTTCGGGATGATTTATGATTATGTGCATGTTTTATGCTTGTTAGATGCTTAGTATGCTAGAACTAGGCTAGAACAGGTTAAATTGACAAATTTTGGGTCTGAAATTGATGTTAGTTAAAAAGTAGTTGGCCATGCGCCTAAGTGCCCATGCGCCTGAGATCATGCGCCCAAACAGTACCCAAACGCCCAAGGTTCATGCGCATAAATAATGCCCATACGCCTAGGATTATGCCCAGGAGCCTAAGTATGCCCATACGCCCAACTGCCAAAACGCCTAAGTGCTCATGCGCCTAAACCAGGCCCATGCGCCTGCATAGTACCCATGCGCCTAGAAAGTTGTCCAGACGCCTAAGTGTTGGCCGTGCACCCAAATAGTGCCCATGCGCCTGAGTCACCCATGCGCCTAAGTATTCATGCGCCCGCATAGTGCTCGTGCGCCTGTATAGTGCTCATGCGCCTAAGACTTAGAAAATTTTCTGAAATTTTCTGGAAAGAGGGATTTTTAGGCTATGACTAGGGATGTTTCCACGGATGATATGTGATGATTATATGATGCTTTTATGCATGTTTATGGCCTGTTTTTTTATGTTCCTTATTATGTATTATTCCATGGCTTTACGTGGTGTGATTATGTTAATAAACGTAAAGTATATATATAATGAAAGCGGAAGTTAATGTTAATGCAAAGTGGAACGTAAAGAATGAAAGAAGAGTCTAGCAAGCAAACGTAAGGAGGTTCACACCCAATGAAGGGTGTTAGCTCAACTGTGTGCGGTTTAGCTAACCCAGAAGGATGCACACAGGGGGTCTAATCCTTGTGATTGACCGAACGTATGGGACCCTTGTCGCTTGCCCCAGGTATTAGAGTCAGCTTCATGCATAATGTTAGGAGTCTATTTATAGACTTCAGCCCAGTAACCAGCTTCGTGCACAATATTCGGGGTATAGCACATGGCATTGGTCAGGATGAAAGTGAAAGATAATGATGAATGAACGAATGACGTACGATAATGAATGATGATGAAAGTTAATAATAAATATTATGTGTATGTACGTATGATGTATGATCACGAACGAAAGTAATGGAAGGTTTTCTAAACGAAAGTAAAGTATTTCTAATATAAAGCTAGAACTCACTTAGTAACGCTGACTTTTATGCATTTTTAGTTGGCAGGTAATGGTTGCTAAGGATGGCACGGGGCGAAGCTACTTGGCAAAGTTGGCATCCATTTTGTGTAGTAATGAAACCAGGCGATGATTTGTAATGTAATGATGATGTAAACAGCAATTATTAATATATGAAATGGTTTCGTTAAATCTTTCCGCTGCAAATGTTTAATAGATTTTATGTGATTTTGAAATAGTATGGGCGGTGATTGTCCAACTGTGAGTGTCCCAGGAACGGGGCCTTACAGTTTACTTCTTTTAAGCTCGATCCACCCAAGGTGAGCTCCCCTCGCGCGGCCTATCACACAACTCTATACTCTCTCACCTTTAGAGCACTTTTATAAAATTTAACACACATAATTAAATACAAAGAAAAAACATTTATTTGTACTAAAAAGAAGTTCTCACATGAAAACTTCTTCTCGCGCGGCAACTCTAAGTTCTCGTGCAATAAAATCTTCATCAAACATCTTAGTGTTCTTGCATCCTTATATTTCTCGCATGCTAAAGCTTTTACCTTTCACTTGATATTGTAATTCAAAAATACTTTGTCCTTACATATAAGGTTTACAATACAAAGTGTTGTTTTTATGCAATATTAGTTTTTATAAAAAGTTACAGCATATAATCGAGCATTTTATTCTTTTTAATTTAAGTATACTATTGTTATTCTTTTAAAAACGTTAATGTGGTGTTTGTATAATTTTCATGATTATTAACTGCATAATTAAAAAATAACTTGCAAGATTATATATATAAATTGCGTAATTATTATTTATAACTAGAGAAATTTTAACTTGGGTAATTATGAACATAATGTGTGAAATAAATAATGTAACTTGCGTAATTATAAATTAATATACTATGCATAATTATCTATCTTATATGCGTAATTATGGCATGAACAAGATTACTAATCTCTCAAAAGACACGTGTCATGTTATAGTAACTTCATGCGTTTCGCACATTTTATTCACTTTGTATGATAATCGATATACACACACACACACACACTAGTAAAGTACCTCATGTGTGTATGTATACACACACACACTAATACCATATGCATTACAAATGTTGAATAAATAAAATATTAAATAATTTATAATAAAATTTTAAAAAATAATAAAATGATATTATTAAATAAGATATGATTGAGTTAAGTATAAGTAAATACTTCAAGAAAAAACAACAACAATATCTTTTTAAACTTTCATTTATAAGATTGTTGTTTTTTAATTGTTTATTAAAATATATGGTCTTTTAAATTTATTTTAAAAAAAATCATCCTTATAAAATTTTAAAGAAAACTGTATCAAAATAGTTTGTATTTTTAAAAAAGGGTTTTTGATCAAGATTTTGTTGTATCTTACACACTTTTTAAAGTGTGTTTTTAATTAAAAAAGTCTATTTTTAGTTTTTACAATATATATTTTTTTAATTTAGAAATGTTTTAAATAATATATTACAATATATATATTACTATCATTTATTAGAAGAAAAAGGAGGGAAAAAAAATAAAAAAGCATAATATGTTGACAAGTGTCATCTTAAAATCTTTTTTATTATAGAAGATATATATATATATATATATATATATATATATATATATTGCAAGACCGTTGAAAGGGGTTCAATGCAATCAGTTTCATAATGAATAAAGACTTAGAACACTTAACAGATCAAATAGAAAACTGGAACCTTTGTTATGATACTAAGGAACACAAGCAAGCAGAGAGACAGAACTAAGAACAACAATAGAATGGCTTTTAAGTATTAAGTATATTGTTCTCAAGTTCTTTTACAAGTATTACAAAGCATAGAAAATAAGATACAAGGATCTGAGATACTTGATACTACATCCTACAGCCGGCCATACTTTGAAGGCCAGCTGAAAACACTAATCTAGACAAGAAGATCAATGTAAAAGTCAACAGGCAGATTGCCTTTTGACTAGTGTGACATCCGATGATTTTCCGTTACCAAACTCCGTTAGTTCCATTAGGTCTTGCATCACGTGTCGTGAGCACACACTAGTTGTCATTGAACGTTGGTGATTTAATAACAATGATCTATGATAAACAGATGATAATCTAATTAATAATGTTGATTATTAGTTGTGTTTATGTGATTTATGTATTTTAAGTTATTATTTGTTTGTTTACTTGATAACGTGACAACGTGTGATAATTGGCTTGACTTATGTGTTTTGTTAACAGTTGAAATATATAACTATTAGTGTGGAATAATAATACATAAGTTTTCTAGTTTAAACTTATTTAAAAAATGTTGGAAAACTTAGTTTTTATAAAATTTAAACAAGAGGGGTTTAATTGATAAATACTACTAAACTTAAAGTTACCAAAATTAAGCAAACCCTAGCCCCCATAACCCCCAAAATCGGCCAAAGCCTTCCCCTCCCCTCACTCTCATGATTTTTTGATCAATAACCTTCAATCCATTCAATTTTGGCTTGATTTCAAGTGTTCCAACATGTTAGCAAGTGTTGATCATCATCTCTATACGTTTAAAGGTGAGTTTTATCAAGTTTTTCATGATTTTTGATTCTTAATGAGCCCTAATTCGAAATTGATGAAGAAAAGTTGAAATTAATGATTGTTTGATGATGATATGCTATTAGTTAGGTTGTATAAATGTTGGGTTATGTTGATTACGCAAGAAATCCATGGTTTGATCATATTGTTGATACATTGCCTAAAGAGGAAACTTTTCTTCATGTAAATTCATGGATTGATGATTAGTATGTGTTAGATGATTGTTATGGACTTGATTAAGTATATATTTAATGAATTCATGAATGAATTGGGTGTTAGATGGATTTTGGGTGTTACTTTCCCAAAAGGGAAACTTTATTGATGTGAAACATTGGATTTTGTGAATTGGGCATGTTTATGATACTAGGATCATGCTAGAATGCTTATTGATGATTTCTTAAGTATTGGAATGTGTAAATTGGATTATGTGAATGTTGGATGAATTGCTTGAGAAATCTAGGTTCCATAGGATATGGTGTGATGTTGGTTAAGGGTAGAGAATTATGAATCATGTTTGTGATTGTAATATATCATTATGATGTATGTTAATTGGTGTGAATTATGTTGGTTAAGGTGATAATGATCATCATACAAGCGTGCGAATCTAAGGCCCCTACTTAGTAGGATTGGTAGGGTTTAGTATGTGAAGGCGTGAGTGGCTTCACATGGCATGTGGTGCATGATTAGATTCAATGTATGAATTGCTAGTTATGATGTAATTATGTTTGTGTTGAGCATGATGTTGGGTTTAGATTTGCAAGTGTTGTATGATGAAAAATGCTATACGATGATCTATATTGGTATGATGATTATGATGGAGTCTAAGATTGATGATGTGATCTATGTGAAAGCCTTACATGGTAATTATGTGTTATGAGTTGCTAAACTTGATCAAACAAGAATTTAATTAACAAGTCACCGACGGGTCAAACGGGTCAACTAGGTCAAATGTGTCATTTTGGTTTCAAAACCCTAGGGTTGATGTGTTGATGAGCACTTAGGGTTGTTATGTTTCTCTGGTTGCACGTACTTATGTACTCACATGTTCTAGGTAACCTTTGATGGGTTGTCTTTCCTCTCATTGCAAGCTTTGCACTTATTGTTGATTTACACATCAGGTGAGTTCATGCCCTACTTTTAAACACTCTCTTTTGGGGGAGATAGCATACTTGTTTATAAATGCTTTACTATTATGAAATATGCATAGTTTAACATAGTGTTGTATACCATTGAAAGACCTCACACTTTCGGATCGTTAATTAAGGAATCTAGCGGGAAATTTTGAGTAGTACTACTAGGTCTGACAAGCCCCACCCGTATGACTGGAGGTCAAGCGGGTGCAATATTGTCCTAAACAACTAACAATGTCACGACCTGGTATGTCGTGGTAGGAGGCAAACAGACAAACACAGTCAGCTTCAATCGCGAAATCACTATGGTTAATACTTATGAATATAGACTAGCTATCTATTTCAATGCATGATTTCTATGTTTTATAACTATCACTGATTATGTTAAACGCAAACTCTTGAACTCACCAACCATTGTGTTGACTCTTTTAGTATGTTATTCTCAGGTTATTAGCTTTGGTTGCCAGTAGGAGCACTTCACGAGTCCAGCATGCATCTCAATCAAGCATATTTAAATTAACATTTGGTTTTGAATTTATTTCCTTTAAACAAAGGTTTGGCGCATGTTTTGCCAATGTTACGCTTTGAGTACCTTGGGTTTGACTTATTTACAAAACGCTTCCGCACAGTTATAAAGTTTTAAACTCTGAAATGTTTTAATGTTACATATAGTGTCGTTCTGAGTAACTAATGACTTGGATCCTGGTTTGTTCACACGCCTCGCGGTTAAACCCCGCACGTGGATTTTGAGGGTGTGACAACTAGTGACTATGACATGTCATAGCTCACATCCTAATATATTACCAAAATGATAAAAGTACAGACTCAATGGTATACAACACTATCTTAAAGCATGGACCTTTTCACCAACTTGTGTAAGTTGGTGAGTCTTCAGAGTGGCAGCGGAAAGTTGGTCAGCTTTCTGAAAAAGTTGATCAGAGAAAGCATGTCTTCTCTGTCTTCGAAAGAAATCGGCCTTCTATCTTCATGGCTTCGGAAGACTTTGTCTTCTAAGCTTCGGAAGACTTCATCTTTGGCTTTGGAAGATTTGGTCTTTGGCTTCGGAAGATTTTACACTTAAAGTATTTTCTATGCAGTGTGTAAAACTTTCGAAGTAACTTCCACCATGCACAAAGTGCATGCATGCAGGAAGCACCTTGAATGTTTTGGGTGCATTAGCCTTTTTCATATTCCTTACAAACTCCCCCTAGGCTGATGCTACCAAAACAAAGAGGATGCTTAACAATTTGCAGTCCTCATGTCTCGATTAGCAGTAAAGATCCAGGACATAATTGGTCTTCCGGATGTAAAAGGCTCTTCTTGAATAGGGTTGATTGAACAGCCTCTTAGTGCATTTCCTCAGGATGTTATTACTCATCCTAAGGTGTTGAGGAGGATGCCTTGGACTTCTTTTTCTTCCTTTTGTCCCTTTTGATGGCCATTCTTTCCCTCAATTTATATTTCAACTGAGGAGTATGTCCCTATTTGTTTAGAAGAAGGGGGTTTAGAACCCTGCTGTGGGTCAGAATATGGAGTTGGCTTGAATGTAGCTTGTTGTGTTGTCTCTTGTGGTTCAACCTTCACCTCAACTTCATGTACAGCTGGACTTGGTGGAGAATGCAAGTCAACAAGCTAACCTTCCCTTATCTTCTGCTTGATACCTCTGATATGCTCATCCATTATGGATAGAGACATAGGACCAAGTCTCCTTTCAGAAAACCCATAAAGTTTCAAGAAGTTCACCATCTTTAGTCTGTGAGCAGACCTCTTTTCCTGTGCTCTGATGGTGGCTTTTATTTTAGCAGCTTCCTCTCTCATCTTCCTTTTGGCAGCTTTTCTTTGAGTTTGAGCTTCTTCATCAAGCTGTTTGAGGTACTCAAATTCAATGTACTCATATGAGAGAGGGAGGAGCTGTGGCCTGGTAGAGACCTGTGGCAGTCAGAGAGGCTATCATTTTTTGTCTTTCTTGTTCTCTACCTATCTGAGTTTGTTCCTCTTGAACAGCCACAGAATCCTTCTCAGGGCTTTCTTGAACTGGAGAGAGGACAGAAGCTTTTTAAAGTTTCTTTCTTCCTCATTCCTTTCTTTACATAGCTCTTTGTCTGTCAGTTCATCTAATTCTGCTAAGAGGAGAGAGATGATTTCATCTATATTGTAATTTCTTAGTCCCAGATAGTTCAATCTGGCTGCTCTTAACTCATCATCCTGAGTGTTAGGCCTGTGAGCAGCCCTGATTGCAGCTTGCATAAAGCTTGGGACTTCTCCATATTTCTCTGCTCTGGCCTTCCTCTTCCTCTTTCTCTTCTCCTCCTCAATCTCCTCAAGAGTCATTTTACTTTTCTCTTTGTCAATTGTTGGCCTGTATGACTCAGGGTGGAGAGAGCTTTGGCATTCTAATGGTTGTGATGAGCTTGAGCTCTGCCAGAGAGAGGTTATGATACACCTTCACCTACAGGTGTTTCACTAAGAGTACTGGATGCTGAGGGTGAGCCTGTCTCAAGGTTCACAAGTTCTACTACTGAGCCTTCAACTGAGATTTCCCCTTCGAAGCTAATCTTAGGGTCTGTCTCAGTATCCAGTTGACCAACAGTTTTCCTTGCTAGCCTATGTCTATATAATTGTGCTCTTTGTCTGAATTCTTGCAGCACCTAATCTTGAATTTCCTCAGCTAACCTGCGAGCCTGTTTGTTTTGGCTTGGGTTGATAAAGGGCAGGTTAACTAAGTTCATACTCTCATAGATTCTTAGGGTCTGAAAGTTGAAGAGCTCCTGCTGCCCCTGAGATCTTGAGAGCACCAATGCCATTCTTGAGCTGTCATACCACCATCCCACTATTGGATTTTCAGCAAGGTGAGATGGGGCAGACATTGCCACTAGAATTCCTTCTTCAAATAGCTATAGAATTATGGCGTCCACATTAGTGTGAGCCTGAGAAAGTTGTTGAGATTGGACAACTGCAAGTGAGGGTGGTGAGTCCTCATTATCCATACTCAGGACAGAACTCCCAAGTTCTGTGGTTGTAGAGACTTTCTCTTACTTTTTGGTAGCATCACCCACTTGCGTAGGTGAGCTGGAGGTCAAGTCCACTACTTCCATAGGTTCTTGTGGACCTGGTTGAGTTTGTCTTGTTGGTCTCTCAGCTAACTTGCCCTTGAGATTGGTGATCTCAAGTTGCTGGCCATTGACCCTCTTCTGTAAGGTAGTCACTTAAGATTTCAAGTGACTGACCTTGGAGACTAAAGAGGTGCATAGTTGTTCAAGTTGTTGCACTTTTAGTTTTAGACTCTCCTCATCTTCCGATAAAGAATCATGGGGGGATGAGAGAATTCGAATGATGTCCTCTTCCTTATCACCAGCATAGTATTCTTGGCTGCTTGATTTCCTTTGCTCACTGACAGCTTCAGGTGAAGTGTCAATGGGCTGAGTTGCCATGGTTGAGGTCTTAATGATGTAATCACTAACAACAGTGAGAGCCTCTTCCATATGGACCTCCTTAACTTGTTCAAGGAGATCCACCTTAGTATGGGGTGGATGATGTGGGCTGGACATGGGAGTGGCAGGAGCACTCATCTCTCCTTGAGCAAGGGTGGAGAAGAGAGACTAATGGTACTCACTGAATCCCATGTACTCATCATCATAAAATTCAAGTTTAGGGATTGGCTGGTTTAGATCAAGAGGCTGTGGATGGTAACTGTCCCCTGAAGGTTGTTCACTAGAGTTTTAAAACTCTGAGTGAAGGCTTAAGGCTGTTTGGGTGATGAGCTCATCAGGCTGAGCATGAGGAACCTCAGCACTGTTAATATGAGAGATGGGAGTGGTTTGCTCCTCAAGGGAAATGGGAGCTCCAGTGTCCACTTCCTCTTGTATGGGTGGTGATATAGGGGCCTGCTCAGACTAAATAGCTTGAGCAGGGGTTTGTTTGTGTTTTCTTGAGTAGGTAATGGTTATTGTAGGTTGAGATGATGGTTGGGAGATAGTAGGTGTGGGTTCAACACTAGCTGGTGCTGTTAGGTTGTCACCTTGAGCAATGAGCTCTAAAATTTTGGGGACAAGGGCTGTTTCTACCCCAGAGAATCCCACAGTTGGTTTTCTCATGATTTTAAAGATGTTGGGCTTCATCTGTCCCGGTTGAAGAATTCTACCTGTTCCCTCAATTGTGAGCCCATTTCACAGTTAAGAATGTGCTGGACATATCTAGGAAACATGTAGTATTCTAGGGAGTCCAAGTTAGCAAGCAGATTTAGGTAAATAAAGTGTGAATACCTGAACTTGACCACCTGAACCAGTCCATAAACTATGAAGGAGAGATCTTCAGGAATCTGGTCCCATCCTCCATGCTTGTTGGATAAGCTGTGTATGATAACATGGAGGAGGTACTTCCACTGGGAAGAGACCTTCCCTTTCTTGAAGGTTCGGATTAAAAAATCTCCCTCATAGCCCATCTGCTCAAAGGATTGGTTTACAGCAGATTTGGGAAAGGACAAATCACCTTCTGCATCATCCAGCTGAAGATGCATGTTTATGAAGGCTGGAGTGATGAAGATTGTCCTCCACTGCACTGTGGCAGACAGTGCCTTCTCCCCATCCATGGTGACCTCTTGGCAGGTCCGCTAGAAGTCCAGAAGATGATCCTCATAAAGAGGAGGATCAATGGTGAGGGAGGTGAAGTAGTTGGTCAAAGAAAGGAAACGGCAGACCTCTGAGAAACCAGGATCTTTCTCAGAGTAAGAGTTCAACAAAGCAATCTGATTGTGTTGCCTGTGAAGTTGCATGGAGAAATCGGGTTGGTTTCTGCGATATTGGTTTGCCATTTGAGTAAGCTTCATCGTGAAGGAAGATAAGAACAAGGGCGGTTTGTGGGTGAATTTAGGCTACAAAGAAGTTGCAGATGAAGAGAGAAAAGTGAAAGAGGGGAAACCGTTGGGTATTTATATGAAATGGATTTGAGACAAAGTTAATACAAAAGGATAAACTTTGAAATCCGGATGTCGGTCCGACCTCTGAAAAAGCGCCCAAAAGTAGGTTTCTTGGAAATCGAAAATCTTCCGAAGGTAATTTGGCTTCAGAAGTTTTGATAAAAGCTTCCGAAGCCAATTTGGCTTCGGAAGATATTTCTAAAAGTTTTGAAAGTTTTGTTTCGGAAGAAAAATACTTATACTATTTTTTCACTTCAGAGACTCAATTACTTTCGGAAGAAAGTTGTTCTTTAATAGTATATAAATATTTATGAGTAAATATGGCTTCGAAAGATATTGTAAAAATTTCTTCCGAAGGTAAATTGACATAAGTAGTTATTTGATATTAAAAACATAATTTGCTTCCGAAGGTAACTTAATATCTTCCGAAAAGAAATATGTTTAAAATTTTCAAAAATCTAAGGAATATGTTCTAAAAGACTCTTCTTTCAAGATAGTTAGGGGCTTATGAAGGTGATAAAATAGACAACTTAGGACACACAAATTTTTGAAATAATATTCAATTTAAGTTTAAGAAAAAGCTACAAAAGGTTAATCATCCCAATAGCTTATTTAAATACTTAAATCTTTGTTCATCTAAAGCCTTGGTGAAAAGGTCAGCATATTGTTTATTTGTGCTAACTTTGACTAGTTTGATTAACCCTTTTTTCAAAATTATCTCTAATTAAATGATACCTGATGTTGATGTGTTTAGTCCTTGAGTGCTACATAAGATTCTCTGTAATAGATATAGCACTATTGTTGTCTATGTGGATGGGAGTCTCTTTGAAGTTGAATCCATAGTCTAGCATCTGATTCTGAACCCAAAGCACTTGAGCACAGCAGCTAGCAGCAGCAATGTATTCAGCTTCAGCAGTTTATGCAGATACACAGGAATGTTTCTTGCATTGCCTGATACTATCATTCCACCAAGAAATTGACATCCCCCTGATGTAGACTTTGCAGTCATGTTACAGCCACCATAGTCACTATCTTTATAGGCATACACATTGAAGTCAGAATTATTTGGATACCAAACGCTTAGTGATGGAGCATCTTTGAGATATCTTAGAATTCTCTTGACAGAAACCAGGTGTGACATCCTGGGATTTGCTTCATATCTGACACAAATATATGTGGCAAACATGATATCAGGTCCGCTGGCAGTGATGGGTGGTGGTGTGTAACCCTGCGTACATGGATTTTTTTTATTTAATATCATAAAAACTTATCGTTTAACTTATTGAATTTATTCAACACGCATGTAATACATATGTTTCTATCCTTGTAACATAATATACTGCATAGATGAATCAATTTATTATTGAAATATCACAATTGAACCGGTCCAAGTTTCCTTCGAATTATAAAATGAGATAATTTTCTAGGATAAAAGAAGATGAATAAAAAAGGAAATACAAGATTAAATTATTGAAGGCTGCATGAGTTTGGACATAGGAATTTGCTACTAAAGAACCATGCTTTGATCAGCATGCACGTAAAAAACCATTTTTCAATATTTTCAAGAAGTCAATAAATTTCAAGTTACACCACTCAAACTCTATATATAAGTTTCTTTATGAAGGCCAAAGAATTTATATATATGAACTGAATCGGGAAACATTATATACAAGTAACATATTATTCCTTTTAATGCTACTAGAAGGTTATATTATGGAGCACAAAGGCCGTACTGTTTTATTGGCGTTTTGTTTCACGTTGCTTTGTGTTTATTGCATTGTTGATCCTGTGAAAGCCTCAATCATAAACAAATCCAGCCATGTTGATCTATGTGCAGGTATGCTCTTACAATTATCCAGCGAAAAATGGGTTATATTCAGGGCAACAACATTAATATATAGCTCATGTTTGAAACAATTTGTGTCCTTAATTATAAAAATTAGAGCGAATGTCTCTTTTAAATTAACTATTATAACTTTAACTGAAAAACTTCACGTTCGTGAATTTCACGGTTTATAAATATCTGTTTAACAGATAAATAGTTTTAATTTTTTTATTTATTTTCAGTTTTGTTTGTTCTTCAAGAAGAAGAACATATTAAAAAGATGAAATGATCGACGAAAAGGGATGAAGCAAACCGCTTACAGAAGTGCATTAGTCTTGAGAAGACTTTATTCAAATACATTTTGATGGGTATTTAAAATAGGAAGAAGACCAAAGTTAGAAAAACAATATAAGACTTCATCATGTATTAAATATAACATTTCATGTTAGAAATGGTTTAGTTGTTTAGACTGTTACCATTTTTTCTTTTTCTTAATGGACATTCATTTTGGTTATTTTGATGTTATGATTGCATATGCCAGATATTATAGGTTCAAATTGGAACATGACCAAGCAAGGAAAAAGTCCATGTCCTACATTAGTTGTTTGGGTGCCAAAGAAACCAGGTTTCACCGAGTTTGTTAATGTCAATGAACATAATGAAGTTAAAGGTGGATTCTCCATAGCCATATTCTGTTATGCCATAAACTTACTACCCTTCAATGTTCAACCTATATTCAAACCTTTCATCAATGAAAAGGGCGAGATGAACGGTACCTATGATCAGCTTCTGCGGCACATTGAAGGCCAGGTACATATATATTAATAGATATTGTACTTAAGGTTTTATAGTATATAGTTACTCATTTGTTTTTGTATATTTGAGAGATAAACATACATTAACTTTCTTAACAATATGATGTTTTGTATCATTTTAACTGAAGTATTTCTTAATTTTGGATCTTCTAGAGCTGCGAAGCTGTGGCAGGAGACGTGACTATACGGGGAAATCGCGCTCAATACGTTTCTTTTACAATTCCCTATCTGAGTGCTGAAATTTATATGCTTGTGCATGCTACACATGAATGGAACCAAACCCTATGGACATTATTAAAACCATTTAGTACTAGACTATGGATCACATTATTTTGCACGTGTATCTTCAGTGGAATCGCGCTTGCAGTTTTAGAATACCGCGTTGGCAACCCCAAATTTGTGTGCCCATTCTATAAGCAACTCATAATGGTCATATGGTTTCCTATTTCAACATTCTTCTTTCATGAAGGTATATATATCTTTCAAGATATTGGTTACTTTTATATCTCTTATAAATACTCCCTATATATAGTCTATATATAAGAAGTAAGAGGAGTATGACAACAACATTGATCTGAAAACATACTAGAGAAATAATTTGTACAACAATTTTGTAGGAAAAATACTTAACAGGTGCTCCAAAGTTGTGCTTGTTACATGGTTAAGTATGATATTCATAGTACTTCAAATTTTTACTGCAACATTGTCGTCGTGGTTAACACTAGATCAACTAAGTCCAAGATTGCCTTCATGTTATGAGAATGTTGGATATCCAAGTGGTTCATTCATAAAGGATCTCAAAAATGATAAAGACGATTGTTGGGGAAAGAATCTACTGCCTCTCAACGGCTACGAAGAATATAAAGAAGCTTTGTCCAATGGTACCGTAAATGCTGTTATTGATCAGCTCCCTTATATCGATCTCTTTCTTGCTAAGTATGGGTCTCAATACACTAAAGTTGGATCAATACAGCCGGAAGCCGGAATTGCATTTGTGAGTGTATTCTCTTCTCTTTTTCTCACTCTCTTGTTGTTTGGATTTTCTTTTATTTTTCTAATGCAAGGTTTTGGAACTGAACATGAGAAGTCATGCAGTTCATTCCTTTTACTTTTACTTTGTGCAACTTGAAAAAAATAGACAACTAAACTATCTAATCTAAACTTTTGCCCAAATGGACACTTGAAGTGGTCATTAGATGTCTTGCATCTATAATAGAGGTTAAGGGTTAAAATAAATGGACACTTGAAGTGGTCATTAGATGTCTTGCATCTATAATAGAGGTTAAGGGTTAAAATACTGTAAGCGACAGATAGTTGAATAGATTAACAGCTATTTAAAAAAACTCTAAATGTAAACTTTTTATTATCTAACATAATTATGAGTCATAGAATATAGCCAAAAAAAATAGAATACTAACAATCTTATATCAAACTAAACTAAACTTGCAGGTAATCATGTTATATTCTTAAAAAAAAAAAAAAAGAATATTGCGAGGAAACCCATCATTAGTTATTCTACACACTTAATAATAAATAATTGTATTTCCTAACTTCATGTGTTTATTATTCAGGCGCTACCTATTGGATCTGAATTATTAGAGGTCTTTTCTAGGGCAGTTATAAACGTTACTGAAAGCGAAATTATGACCCAAATGAAGAGCAAGTATCTTGGGTTATCTACTCAAAACTCACAAACTAATCAAGCCCCTCCACAGAGTCTTGATGTTAAATCTTTTATTGGACTATTTATATTCATGGGGCTTGTGGCCATAGCCGCGGTTATGGTGTCAGAAATTGTTCTTAGACGTAAAGATGATAAAATCGAAAATGAAGAGGATGAACAAGTTACCATATCCAATCACGTACAGGTCAAGATCCATGATTAGAATACATGCATATATATTTGACTAGGTGTGAATGTATATAATATATACAAGCAATAAGCATCAGTACTTGCATCATTGTTGATGTTATGGTGTTATATGTATTGATATCACTTAAATGTAAACGATAGTACACTATTATTTAATATACAGTAAACACAAGTAATATGTCATTTGATCTTGAATTTAATAGCAACTATATAAAAGGTGTATACTATGTTTTACTTAGCTTCCGTTATGCGTATCGAATTGGGAGGGGTTTGAACGCTTCGTCATATGATATAAACACAGTTTTACCCTACATTTTGTGAAGGAGATTGTTTCCACGGCAATAAATGAAACTAGATCATATATTTGAAGTGAAAAATAACGTGATGAGAAATCTTAAAACTTAACTAGTTTCTCTCCCACAAACCCTCTTGTATGTAAATGGATTAATTTATAGCATATTGTATGATGTTAAATATATTCAATTAAAACGGGTAATAAATTGAAATACATACCAAAAGAGGTTATATTTTGAAAGTCTCTAGAAATTCATACAAAAATCACCTTAAAAGCTCCATGAAAGATATAATATTCGTTTTGGTGGAATAGAGTCTACATTAGGTGTATTTTGTTGTTTTGTAAGTGAAAAACGGTTGCGCGAGTTGAAATTGAAAATCGGTGGAACTATTGAAAGTGTATTGAAGACAATGTGTGTTTTTTAATATTTTACAAAAAGAAAAAAATAATAAAGTTATCTCCTAAACAAAATATGGATTCGAATGTAAATGTATTGATATTATTTTAATTTGATTTCAATATATATTATATATATTGGAGGAGAAAAAGAAGGCAATGGAGGTTTATAAAATGAAGAATTGAGAAGGAAAAAAAAGAGAGATCTTTTATTATGCTATCGAAGTCTAACGGCCAAAAATAAAGAAAGAAAAGTAATTTGGATTATTTATTTTGTTTAGGGGATTTTATGCAATTCAAGAGTTATTAATTGTTCATAATAGTTTCGTAACTTTATAACTAATTTTATTTGATTGATTTATCTATCATATCCGGCTAGAACACTACTAGTTTCATTGGGGGGCGAAAGTAGGACGATTGCATAATTTTAAGGTGGGTGGTTGGGATTTATATAACACTGAAAAGAAAATTTAGGGTGTGCAGTCCCCCCTCTCTTGGCTTTAGGTTTGCCCTTGCACTTGAGTTTGTTTCTTTAATTTAATTCGTAACTTATGTAAAACGATTATTTGATTGTTTATTTTAATGGTTTTGTTTGCATAATTTTTTTATTTTAAACTGATACATATTAGTCTGTTAATAAATCTGATAAACTTATTAAAATTTCTAATAAAGTTTATCAATATTTTAAAACCCTAATCAAGTTTTAATTTTTAATATAAGAAACAAATAATATTTTGTGTTTGTTTATGAACCCAAAATTATTATAGAGTCATTCATTTTAGTTAAGCATTCACCATGGCGTGAGTATGTAACTTTGATCAATACTTTTATCATTGCAACCCGCACGTTAAAGTCCAAACATGCATGATCTTGGAGTTGTGGGTTGGCTCTAATCAATAAACAACATTTGGTTAGACATTAGACGAAGGCGATGCCCGAATGGCGTCACATCTAGTATTAATACAAATCGTTTACATGAATGATCATTGCACCATAATCGTTAATGATCGTAAACCCAAATCAAGTCAAGAAATAACCATGTGTTGAAACTATTTTATGAATTTTGATTTTTTCACAATTTATTGGTTTTTATAAACTTTCCTAATAAAAATAACCCTACTTTATATTTCTTGACAGAACCTTAACACGAGAGCATAGGTTTTTTTTGCACTTTTTACACGATAGTGTTAGCGTGCTGGAATTTTTTTAGTTTTTATAAAGTTTTTGTACTTTTAGTTTCTAATTAAAATCTCCCGTATCACAACTAATAAAGTAACTTTGATAAAAACATATTTGGTACTAAAATAGTTAACCCTTATCTCTTAGTATACGAACCCTACTTCCAGTCATACTATTTTTACTGTGTGCACGGTAAGTCTACATTTCATATTTTATTTGTTGAATTCGACACCCAACACTAACACTCCCTCCCCTAATTTTAGGATTCTAATAACTCCTCTCATTTTAATGAACTTTATTTTTAGCGTGTGCACCATTTTCATTTGAGTGTGGAGATCTGTCTAGCTAAAGAATGATGAATGTTAAGGTAAATTCTCTTTCTTTCTATCTTAGGACAGAGGAAAAGTTTGGTCAGGAACCCAACAGGATGTGGGTAGAATACTCACAAGGCATGAATACATGCCAATGACATAGTTGTGAGGTAACACCCACAACAACTGAGATAAACCCTTAATGTAAGATAAAGGGTTATACAACTCGTGTAATGCGGTAAGATAACCATAGGGGAACGGGGTTACTTTTCCCTATTGTTGGGATAAATATACCTATAGGTTATGCTACTTGACATTTAACCAAGGAATACAACTTAACACAAGATGTAAATTAAGTTAAAATCATATAATGAGGATCTTCTATGTTTATAATACTTGGATATGAGATACTTGTGTTAAAGAATGTGTATATTAAGGTTTGATGGATTGTGTGGTGATTTAGCTATTGAGGTGAGTTCTATTCTCTTAGTCTTATTTTAAACAAAAGTTTTGGACTATCAGTTCTGTCCTATCAACCCTATTTTAAAATGTTTTATGGTTTTTTGGCTGTGAATTATTTAGAACATTCAAAATTGGAAGTGTGTTATTAAACTATTGTTTTTAAACTTTGGCTAGCATTTGTATGATAAATATGGGGTAATACTTGTTAGGAACAGAAGACCGTCGCAAACTATGGAAATGTGATATATATATCCGCCACCGTGCGGACGTGTACGACAGGAGTTAAGTTTACTGTATTACTTGTTTACGTATTTATCTGTTGATGCTAGTGAAAGTATCTTGAAAAAGGTTTTGAAAGATATTGTTTTGTGAACTCACTAGTGTAATGCTGACTTGTAATATATTTTGGGCACATGTTTTAGGTGCCATGTGATATAGGGTCTATGGATGTTGGTATTGAGGCTAGAGCTTATGAGGACTGAAGGTCTTGAATATAGTTCTCTAAATTATTTATAGCCTTAAGTGAATGGTTTTGGATGTAATCGAACCCATGTACAAAGGTCGATATTATTGAAATGATAAGTTTTAAATTTCACTACGTTATTCTGATATCCATCAGTCAAGTATAACGTGCATCATAACCTGCATGTGGGATGAGGGTGTGACAAAAGTTGGTATTAGAGCCATAGTTTAAGCGAACTAGGTACAAGAATAGTATCTAGACTTAAACTTAGATGAGATAAGCCGAATACCTGCATAAATGAATCGAGTCGATGCCTTAAGATTAGAGGAGTTGGTTTTTTGTATTAGCATGGTGGAAAATGACTAGATAGGAATAGTGTGGCAAATAAGTAATTACACTTGGCCATTGTTATTCCTTATATACAAGCACTATACTATTCTAGATCATAGTCCATCATGTGAGTGATTCCATATTCTTTTTTATAGGAACTAATAATGGCCGGTAGATGACGAGTAGCAACTTGGGATGAAACCAAGGTAGGACTCCTACTACTAAGAGGAATACAAGTTTAAGTACGGGCAAAGGAACCGTTAATACTAATCATGTGGATCAACATGGTTATAATAATACGAAAAAAAAAGTCGTTATGATCGAGGCTCAATTTCAAGGAGCTATTGCTGATGAAGTTTTAATGATTTTACAATCAACACTGCCTTGAATATTGGATGATGCGTTCTAGAGAAGAATGAGGTAACCTAGGAGCTAGTGGTGGTGTTGGCAATGGAGGTACTTGTGGTAGCCACCAATAGGGAAACATGAGGTCATAAATTTAGTGGAGACATGAATGCCAATGCTAGAGTTGCGTAAAGGCAAGGTTGCACGTATAAGGGTTCCAAAGACTGCAACCTAAAACCTTTTAATGGAAAATATGATGTTATAGCTACAGTCAATTGGATCTCAACAATGGAGGCTATGATAAAAATAAATGAATGTAAGGAGGATCAAGCGCTCAAATATGAGTCGCATTCATTCGAAGATGAAGCACGTGATTGGTGGGATACTATTATCCAAAGAAAAGGACCATATGCTACTAACGAGATGAAGTGGAATGAACTAAAGAGCTTAGTCTAGAATAAAATTTGTCCTCAAAATGAGTTACGACAAAATTGAGTTAGAGTTCCTTCGACTGGAAGCAGTAACTATGACACATCGTGAGTATACGTCAAAGTTCATCGAAATGGCTCAGTTAGTACCTTACTTACTGACTCCTGAGTAGAGGAGTATCAAGTCTTATATTCAAAGTCTTTTATTGAAATTTCAACCCGGGTGAAAACAACTACACTTTTGACTTTTGACTCTGCAGTCGAGTTAAGTGTAATTATCTATGATGAAGTCAAGGGTGAAAAGAAGCACAAGATGGATCAAAAGAAGAAATGAAATGAGAAGGAAGGAAATTGATTTAGAGGTATATATCAGTTTAGTAGAATCAAGAATGGTAACTTGGATAACTTGGATAGGAAGAAGATGGGAAAGGAATCCCAGGACGGAAAATGCAATGGATGTTAGCAAACCGGACATGTAGCAAAATTTATCAAATCGTTAAATGATTTAACTATCAAGGGTTGGGGCATTACGAGAAGAAAGGTTGAGTATTTGTACTAAACAAAGGTGGTAGTCATGAGGCGAACAGTGATGTAGTAGCGGGTATGTTCCCTCTAAATAACATTTATGCTAAGATCTCATTTGATATTGATGCAAACAAGAGTTTCATGTCAACTTCCTTCACGAAGTACACGGAAAGGAAGCCTCTAGCACTCGATTGTGCTTATGAGGTAGAAATAGCCTATGGAGGAAAAGAGAAGATAACTTTAATATATAAGGGTTGTATACTTAACTTAAATGGTTTTGAATTCCTAATTGACCTTATGCCTATAAACCTATCTAGATACAATGTGGTTATAGGAATGGATTGGTTAACTGCTAACCAGACTCATATTGATTGTGAATAGAAGTTAGTTGAAGTACGTAACATGGATGATGAAACTATATTAGCTCAGGGAGATAGTGTTGCTGGTAAGATTCAGATGATATCTATGATTAAAGCTAATAAGTGTATGATGAAAGGAGGCGAGGCTTTTATAGTATGTACCACAAATGTTAAGCCTAAAAGATAGATTTTTGATATCCCGATGGTATATGGTTACCCTGATGTTTTTCGGATGACTTACCAGAACCCCCTCTTGATTGTTAGATCGAATTTCAAATTGATTTAATATCTGAGGCAAGACCTATTGCCAAAGCACCTTATTGTCTAGGGCCATCCGAATTACAAGAACCGATGAAGCACATTCAATAGTTGTTTGACTTGGGCTTCATTAAACCAAGTACATCTCCTTAGGGTGCGCCAGTTCTATTTTTGAAAAAGAAAGACGGTTCAACGTAGATATGCATTGACGACCATGAGTTGAATAAGCTGACAATCAAGAACAAGCATCCTTTACCTAAGATCAGTGACTTGTTTGATTAGTTGCAAGAAGTCAGCTATTTGTCCAAGATTGACTTGAGTTCTGGAAATCATCAACTAAGGGTTCGAGAAGAAGACATTCCTAAGGCAGGGTTTAGGACTCGTTATGGGCATTATGAATTATTGGTTATGTCCTTTGGATTAACCAATGCCCCTTAGCATTCGTGGATGTCATGAATAGAGTTTGCATAGACAAGTTTGTCATTGTCTTTATAGTTGACATCTTGATCTACTCTAAGAATCATAATGATCATGCTAACCACTTGAGGAAAGTTTTGGATACCCTTAGGCATGAGAAACTTTATGCAAAATTCTCTAAGTGTGACTTCTAGAAAAAGAAAATTCTGGTTCTTGGTCATGTGATAAATGAATCTAGAATCCCAGTTGATCCATCTAAAATAAAAAGTATAACAAAGTAGGAAACCCCAAAGAATCCCACTTAGGTTAAGAGCTTTTTAGGACTGGCTGGATATTTTTAGAGATTTATCTAGGATTTTTCCAAGATTGCTACGGCTTTAACTGCATTAGCTTAAAAAAAAAAGTTGACTTCAAATTGTGATCACATCAAGAAGAATCCTTTAATATCTTAAAAGAGAAACTTAGCATCACTCCAATCCTTTCATAACCAGGGAACAAGGATTCCATGGTATATTTTGATGTTTCACGTAATGGTCTCGATTATGTTTTAATGACATAAGACAAGGTTATTGCTTAGGCGTCACTCCAACTAAAAAATCATGAGAAGAATTACAGCACGCACGACTTGGAATTAGGTGACTAGTGTTTGAACTAAATATATGGCAAATTCGTGATATATTTTAATCATAAGAGCCTCCAACACATTTTTTATCAGAAGGATTTGAACATGAGACAACAAAGATGGATGGAGCTTATCAATGACTATGATTATGAAATTAAATACCATCCAAAAAAGGACAATGTAATAGCAAATGCCCTAAGTCGGAAGAAAAGAATAAAACCATTTAGAGTTAAGGCTTTGCAAATCGATATGAAGGTCTATTAGAAGGTTAAGATTGTGGAAGCTCAAGCAAATGCGTTAAAGGATGAGAACAGCAGGAAAGAATGCAATTTTGGCAAAGAAAAATTGTTTACAAAAGAAGAAGATAACATACTAAAATTTAGGCAAATCTGCTATATAAAACAAATAGAAAAAATGATGAATAACTAAAACAATAAGAACTTCAATATAGAATGTAGAAAAGAATATTTTGTTAAAAATCCATCTATCGCGAAGCAGTAACAAAGTTTATAGTGAAATTGTAGGTTTTTTCAGTGTTAACATAATAGTTTTTCCTCGTTCAAAGTAATAAAGAACCTACTTTGTTTTTTTTTTTCTATAGTTTTACACTTAAGCTCATAAAAATCTTTTGAAACTAACCACAATATTTTTTTTTCTTCAAATTGATTACCTGCTCAACTAAAATTTTACACTAATATACTCGAGTTATGTCAAATTTATATTTAATTTTCTAAATACCTTTAATACAGTTTTTTTTTTTTTTTTGTTTAACCAATTTACAATATAGTCCATTAACTTTTATTTAAATAATCCAAACTATTGACTACTGCCAATATTAATCTCAACAAATAATTTGGCAAGCATTAAACTTTAAAAAAATTACAAATGTGTTCATCTTAAATGCTTTATATCTAGTATAAAATATAACATATATATAAAAAGTAAATTAAAATTAAATATTAACTAATTTAAAATATTATTAATAAGATAATACTTAATAAATTGAATTAAATAATCTAATGTGTATTAAATAATGTACTAATTAAGAGAAGTTCATTAAATGGGAGCAAATTAAGAATTAGTGCATAAAACATTTGTATTCTATGCTTAAAAAATTATTTTAGGTGTCTTAAACTTTATATAAAATTACAAATGTGTCTATCTTAAATGTTTTATATACATTATAAATATAGATATAAATAATCTAGATATGAATACTTTTGTGAATAAGTATTTGGACTTCATTCTAATGCCCAAAAAAAAAAAAAAAAAAAAAAAAAAAAAAAAAAAAACCATATGTTCTTCCATGATCTTTTACCAAATCAACAAATATCAAAAGTTATTTGGAATAAAATGAATTGTTAACTATAGATGTGTGTCATCTATAAAATGTACACTAACATTGCATGGCTTTTTCCTGCCCTAAAACCTAAATGAGTATATTCTGAGTGAGTCTAAGGCATACCCTCCTGTTAATAATAATTTCAAATTTATCCTCAATACTTTTTGTTTCAAAATTAGAGTAGTGAGAAATCCCTATTGGAATTAGCGTGTGTCCTCTTAGCAATTACGATCTCTTTTACATTGAAACTCATAATGTGTTCTCTGATATCTATGTCGTTTTTGTAATTCGAGTTCTTTTCATCCATGCTGATTTTGAATTATAAACCTATATATGTTTATATCGATTGAGTATCGATTGTTTCCTATACTCCGACGCTCTGAAGCAAATTCCTTATCCAAACTAACTAATTTTCATATGAAAGTTTAAAGTAAACATAAAATTTGAGCATAAAACCCTTTGGTTAACCTAGCATGTGGTAGACAGCAACAAGAGACTTGTAGTTAGTTTGCAAATAATTAATGTTTTAGGTAAGTGAAAAACCATCACCTACTTGAATCCCTTGATATTTTGATTAGTTGAATCCATCATTGCTTTAGAGGCCACATGATCATCAAGTTCTATTTTTCTTCAAGTTCCATTCTATCACAAACCAATATCCACAAACAGAAATGAAAACAATACTTGATTAATCCAAAAATGGTACCAAAAAAACAGAATGGTTACATAACAGTTACATATAAAGATCTCCGGTCCGGTTTGATTTACACTATCATACAACTGCGGTACCGGCTAATTTAGCACCATAAATTAGTTTACAACACCACTAATTCACCAGCAGATCAATGATAGAGTTGATTTATACAAGCTATTAAACACAAGTTTAAAAAATGGTGTAATCACCCTCCGTTGATCATAACCGAGTGGAAGGGTACCCTTTCAATGTCAACAAAGGTTGAATACTCGTTTTTTAACGGTTGTTTCCATGGTTCTCCATCCATCTGCATAAAACCTTGTTTCCATGCTCCGCCCCTTAGCTCAAATCGAATTGCACAAGCCTGATGAGCAAAAGGTTGTATGAGTTCCATGAGTTTGGCGGTTAACTAATGTATATAACTCAATGGGCTCGCGTTAAAGAAAAGGTATAAATTTAAATTGTAGTACCTGCGCGATGTGTTTGGCTGAGATAAGTTCGACCATCACGAATGATGCATGCCATCCGTGCTTAAATCCAAAAACTTCTAAGAGACCATCATCTGCATTAGCCTCAACAAAGCCTTTCTGCATTGTTACCAATATGTTATTATCATTACACACACACACAAAAAAAAAAAAAAAAAAAAAAAAAAAAACATGAGGTTCATTTGCTCTACAAGATTACTATATCTTGTCTTTAAATGGATGATACATTATACATGAGAAATAGTCAAATACTTTCCTTAAACTATGTGTTTCGTGTCACATACATACATTAGCGTACTCAGGATGTTTTTTAGTACTCACTCACTTTTCGAAACTGTTCAGTATCAGTGTTGGTGTCAATGTCAGACACTTGAATAACACATAAAATATTTTTTTTAACCGACGTAACGTGACAGTTTTGTTTACTATGTGGGTCCGCCCAGCATACATAGATCATAATACATAAGTGAAGAAATACTTGATCCATTGTGCATGATCATCAATCTATCATCATTGATTATGGTAAATAAACACTTACCTTTTCCATATATTCAGGTTTCAATTTACCCCAAGGATTTCTTCCGCTGGCATAGCTATGAAGATTCAAAGCAACAATAGACCTCACACTACAGACGATAAATTGCCAAAAACAAACATAAGTTAAAAAAATGATACATCATTTGATACTATTTTATCTAGTTCCACAATTTTTCAATTATTGATTATTGATTAGATGCCATTTACAGATTTGACTTTCTAGAAGTCAAGATTTTGACCATACTGATCCACTGTTCTGTCAAACTGTGTAGTTTTCGTGGGGTCTTTATCAAAAAATCATATTTCATTTGGCACTGTATCATATAGAGTTTATATGCCGAATGATGGTTTTGTTCGTTTAGAATCAAGTACAAATACAAACGTTCAATCATTATTGTATTTGATTCATTCAATAAATGTGATTACTGAAATAACTCTTTAGTACCTTGATGGGATAGGGACAAGCTCCCACTCTGAGCTGTTGAGCCTTTTAACATGTAACCTCAGTATATTCTTTAGTCCTCTGCATTCATCACATTATTAAAACCGAATGAAATTCCCAATTGTATTTTATTTCAATTTAGATACTATTTTACATTACTTCATTTTTACATAAAACATGACAATAAGTTCCCTTATATGGACCAAGAAACACCCAAAGATATTTGAAAACTTAAAAGCAACACTTATTTCAGGTAAGGGTGTGAAATGAAAACATGAGATAAGCCTAACACAAAATTCACAAATTTGGGTTTAGTCTAAACAGTTCGCGTTAAAGTTGGTCTGGCAGATACCCGTTAATTTTTATAATTTTTAAAGAAGGTATGTGTTGTGACATAACATATACGTATTGGGTATTTAATACCAAATTGAAAGATAAGAATAAATTAGCATCGAGTTTTATAGATTAAACATTGTTATTAATAGAAACTTGTACTTTTGTTGTGAATTTGTAACTTTAAAGTACTAACATCCAAAAAAGTAAATAAAAAAAATCCAGGTTAAAGGTGATGTGTTCGTGTCAGACCTTGAACGCGTGTCAATGTGTCATGTTTGGGATCATATGATTGACAAAATTATCGGGTTCAACTCATGTTAGGATTTGTGTAAAACTTTCATGTATATGTTTGTCTCAACCCGCAAACACAACCCATCTAGCAACCCTAATTTCAGTTGAAAAACTACTTCATGTGAGCAACTCTTTACCTCAAACCAGGGTCTGCCACACAAGGTGTAAAAAACCACCCTTGTTTACAGCTATATCCAGAGTATATTATCTGTGACAACAGAAATATTAATAATAATAATTACATATTTCATATATCTAATAACTCTTAGCCATATAACATAGCTATAAGCCTATAAAGATAAATATCTTAATGGGGTTAATTCAGTTTACATTTAATCCAGATGGGTAAACTTCAAGTGATAGATAGGTAACAAATGAAACAGGTCAAATGGGTTGAAAATGACCAATAAAATTAATTAATTAATTTTTACTCATAATCTATACATAAGTTGTTTATCAAATTCTAGGGAAATGAAAAAAAAAATATCGGGCCAACATGACCTAACTAGTTTGGATCTGTATTAAATTACCCATTTTGACCCGAACCTATCACACAACACATATGAATGGACCATTTTGCCATCTCTAAAGAAAATGTTAATAGCAAGAGCAAGGTACATATATAAGCCAACTAAAGTTCAGACCTTGTTTGAAATAGGACCTCGAGCAAGGTAAGGTTTCTCATTCCTTAAATGATGGAAACCATAAGCCACTTGAGCATCCATTCCTGTATCAAGATTCAAGAATGCTACATGAATAAGATAGTAAAAATAGAAAAAGAAATGTAAAAATATTAAAGTAAAAACTATATATTAATCCTCAAAAAGAACAAAAGAAAACATCATACCTATGCTGAAATAATTATAGAACACTCCTTGATAGCATAAAACTTTCTCAGGTAATTTCCCTTCAGTTTGTAAATCCTGCAAAAAGAAAACACAATAATAACGGTTAATTAAAGAAACCCAAGAAAATGTTAAAAACCAATTAAGTTAAGAAAACTATATATCACAAACCTGATCAGGAACAACCTCCTCTGTTTGCTTCAAAGAATGAGGCGCGTCCAACTTTTCACCAGATGGCATCGATATCAAAAGATTCCAACTGCATATTATAACATATATGTTACAACATGGTATTATCATCAGATTATAAACATAAGATCACTAACACATTATGAATATTATGAATGAATAAAGGTAGCAACATGGATTGATCAGAACAAGTTGTCTACATTAGACGACACTTTTGGCAACTTTTTCAACCAGTTGGACCCGTTTCTTGTTTAGTTATTTTATGTAACTTACCCATTTGACCCGTTTAAGATAAAATATAAAACAACCAAAACAATTTATTTACATCTAACAATATAAATGGATCACCTATCGAGGAAGCTAGTTGGAGCATGAGTGGCTTTATCAAGAGTTCTTTTTATGGCAGCTTTCCAGCTAAAAGGAAATGAACCACCCTGGACATAAGTTCAGTTACACCTCAAGAACATGAAAAAAAAAACTACAAACTGAAATTATCAGGATATAACAAAATTACCCATCCAAAACTTCTCGACAAATCGTTCCCTGTACCGAGAGGAATAATTGCTGTTGGTGGAATGGGGTTTCGATCCTGTTTCTGAAGCACTTCAAGGCATCCAAGAACCCAACCGACGGTTCCATCACCTCCTGCAACCTTTAAAATGAATAAAAATACCATTTTTTAGCATTATATATTCATACTAGTTTTGCTATAACTTTAAAAATCTCAAAATATGGTGCAAATATTTTTATTTGAGATGTTTGAGGGTGAAGTCTGCATTTCTCTTGAGGAACAATTTAAATACTTTTGGCATATTTAGTAAGTGCTATAAAAGTTGAAGACTTTTTAGTTTGTTGTAGTTGAGAGTTTGGCAAATTTGGATTTGTGTTTTAAGTGGTGATCATATGAATATTATGACTTAAGTCACAATAACCATATCTTAATGTTAGGACAAACAAAATCCCTGACTCATTATTTAGTGTCAAATATACAGTTTCGGAGAGTCAGTTTCTCACGTGTACTATAACAAACCTCATTATTTAGGGGCATGGGAAAAGTACTTTTACTCTACCCCTAGATAATCAGGTTTAAGTTTCATACGTCCCATAACAAACCTGCTTATCTAGGGGAAAATATAAAAGTACCTACACACACTTCTTTCGTAACTACATTTGGGAGACATTTACTCCCATTTCACAAGTTTTGCATTTTTCTTAAACATGTCATATTGGTCATTTTAAAATTATTTGTTAAATAACCATAATAAACCAAACACTAAAATATATGATCATCAAATTATAACAACTTAAAATGCAAAGGATCTATAGATTATCTAATTTTAGTTATTCAATATCACATAATCATTTTTGAAACGCATATTGACTTTGAAACGAAAGGGTTAGCATTTTCAAATAGGAAAAGACGCGAGTTAGAAGACATTGTGGCGATTAACATGGATTTGGCCCCCTAAGGTCGATACCACAGTGCTAAAAGAAAGGAAACACACATACCACAATCCTTAATCTTTCTCGGGTTTCTTTAGCACAATTATCTCCATTCCCAGCAAACTTCTCCAAGCAACCCAATCCGTATTCAACAAACTCATTAGGCTTCACAGTTTGAAGATCAAACACCTAGCACACAAAAGAAACTAAGTTAATGCAAGTAAAGATTATTATCACATGAAAACATTCAAATGTATCTGTAACTGCAAGCATTGCCAGTGATGTGTAAAAATTTCATCAAATCTTGATTATCCAAATTATCTTCTGCAAAATGATGCAAATCAAGATCCCTAAAACACAATCCCAAAATCAATTTACTTCATAACTTCAGATCCCATGAAAATCAAAGATTTAAAACCCAATTTATGCAGGAATTGAAGAACACAAAAGCACATAAATTATGCGTTTCTGATGCATCTGTTAACATCATAATAAAATGAAGTTCTCAATCTTTCTAAATCACAACTTTTTCATCAAAAATCAAAGTAGTTTTCAATTTCATAGGGCAAAATCAAGCAAAAATGTTGAAGATGATGCAATAATCGAACATCCATCAGAACAATAATAATAATAATAACAATATCATTATTATTATTATACAGAAGTTAACAAAACACCTGTTCTTGACCCATCAAATCCTGCAATCTAGCTTTAAGCTCCGGCCCATGACGACCACCACTTTTCGAGTTAATAAACACCACCACCGGACACTCGGCGGCGACGGCGGTGGAGGA
This sequence comes from Flaveria robusta, assembly GCA_025506415.1. NCBI lineage: Eukaryota > Viridiplantae > Streptophyta > Magnoliopsida > Asterales > Asteraceae > Flaveria > Flaveria robusta. The sequence continues at coordinate 6,485,218 of CM046467.1, read as the reverse complement.
ATCACAATAACGTTTCCCAGAATCAATACCCTTTGAAGCAATGGAGTCACGAATAGCGAGGCGTAAGTACTCCGGCATGGTGATCTTCAGCCTCAACTCCTCTTTCGGAATGCTGATTCCCGACAACGAACAGCGTTTGATCGAATCGATGAACGACGACCGCATCGCCACCGTGTTGACCGTCTTCTCCGGCGCCGGTGACCCCATCGGAATCACTCTGTTTCAGATAAGAAGTATGAAAGATTCAGACTTTGATACGATGGTGATGAAGAAACTGCCGGCGGTTTTCTTGAGTGAGTGTGTGTGTGTGTGTGTTTGTGTGGGTGGAAGATGTGCCGGCGAGATGGTTGCTTTTGAAGTCCGGCGGGGGGGTCCCGCTTGAAGTTTTGGTTATTATTATTTGTAAAAATATTATTGGTGGTTTTTTATTTTTCAAACCGGGAATAAGAACGCGGTCTGTTATACTCACATCACCCTCGTCTGATCGCATGCCGTGTGGAATATTCATTTGATGTATTAGTAGACGGATGTGTGAAATCTACATCTAATCACACGCCATGTGCAAACGGTTGTTTAAGGTTTTTTAAAAAGTTAATAAGTTAAAAAAAAATGTTTGGAATCTCGAAAGCATTTTTAAAATTAATTTTTCATAAGTGACTTATTAACTTTTGATAAAAAAATTAGCTTAATTTTCTATTATGTTACTCTATTGCCTCCTATTCACTCTTCTTAATTTTTAAAAGTATGTTATTTTTTGTCATTTTATAGAACTTAAAAACAAAAAAAAAACAAAACTTTTATAGAATGCAAAAAATTTTAAAGCGTTAAATTTTTTAAAATAAAATAATTTAATTCGGTATTTTTAAATTTTTGTATGAAAATTGAAATCCAAAACACAACAAAAATAAATAAACAAGATTCTTATACAAATATTCTTCAATAACATTTTAAAAAAAGTTTAAAAATATTTTTTTAGATGCGAAAGTTTAATATTATTCATAATTCATTAGTAACTGTTAAATCATTTATTTATTCAACTGTGGATAATACACGGGTTATAGCCTAGTAAAATTATACATCATATCTTTACTATTTTAATAAAATGATAACTACGATTGACACATAGCAACATCACATTTTTCATAATCAAGTTTTTGCTGTTTATCTCTCCTAATAATTAATCATATTAATTACTGATAATATTATTTATATATTTTTAAATTAAAATAATTTTTAGTAAATTATGCAAGAGTCTTTTTAATGTTATTTTTTTTTTAAATTATATAAAATAAGAGATTTTTTTAAAACATCAAACTTTTTTAAAAATATGAAACCTTTTAAAATTAATGTTTTTAAAAAGTAAAATAAATAAAAAATAATCAAATGCAAGAGTTATAATAACTTTTTTTTAAATAAATTTTTTATTTTATTTGTAATAAAAAATATTTCAATCATAACTTATTTTAAAATATCATTTTATAATTAATAAAATTTGATTATATTATATATCTTATTTATTTAACACGTATAATATCTATAATTAATAATTTTTTATTATAATATATTTTATTTATTTAACTCGTATAATATACGAATTTACTAAAATGAGTATTTGAATTTGACTAAATTTATATAATATAAGTAACGAAAATCGAATGCACAAAAAAGGCCAACAGGTTATGTTTTTATTATAGCTTTTAATTAAATAAGCCCCTCCTATTTGGGTTAATTACGAAATTACCTGCTCTCGTAATATTTTATGCTTTGGTTTTAGACGATAGAAATGGCTCCACGTGAGCTACGCACTTTTGACATTTATGGTGCTTCTATATTTACATTTTGTGCCCTTTGAGATAAGATTAACTACATATGACCTCCTTTGTTTATTATAAGTTAACTTGTTAGTATCTTGAGTTTTGATTTTATTAAGTCATGCAATCGACTTTGTTCACTTAGGGGCTGTTTGGCGATTTTTGAATGGGTAATCGCTGAATCATTAAAAGTTTTAAACCATTAAGTGCTGAACCAATAACAGGTCTGAATTATTAAAAACTAGTATATTGCTTAACTATTCAGAGATAAATGTCTGACCAATTTAGATAAAAGCTCTTAACTATTAAGATTTAGTATAATGCTTAACCATTTAGAGACAAAAATGATTAACATTTACGAACCAAACACTCTGAACAATTAAATGCTGAACAACCCCTTAGTAACCTTTTACCCTCTTATTAAAAGGCAATTGGGTATTAGGTGTTTTTTTATGTAATCTGTCTGATACCTACATATTTGATTTTTTTGGCTGAATTTGAGCAAAAGTTGTTATGCAGTGATGCAAATGATATCTACTTTAATATAAATAAAAACTAAAGACAAAATAGACCAAATAAAAATGATAAGCTTTTTAGTTTATCATATTAAGAGATGATATGTTAAAAAAAATTATAATAAAAAAATAATTATTTTAAAAAGTTAGAGTGAGAATACAACATATACGAAATAGTATGGAGTGGGTTTAAAAACGATTTGCAAATCGTAGTTTATAAAAACAAAATAAATAAATTAAAAGTTCATGTTCATAAAATACACTTTTCTGTCAAATTATTTTAAAATGAGAATTTATTTGTTTAAAGTTAATATAGAACATATTTTAATTATTAATACCAATATAATACATTTTAATAATAATTTTAGATTTATATGTGAATAAGAAATTTGTTATAATTATCTGGGCCCATTTGAGGCGCTCTTAAAGACAAGGGATGTGAGCAATAAATTTGAACTCAAGAATCCAGAGAAATCAGTTTCAAAATTTCAATAAGTTATTATTTTCGACAGACGGACTGCCAGTTGGACAACCTTTGGCATGTTTCCAGGTATGCTGGAAATTAAAAATTATATAAATATATAAAAAGCTTTATTCATATATCTTTTTTAAATTACAATATACTTATACTCAAGGTCGGTGATAACATTATATTTTGGACCATTAAATAATTAAAGTTTTTAAATTTACCTATATAATATATACTAGTTTATATCCCATGTAATACACAGATTGAATTAATAAATTATTAAATAGTTTATAATAAAAATTATAAAATAATATTTTCAGATAAAATATGATTAAGTTTCTTATAAATAAGTATTTTAAGTAAAACAACAATAATATCATCTTAAATTCTCGTTTTATGAGATTGTTTTTTTTTACATTTTGTTTTTCAAATATAAATTTTATCTTTTAATCACCCTTAAAATAAAAAGGCGGTTTTAAGAAAGTTAGAATTTCTAGGAAAAGTTTTTGTTTAAAAAAATTTATGTATCTTATATTTTTTAAAGTTTTTTTATTTTTTATATAAAAATAAAGTTTATAATTTTTGTAATATCTTTTAATTTAGAAATGTTTTAAATAATATAATTACTATTTATTATTATCATTTATTATGAAAAGGAAGCGGGAAAATCAATATGAGAAAGCATAATATTTCGACACTTGACATCTTAAAAGCTTCTTTTATTATAATAGATAGATTTGGTTTATATTTAATAACTTTTTTTAACTTTTTTATAAGAATTAATTTGTTGGTGCATTTAATTTTTTTCTTGATTGTTCTTTATAAATTTTGTTAAAAACGGTGTTGTAAGCAAAATAGCAAATTCTTTTTGTATCATAGGATATATAGGTTGACGGTTACGTGTTGTTTACGTGAAGAATGAAAGTCATACCGATTGAAAAAAATCAGTACCATTAACTACTGAACCAAGTCGCCACAAATTTGTAAGTTTCTTTTACGTAGTTAATCACGTTAATGTTACCGCTTAACATGAGAGATAAACTTTGCGCTCAAGCGACAATACGCGAGTTTAATATTTACCTTACGTTAGTGAATCCATAGTTCAAAACCTTAAAAACTAAACAACTCCAAAAACTCATATAAAATCACTATTGATAACAACTTATTACAAAGTTACTCCACTAGTAATAATTATGTCAATCGTTAAAAACTAAACAACTCCATAAACTCATATAAAATCACTATTGATAACAACTTATCACAAAGTTACTCCACTAGTAATAATTATGTCAATCACAAGTGTCGACAAATGATAATTTAAATATTATTCAATCCAGACAAAAAAGTTTACACCTAATGAAGTTTTAACAAGAACTCAAACATAACATAAACATAAAACAAATTCAACATTATAATCAGAACAAGAAAAAGATTAACAATCCAACTCAAATACAACAAACCCTAAAGACAAACGAAGAAGAAGATTTTAGGGAAGACGGATAGAGACAAGTTTCTGAAGAGACCTAGTTCTTGACATGAAACCAGAGAAAATCCTAAACTTATAGAAGATGAAGTCTGATCACAAGCAGTGTGTGAAATTAATAGAAACCACAGCAACAAAATTTGGTAACCTTTAACGAAATTGAGTAACCTTTAATATGCTCATCTGTTTAAATATATCCCTTAACTAGACAATCTCATGTTAAGCAGAGTAGTCTGAATAATGTAGTCTCTAAACTATTCAGTATGTTTTTAAAATTTACTTATTTAAAGGCTCTATAAAACATACAGATGTGACTTTTCTAAACCAAACACACTTCAATTCTAAGCAATTCAGAGGAGACTTTTACTAAAATCATTAAAAGACTCTAGTCTGTGGTCAAGGGATCACTTCTAAAATAAACACACCAAGCCCTCAAAGTTTTATCTTTGGAAAATAGATCCCTTAACTTTCCTAGGCTTGTAATTTCAACATAAAAATCATCAACTTGTGACCTCGACTACTTTCGACTTCAACATGTTTCAAGCTCAGTAGCATAACAACCTCACGAGCACAACGTACCATCATCATGTAAAAAAAAGAGTTAAATATTATTTTTGGTCCCTTGTTTTATGTCGTTTTTGTTATTTCAGTACTTATGTTTAAGTTTTTGCGATTTCAGTATCTGTGTTTCAAAAAAATCACCGAAATAGACATTCCGTCCAAATCCTTAGATAACGTCCTTACCACAAGGGTAAAACCGTCATTTCCTTTATATGTTATCTATTTTCGTCCATGGTTTATATCATTTTTGTTATTTTAGTACTCGCAATCAATCATATTCACGTTTATTCTTTCTTCTTCTTATTCAGCACGATCCTTTTTTATTCTTCAACACCACTAATGATAATTTAAGTATGATTATTATCTCTATTTGATTTTAAAACTTTCAGAAAACAGTGAGACGTTACTCGTTTTTGTTAATGGTTATATAATTTATAGTTAGGCTTTATAGCAAGTTATTTGTCTAGTTTGTTGGTTATGTTTTCAATTTCTCTATTGCCTAACTCATTTTCAAGATTGGTTTCATACGTCTTTTGCACCGGTCTGTTTTTTTTGTTCTTACGTGGTTTTGCCTTGCGTTCACGTATGTTGGTTCTTTTTCTTTTCTTTTTTTTTTTTTCCCTTTGTGTCTTTATCGTTTCCCCTTTAATTTTTATTAATAATTCATCAAAACACTTATGAAGGACAAGAATTGCTAATGGTGAAAGACTAAGGTGATTCCTCAAGTATGATTATTAAGATTATCTAAAGTATTCTAGAAGGAGAAGGTGACAAAAAAGATCGATTGGGTACTATGAATAAATTATTTTGTTTTTGTTATTAACTAGTAAGTTTACACCCGCGTGATCTCGTGGATAAAATACATATGTTTTTGTGGATAAAATACATATTAAAAAATAAGATACTTTATTTACACCGGAATATATTATAAAATAAAAAAAATTTATTTACAACAATATTAACTTTTATAACTAGCTAAAACAACGACATCTCCAAAAACAAATACATATCGTAACATTATAGGTGTATTTGATCGTAAGTACTGAAATGAAAAAAATGATTAAAAACCAAGGACGAAAATAGCAATTTAATAAAGGAAATGACGGTTTTACCCCTGGTGATAATGAACTTTATCTAGGGATTTGGACGGAACGACTGTGTCGGTGATTTTTTTGAAACAAGGGTACTAAAAACGCAAAAACGAAAACATAAGTACTGAAATGGTAAAAACGATATATAACCAGGGATAAAAAAATTTTAACTCTAAAAAAAATAAACCACAAACAAACAATCAATTAGAAAACAATTATATGAATTATATATTTGACACTAAATTGACACTAGACATATATTTCAACAAGAGGAAAACCATACACTCACAAAAATTTTCCACCTTAATCAAGTCATCATATGTCAACCATTTCTTTTGAAAAAACCTATAAAATCATTCATGTTTATAAACATGTAATTAATAGACACCCGCCACACAATAAGACCCATTTCACGTTTCATGACTAAACTAGTACATGAAAGTTGTTGTCGTAACCCTTGAACGTATTATGGCTAAACCAACATGCAATCGATGTTCTTGTTTGTTTAAGTCATTGAATCGTTTTGGATTACCAACTTCGGTTAATATATGGCACTTTAACCACCCCCAACCCCCTTTCTCCCCAAAAAGAAATAAAAAAGCCCCAACCCTAGTGATTTATCATGACATCGTATGACCCCCATTGTGACACTCATTCAACCAACATCCATAAGAGCTAACCACCTTACCTATTTAATTTGGCACCAAATTTCAAATTCACTCTTTCGAATTCACAAATCATTTTTTTAAACAAAAGACATATTTGTAAATTTGTTTTGCTAATATAAATTTATGGTAGGGTTATCTTGAGAACTATATTTTGCAATGTTTTCAGAACCGGACCGGACAGTGAACCGAACGTTTTACCGGTCCGATGGTCGGACCGGATATAAGAACCGGATAAAATTATAATTATTTTTTATAAATACATGTAAAAAATTACTCAAAAATAAAAAAATATATAAAAAACCGGTTCGACCACCGGTTCAACTGGTCCGGTTTCCGGTTCGACCGCCGGTTCAACCGGTCCGACCACCGGTTCAACGTCAAAACGGTTTTAAGCACCGAACCGGACCGGTTTGGAGTCCGGTTCCCGGTCGGACCGGCCGGTCCGGTCCGGTTTTCATAACATTGATATTTTGTTATGAAAATTCTAGAAACGAATGTAAGCCACATATTTTTTATCACATGCAACTCACATGCCATTTCTCCTTTTTTTAAAAATGTTCATAACTTTTTTTCACGAAATTATTTTTTCAAAAAAAACTTCACCTTTAATTTCAGTATTTTTTTATCTTTCCAACGCCTACCATATCGATATACTTTTTTTTAAAAAAAAGCTCACCCGTTATTTACATATGTGTAAATCTAGTTATACATATGTGTGATACGGGATTTACACATGTGTAAATCTGGTATTACACATGTGTAAAACAAATTTCTTAAAAAAAAGTGAATTTTTTTTATTTTTTATAAATTTTTTTTATTTTTTTATGAAAGAGAAAAACTAGCGAAACATTTTTATATTTTTATTTTTCTTATTTTTACGTTATTTTTCGTTTTATAATTATTTTTATTATGTTTTTGTTAATTACAATTTTGTCATTGAAAACTAGTGGCTGAGATTGGTTTCTAGAGTTCTAATAAAAAAAGTAAGTTCTCATTTTATCCCTCCCCTATAAATTTATATATAAAACTTATTTCCGTAGTTCCTTTATATAAAATCATTCATAAAAACAGATGCATATAAACCAATTTATATAAATCCCATCCTTTAAACACCTTCGTATAAATCTATTACAAAAATCTCTCTATTATAATAAAAAGATAAATGAAGGGGACACGTACCAACACAACATTCATTCTCATGAAATTTTTTTCGTTTTTCTCTATTATTAATAGCTACTATAATTACTAATAATATTATTTAATTTCTTGATAAACTAAAAATACTTTTTATTAAATTAAAAAAGTTCTTTTTATTAATATTATTTATAAACAAAACAATTTTAATAAACTAAGAAAATTTTTAAAACATCAGAGGTTTTTAAATATACAAAATATTTTAAAAATGATGTTTTTAAAAATTAAAATATTTATAAATAAAAATAATTAAAATTAGAAATTATAATAATGAAACTTTTTGAACGATTTAATTTGAAACAAAATATTTAATTCTTTTTAAACAAAAAAGTTTAAAAATTTAATATCATTGTTTTATTACTTATGTATTTACTCATACGTAATTTCAATTATATTTTATCTTAAAATATCATTTTTAAAATTTGATTATTTAATATTTTATTTATTTAACTCGTATAATATGCGGGTTACTAAAGCTAGTTTAGCACACAAGCGTGTCCCGGTAAACTTATTCAAATAAACACACAACACATTTCATAATCTATAATGGTTAATTAATTAATCTACCTCCTGCCCCATGGCAAACATACATCGTTACAACCAATGTTTTCAGAACTAGATCGGACGTCGAACTGGACGTCATATTGGTTTGGTGGTCGGACCATTTGGACCGGATTTAAGAACCGGAAGACGTTATAATTATATATATAGTATATTATATATATAGTTATATATATAATTAAAAAAGTATGGGTTTTTAAATGTAATTTTTTATATATATAGTTATATATATAAAAAAATATGGGTTTTAAATATTTTGTTTTAATAAAAATGAATTTATTTTAAAAAGAGTTTGTTGTATTTTATAAAACTTTTATTTTTAAAAAGTGTGTTTTTAATAAAAAATAGGTTTTAATTTATTAAATTATATAATTTTTATTATGAAAATAGCATGATTAATATTATTAGTAGTCAATATTAATAATAATAAGAAGAAGAAGAAGAAATGAGAAAGTTAGTATGAAAAACTTACAATTGTGTCAAGTCTTATTTTAATTTTTTTTTTGTTATAGATAGATATATAGATAAATAAATATGTTAGAAACCCATATATTAAACGGATTATATGTTAATAATAAACACGAATAGTTATAGTACGATAATTTAATATAAGATATGATTAAAATTATATATACGTAATAGTTCAAGAATAAAAAGAATTATTCTGTTTTGTTTAACTCTTTTATCTAAATAGTTTTATTTTTAAACATAGTTTTAAGATTTGTTTATAAAAAATTTATTGTTTATTAAAAACTCGGGTTTCTCATTATTCTGTTTGTTTTAATAAAACTGCTTTTAGAAAATTTCATATTTTTTATAATTTTTTTTAAAAAAGGACTAATTTAAAATATTTTGTTTCAAAGAGATTTAGTTTTTTAGAAAATTTTATATTATATATAAATTTTGTTTTTTATTATTTCTTTTTTAATAAAAAGATGTGATTTTTAATTTCCTTAATGAAATTTATTTTTTAAAAACATAGCTTGATTTAAAAAAAAATAGATAAGAGAAAAATATTATAATTAATAAAATTGACTTTTATTAAAAGAGAGAAATATTACAATTAATAAAATTGACTTTTATTAATAGAGAGAAATTATTGACTTTTATAGATTCAACACACTAATTTATGGTTCAACACTACGTTTTTACCCATTAAAATAAAAAATATATATATATCAAAATCCGGTTCGAACCGGTCCGGTTTCCCGGTTCGACCACCGGTTCGGGACGAACCGGCCGGTTGACCAGCCCAAAACGAATCATAGCGAACCGGACCGGCTAGATGGCCGATCCCTGGTAGGACCGGTTGGACCGACCTGTTTTATCCGGTCCTAATAACACTGGTTACAACTCCTAACCCATATGATTATCTATTTATCTTACAGCTAAATTATACTATGTTACCCAACATAACATAATCAACAAATTTAAAATCAATTTTGCATGTTCATGTTAAATCCATAACCATGCACAATCCATCCTAAACACGTACGATCATATATACCCCATATATATTGTAACCAAATTTCATCATATGCACGTAAAATATAACTTCATTATCATCGTGTGCTCATAGAATAAAAATGCACATTAAATCACAACATAATCGCACTGCATTGCATTACATCACATTACATCACATTATATCGAAAACTGTCGTAATCAAACCCCATCCCATGGACCATAATGGTTGTTACGTTGCTTTAAATCCTTTTGATTATTTATTTAAAGATTGTTTAATGTGTACGTGATCAGCCAAAAATCATAAAAATAAAAAGAAAGGGGACATGATGCTTATCTTATCTGTAAGCTCATTATCTAACTTTATGAATGCCTCTAATAACCGTACTATTTAAGAACCATTTTCTTCATGTTCCTAATGTTGGAATGTTAGACACAAAATAATTATATTTATGTATTTGTTATATAAATAATTATTTATTTATTGGTTTAAGTTCTCATTTTGTAACGAACTATACCATATCCAAACTGAAGCTAAGATAAATTAGATATCGATGCTCGAAGTTGAGTGGTCGGAATGAAAAAAGTGAAACTTGATGATTATAGTAGGAAATTGTTGAAATTTCTTGTATAATAATAATAAAGCCATGTATTGATTAACATGGATGTTTTATGTTTTGACCAAGTATTTTAATAAATATTATGAATGTTTATTATGGTTTATAATTGGCATTAAACATGTCATGAATGAAATAAGAGTTTTAATTTGGTCTCATAAAACATTTCATAAATCAAATGAAAGTTTTGGTTGTGAATTATAAAACTCATATTAATGTGAATTCTTTAGCATGAGTATATAAGAAATCTATTTTCTTTAGAGTCAACAAGTTTCATAAAAATTTAGAGATGAGCATTCTCTAAATTGTTTTTCCTACAACATCATCTTTAATCTTTTTCATATAACATCATAACACATATTTTACCTGATGATCTCTCGGGCCCGAGCCACTCTACGGCAGCACATACTGCTATGGCTGTTGTACCCTGGGAGACAGACGCGTTGTCTTGAGTAGAGACGCGGAATCTGTTTTAAGGAACCCGTGTCTAACACGATCCTCAGCCACAACCGTCAATCTTTTGTTTGTTAATTGTTGCAATCAAGAGTTTTAGTTGAAGATTCGAACGTGATGAAGACTCAAGTCAAGAATAATATATGAAGACTCGTTGGAGTATATACTAAAGATGGATGTTCGAATCAAATTTAGTACATAAATATTGTTATATTTATTTTTCTAGTCGTATTTGTAAACGGTATTGTACTAAAATATTTCCCATGGCTAACGAGAGTATTGTTAGAATTACAATCTTTTAATATAAAAGTGAACCTATTTCTTACAAACTTAAAACAGATTTCGTGATGGGATTTTTAAAACATTATTACTATGGTTTTTTAGGTTCACGAAATGTTAAAGAAAATATTATTTGAGATTTTTGTTAAAAGCAAATAATTTTTTTTTGGAAAATAAAGTAGTACAACGTCATGTTTGGATTTTAATAAAGATAGAAGTACAATCTAATATCCAAAATACCGTGTTACCCAACGAATACTTTGATTCTATCATGTGTTAAAACATTTTTGTAAATGTTTAACAATCTAACATGTGTGTTAGAGATGGTTTAATTTTTAAAAGCCATTAGGAAATCATGGGTTTATAGTTTTAAAATTATTTATGACTACAATGATTTAAGCAAAATCAATTTTTGTTTAGAAACTAGTGTTTTGCAACAAAAAGAGAAATGGTTTATTTTATATGAGCCGAGAAGCTTACAAACGATTTTGTAATCGTTTAGATCTAACGAGCGTGTTAGAAGCGGGTTTATTGTATATAAACCGATAAGTTTAAAAGTAATGTTTTGTAGTTGTTTATTTCTAACAAGCGTGTTAGAACCGGTTTATATTTTATATATCAAAAAGCTTTAAAACGATTTATGTAATCGTTTATTTCTAACGACTAAGTTAGAACCGGTTTTATTTTATATAAATCGAAAATCTTTTAAAGCGATGTTTGTATTCGTTTATTTCTAACGTGCGGGTTAGAAGTGGTTATTTTAATCGATAAGCTTGAATGGTTATTTGTGATCATTTATTTTCTAACGAGCGTGTTAGAAAATGGTTTATTTAATAAGAACCATAATATTTAAAATGATTGTTGTAATCATTTGTTAGAAACAGTTTATGTATATAAACCAAAATGTATTTAAAAACGTTTTTATAATTATGTATTCTCTAATAATTGTGTTAGAAACGGTTTATTCTACTTAAAAACGTTTTATGTCATTTATTCTCTAATAAATGTGTTAGAAACGGTTTATTCTATAAACTGAAAAGTGTTAAAAAAATTAAAAAAAAAAACATTTGTAAACGTTTGTCTTCTAATGAGCGTGTTAGATATTAATTTATATAGTAAAACCAATTTTTGAGTTTATGGTCTTGACTTTTGTGTTTAAGAAATAAAATAAATACAATATATTTTTAAAATAGTTGCAAAGCTAGGAAATGTTTTAAATTAATAAAACATGTGTTTTGCAATCTAAAATGGTTACTACTCATGTGAGAAGTAGCACGTCTCGAACCACATAATAGTCTCGATGAGATTATTTAGAAAAAAAAAAACTCAAGGTTATTGTGAATACAAATAATTGTTCAAATACAACTACTTATGAATAAGATAGTATACACACAACGTTTTTTTTGGTCGGTTTTAACGATTTAAATTTAGAGTTTCAAGATGAAATGAGAAACTTGATCGCATGAGTGCATAAAGTATTATTGAGGGAGTAACTCAAGACATGCCACAAAATAGATATTATTGCTACAATGATGAAAGTGTTATAGATAATAACACTTAGAGATTTGATGCCTAAATGTAATTTTTATCCGTTTGAATTATTATTAAAAAGTGTTTTACACTTTACGTTTTAATTTCGATTGTATTATTATTTATGTTCAATATCTTAAGATAACACATGCAATATTTACAACGAAATAAATCAATTTTTATTATAACGTTCAAAATGATTTTGAGGGAAATAATTTTAAACGTCAATTATATAATGTTTAGAAAATATATAACTTTAAACAGATAGTGCAATAAGAGATTGCATAGGAAACAACTTGAGAGTTGTTGAATTGTTTAAGTGTCGAAGATGAGACATCAAATGTCATACCATATCATGAGATCGAAAAGATGATGAATGTGTTGAGATGAAATACACAAGTATAACATATACCGATAAACTTTATTTGAAGTTATCATAAAAATTCACAAGTGTGAATAAATCTATATATGAAAGCAATATATGATATCTTCAATGAATATATCTAAATTCATTTTGAAAGATCTAAATGTAAATGCGTCTACCATCTTAATGTTGTTAGAACTATGTGGAGGATTTTTCTTTTTTTTGAGAAAGTATGCTAGTTATACATAGCTTAAAGGGAACAACAAGACATATGTGCCAAGAACTCTAGGCAAACTTTATGAATTGCATAGTATTGAGTGTCAATGTGTTTGACTCTGTCTTAATGTAATACTAATTGTAGACGAGTTTCATTTATATTGTTAATGATGAATGTGTTCACCAAAGTGAATTGAATCAAGACTTATTATTAAGTCTTTATAAGTCAAGGGAAGATGGTGCATTTTGCACATCACACACTCACACTGTTGTGCTTGAAAGTCGGCTGAGTAGTTTTGACAGATGTTATTGAGATCTTGGTCTTAACTCAATGCCAACTACTGGAGTGTGTGTACGCTAGATTGGTACCGTGCATTGTATTAATGCCGAGGTCCGGCAGTTGCTACTGACTGGCTGCTGCTAAGTTGGTGCTGAGGCGGCTACCGGGTATTGCGTCATGTCTGGTGACATGCCTGTGGATGAGAGCATTAAAGGAAAATGAGTTATGTTCCTAACCGAATGATGAATAATAAGTCTCATGATTTGTCTAAAATAAAACATGAATATGGACAAGGGATAGTGTGTTATTCCTTAAAGCTGTGAAGGATCAGAATGATGCATCTTCTGTTCACATGCTAGAGTACTATAGTCTAAAGCATGCTAGCATAGTACTTATCAATTATGATGCTCTAAGGAGGTCAATCATGTATAGACAAATTTAAAAGAGGATACTCATCCGGTTAAGAAGGTTTATATAACCTATAGAAAACTTAACTAACTAGATAATGTTATGTAGTTTACAAAGTCTAATGAGGAGTACTCAGCTTTCTAGGTTTGTCCGATCGCAAACCTCACTTTAAATCAAATTGCAAGAAATGTGGGGGAGAGGATTTTAAAAACAATCCTTAAGGTATGTAGAAATGGTTTTGTGAGAAAGTTTTCTCAAACCTATTTAGAAAGGGAGAACCTTTCATTAACCCATATGGATGTTATCCAATAACACTTAAATGTGAGGGTTTCTTGCATTTGAAAATGAAATGTTAGCAATATTGATTTTGACACAAAGGTCATAAGGAGTCTATGATAGACTTGGATTCTAATTGACTAGATTTAGAATCTTGATAGATGTCTACTACCAAAGGCTTAAAGGAGATGTGTTCATCTTAAAATAAGAATTATATTCTTCAAATACACTTAATAGCCATTATTAACTTATAAGTTAAGAACACATCATGAAAACTTATCTCGATTGAAGTTATCTATATCCACTTCACGAAGTGATAGATAATAATTTTAGATCCAACAACTTGCGGGTTGTAACGAGACGAGATAGAGAGGAATTGGACTAAAGCCCATAGTGAAAGGGGAATATGAGGGAAACCTATCCTAGCTGACTAGAGATCCCAAGATCTAAGTTCAATAGGACAACTTAATCATATGACCAACAGAGTCACTATATGGGAGTACCCTAAAACTAAAAGGGAGTCATGAACTTCCTAGTCCATTCACTCTAGGGAGTACCCCGAACCAGTGACCAAGTGGAGGTTAAGCATATTCAGGTTAAATGATTATGGGAATCAATATAACCATGATGCTTTTAATGATTCATGGAATCACCTATGTTAGAAAGAAGTGGGGTCGCTTCGAATGGATTTGTGGGGAGACGCAAATCCTAGAGCTCTCGTAGAACCTGCATAGTGATCCATGACCATAACGGACACGACAATGAGGGGATGTGCCCGACTAAGGAGAGTCTTGTGTGAATGTGCATTGTCGTCTACACAAAACGGGGTCTGTTCAAAGACATCGTGTCTACACACCACCTGGAGGCTAAGTATGCTTCACAAAGGAAGGTTCAATGGGAACACCTACCTATCCTGCAAGACTCAACTGTCGAGTTTTTATTGGGAATTTTGTGTGTTTTGATCGATCTCTATTCATGTGGGGGATTGTTGGAATTTTGGATACAAAATAATTATATTTATGTATTTGTTATATGAATAATTATTTATTTATTGGTTTAAGTTCTCGTTTTGTAACGAACTATACCATGTCCAAACTGAAGCTAAGATGAATTAGATATTGATGCTCGAAGTTGAGTGGTCGGAATGAAGAAAGTGAAACTTGGGTGACTATAGTAGGAAATTGTTGAAATTTCTTGTATAATACTAATAAAGCCATGTATTGATTAACATGGATTTTTTATGTTTTGACCAAGTCTTTTAATAAATATTATGAATGTTTATTATGGTTTATAATTGGCATTAAACATGTCATGAATGAAATAAGAGTTTTAATTTGGTCTCATAAAATATTTTATAAATCAAATGAAAGTTTTGGTTGTGAATCATAAAACTCACACTAATGTGAATTCTTTAGCATGAGTATATAAGAAATCTATTTTCTTTAGAGTCAACAAGTTTCATAGAAATTTAGAGATGAGCATTCTCTAAATTGTTTTTCCTACACCATCATCTTTAACCTTTTTCATATAACATCATAATATATATTTTACCTAGTGATCTCTCAGGCCCGAGGCACTCTCCGGCAGTACATACTGCTTTGGCTGTTGTACCCTGTGAGACAGACGCGTTGTCTTGAGTAGAGATGCGAAATTTGTTTTAAGGGACCCGTGTCTAACACGATCCTCAGCCAAAACCGTCAATCTTTTGTTTGTTAATTGTTGTAGTCAAGAGGTATAATTGAAGATTCGAACGTGATGAAGACTCAAATCAAGAATATTATATGAAGACTCGTTGGAGTATATATTAAAGATGGATGTTCGAATCAAATTTAGTACATAAATATTGTTATATTTATTTTTATAGTCGTATTTGTAAACGGTATTGTACTAAAATCTTTCCAATGGATAACAAGAGTATCGTTAGAATTACAATCTTTTAATATAAAAATGAATCTACTTCTTACACCTAATCCAAACCATCACTTAACTCGACACACGCCCCCAACACAAGTCCTATGTACTGTTGGCTTTAATTTTGATATGTTAACAATTGAATAGATAAATTTAATCAAAGTAAAAACGTTAGAGAGTGAAACAAAATATTTGGTGTAATTAATTAGTAGTTATTGGTTTGTTAGGAATTATTAATTATTGGTTTATCTATATGATTATTCAAATAGTATTTGAGTTAGTATAGGATTATCTTTTCTCTACAATAAATATAGGGTTATTTATTCAGTTTTATTAGTCGAGTTTAATAATAAAAGAATGTTGAATTATGTTATTTCGATTCTTTTTGTTTATATATGTTTTTGGGTAGATCCAATTGATTATTCCAATTTCCAATATGTATCGAATTACTTTTTTTTACAATAATTTCTAACTGATCTAGAACTTCCGACTACATAGCTTTCACAATCAACCGAAGTAAATGACATAAGCGTGCTAAACAAGTCAACCCAACACTCGGAAATGACTTAAATGTCTCATCCTTTCCCAAAATATTTAACTGCGTATTCATAGCTCGTTACTCATTAAATAATAAACTGATTTCATAGCCCCAAATCAATACAAAACTTTTCTCCCAAGTTACACCCTATTTAACGAGCTTAAATGTGTAACCGGTTAACCATTAGTTAATCTATCAAACTTTCACGATCTCATCTCTAATTTGATAAAGTGCAAGTAACACCCCGCTTTTTACCCCTCTTATAACTCCAAATCAAGATCCAGTGCTTTTAACATTAAAGTTCTTATCTTTTTAAACACGCTATTCTTTAATGTTTTTGTTTGCTTTCTTTTTCCCCAATCGTGATCGTCATTGCTTGTGTTATTTTCCTGCAGAATCTCGATTAATGAGGGTCGTATTCTACCCATCTTGATCATCCATAACTAGTTCCATCATTTTCTATTGATCAACTACCCGAAAACTCACCTTAATCCACCTAGTTCGGTTCTTAATTGTTGTTTTTAGTCATACAATCTTCTCTTTATTCTCTTTGCTCATTAACTTTCCCATAAAATTGAGAGGGCAGATGATCGATCTCTCTCGCTTTCCCTATTGTCTAATTTAAAATGAGAGTGGTGATGAAAGTTTGTTAGTATTTTTATTGTATCCATAAGTTTCTTCCACATTTTCATTTAACATCCTTCAACTATATATAAATCCAAACCCCATACTCTTATTGCATTTAAATTCATAGTCCGAGAATTCGGGTGTTACATTAGTTCACTAGTAGGGTGTTCGAGTGATGCAATGGGAACATGAGACGAGCCCATGACCTAGCTTAAGTTTGATGCATTTACAAATCGAGCCAAGCTGACTAGACTCATTTACAACCAAGTCAATCTCGAGCCAAGCTTTTTTTGAGCGAACTTCAAAACTTGGTTAAAATTTCAAGTTTTTGCACTAACAAAATAATTTTTTTATTAATAAAAAATACAAATTGTTTACCCAACCTAGACGACCAAGGACATGAAGAAAATGTATTGTTCAATTTTCTCTTGTAAAGAGACTTTCTATTTATATTGGTTTTCTCTATGGATTTTCCTCCAACCATCAATGTAGGACAAGCTAAAAAGTAAAAAAAACAAATTTGGTTTAACTTTAAAAGATTAAACAATGTGGTTTAACACTTGTAATAATTTAAAGTCTTAAGGGTTGTTTGACAATATCTGAACTTGTAAGTGATTAACTAGTTAAAAGTCTGACTAGATAAAAGACTCTACTAGTAAACGTTGAATCAATAAATACTGTTTGATTAGATCTTTAAATAACATTTTGAAATCAAACAAAACACAACTTTCATAAGCTAGCAACATCTTGAAATCAAACCAAACAGTACTTTTATAAACTATCACACATTCAAACTTGAATCATTTTGAAATTAAACCAAATACAATTGACAAATTCTTGAAATCATATTCCTAAACTATAAAAATAAATACAACTTAACCTCTTAAAATCAAACCAAATTCAACTTTCATAAACTTGAAAAATCCATACTTGAAACATCTTAACATCAAACCAAATACAATTGACACAAACTAGCAACATCCAACTTTCATAAACTTAAATCCATAAAGTAGAAACATACGATTTTTATGAACTAGCAACATCTTAAAATCAAACCCAATATAATTTTCATATGCTAGAAAAGCTTTGCTTTTTCTTTTCAAATTTATGAAACCCTAGAACATACAACTTTCATAAAAAGCCTTAAATTTGTTTTCCAAAGTCATGGAACCCTAAAACTAAAATATATAAAAATCATGTACCAAGTGGAGATGGGAGCAAGCTTGTCAAATGTTTCATTATCATTTAACCATTAACCATTAAGAGTTGAATTAAATCCTTAAGAGGTAGCATGTTCGTAAACCAAACGCACCAACCTCTTACTGATTCAAAGGTAAATTCTTAATGGTTTTATTAAAAAACTATCAATTAGCCCTTAAATTTTATGTAAAATTAATTTTTTGTCTTTCATATATGTATTATAATATACTGTGTGTGTGTATATATATGCTATGAGGAGGGATACTAAGAAAACCACAATGTTATGAGAAAACTAAAGAAAACCAATGAAACCGGTCGCATAATTAATAAATTTTTTATCACTACCCTATATATATGTGTGAATATATATAAATAAGGGTATTGATCAAATGAAAACCGTAGCGTTGTTTTATATATACGTCACACATAGGTTACGTACGCGTAACCATTTTTCATTCGACACAGTGTTACGTATACGTAAGACTATTCGTTCTCGTATGTATGCTCAACATATATGTACCAAACACTTAAATAGCATTTTAACAATTAAAATAACAAAAAAATTATAAATTATGTTATTGATTTCCGTGGTTTTCTTTGGTTTTCACATAAATATTAGTTTTCTCAAGAACCCTCCCTTATATGCTATAGGATAGTGATCAAATGTTAACCACTGTTTATTTTGATAACTCATTAAACCAGCTAGTGGTTCACAACAAACCACATTAACATTGTAAGTTAGAATTATAGTGGTAAACCTAGTGGTACGCTGCGAACATAAAATTATTTTTTTAAAATATAGTAAGACTATGCTAAAATTAAGAGTAAGTTACACAAATGGTCCTTGTACTCCGATCAAAATTTTGAATTTGATCCTTAACTTTTAATAACTTTAGATATAGTCCCTAACATTTTATTTCTATTTTATCCATAGTCCCTAAGTTTGTTAATTAATAGTTAGTGATGTTAAAGTTCTTAAAAAGACAACTTTACCCTAAGGACTATTTATGTAATTACGTTTTTTAATATATATAATCATATATTAAATTAACATATATAACTTCTTTAAGTTTTTTTATTTTTATTTTTATTATTTTATATTGTGTTTGTTATTTAATAAAATATATTTAAATTCAGAAATAGAAATGTATTTTAAAACATCTTTTTGAACATGTTTGGTTTTCTAATCGTATTTTTCAACCTTTTGATATGTTTAAACATTTTGTTAAAAACTATCAGCAATTTTAAACATTTTCATTAATACTGTTTGTTTTTTAATGTTGCTTTTAAAATCATTTATTTTTTAAAGTTATTTAAACCATTTAATATTTAAACATCTCTTATTAAAACCGTTTAGTTTTTTAAAATGTTTTTCTTAAAACCATCAGGTTTATTAAACATCCATCTTAAAATCAAACAGTTTAAATAAAGATTAAAAATCAAATGGCTTTATAATAAAAATTTCCAATAGACCAAGCAGAAGAAAATTTTTTAGAAGCACATGGTTTTTTAAAAAAATGTTTAAATAGATTTTAAAACCATTAAAAATAGACTTTTGAATAAGCATAGTTTATAAATGTTCAAAAAAAAAAAAAAACAAATGATTTTTGATGCTCACAAAGTGATCTAATGAAATGACTTAAACTAGATTCAATCTAGATACTCAAATTAAAACCCTAGACAATCTAGACCTAAACCACAAGATAGGCAAGTAAACCTAATCGACTGTAGACAAGAATAAGAAAGACCGGAATCGAATCCTAGAGACACTATTATATATTAATCTAGACTTAGAAAGGACTAACACAAAAGTTAATAATAATTAGGGGGGGGGGGGGCTTCTAAATAAACCCGAAAAGCTAAAACTATATTTAATTAATTTACTTGAATAACGAATTACCACCCAGAACACGAGAAAACAAGAACTCTTAGAAAAATAGGAATGAGGAAGACACTACCTAGGCAAATCCTAGTTGTGACCCTTGAACTTCATATGGTGATTGAACTATTGTGGAATCGGAATCTATTGATACAAACCTTCTAAGATACTTAATGGATCCCAGATCATTCTCCAGATGTGACCAAAAAGATAACCTAGAAAAAGAGTGAAACTACCGATTATTCAAGTTACTGCTAAGTCTCTTTAACAACACTTATGTATCCGGTTGATAGCTAATCTCTTGATCAACAACTAACACAATTCATTGGGGGACAACTTTTAAGCAATCTAAAAGACACGAAAAGCAATGCAATTAGCTAACTTAGGGAAACCTTCTTTCGAACACAAAGTAACATATGGATATAGACATGCAAGTTTCTATGAAGGACATTCAACAACTAACATATGAAATATAGGAATCATCAACAATTATGCCAAAAATACTCAAACTCATCAAATAGATTAGATAAACGTCTTTACATAAGCATTAACCATAATAACCGTTCAATAACCAAAATCCATTCATTTTAACACAAACCAATCATTGACCTAGGTAGCGTTATGATCTTAGTTACTCATATTCAGTAGAAACATCAACTTCAACAATGAAAACAAGATCAACATATTCAAAACAATGTCTAGACAAACAAAGTTACGAATATAAAAACAGATTATCAAACGTTCGCAAGTGTTCCTATGATCGTAGCTTCAATCCTTGACTTCCAATCCTTCTAAAAGCTTCAATTCGTCCTTGAGAATGCTCTTGAAACGGCAGATGGTCGACCTCCTTGTTTTGGTTGAGTAAAGTTGTTTAAATGCAACTTTGTAAAATTTTCAAGAACACACCATCTATGCGATACGCGTAGGTCAACCTCTCCTACTGCGTATCGCGTAGATTAAAAAATTCCAAAAACCCTAATATGTGATCTATGCGATACGCGCATAGATGGAAATTTCTAGAAACTTTGAGTTTAACACTTAGAAAAATTTCTAAGTGTTGGTATTTTTCCATCATTTGGCTCTTTTTTTTGTTTCCAACGTGTTTTCGTCACTTTAAGCACCGAGCACCAATTGAAACACAAAAGAAGGAACGGTAAGTAAAAACTAACGAATCTAACTAAAAATTCAAAAAAAGTGACCCGAAAACGTGAATTAAAATGGATGTGTTTTACAACACATCAATTTTATAAAAAGGTTTAAAAGGATAGAATTTGAATATTAAATACTAGGGAAAAAAAATGCAAGATATAAAAGTCAAATATTTTTTTATAAAGACATTAGTAAACATAATGCTTAAAAAAATAATATTGCATGGTTTTTAAAAAAAGTTATTTATAAATTCAAATGGTTTAGGAAAAAGGGTTGAAAAACTAAAATAAAATATAAAACAATTATTTAAAAGAAAGACGTTTCAAAAAGAGTATAATTTGTGTTCATAAAATGAAAATTTTTAAATAATAAACGTAATAATAATAAGATAATAAAAATAAAACTAAAAATATAAAACTTCGTATAAAAATATAAATGCTAAATTAATATATATATATATATATGTATATATATGTATGTATATATGTATGTGTATATATGTATGTATATATATGTATGTATATATATATATGTATGTATATGTATATATATATGTATATGTGTATATATATATATACATATATATATACATACATATACGTATATACATATACATATATATATACATATACGTATATACATATATATATACATATATATATATACATATATATATATACATATATATATATATATATATATACATATATATATATATAGGGTAGAGTTATCTTGAGAACCACCCTATTTTGTGAGAACTCTAGGAACCAATCTCAGCCATACAATTAAGTCACATGCAACTCACATGTCGTTTCCATCTTTTTTTTAAAACGTTCATAACTTTTTTTCACGACATTATTTTTTCAAAAAAATTGCACCATATAATTCAGTAGTTTTTTATCTTTCCAACACCTATCATATTGATATATTTTTAAAAAAAATCACCTACCTGTTATTTACACATGTGTAAATCCTGTTATACACATGTGTAAATCCGGTTTGACACATGTGTAAATCTGGTTTTACACATGTGTAAAACGAATTTCAGAAAAAAAAACATGTTTTTTTATTTTTAAATTTTTTTTAATTTTTTTTATGAAAGAAGGAAACAAGAGAAACATTTTTGTGTATTTATTTTTCTCAATTTCATCTTATTTTTTGTTTTATAATTTTTTATATTATGTTTATATTATTTACCATATTACCATTGAAAAATAGTGGCTCACATTGGTTACTAGAGTTCTCGCAAAAAAAGGGAGTTCTCATTTAATCCTTCCCCTGTGTGTATATGTATATATATATATATATATAAAATAGGGATCTTAAGAAAACCACAAAGTTATGAGAAAACTAGAGAAAACTAAAGAAAACCAATGAAAACGGTCATATAATTTATAAATTTTTTTATCACTACGCTCTATATATATGTATGAGTATATATAATTAAATGTATGGATCAAATGAAAACCGTAGCATGGCTTTACATATACGCCACACATAGGTTACGTATACGTAACCATTTTTCATTCGACATAGTGTTACGTATACGTAAGTTTCTTCATTCTCGTATGCAGGCTCAACATATATGTACCAAACACTTAAATAGCATTTTAATAATTAAAATAAAAAAAAAATTTAAATTATGTTATTGTTTTCTGTGGTTTTCTTTGGTTTTAACATAACTATTGGTTTTTTCAGGAAACCTCCCCTATATATATATATAGGGGAGGGATCTAATGATGACCATGTTTTAGTAGAAAACCAAAAAAACTATTTGTAGCCCTTGATTTATTGGCTATGTTTGAGAATGATTTGTGGCAAGATTGTAATTAAAATGATAGTTTTGAGCATTTAATAAGGTTTTAATGGTAATATGGGAAAAGTAAAAAGGTATTAGTTTGGAAACTATCATATTAAATAACTAAATTTCCCAAATTCACTCATCTCTTTCTCCTTTCTTTCATTTCTTCTCTTTTCTCCAACAAATCAATAAAAATACAATTAAATATATTTAAGTTTACAAATATATAAACGATCATACACAAAACAAATATTTCAGTTAAAATATTTGATTTTTATAACATACGTATATGTAATAATAGTGGCTATTAACATGTTCCTGTTGAATATAACTAACATTTACGTATATGTAAGTTGTATTTACGTATATGTTCCTATTGCCATGTTACGTATATGTAAGTCATATTTTCTTTCATGTTAATGATGGTATAATCCTATAAATCTCTTATTTACATGTATGTAATAGTGATTTAAATGAAGAAGAAGAAGAAGAAAAAGGCTAACACCATTTGCGATACACGTAACTCAAGTTACATATATACAACTCAACTTATTACTCACAATTACATATACATAACTCAAATAATAGTCAATTTAAATATAAGAACAACTAGATGACCAGTTACATATACGTATACGTAATTCCGGTTACGATTATCTTAAATTTTAGTAAGAACAACCAGATGACCCAGTTACATATACGTAACTTTAGTTGCAAAAAAACTACTCATGAAAAGGTGAAAGAAGAGTAGACTGTAAATAATGATTGATCTTCAACTCTTGAAACTCCAAATTCTATTATTTGATGAATTTTACATCAGATATACACAATACACACACATCGTCTACAACATTGCTTCATCATTCGAAAACCCCAATGAAGGGGAAAGCAAAAACAAAGAAATCGTTTATCCAATGAATAAACATACCTTTAAAGACGTCATTGGAATTTGGTCGCTATGATTCAGAGAAGATTTCTGAAACCATTACTTCTAATTTCTATGATTTGGTGGTATTAAAAATGATCAAGACGTTTTTTCCGATGTTCTTGTTTTGTTGAAGAAGATTAGATAATATTAAAAAAGTTAATTGATAAGTAATTTAAATTCTAAGGAAATCTACGTGAAATTTAGTCAGCACTTAATAATTACTATAATTAGTTTATGTGTAAAGTTACCATAACACTCTTTTAAATAATTAATTATCTAAATTGAGAAAATTTATATGATTGGTTGAATGTAGTTTTGCTGGTTTTCTACTTAAATGATAATTTTCATTTGATCATTCCTCTCTCTCTATATATGTGTGTGTGTGTGTGTGTGTGTAGTTTAAAAAGTAAATTATATTGATGGTCCTTAGGATAAAATGGTAATTTTGACAATTTTAACATCATTAATTGTTAATTAACTGACTTAGTGACTATAGATAAAAAGAAATAGAATCTTAAGTACCATACACATAATTTTAAAACTTTATGGGCTAAATCCAAAATTTTGGTGAAACAACAGAGACTGCCTAAGTAATTTACTCTAAAATTAAAGATATTAAAACGATATATTTAATGATTTAATTTGTTTTAAAAATTAACATTATATAAAAAGTTGAGAAGGTTCTAAAATTGGTGAAGTTTTTTTAAAAAACGAGGGAAATTTTGAAAATAATGGGAAAATCGTTATATTAGTGGTGTTACGCGATGTAAAAGTTAGTTACACTACATAATTGTGGTGTAAGTGTTTGATACATTAGTATTAACGGGTTATCAAAATAAACAATGTTGACAAAGAAACCTTACCTGTATGCTATAAGCATTTTGTTCAGGTTGTAAGACTTTAGATGAATTTGAGTTAGGCTGATTTAAACCTGATCATCAAAGCACTAACCTAAAAGGATTACTACCCAAGTTTTGTATGTGTAAAAAGTTAAATTTAACTCACGTTGCCTTTTAATTAGGTGCATAATCTGATATCCTCGACAATATTTTTTTATTTGTGAAATACTCCACGTGTATGTTCAATTTAAAAGAGTTTACAATCTTTTAATAACTCATAAACTTAACTAACTCTTAAAATATTATAAGTCACGATGGGATAGAATGTGATACTGCGTATTAATTTTTTTAATCATTCTATCACTTTTATTAATTTCCTTTGAGCGTTTTGTTGTATGAATTCAAATTTATTTAAGCTTATAGAAACTGCATTAGTAAATATAAGGGACATGTGAGTTTTAAGTAATGTTTGGACTTCATGTCAAATCTACGTATTTCATTGTATTTTAAAACCGTACGTCGATTTGAAATCCTCTAACTTGGTTGGCAAAAATCATTATCGACTTGAGAACCATCGATGTTTGAAAGCGTCTTGGATTACATGATCTTAAGAGGTTGCATAAGAAAGTAAACTTCTAAATTATAACTAACATGTTCTAATTGTCACATGTAAGAAGTATCAATCCAACTATATACTTGTGGATGACAATGAGACTACAAATGAGTGGACCAAATTAAAGTGAAACAAAATCATTTAAGTCACTTTAAATTAAAAGCTTCACCAACAATATTAATTAAAAACATATATTAATAACAATAATAATGGTTGGTTGTTGTTTGGTCTCGATCAAACATTGCAGTTCAAAGAAGCTTTAATTACATTTCCACAAACGCGTGCCAACAATTGGCCAGAAGGAGCAAAACATCACACCCGTTGATCTTTATATTTTTTTTTTCAAGTATCTATTTCTATTTTATTGAAACATCAACATCTTAACAGTCAACTGTGACTTGTCATATAACTCCTCATTTACAAGTGTCGGTGGTCTTTTGCCACCAACACCAAATCTCCCCTCAACTTTTGTATAATGTTAAAACTCACCACTCAAGTTTGTAAGGATATCACTTTGACCACTCAAGTTTCTAAAGTTTGAAGTTTACCCATAGAATATATGCAAATTGATTTTTCCTTAATAACTTTTGTTCGCAAATTTATTAAAAAAACAAATTTGTGGTTGTGTTTAATTTTCTATCTTGACGTGCCGGTCTTAATTTTATTAAAAGCAAAGTTACATTCCTTATATAGTATATTTTAGGCATCCTTGGTTATATCGAACGAAGGTATTGAGACCTATAGCGACTGAAATCATCGGTACCGTAATATAAATGTCTTTTATAGATGATTCAATATTCACAACCCACCTGTAACTTAATACATTACTTTTATTCACTTAACCAAATTCCTTTTGAGCTTAGCTATGATTATGTCACCAACTCAACAGTTTAAAGTTTGCTTCCCGCCACGAAGTGCGTGCTCAACTTTCTCTTTTTTTGTAACTCATCAGTGTAACAAACAGGAAAAATATATATGAAATTAGGGTGGACGGGGTGGGCTTCGGATAGCACCTCTGGTACCAAAGATACACTGTCTTGCCTCCGCTAGGTAGCTTGAGATCGTTTGGGGATTTAAAAATGCTAGGATATTAGTGGTTCAAAAAATATTTACCATCCTTTTAAGATATTTTAAGACACTTCAGAGTACAACAATGTAGTAGCTTTTGATTAAGGAGGGACTATGGTATTTTTAACCACTTCCATCCTTAGGATTAGAAAACAAAAAAAAAAAATTTAAATGAAGCAATCAAGAAACAAATCTAAATAAAAAGTTATAGGTTTTGTAATAACTTGGATATTTTTGAAAATCGTATGAAACTTTTTGATTGAATTATTTTATTGGCACTCGTATATATTCAATCGGATAATTCTCATAGAGTTCAAAAAAGTACAAAATCTTATAAGAATTTGGCGTACCAAAATCCAACCAAAATATTTTCTTGATAGATTGCACACAAGTCTTGAAGAGATGGTTCACTGTGGTTGACGGTATGCTTGTGGTCACACAATAAACATCTAAATGAGTAGGAAGTGAATCTA
The DNA here is from genome assembly GCA_025506415.1 of Flaveria robusta. Lineage (NCBI taxonomy): Eukaryota > Viridiplantae > Streptophyta > Magnoliopsida > Asterales > Asteraceae > Flaveria > Flaveria robusta. The sequence continues at coordinate 6,457,952 of CM046467.1, read as the reverse complement.
GGAGCTTTTTTGTTTGTCAAATCCAGGATTCTCCTTGGAAGGATTATAACATGATTGATTTCAATCCATCAAAGCGGAATAAATGATTATTGAAATGGTAAACGCATAATCATAAGTCAAGATCAAAAGCTCAACCAAGCAAACAAGGATTTTCACTTTGATTACTGAGATGCATCAAGCATCACAAAACTGAAATCGACAAGTGTTACAATATAATGCTACAAAACAACTATTTATACTAAACCATAAAGGTTTTCGCCCCCAAGCTCAATGTTCTCGCCCTTTGATGTTTTTGCATGATTCCATAAGTTTTTGCTTCTTTTGATAATTTGTCATGGTGTTGTTATTTGATTTCCCAAGCCTCTAGGCTTGACTTCTACAATCTCCCCCTAGGTTTTATGAATTAATGTCATCAAAAATCCACATCATAACATTTATAGTCTCCACCATATGCATACATTCCTTTCTTTAATGCCTTGCTAATTAACCAACTAAACTGTGCTACAATGAGATGTACATACTAATTGGCTTCAATTCAACATTTTTACAGTCTAGAAAGATCAACTTTTCAAAATTTTAGTAAGTTGATAGATCCACAATTCTGCATTCTTTATCAAAACACAAAATAATTGCATGACCAGCCTTTTTCTCGTAAATCCATCTCACCAACTTTATTTAACTGTTTATAGGCATAGGATCATGAATAGGAACTTTTCTCAAGTCTTTAGATGTTTATAAACCCTTATCAAGATTGTAGCATTAGTATTTGGATCCATTATGTTCACATCTTTAACAACATTAGATTTTGAAGTCTTAAAATTATGGAAGTTTGTTTTGCTTTGTTTCCAGATTCACTTTCGTATCTAGTTAGCTTTTCTATAATTGCTTGGGTTTAAAAATGGTACTCTACCCATATCGCATAAATCAACGACATAAAGAGTTTGAAAATCATGTTTATTCTGGAAATACTATGAAGCACCAGCTCATCTCTTTATTACATATCCTTACTAACCATTGGATAACTAGTTCCAAATTTTATCTCCATCTCAACATGTTCTGCAGTTCCTTCTTCATTCACCTGTTCAACAATCCATTTAGAATTTGTTTCTCCAACAACAATATCTTTTACTAGTGCAGCATGCTTAGTTTGCTCTGCTGTTCTTAAAGATGATGCTCTCATCTGATTCTCCAAGCTCTAAACATAGTCAAACATGAACTGCACTTGACTTTCCAAATTCTTAATCCTAACTTCCTTTAGTTGACTATCAATTTGCAATAGTTCAATCTATCTTGGCTTCTCAAACAATTTAATTTCAAGATAAGTCGTCCTGTGTTGAAAAGCATACTAAATATCAACAAGATTATAAGTGAGTACTTGCATGCTTTGATTGATTTGACGTTGTGTTGAGAAAATCAATGGGATTGAAATTCTATCCTGTAGAAGTATCTATGGGTGGAGTGGAAAACCCCAAAACTAATACAACATGAGTCTCAGTAATGGACACTATTGTAGCTTCAATAACATTCAATGGAGTGATCAGAGCTTGAGTAAAACTTGTAGTACTCAGTATATTTGCCACACGGAACATCTTGAATAATGGGTTTTGTAACCATAAAAGTTCTTGGCTTCTTCAAAATGATTCCTCTTCTTCTACCTCTATTTCTACTAACACCAACCTTCTTTTTGGCCATACGTTTCTTTCATTTGTTGTTTGGCTAATATTCAGGCAAATAATCTGTATCCTCTTTAGATGCAACATGATAGAAGGATCCATTGTTTTCTGCTATAGGATATATGGCACATTCCCAATTTGATCACTAACTATTTCAAAATCTGTATTTGTGCCAAAACTCTCGTCTATCTCATCATATATAGACTTATCCTTCTCTTTGGATGAATTAATAAGAATGTCAATGAGAGTTTTAGTAATTGACTAACCAACATGTTCAAACATCTATGGTTGCTGTTGCTACTTTTGATGTAGTTGCTGTTAGATCTTGAATCTCATAAAATTTTCTAATATTAAGAAAACGATCTCGAGAACAAACATTTTCTTGAGTTCCCAACATATATGTAAACACATCTTTCTTCATAACCATGATTTCTAAAGTCAAAATACCAAGATATGAAAGATCTAGATATATACCGTTGATGACCTTCTAAATAAATATTGGGTACATTAGAAATTTCTTTCCACCTTAGGCAATGACATTCTTTTTCATTTATTAGAAGATTGCCTTGGAGATACTGTACAGATGGTCTTTAAAAAAAGAAATTATTAGAGAGGTAAATACTAAGCTCAGATTATCCATTTCAGCTTTGAGATTGCTCGATGAATCTCTGGAGGTAAGTAATTCTTCTCCAGAGATGGGTATTTAAACTCATATCTCATTCTGTCTAGGCAAGCCTTTGCTACTACATCTTCTATCTTGATAGGAGCATTCTCACATCACCAAGTTGTAGAACTTAGTTTTGGATCTTAGCATTGATAGTCGGACTCCTTTCCTTGATCTTGACAATAATACATAGATTTTCCTATTTATCTCTCTCATTGGCATCCGTTCTCGAGAAATATTTGATCAATTACTCATAAATATGAGATTGTCTAAGTCCTTCAATCATCAATCTGAATAAGCTCTGTCATCAGATGCATCTCCAAGATAAGTCACTAGTTGTGGTTCTTCACACAGACTAATGGTTTAGACATCTACAAAACACTTCAAAATAAAATATATCAAAAACAAATTATAAAATTTGAAATTTTACAAAATTTTTCCAAGTTTTAAACCTCAAAGTCAAGGTTTTCGCATTTGAATGTTTTCGCGCCTGTTTGTGTGCTTTTGAAATGTTTTCACTTGCTACTATGAAAGCGAAAACCCACTATTGTTAGCTTAATATGATCATTTTAGATTATTCTTCCCATGATTATCATACTAATACTCTAGTTTCTACTTATCGACTAAGTTTTAATCATTTTTACAAGTTAAAATTTCTTAAATCTAAGTTTCATCTCAAGCCAACAAAAATCCATAAAAAATGTAAAAATTATAGATGGTTTGAAGTTAATCCATGAGAAGATCTATCTTGTAATGATCAATAATCACATGCGAATCAAATGAACACACTAAACGGCGCCAAATCAAAATTTTTTGAAAATCATATTGTGAGAGTAGCAGCGAATGCAAAAAGTTCATAAATGCCAAGTTTTCGCCTTTGGTTTACTTATATATACCTACATGTGTTTGCATTAACCACACACCGCACACAACACACATGTTTTTTCACAACAATTTATTTGCATCACCACATGCGAAAACAATATGTTTCAATTTTGATTTTTTTTCTTCAGATTTTTTAGATTTTTTTTAAAATTAAATCGAAATAGATCATGCTCAAGCAATAGCTAATGATTAACTAGGAATTTTTATTTTTGAATTTTCAAAAATACAATTAAAATGCTGTTGGTAGTTTTCAAAATTTATAGAAATTCAAACAAACACTTAAACTAAATAACTTAACTTTTTGTGACTTTTTTACTACAAAATAATATTTATCAACATTGATTATTAGCATATTCTAGCTGTATTTAGAATAAGTCTGGTTAAATTGATTGTCAATATACTTTGTCCAAAACTCATGCTTTAATCTTTACTCGGATAAACATGTTGTGATAATTATCATGTTTTGATATGCTTAAATGAAATCAATAGATCCCATAATCAGATATCCTGTAGAACATCTATCCAGCTTCAATACACTATTTATATTTCAAGTCATTCTAACTTGACTTAAAATTTTCCCCTATGATGAGCAATCTCATTGATTATTGTTTGTTTCCTAATATAACTTTTTGAGCATAAATAGCTCGAGAAACGTTTCCGAATACAACATTTTACAAGAGTTAGGATTTATCAGCCATACGATCTTACATTGCCCTCTCAAGATGTTTAGAACTTAGGGCTAATCCGGTCTTAAAAGCCCAATCTTTTGAATTTCCCTCCCTTGTTTGAACATATTCTTAAAGAAAAAAAATATTTACTATATCATTTGTATGTTATTTAGTATGTTGTTTCCTTTTACGTGCTCATTGACATCTTTGTTTCTATATGGCCTATATATATGAGAATCACTAAATCAGATAATCAAGATTATAACTTTCAGTCTATCTTAGCATGGAATTAGTATTACCATAGAAATCTGATATGTTATCCTCTTTAGTCATATATGATTTAGTTCCAATGAATCACAATACATGTTTTTTTAGTCTTGATAGCCAATCCTAACAACATAGCCAATCCTATCAACATATGATTCAAAATCTAAGTCAGTTCATTTTCAAGCCTTAGTTTGCGATATTTTAAAATAAAAAAATATACTATAAATTTCCATGTACATGAAATTCATTTTTAAAAACTTTATCAAAATAAAAATCTCTGTCATTTTTCAAAACTTAACTCTCTCAAAAACAAGTTTTTTTTTTGTACTTTTTTTTGTTTAGTTTCTCCTTTTAAATATATGATTATCTATTAAAAATTAAAATTTTAACATAGGCAAAAAAATGAAAATCTTTTTCGTAAAAATTCTTGTGTAATCATCTAAAGTTAAGCTTCCTCAAAGATTCAACTTAGTAGTCAAATCAAGAATAATCAAATGCTTTGATGAATAAATCTGCAATGTTTCATTAGATGACACTTGTTTGAGATGAATAAGCTTTCTATCGAAACAATCATGAATGAAATACATGTGACTGTCGATGTGTTTCGTCTTAGAGTGCTGAATTGGATTCTTCAAAATGTCATGAATTGCTTTGTTGTCACACCAAATGGTTGTATCATAAAGATTATTTAAGCCATAGTCAAGCAATTGTTGTTAAATCCAAACAATTTGTGAGTAACAATTTGATGAAGCTACATATTCAGATTCGATATTCGATGTTTGTGACACCCTACATATTTCCCACATCGGCCATGGATAGGAGAGAATCCTAGTTTATAAGTAATGTCTGGTCTCTAATATCACCAATGCGTTTTGGGCGTATTGGCTGTGGATGAGAGAACTCCATAGTTAAGCGTGCTCAGGTGGGAGAAATCTAGGGATGGGTGACCTTCGTGGGAAGTTTTCACTCGGGCAACCAAAAGCAAATCCGTGAGCTCCTTGTGGGTAAAGCGGATAATATTAGTGGTACGAGAGGCCGGGTGTTACGATGTTGATACTGTGTTTTGCTTCCTGCACTACCAAAAAGTAAACTATTGACGTCCACCTAATAGTAGCTTTCCGGTCCAGATTATAGCCACCATTGTCACTGTTAGTATAAGCAAACAAACTAAATTAAGAATTCCTAGGATATTAAAGTCCAAGATGTGGTTGGCCGTTGAGTTACTTGAAAATCCATTTGACGGCTTTCATATGTGATTCTTTTGAATTAGTTTTATAACGAGCATACTGATAAACCAAGAACACGATATCCGGCCGACTTGCACTCAGATACATCAGAGATCGAATTATTGACCGATATATGCTAATTAGCATCTTCACCTATGAGATCAGGAGTTAGTGAAGGGCAAGAAGACATAGAAGTTGGAGTAGTCTTGAACTCTTGAAACTTGTATCTATCTAATATGCTTTTAACATTCTTTTCTTCATGAATCCGAATACTAGCTTCATTTTGGTTTACTTGGAAAAATGATATTTCTACATGAGAACTCATCTCGAATTTCTTCTTCATCACTGCTTTAACCTCCTTGCACATGTCATCATTTATGGATCCAAAGATAATATCATCAACATAAATCTAAACAAGAATAAGAACTCACTCGCTATCCATATAAACAAACTTTGATAAATAGCTCCACGATTATATCCATTTTCAAGCAAATGCTCTGTGAGAGTGGCATACCAAGTACGTGGTGCTTGATGTAAATCATATAAAGCTTTGTTTAACTTGTATATGTAATCCGGATGATCTAAATCTTTAAAACATTATGGTTGGCAAACATATATTTCTTTCTTGACTATGCCATATAGAAAAAAAGTTTTAACATCCATTTAGTTGACTTTAAAATTCAGTGAAATGGGTTTATCATTCCAATTAGGTTTCACTTTAGTAAGTATGATGCATTACGTGGTATGCTTAAAGATATTAATTAAAGTAGCTATATTAATGTTTATAAACGTGAGCCAGTGCAAAGTTATAGTAAAGGGGCACCGTAATGACACTGAAAGTTGTAGTGAGTAACTTACGAAACAACCATCGAGCCTCTAGTGATGTAGGCAATATTTCTGCATCATTTTAACATCTGATTTCTTAACACATAACTTGATGTTAATACTAGAGTTGATCAAGTTATTTTTTAACATACCATTAATCTTAAAAAACCAATAACAATTATTGTAGATTTTTCAAACTAATAAAAAAAGAACACAAATGATCAGGAAGTTAACGTGGTAGATTTCCAGTAACCATTTTTATGTTATTTTTTAACATACCCGGCCTCTCGTACCACCAATATTGTCCGCTTTGCCCACGAGAAGCTCACGGATTTGCTTTTGGTTGCCTGGATGAAAACTTCCCCGTGAGGTCACCCATCCCTGGATTGCTCCCACCTGAGCACGCTTAACTGTGAAGTTCTCCTTTCATCCACAGCCAATACACCTAAAACGCGTTGGTGATATTAGATACCGGTAGACATTTCTTATGAACCATGAATCTCTTCTGGAGTGTCAGGTGTGACATCCCGTGTTTTCAAGGTTAACATTGTTACCGTTACTTAATCTCTTCGATATATAAAAATATGTATATTTATATAAATAAATAAATTGTATTTTGTTATTTAGATGATTATGATCATTATTATAATTATTTTTAGTAGTTGACTTTAAATCCATTCAACTAAGTTAACTAAAATTCAAACTATATAAGTTGGGGGACTTATGTGCAAGTTTTATGGATGCAAGGTATATAACCGACCCCCCTATAGACCATCTCACCATCTTCTCTTCTTCAGCAACCCTAAAACTACCGCAAACCCTTTGTGCCGTCTACCATTCCATCATAGATCCTCCATCAGCCAGCCCTTCTTGTGATCGAGCAAAGCCGGCAGCATCTTTCCTCTTCGCGCGACATTTCCCTTGGCAACCTCCTCCGTGACCGAACATCATCGCGAGCAAGCAATACTCTTAGTTTCCAACTATGAGTACCCGACAACAGTGAACGGGGACCAAAGCAAACCCGTATCTCGTTCGGTATGACTCCTTTACCTCTAATCATGTTCGTATTGTTACGGTTTTTGAGTTTCGAGTTATGGTTTTAGATGCGGTCTCGTTCCTGGTGGTTATTTCATTGTTCCCTGTCTTGGTTGCTTGTTGAATGGGTGTGCTGGTGTGCCCGCGCTATTGTGCGCGCGCTAGTGGGTGCGCTGGTGTATGTGTGTGTGTTATGCGTGAGTGTGTGTGTGTGATAGTATGTGTATCGTGAGTGTGTGTGTTTAATGTGTGTTATGCGTGAATGTGTGTGTGACAGTATGTGTATGCGTGAGTGTGTGTGTTTAATGTATGTTATGCGTGGGTGTGTGTGACAGTGTGTGTATATGTGAGTGTGTGTGATTAGTGTGTGTTATGCGTGGATGTATGTGTGGTAGTGTGTGTTAAGATCGGTTGGTGCAGATTGGTTTCGGTTAGGCATGGCATGGCAAGGGTTACTTATGCTTGTGTCGAGTGTATGGTGCGGGCGCATGACCTTTCCGTACTGTTTTGGGTTGGTGTGTTTGATTGGCAGCAAGTATCTTTATATATATATGGGCATATTTAAAAGGGTGTTGTGTGTGCGCATGTGTGTGGCCGTGAGTTGTGGGTATGGTTCATATAGAGATTTAGTTGTGGTGTGGGTGTAATGGGGTGCTAATTAAGAATGATGTGTTATTATAATGTGCATGGTGATTACGCACCCTACTCATGTTATATATGTGCTTGTATAGGTGTGTGTATAATATATACATTACGTGTCTAATATACATTATAAGTGTGTAATACGTTTGGGTCGTTGCGCATTTGGGATGTGTGGATGATGTATTACTAAACGTATAGGTTTTATTATAAAAATGACATATAACTATGGTTTACTTTTATACTTGATAATTGAGGTTTTAAATGCATTCGAGTTGAATGGGTAATTACATATGTATGTGTGTGAAGGGGTAAATCGAGGACCCGCACCGTAACTGAGTCTTGCAACGCAAAATCGTTCAATTCTTGTGTTTATTAATTAGTATCAATTAATTATTAAATAAAATTCAGGTTAATGGGAACCCTAATCAATTGTACTTACATTACTCATTGTTGTGGAATCAAAGTGAGTTATCAGCCCCACTTTACCTAATTTCTTTGGGGTGAAAGAAACATGTGTTCTAAAATATATTTTTATTGATCAGTATTACTGTAATGTCACCTGTTTACTAGTGTTATACCATACTTAAGTCCTCATATTCGAACCGTTAATGTACGTATTATACCGAGGTCATTCTAAGTAGATCTACCGGGTTTGACAAACCCCACCCGGGCTAGTTGCGCTAGCATGACTGCATGTCAAATGGGTGTTTAATTGACCTAATTTCTGCAGCTGTGGCCTGGTAACCATAGCCGAGGCCTTCATTTACATTGTCAGCTTCGGTTGCGAACTTCATACAGTTAGTAACTTGTTAAGTAGACTAGCTATCTACTGATATTACTTTGTTTACTGTATCTGCTTACATTATGTTCTGTTTATCAAAACCTGTGAACTTACCAACCTTGTGTTGACACTTTAGCATGTATCTTTTAGGTTCTTAAGGTGGGCACGATTAGGAGCATCACACTAATGCATTCATCATCGTTGAGTCTAATAAATGATTTACAAAATTCCTACCAATTATAATTTATTTGGTTGCGCGTGTTTGCGTCATTTGAATTATAAAGTATTTCGCTTCCGCATTTACTTTCATGTTTTCATATTTAACTCTGATTTGGGAAAACATTAATATTAGTGGCTAAGATCCTGGTATGTCACGCACCTAACGGTAGTACCCCGTTTATGGAAATTGAGGGTGTGACAAAAAGTTTACACAAATATACTATAACATTAACATAAGATAAACCACCATTAGTTTACAAAAAAATTCTATAAGTTTCACCCAATTACAATGATAATTAGAGTATAACTCATAATGAGATTGAACATAACCACAAAGATCAAAGATACTAATGAAATTATTGGTAAGTTAGAACAATCAAACCGATAATGCACTTTGGATGATGTTAAACAACTCCAAGCTTCTTCTAAGTGTTTGAAGGATCTTCCTAGCCTTCCAAAGACCATCAAGATTGAATTCCTGTGAGAAAATAGTTGATTTCCACTCCTCCAAAAACTATCCTCAAAGTTACAAATGAGCTACTATTGATAGGCTTTCTGGAGTGTCGGGCACGGCTACGTGCCTTCCAAGGCACAGTCCCGTTCTAATACGAAGTACATAATAGTTGATCAACTAGTACGTGCAAAAATTGTCGAACATGGTCCTATACCTCATGGGGCACTCCCCTATGCTGGGGGTGGGGTGGGGGTGGGGCATGCCCTCGTGCCTCCTATTGGGGAATAGTACTTTTGTATAGTTAGACTGAAAAACATAGGGGTGTCATGAATTTGGCATGAGGATGTGCTTTAGGCTAGGCATGGGGGTGTGCCTTGTGAGGCACAATCCATGCTTGGATTCTAGAGCTCGTTTTTTTTTTTTTTTTTTTTTTTTTTTTTTTTTTTTTTTTTTTCCAATTTCCATCTTGTTTAAGCATAGTTTGTCCATCTTGGTGTTTTTCAAGCTTGATAAAACAGAATTTAACAAATTTAGGTAACAATTCAATAATATTCCTATTAGATCTAGTGTTTACTTTTTATGTGGACCACATCGAGGGGCACTAGGTTGTACAAATTCACTTTTTTTTTTTGTTTTTGCTTATATGAGACTTGTACTCTCAACTTTGGGAGGTGGGTGAGGGTCTGTGGGGTTTGTGTATTGATTTATTTTATTAAATCATGTCACCTGTTTGTCTAGTAAAATTATTATTAAGTTTGAGAATTGTCTATGCTTGAAATGTCTGAATTGCATGGAATTAAAACTCCGGGGTATATATTAACACTCCGGGCGTTACAATGACACATGACCGTTGAGAATTTACAAAAAATGTTACTACTATAAAAACTAATCAATTTTATAAACTTGTACACACAATTTCATTTCATTCCTATACAAAACAAAGAAAATTTTAAACTTAACTCCCAACTATGAACCCAAATAATCCACATAGTTTCTTCAAGACGAACCAATGTTCGGTCAAGTTTCAAGCATTTTTGTGTCACCTACAAACGCTCCAAAATAACCCATTTGGTAATGTTTTTTACATGTTTTTTTTTTTTAATTTATGCATTTCTTTTGAAATTTTCACATTATGTCTAACATTTTTTATTTAGTAATGACGTATATCAACTCTATATTGATCCTACATGATTTTGTAGTCAATAAAAAATCCGGACTCACTAGCTACAAACACCAACCGAGACTCAAGTTTCACAACACCTACGGAATCACACAAATCACATGAATTGTAATCGATCGGGACTAGCAATAGAAAGCATAGAGCACGAGCAATGGGTGAAGGTTCATGGTCTTGAATGCAACCAAGTGGACTCAAGGAAAAGTAGTTGCTTTGGCAAAGAGTGGATTGCCATAACATAGTATCGACTTATGGATAAAAAAATCTAACTTTATTAATTTGTTAATTGCTTTTTCTAAATAATAATATTAACTTTCTTTTAACATTTATAGGAAATGTAGAAAAAAACCGATGCTTTTGGCATTATGTCAACCAATCATACAACGAACAACTAAAACATGACCTGTATCATAATAACAATGATATCATTGGCGGGCAATGGAGACAAGTTAGACAAAAACTAAACAAGTTTAGTAGTAAATATATAGAACAAAGACGTCTCTTACCAAATGGTCCAAGTGACGTCATGTAACATTTCACATTTTTCGTATTTGTAAATTTATCTTCAGTCATGACTTAATGAAAGTGGAATTCATATCATATTTTATTTGAAGTAATATGCTTATATCTTGGCTTTGTTTTTGTAAATTTGACATTTCAATTTATGCATCACTTGAACCATACATTAAACGTGATCAAATACATTTAAAGTAAGACTTATCTTCTATAGGGATGTCCAATGTTTAAGTTTTCACCAAACAAACAACTTTCTAGAAGGGTTCTCCAAAACATACTTTAGTTAAAACCCCTTAACCTTTTGTAAAAGTAGAAAGGATGCTCTTCCATCTTCTTTGTACCAAATCAAAACAAAAGACCTAATCCTTCACCCTCTTGAAATCGACCACATTCAAGAACATCAAGGTGTTTAAGAACTTGTTCTAGGAGTTCTTAATTTAAAAATGTTGTTACACTATGTTTTTACTTTCTTACACTTTAATATTTAATATTCTTCTACTTCTTTTATTTTCACCAATGTGACATGATTCTTTATTGAACATATACCTTAGTGTACTAACAAAGATGATCAATTGGATCTTAACATAAAAGATCATGATTTACAAGATAAATTGATTGTGTTGAATGTTTTCTTGCTTGTTCATCTTTTCTATTCTTAATCCAATAACATTGTTACACTTTAATTCTTCTACTACTTCAAATTTCATCAATATGAGATGATTATTTTTTGTGCATACATCTTAATGTAATAAAAAAGATGATCAATTTAATCTCAACACACAAGATCATGATACGAAAGGGATTGATTGTGCTCAAGGTTTTCTTGCTTTTTTTTATTTTGTGTTCTTAATTCAAAACTATGGTATAATATGATGATATACAACCTAATATATAGTAATTGTATGCCTATTCAATGATCAAAATGTTTTTTTATCAAAACCATGACCAAAACCCTAGGTAATATACATCAATATATATTTCAAATTCTATTCAAAACTTAGGTCAACTTTACATGATCGTAACTTACTCCATACATACTCAAACAACTTGTATATTTAAAAAAAATCAATTTCATTGAGTTATGTTTTTAACCCTACTGATCTCATCATTTAATTCAATTGCTTGACCCTTGAAACAGCCTACACAAGTTAAGTGTGCATAACTACTCAGGTTCTAGACACGCTGCTTTATGTCATGGTTTTGAGAGGGTTAAAAGGATCATTAAATTTTGATTTTTGGATATGATTGAATTTAAGATATTTAATTAAAGATCTAGAAACTTTTAGCTTCTTTTAGATTTTCTTTGACATAGAAAAATATCTCACAAAAACAGTAGCCAAATTTGAAAAATTACGGTTTTGCATAAAACTTTGGTTTTTTATCTTTTTGTTATCTTTTTAAGTCTTGCACTTCAAAAATGATTTAACGCATTTCCTAGTTCAACATAGTATCATTCTAAACCATGGTTAATTTACCTAAAGTAATTTAACCTTAATCAATAGGGCACCCCCCAAATGGTTAATCAATATGCAAAGAATACGAAGGTGAGATTCATAGCCTTTTTATAACATTTTAGGGAAAACATTTAATATATCATACTCAAACTCATTTTTGCAATTTATAACAACACAAACCTATTTTACGTAGAAAATTTAAACATAGAACACAAGTTGCTTACTCATTCAACGTAAAAAGTCGTCTCATTTTATCATACACAACCATTAACTTGTTCAAAAGCCAAGGGTAGTACGGTAGTCGGTCCATTGGTGTGACAAACCCATTCATGTCCATGTTAGGGATCTAGGCAATGTAAATCCAACCTACTCGTGGTTGTACTCGCCATTAGGGTTGGTTGTGGACTTTTGTGTTGTTTATCTTTCTTGTAAATAGTTTGTTATTGAATTATGCATCTTTACTTATTCTTGTATGTTTTTTTTATAATCTATGCTTCTTAATAACGTTATGTTGACTTGTTTTCTTTATATGTTTTCAAGTAAGTAGACTAGGGTTTTAAGACTTGGTCACTTGGGATGCTTGGGCCTAGTTTTAATAATATATTTATCTTTTGTTTAATTGGTTTGTTTTGAAAACATGATGTAATCTTGATACTTGGTTTGTTATAATAAATGCCATAGTATTTTTCTTACCTTATGTGATGATAATATTCGATATCGTTGCACTTGAGCATTTCTACTTTAGCTGGGGTGTGACACCTCGACCATATATCCAAGGTCACTCTTTACTACTAAGAAGAAAGCAGTGGCTCGAAACCCATCGCAATATGAAAAATAATAAGGAATTATCCGAATTATTTCCCGTATCTCCATTGTCTCAATTAAAGAGATTGTAAACTTCATCAGAAAAAAAGATTGATGATAGTCTATTAAGATCTAAGGCTCTATGCTCTTATAAATTAACAAGAATGCTTTGCCAATTAAAAAAGAGCTCGAAACGATAGAGTGGATGAAATAAAGCTAAATGAAGTCAAAGTTCAATGTCTAGTATTACACTATTCTTTGTTGAACAAATAAGATAATTGAACATCCACCCACAAGAAAATATTGATATGAGAAAAATCAAAGATGGGCTTGCAAAAAGATAAGAATTCATCGAAGAAAACAAAAAAAAAAAAAAAAAAAACACACACACACACAAAGACTTCAATCCAGCCCAAAATATCAATAATCTCATGAGCTTAAATTGACAATTGATGGAAGAGATGGAAACAAGAAATTAAGAACATATACTACTTTTCTTATGTTTTTTTTATTTTATTATTATTATTTTTTGAAATTTGAATTGTTTCATAAATGATGCGTGTTTTGATATATAGATTTTAACGATGGATTTTAGATGATTAAGTTTTAAAATTATAAAAATGATTTTCACCTTTTGACTAACTACACACACAATAAGCAAATGTACCTATCGGGTAGTAGTATAACTTTGGTAAGAACCAAGTATTGATCCAAACACACGAGAGCACCTTATACTAAGTTTTTATCATTATCTAACCGATGAAGATGATTTGCGACTAAAATGATTAACTAATTTAGCTAACAATTAAACTAATTGAAGAAAGTAAACGAAGATCAAGATAATCAACCAAAGGAAGATATTACTTAAACTTCGAATCCGCTTAGCAAAACAATGACAACATACATGACCCTATGGTGAGATTATTTTCTACACATGAAACATGGATGTAAATTAGACTCATGTTAAGGTTATCTACTTATTTAACTCGTCGAAAAGCTAAAACGATAAACGTATAATATCCACCTAAAGTTATGCCGTAAAGAACTAATGATATAATTAGGTTAACGTTAAAGATAATGTGGACTCCCGTCAAGGATACAAAACTTACAAATCTTTGGAAAGTTACCACGATGAACATGGTAACCACCTAAAGTCACGTGATGTAACAATAGCTAAGTAAATTATTCAATTTATGAATGTCCTAACTCAAATACAAGAACCATAAATTTTGTGCATAATCTATAGTTACACATAAACAAAGTTAGAAGATATTTATAACAAACACAATGGTTTTCACAAACATATATATAAGGATGCATACTTGTTCAACTTTACTAAATAATCAACTCATATTTACCATTCCTAATCAAATGCCATAAACTACACACTAATGTATGCAATTTATGAATAGATGTTCTAAAACAAAAAAATTTCCAACAATATGTGATTATATCACCTACAAGATTCACCATTTCATCAAGTTCAACAAACATACATAATCATTGAAGAACATTTATAACCTTGAAATAAACATTAACCTAATTATCACCAAAAGTCATAAGTAAAATGTCAAAGTATGCCAAGCTTCATCTAATCTAAGTGATAAAGAGTGTTTAGCTCATGATGCTTACAAAAACCACAACCAAACTCATAACAATGGAAAAAAACATGATAGATCTAGAGATTTTCAAACCAAAGATGAGTAGAGGTGAGTTGTGTTGACTTGAATCTTCCTTTGAAATGCTTGATTTTCAACCTATCTTGAACCTTTGAGAAACTTCCTTCAAAGCCACCACAAAAATGAGAAAACTAGGGTTATTTCTCTTAAAATTCTTCCATCCCAAATGAAGAAGAAAAAGGGTTAAAAAGGAGGCCTGATGTATATATATAGCCATGACATGATCAGTCATAACCATAATGCGTAGAAAAAAGGGGCCTGAAGCCTGCTATGGTCATGACAGAATCAGTCATGATCATAGCATCTTCTAAACTTCCAAAATATTTATGAATTCCTTTTCTATTTCTTTTGAAATCATCAAGAAATCATCCAAAACTACAAAAGCCAAATAAATCACAATTAAGTATCGATAAAGATGAATTTGTGACAAAAACACTTAAAATGGGGAATGATATGTATTATTAACATGTATATTTATTCACATATCAATAAATTAATGATATAATAAAATTATCATTTATTCTCGTATTTATATTAAATGTTTAATATTAAAAAAATTAATGAGATAGAGTTAATAGGGTTCCTTAAGCGGAGAAGAAGTGACAGAGAAAAAAAAGTAAGATG